>JAWWNJ010000083.1:0-600000 GCA_037176885.1 Favolaschia claudopus
AAGGTGCGTGCTGACACCATCCTGGCATTCGTTGCTTGTGATGTCCTCCGGTGCAGTGGAACTTTGCGGTGGAGGAGCAGGTATACGAGCAGGGTCATCGACGTTTTCTGTTGTAACAGACGGTACAACGCGATCTGTTGGGAACCAAGGCAGAGTGGAATCCTTCCATTTCTCACCCGCACTGAAGGCTTTCGCAAAGTTTGTGAGACTCTCAAATCTCACCCGTGCGTTTGGATCCAGATGCCGCTCCAGCGCACCTAACATGCATAAAGCATCAGTAGCGCTCTCATGCATGAGCCACAACAAGTCCGATTGCCTCGCCAATGCCAATACTGGTACCGAGCGGTTGGCGACTTTGGAGGTTGTGTCTGCTAAGTCTCTGGCGACGAGGTGCAGTTCTTGAGATAGGCCCAGCAGCTTTCCTTGTAAGGAAAGAACGTTGGTGGGTATCTCGTGGGGGTATGGGTTTCCAAGATACAGATCTTCGTCTGCTTCTGATCCTGCGTAGTCGTCCTCACCATCGGATTCTGGTTCCGACACGGCGAACGGATTTGACGGTGGCATGCGCAAGGCCTGAGGGGACGGAGTCGCAGGTAGCTGCTTAGCCTTAAGCGACTTATCGGCATGCTCCTTGAGATACATCCAAGAAGAGGGTTGTTGCAGCGTCCCTGATGATAAGAATGGAAACGCTGGGACTGGCATTCCGTATTTGTGTGGTTCTGTAACTCCTGCAAGGAGTTCCGCTGACGCTCCGTTGAAACACAGAATTCTACCGAACTGTCGATCGAAAGTTTTGAATCTCCCGTTGGACTTCTCCATCTCACTCCAGATGCGCAGGCCGTGGTAGTCTCGGATGCCGAATTTGGATTTCTTTCCTGACGGCGAGCGCACAATCAAGGGCGGGGGCTCTATCCAGGCCTGATCTGATCCGAGTATGTGTTGGACGTTGCGGATGGGGGCGTAGCTGTTGTCAGCCCATCGAGGAGGCGTGTATGTGGGAAACAGTGAAAGAGAATCGGGAATGTCAAGTCCGGTTTCCGCTCTACGGGATTGTGGCAGGTGAGATTCGACTTGAGAGTGGTCGAGGGTCTGTTCATCGTGTCGATACAAGTAAGGAGTACGAATGGACGTGTTATGTGCGATTGCACTTGCCGGCGCAGTGGATGGACCCAGGTTTTGTGGTTGATCACCACTGCCGCTGTTTTTCTTTTTAAATGTAATTGCGCGACCCTCGGTCGAGTAAGAGACGACGACATTATCCTCACTGCTCAGAGCGAAGGAGGGTAGTAGGAATTGTTGACGGTTGGTCGACGGTGGCTATGTGATTGGTCTTCCAAATGCGGTAAAAACATTTCCTTCTCATTCAACAAGTTTCAACGTCGTACTCGACGTCCACTTATCGTCGTTTCCATCTTCTACTAGTCGCCCGGATGACATACATCACCAAGTTTCTGGTTACCAATACTAAGCGCGTCTCGATCCGCCCGGATCCTCTGGATACGCAACACAGTGTATGTGGAAACTCCGCAGCTCCAGTGGATGTCGGTGGGGAATACCCAGAGCTTCCAGAACTGGTAGCAGAACAAAAACGCACCGCGTTTCGCCTAGCCGTTTTGGATTGCCGTATCGCTAGCATCAAGTATTTCGCCCATCAAAAGCTCCCGCAGGATACAGAGGAAGCGGTACAAATCAGTATCGCCCTCAGGGAAGAAATCAATTCTGCGCGCCGGAAGGTCGAGGAGTTGCAGTTGGGGCGGACGTTACCGCCCGAGATCGTGGCCATGATCTTGTGGTGGTCTCTTGTCGATGAAGGCAAGGTCGGGCCGCATCCATCGGCGCTGGCGAAACTCACTACAATATCATTTTCGTGGAATTGCACGTTGCCGGCGAAACTGTGGAACACGGTGGAATACACGTTCACGTCCAGGACGTCTGATAAATTTGGAGATGGGCTCGCCTCTTGTTGTCTCGCGGCGCAAACCTGGGTTTGCACATCGTCTTTCACAGCAGGCGGTATGAAGACTGCCTCGTGGACTTAAAAGGTTTCTGGAAAACCGTGGCGCCCCACACTCGGACCTTGACGGTAGCAGCGCCGATATGGGATAATCGGCGTTATTCGCGTAAAGACCCGTACGTCGACTTCCCGAAGCTGCAGCTGTTGCACATGGAGAAGTGCAGCGGTGCGTTCTTGGGAAGTTCAGCGTACAGTCTGAAATACCTCTTCGGCGGCAGCTTTCCTTCGCTCTCCCGCTGTGTTGTCATATCCTGTGACTGGGACGAGGACGATGATCCTGAAGCGCTGACGGAGGGGCTGGTTTTGGAGATGAATACTTTGAAGGCGTTGACGCTCGCAGGTGCAAGTGACTTACAGCAAGAACATTGGCTGAAACGACTTACGTTGCCGTGTCTTGAGGAGCTAAGCGTGCAGCCCGCGAACGTGGAACAGCTGGGCCCATTCCTCGATCGTTCGGAACCGCCTCTCACAACATTCACCTGTGAATGGATGGAGCCATCCTCTCCGTCAAGCTTGCTGGCATCAGCAAGCTCGTTCTCACAAAACACACTACCACTCAAGGTCTCGGCATTTCTAGCTTACTGGATCCGGCGGTTCTGCCCAACCTCAGGGAGCTGAACATTTCGCAGCGCCATCCAATTGGGAACTGGGACGTTATGTGGGACGTGATGAATAGACGCAGGGAGACACTGAAAAGCATAACAATACGGTCCCATAGCAAGGGCCTCAATTGAGGGGGAAATTTTGTATCTTGCGATTACTTTGTTTCGTCTGGTAATAATAGACTGTTGCAATATGACCATTCCTATCGGCGGTGCTTTTGAGGAAATCCGTGCCCAAGATAAGATTATTATTGTTAAGAGGCTGAATAGCCCTTGAGGCAGATATACAGTTTAATGAGTTCAATCTGGTGGCTAGGCTAGAGCAAGAAAAAGAAAAGGGATTATGTAGGAAAAGGGATTATGTAGACAAATTGGTTACAACAATCAAGTACAGCTTTATAAATGTAATGTCGTCAATAATGATTAAATTCCGATGCTTGAGCTATGGATTGAGCGGCCTTTGACGCTTTCTACTGGACAGTGTGTCATCCTCGGTGGCGGGGCGTTTGGCGTTCGCGGGACGTGCTTCTGCTCTTGCCGCAACAGGTTTCAGAGAGAAGGGCATGGGCCTTGACTGCAGGTCCCACGGCATGAAGTGAGTGTGGGTGGGCGTTTGAACGTCTTCGTTTAGTTCCGCGTCAAACGCAGTCGTCAAATGCCCTTCTTCGAGATGGATGACTTGAGGTGAGAATTTCGACAAAGGTCCAGCAGCGTTTGTCGAACAGTACTCGTAAGCCGCCAGTGCTCGCCTTAGCTGTTGTTTCAAGGCAGTGACGGTGAAGCCCTCGGTGACATCGTCACCTTTCTCTTTGACACTCTGAATCCAAGCGGTGCGATAACGTGTCAGGCAGCACGCCATGTTCACGAGGCAATCCTGTTTATAATTAGTTCAGATCCATACACCTCTGGAGATCGCTCACTCTGAGTAAAGACTGATAAGTCTTTCTGCTGCCCACGACAAGCATACGTGCGTCTATCATCTCTGAAGACTCACGCCAGCGTACAAAGCAAAGTCGTACTCTTCGTAGCGGTCTGCTGTCATATAACAAGCTGTTCCGAACAAGCCGGACGTTGGAGGCATGTTCTGGTAGGGTTCGAGCAGCAGTGCGGGGTAGAGCACTACATAACTGTGCAGGGTAAGGAGGTCCAAGAGGCCCTGGGCAGTCCCAAGGCTAGGGTAATGCATCGGCATTTCGGGTCTCTCTGTTTGGTTTAGTTACACTGTCTAAGAGATGAAGTAGGGCACGTACCTCGCTGTATTATCTCAGCCCAGAATATGAACATGCGGACAAGCAGCCACTGAATTACTCGATGCTCAGCGTTGGCGTGGTAGCCTTCGGTCACAAAATTGTGGAGCACAGTGAAAATGGCGGGTTGTATTTGCGCGCCATTGATGGAATGAAGACCGGAAGCAACCGTATCTTCCAGGGAGATAATGAAGTGGGGTGTTCCCGCTCTCATGTAGCTGCATGAAAAGCGTTAACTAAATTTTCCCTCCGGCTGGTGAAGCAGTACGTACAAGGCCATTTTGGGCTCCAATAAGAATACCTCCCATCGGTAGACGTCGACTTGGGCGTCTACCTGTACGTCCTCCCAGTTCATGAACGAGAACCGCGAACCAGGATCAGCCTTGTAATTAGTGGTCCCGAATTTGTCGGCCCGTGGTACGCCTATGGCCACCATTTTACACCCCGTCAGAATTGACATCTCTGTAGCTGCGATGTCCTGGTGAGTAGGCGATCTCGCGAGGGCAGTCGCAACAAGTCCCCAGCGTCGATCTCCCCACGGCGAAGGAACCTTGGGAAGATGTGGATGGTTTTCCAGGAAGGTCAAAGCTTCTGCTAAAGAGCAGAAGTATCTGCGGAGTAGTCAAGAACGCCGATGCCAATAGGTGTACAAAAGCAAGACGCACGATAGCCCGGGCGGGAGCGACAGCTGTCGGTGAGAAAGAGGGTGATGAACTGCGTTCAGCACAGGTCTCCCTTGCTGAGGAAGCAAAGCGCTCAAGGAACCTTTAACCAGACACTGGCTACCCTTTCGGCCTTCAAGGCCCATGTCTATGTTAATTGCATGAGTACGTGACAAAGTACGAGGCAACTGCTCCTACCTTGTATGGGGCAGAGCTCATCTGGATCCCGAAACTGCTTGAGTGCGTTCCAGTCGAAGGGGGGCGGAGTCTTTGGACCATGTACATCCAGCATTAGAACGCAACGATGTCGATGTATCTCGTATTTAACGTCGTCCGGTAGTTCTTCATATTCGGCTTCGGTGCATACGTAGAAGATGCTCTGCTTCTCCGACGCTTGGAGGCGGGGATCAGGGTCGCGGGCACTGTCTTCGAGAAACAGTGGCCTAGCAGTGGGTTGGCTTTGTAGCATGGATTCAATCATCTCGCGATCTATAGCCTGAGCAACGCAGGTTACGGTACTGCGGCGTAACAACGAAAGAAAGACGCACGAATTTCTTAAACATACAATACTCGAACGTCCGTTTGTGACTGCATCCACGTTGGGCTTCAGGAGCGTACAGATCTATGACCAACGGCTCTGGCTCCATCTAAGGTGCGTTAGTGTGTTCAGGCACCGATGGGTAAGTTTACTTACCGGACGAGAGTTATCGAAGTTTAGTGGTTTAAGGTCACGGAGAGCAACGTGTTCCTTGACGTCGTCGAGCACTTCGTCTAGGACGCGGATGTACGCATTGTTGCTGGCTCTCCCCGACTTTGTACGCACACGCCCCCGCTCATACTTTCGCGGACGGTTTTGTGCTGGTGCCGATACCTCGACGGTGTTGGCTTTCACGGGTAACTTGTTGCTCTGTGATCGAGTTTTCCGTGGTTCTGACTGGTCCTGGCTATTCTTCTTCTGTTCCTCCGCTTGGCGCTTCCTCTCCTCTTTCTCCTTCTCCTTCTTCTCTTTCGCCTCTTTCTCCTTCTCTGCTTTCTCCCTTTCTGCTTCTTCCTTTTGCCTCTCCCTTTCCGCTGCTTCCACTTCCATCTTCTTCTTCATCGCCTCTCTCTCCCTCTCTGCCTCTGCCTCCTGCTTTTTCTTTTCCTCGTCTTCCTTCTCCTCCTGCAGCCGTCGTGCAATTTCCTGCTCATATGCGTCCTCAGGGTCGGCCTCTTCTATTTCGTAGGTTCCATGGTCGCTACCGAAGTCTGGAGATAGGGATTAGCTCTTGTCGTTTAGACGCGTGCACATCGCACTTACCCAGATTTTTGCACTTCTCCGAAGGTGGCTTGTTCCTGAGGATATGCAGCACTTCTTCGGACTCAAAGATAGATTGGATGGCCTCTGCAGCACTGACAGTCTGTGCAGCCAGGCGAAGTAAAGCTGTCCAGCAGACACGCTCAACTTGGCCTAAAGGCTCTTCGAGCCTGACCCGCCCGCTATTTCCGCCAGCGAACCAATACTGAGGACCTGTTAGTACAGGTGCAACATAGTAGCACGAAAGAGAACACACGTCAAATATGGAGGTGCTCGGGTTGTATGCCCCGTTCGCGTAGTTTTGGGTGGATAAGAGGAGGACGGGCGATATGGCTGCAGCCACTGCGAGTGCCGCACAAATGCCATCGACGTTGGGATCGTTGAGTACGTTTGCTACTTCCGTTCGTGTGATAGATGGATCTTCCTGCCGTGCCTGACTGTTCACTATTAGCTCGTTCGATGCAATTTTATGTCAGATTTACAGTAGAGCCAAGTCAATGAATGCGTCGAATGTCATAATCATTTTTCCCTGTGAAAGTTGAGCGATGTGAATATAGGTCGGCAGCTAACTTACCTCTTTCAATCCCCTGAGCATGAATGCCGCCTGAGTCATATTGTACATTGCAGTGTCACCGGGCTTCGAATTGTTGTTCAACACTGTCAAAGCGCCGAGGCACCTTTTCTTCGGTCCTTCGGCTATCGTTTCCACGTCAAGCGTGGGTCGTTTTAATATTGCTTTGCGTTCGGTATGTGCAATCCAGGCGTTATGTAAGATTTGGTACCAGTCAGTGTTCCGGAGAAAGTGCTAAAGAGCTGGAGGTGAGATGTAGAACGTCAAGGAAGATGATAGCAAAATGTTGTACATTTTTGTGTTTAGTCGATGAGAATGGTCGGTACCAAAGGCGAGGCTCCAGAGGTGCCACATGCTGGGGATCTACCGCGTGTAATAAAAAGTCCAGAACAACCACAGGAAGAACGCCGTTCCTGACGGCGGGCGAAGTGAGGCGGTTCATCACTCCGAAACTTGTAGGGATGATCTTCATATAACATAGCGCAGTCTGTTTGTGCTCTTCAGCGAGGTGGTCCAGAGCATGAGTGCTCCAACTTGTAATAGCTTGGATTAAATTGCGAATGAATTCGTCAGGTACATCGGTTTCCTGAGCCGGCCGTTTGAGTGGGCACTCCGATTAACGGTCCGCGACGTGGGGAGCGGTACCTTAAATTTGCTGGCAAGTTCATCAAGACTGGGGAGTTCACGTTTCTGGTCGGCGAGTATGGCGTGACTCCAAGGGCCGGGTATTCGAAAAAGTGAGACGGACATAGGCAAGGTAAGAGAGATGCAATGTGTGACGACGCGTGACCCTGCGTGAACTTACCCGACCGTGATGCACTGCCACGACACTTCTCTGTCTCTGCGCGCGTTCTCAATGGATTGAATCCGATTGATACCGGGGCCGGGGTATGTAATAGCCAGAAAGCAACGATTGGCAGCCCGCTGCTTTTGGACTTGAGAAGAGTTATCCTCGCCTACACGATTTCTTGCTGCAGCCTTGTGTTTTTCGCTCAGGCGTCCGGGATGTTTTCGCGTCGGACAAATTCTGGCAAGTTCCAGAGATGTGGTAAGTCATGGTTTTTAATTTGGTCTTAATTGATGCCAGCTGCAGGAGCTTGTGAATTGGACGAGTAAGCTGACGGGTTCATGACTTTGCAGTGATCCCCCTCCGTTTGCAGTCTGCGGTGGCAACGGTGCGGGAATGTCTGCGGGCCTTGGACCTTGTCAGTTTAGATTGTTCTGACACTGATTTTGGCTGCATTTCGATCTTTTTGTGCCCTGGTTCCTGATAGCAACACTGCGCTCTGTGAAAGGGCACTTTCTCTGAACACCCAGCAATGCATGGATTCAGGCCGTTCGCGTGCGATCCGTCCTTGCATTTGTTTACTATGTGCTAACCCTAGCGATAGGAATCCGGGCTGGCGATAATTGTTTGTGACTCAGTGCACGGGCTCGCTCTTATAAATCGCGAAAACTCTCATGTTGTACACTTGTCTCGGAAATTGAGAGCTCACGAGTTGCCCGACCTCTCTCATGGCTTCCCGTCTCTCACCCGGGGTTGGCTTTCAGAGGAACAAACGTGACCAGGGCGATTCAGAGGCCTCATATTACGCGTCGTCCTCCTCTAATCCCCGCTGTATAAGTGCTTAGAACCATAAAAGTCTAACTACAGTTATAATAATCGTTTACAGTCAATGAAATGTGATTTCTCTCAGATTATTTGATTTCTCTTGCGCTCCGGTCGGGTGTATGGTCTCGGTATTGAGTACTTGCGCTGAGTTCGATCGGAAGAGTTCATGAGGATGGCCGTATTGTGACTGGGTAATCTAAAACATAACAAGATGATTTACATATACTCTGGTGAAGGTCCGAATGGCATGGGCCCAACTGGGGAAGCGATGTACGTGTTCACGCTGGTCAACCAAGCACTATCTGTCGTGCAAGATCTGCGTCATAGTTGTAACAAGCTGGGATGACTCACCTTCAGCACTGAAAACAGGGGTTGTGATTTCTCTGTCTTCTCGATGCAGAATACCACTGGAACATCCAGTGCCGCCCAGCGTCCAGCATGTTGGGCGCGGGAGCCCAGAATCCGATGTGTATCGCCATCTTGGGAAAGCATAGAAACAGCAGGCTTCGTCGTCGGAAGACCTCAAGGTCGCAGGGCAGTTGAGGTCAACTCCGCATTTGTGAGGACGAGGATAGTCATTGAGACATATCTTGAATCCTCTCCTAGCGTATTTATGCAGAACACACCATGTGTGGAAACGCGCATAAAAACCGACCGGCATAGGGTATATCGCACGCGTGGTTATCGCCAGACCCTGTGAAGTCAATTCCGGATATGCAAGCCATATGCCATCGGCTTGCCAAGCAGCAAAGACGCAAGAGAAATTGAACTGCACCACGGCGTCAAGCGGATTATCCGTCAAAGATTCAATGATGTTGATCTTGCGCACTCCCCCCAGAGTCAAGGTATAAACAGATCCGATTCCTGCAACTTCCCCGTAATCCATCGGGTGGGATGAAGCCACGTAACAGGCCGCCAGCGTAAAGAAGTCTGCAATAGCAGGTCCTTTGCGGCAGGCTGTAACGACATCCAAATCACTGGGTACAATGCGCAAGTCTGGTCGAGCGAGGGCCAGTACCGAGGAACCTACAATGGCGCATCCGGTTGCTGTGAGGAGGAGTCGGATGTCTTGAAACTTCAGTTTGAAATGTGCCAGGAGCTCGGTAGCAAGTCTTTCCATGTCGGCGGGATTTGAGTTTAATACATAGCGCCGATAGTCAGCAACGGGAGGTCGTGGGCCTCTTCGCAATCCCATTCTTATTCCAGGTCCGGCTCCCATCATCTCCGCAGACACAGCAGAGACTAGCGGTAGACCTGAGCAACATAAGTGCTGGTGAATGAGAGCGGGGAGGAATCCGGTACAATTTCCATCTTCGCCATCCATTTTCAAGGCATCAAAATTACTCGAGGGAGTGGCGCCGGAAACTGAGTCCAGAAAGCGACTGACTTCATAGAATTGGCGTCGAGATAGAAGGGCTGCGAAGCAGAGGCTTTGTGCGTTCATCACAGCCATCGTCTTGGCCTTTTCCTCGAAGTCTACGTTCGAAAGCAATATTTGTAATTGGTTGCTCACAGCGTCGTCGTCGGAACTGGCGTCTGCGAGGACTAAAAGAGGCGTGTCAGAGTACTATGCGCTTGGTAAATGACAATACTTGCCATATCTAAGAAGTCGGGCAGCCATGGCTGTTGTGAAAATGAGACATATTGCTCGTCTTTTAAGTAAACTGAGAGCCAGTCATTGAGTCGGTAACGTAAAGGTAAAGCAGTGCGTTCGCTTATTTGGCTGCTTTCCATTCTATCTCTTCCATTCTCAAGAACATCCTCCATTATTTTTTTGTTGCTTGGGCTGCATTGTTTTAAGAGTTGATTAAGATATCTATTAGCGATTTCATCTTCCAAGAATGAAAGTGTTGTTCCATATATTGAAAGAGCGTTCGATCAAAGGTTTCGCAATAACATTATCACCCGTTCTTTCTCCTCCTGAGTCACAGAGTTTCTTCGAGGTAGCGAAATCGCCTCCAAATTGGGCCAGACATGGGGACGTGAGCTTGCGAGGGTCGATAACCTTTCCCATACAGTGAGAGGGGAGAACTTGAGATTGACGCTTTGGATTGCTCCCAGGTGCAGCCAGAAAAAGAGTAGGCTCGCTGCATCTGCGTCGATGACAGTCAACTGCACCTCTCGGATTTGGTGCAAAAAGGGCGAACAAGATTGTATTACGTCTTCAAAAAGCTCGGTTCCGACGATGTCAAGATCCAGGGTGACCAGAGCTGGCAAGCTCAGATTCTGCAGCATGCACCGCTCCATGTACATTGAGCACTGGAAGCGGAGATGAATAAGTTCCGCGAGAGTCACGCTGGGAATATCGTGTGCTTCTTCAGTGAAGTTGACTTGGTCTAAATCCAAGTGTCTCAGGTGTGCGGCAGAACGCAGAACGTCAAGGAAGCGGGGAAGTGGGAGGTTGGGGACGTTGTAAAGCGATAGGTGCTTTAAATGCTGATAGAAGGGAGCGTCACCGACTATTGGGAAGAGCCGAGTAGACCTGACTTGGTTTACGACGTTCCACCCATTTGCACCGAAAGTCTGCATTGGCGAAAAACTGCCATATTTTACATCGACATCGAAGTTGCACAACGAGTCGTTCGGCAACGATGCCAGCGCTCGTGCCAATGTTTCCCAGTCCTCGAACTTCTTGGCAGTAATTGCCAAGCTTTGGACGCGAGGGAAATACGGCCGCAACAGGGATGAAACCATCCCCGCAAAGGAGGAGGTGTCAATGCACGACACTTGAAGGGTTGCTGGAATCATCTCTATCTCGAGCGTAAAATATTCTGTGCCATCGACATGGAGTTGTAGGAGATTGTTGCCTGCGTACGGGAGAGTTGCTTGCAGAAATTCGTGTTTGGTGTAGCGAAATATGGGCTATTCTTGCCCATAACGAGGGGAGCCTATGATTCTGCGCCGCCAATTTCTGCAGACGTCTTTGCATGTAGCTCGCAAGTGATTAAAGTGGATCCAATGACGACAGTGAAGGGTGATGTCGAAAACGATATCCAACAGTTCGGGAGGTAAACAATTGTTGTTGAACGCACCAGGCGTACTCATGTTGAATGAAATAGACGCGGGTTTCCTGCGAACGCGATTTATCCGTCGATGTAGTGGAATGATCGATAAGAGTGAGAACAGACAGTTGCTTAGGTAATTTGATACTTGGTTGACCTTTTCGAACACCGATGCTTTGTATTGCCACTCTCCCACAACACTATGCGCGGAGTGCGAAGAAGACTTAGGCACCGTGCGTACGAGTCTTACGGGAATGGGTCGCCGCGATTGTGCCTCTTTTACCTGGCAAGCGCATAGTCTGTGTACCATTGGTGCAGGTGCACTTATGTACACGTTTTCTTTTGATCTCGTCTGACAAGTGATTGCAATGTACAGTGCGGCGTCACAGACTGTATGTAATCATCTGGTGTTCCCTGGCTCCGCTCCTATGGCGGAAGAATCTCTGGAGTCAGTTTTCAAGCCCTTTATCTTGAGAGAAGCCATCGCTATCGCATCAGATTTTGCTGTTGTCCGTGGCGCAGGGAAGAGAACTTGGAAAGGGTTCTTTGCATGTGTGCGTGGACACGATGAAGCCATTCAGAGGTCTATCAAGGCGGCTGCACTAGCTGGTTCTGGAACAAAGCGAAAGGCTCCGCTGTTCCGACGCAACCCAATAAACGACCTCGACTGGACAGATCTCCTTCCTTGGAACAAGAATCAGACCTATTACATGGAGATTTCTTCGAGCCTCCGTCAGAAACGGTTATAGAATCAACGATTGCGAGGTGAGAAGTTGAACTGATTGTGCTGTTGGAGTACCAATGTTCATCGTTTTACTTCTTATCTACGTCGCTTTTCCTTGCCAGAATGATTGACAGGACTGGAAACGCCGCTCTGCGACAGGAGATCTGCATGATATGTGCTGGTCTCAAGTTCATTGCCGAGTTGGAACCAACAAGTATTCGAGATATACCAAATCAGCATCACCTGCGACCACAGGTGGTCCATCCAGCTCACGTGCTTGTCGACGGGATGCTCCTTCATGAGGCTGCAGTGGCTAAGGAGCAAACTTATATTTGCCTAAAGTGCAAAGAAAAACTGAACAAGGACCGTCAACCTCCAATGGCTTTGGCGAACCGGATGTGGATCGGCGACGTGCCATTTCAATTGTCGGTTCTTTCGCTCCCCGAGCGGTTGCTCGTGGCCCTGCATTTTCCAGCCGTTTACATGGTCAAGTTGTATCCGAAGGTTGCGGGTGCCAGAGGCTGGCCCGCAGAGAAGCTGGCAAAGGGATTGAGAGGCAATGTCTCATCGTATCGCCTCCATACCAACCAAATTGCGGACATGGTTTCCGGCGAGCTACCTGCGCCACCAAAGATTTTGGCTGCCACTATTGGGATCACATTTGTTGCGGGAAAGCGGAACATCCCATTGAGCGCCCTTCCTGAAATGTTTCGAGTCCGACGGCAAAGAGTGTTTGACGCGCTCATGTGGTTGAAAGGCAATAACCCCTTATATGCCAATATACGCATATCTCAGGAACGATTGCGCCTGTTGCCGGAAAACGCAGTTCCCGAAGAAATAATCTCGAACGTACGGTATTCCGACGACGTACACGGCGTGGAGCGAGAACAACAAGGGTACATTCCGCTGGACGCAGCTGATGAAGCGCTTGCCATGGACGGGGATGAGGAGGAGCAAAGAGGTGACCGTGTTGTTGACCGCGATAATGCAGGTATGAACCTAAATTTAACTGCAAAGTCAATGTGTCTGAAAGTAGTCCTTTTCAGTGAATTCGGAGTCAGGGAGTCATGAAAGGGAATTGGAAGAAGACGGGGAGGAATACGGCATGTTTCCACTTCACCGAGATTCATCAATTCTGACGATTTGTATTCACAGAACCTGTAGTAATTCCTATGCAAGCTCATGGTGTTCTGGACGTGCGAGGCGATTCGGTACCAGACACTGAATTGACTGCACATGCGATTGCCAATTTGGCCAGGAATATCGTGGACCAGGACTTCAATATCCGTCGCAGTAGTGATTTTATCAACGAGTACGCCAGACGTGATGAACAAGGTCGCCGTTTCGACGGTGGACCTGACAATCCGAATCACCTTCTAGGTGCCTTTCCGGTCCTCTTCCCATATGGTCAAGGGGGACTGGAGATTGAACGCCAAACGAATGTCTCGTATGAGAACCACGTTCGATGGCTGCTGCAGTACTCTGACAGGCGATTTCGGAAAGACCTCCACTTCGTCTTCCTTGTGTTCAGTGTGCTGCAGAAACGTTATGTATGTTTATACGCGGCGTTCCACATGAAGCGCTCGTCGTTCATCGCCAACAAAGTGTCGTTTTTGAAACTGACACCAGCGGACTTCGTGAAAGCCAGTCAAGAAGAAAATAGGAAGGTCCCTATCAGTAATCCGGTCGTCAAAACCCTTCGAAAGCAGCTCACATCCATCAGAGCGAAAGTACAGGGGACGGACGAGTCGCGGATTTCCATGCGCGCTCAAATTTGGGGGATGAATTTATGGTTCAATCCTCCGAATGTCTGGGTCACAATCAGTTTGCCTGACGACAACGACCCTGTCGCTCAAGTACTTTCAGGCGTTAACATCGATCTCGATCACTTTATTGCAACTGCAGGACCGAATCGAGAAGATCGGTTAAAAACTATCGTCGCGGATCCTTTTGCCGCAGCACAGTTCTTTCATCTTATGGTCCGAGCGATATTCGAAGAGATGTTTGGCATCAAAACCAGTAGTCACGCACCTCCAGAACGCCAACCTGGCATTATCGGCACTGTTAATGGATATATTGGGTCGGTGGAAGCACAAGCTCGAGGATCGCTGCATCTGCACGTATTGTTTTGGCTGAAGTGGGCACCGTCAGCGGCCGCCATGACGGAGGCATTGCAATCGGAAGCGTTTCGGAAGAAAACCGTGGCATTTCTGGATCGAACCATTAGAGCACACATTGACGGGACAACAGGCGAAGACGTCTTGCAGCTACCCAAACAATCAGCTGTAGGCTACTCACGTCCTCAAGACCCTCGACTCCCAGATTATGCTGCGCGTCGCAGCCACGCGGAAGCGGAGATTGCGCGAGCTGTTCAAACGCATGAATGTAAACCGACCACTTGCCAACGAATGCGGAACGGTCGAATCGTATGTAAGCGGCGAGCGCCGTGGCCTGTATCTGCAGAGGCCTGGATTCATCCGTCAGGAGAGTGGGGTCCCCGGCGCGTATATGGAAAGTTGAATGCGTGGAACCCACCGCTCCTGCAGGTTACGAGGTCGAACCAAGATATCAAAATTGTGACCAACGGCCAGTTCACGAAAGATATCACTTTCTATATCACGTTGTACATCGCGAAGAAACAAAATCAAGGGTCCAATGCGTCAGCACTGTTAGCCACGAGCTTGGCTTTTCAACGCCGAACGCAGGTAACAGGCGGTGACACTCGCGATCTCAATAAGCGCATGATACAACAATGCGCTAATTCCTTGAGTCGCGAACAGGAACTTAGCGGGTCCGAGGTCGTGAGCTACCTCATGGGCTGGGGCGACAGATTTATCTCTCATAAATTTGTTCCCATCTATTGGGACGAGGTAGCTGGAGCATTGCGACGCCACTTTCCAATGTTGCAGCACCGCAGGTTTGTGGTCGACTCTTGCGTCAGGCAGTCTTTAATTATGATTTCGTAGTGCTTTGGGACGTACCGCTGAACAGCTGGGTCAAACAACTCCTGAAACTGGCAAAGAGGTTTCATACGTGCGTGTTTAACTGGGAATTATTGACGGCTGTATTGACTTTAAACATCTTTCAGGACGCATCAGTGAGATTGAGGATGGAGAACAACGAGTTTACAGTCAAGGATCAACTCAAAGAATACGCTGAGCGAGGACAGGAGCTTGAGAACTGGAGTTTTTTGGATTTCCACGTCAAGACTTACGACGGGAAGTTATTACAGCGCAAACGGCGTAGAGGCGATGCTTCCGAAGCACTCGATACCACTGACAGTCGCAATCCCGAGGACACAATCAGGGAAGACAACGAGGAAGAAGAAGAAGGACATAATGAGGGCCGCCGCCCGCGAGGACGCCCTCCAAATCAGCGGGTCAAGTACTTGCCTCAATCCAAACGGAAAGGGTGTCGCATTGTGCGCAGCGATGGATTGGAAGTTTTGCCTCATTTCGTTGGACGATGGTTTCCCCGCCAAGACGATCGAGAATACTACTGTGCCAACATTCTTGCTCTTTTGAAACCATGGCGCCAGCTACAAGAACTTTGTGACGCAGGAAATACTTTTGACGCCAGTTTCAATGTCTTCATGGCCACAGCAACTGCGCGCCAGCGTCGTATCGTTGACAACATCAACTACTTTCATGAATGCTCTCAAGCTGCCAAAAGAACGAGAGACACTCCTCCAGAGGTGCTGGCTGGAACTATGGATCTTCATGACCAAGTGCGCCGGGAGGCGGAACTTGAGGAAGTCAATGCAGCGCCTTTGCCCTTGACGGAAGCGGACATAGATATAGCCAGGAATGACCGTTACGCGTTCCGCGAATTCATATACGGTGCAGGCGCAATGGCTGTCGCGCACGGGCTGGGAATATTCGATCCCGACCTTGTCTCGCCTGTGGACGGTATCTCGAGAAGCATAGCCAGCTGGGAAGAAACTCTGCAGTACTCGCAATGGGGCGAGAGACTGAAGAGTCTGTCCAAGGCTGCCGCGCTCGTTATAAGTAACACCCTAAGCCGTCCAACAGGAGATGAGGCAGTCGCTGTTGGTCCTGCGGAGGTATATATGGAGGACGTCATTCCTTTGCCGAGCTCACCGGAAGTGCGCCAACGCTCACCACAGCAGCAGGCGACGTTGGACAAACTCAATGACGAGCAACAACGAGCCCATGATATCATAGAACACCACTTGAGACGAACGATTGCAGGAGAGCAACAAGAGCAATTGCTAATGATCGTTCGCGGAGAAGGTGGAACAGGAAAAACTGTGTTGCTAAACGCCATCGCAGATACCTTCGATTTCCTTCAAGTGCCACAGTGGTTAGCCAAGACAGCAACGACGGGAGTTGCAGCCAGTTTGGTTGGCGGAGTGACTGTTCATTCGTGGGCATCGATACCAGTCAAAGCGGCGGATTCACCGTACTGGTTCGAAACTTCTTCCATGGATTCCGTCAACAAAAGGAAGAAGAATATCCTACCTGCTCGCTATGTCAACATTGATGAGTGCTCCATGTTGACGAAGAAGTTGCTTGCGCAATTGTCCCAAATCATAGGAGAAGTGCGGGCATCCGACGGAGAAGGTAGACCTACACTGCCTTTTTCCGGAATGAACATGATTCTTTTCGGCGATTTCCACCAATTCCCTCCCGTTGGCGATCCCACGAACGCGTTATACTGTCCAGTAAACTCAAGAACACAAAATGAAATCGGAGCAGCACTGTATCAGCAATTCACAACCGTTGTTACGTTGACGGAGCAGATAAGAGTTGTGGATCGAGAGTGGACACAACTATTGCGGCGGCTGCGCACTGGCTCTTGTGTAGAAGCAGACATCCACATGCTCAATTCTTTGTTGCTCTCACATCCAAGTTGCCAAGTGCCGGACTTCTCTACTGAACCATGGGCGAGCGCGGTGTTGGTAACTCCCAGGCATGGTGTACGCGTGCGATGGAATAGTTCTGCACTTGTGAAGCATTGTCGCAAAACTGGCCATCGCTTGTATATTTCTCAGGCAGAGGATACAGTAGGGCGACTGGAGCAACCGCTGAACTTGCTGCAAAAGATAATAGTTGCTGGTTTACCTATCAAACAGACAGCTAAATTAGCGGAGCGTGTGGAGTTGGCAGTGGGAATGCGTGCCATGGTTATGATGAATATAGCGACAGAGGCAGACCTCGCCAACGGCACGAGAGGCGAAGTGGTGGATATCAAGTTGGATCCTCGAGAGGAGCCAGCGGATTGGGAGTTGGAGCGTGAAACTGGTGGCATCATCCTTCAATACCCACCTGTCTTGGTTTTATTCAAGCCAGACGACAGTAATTATCCTGCGTTCGAGGGGTTGCCGCAAGGCATTTTGCCCATCGTGCCGATCAGGATGGGATTTTCTATTGAACCTATGGGGGTCACCACGCGGATTCATCGACGGCAGCTCGCAATGACCGGTGCATACAGCTTCACGGACTATAAGTCCCAAGGGCAGACAATTCAAGATGTTTTAATCGATCTTGAAAAGCCACCGACCGGAAAATTGACTCCATTCAGTGCATATGTCGCCCTTTCACGAAGCAAGGGTCGAGATCATATCAGGTTGCTCAGGGGATTTGACCCACTGCTGTTCACAACACATCCCAGTTTAGACTTGGACGTTGAAGACAGACGGCTAGACACTTTGACCTGGGAAACGAAGCGATTGTTTCCGCTCCGTCGACCTTGAAGTATCTTGCCAGTGTATCACGTTCGGCCAAGGTCACACATTGTCACAGACCATTACCTCGCGGCGCCCGCAATCTGGCAATATTTTTTGGTAGCTTTCCACTACGGGCAGCTCCAGCGGTTCTAAACTTGAATCTCAGATTTCACTCTGAGTTATTTGTAATTCACATTGATTTTGCGACACTCCTTCCTTGAGCGGTTAGTCGTTTTGTGTTGCTTTATTCGTGTCCTCACCTTACCCATTTTTTTTTGCAGTCACACATTGCATCGTTAAATTCTGGACGTTCTAGTTCAATATCATGTATACTTTATCTATGGCCAATGTATTTCTTGACCTTTGCGTTGCTTTGAGAACTGCGTACCATTGTCCGTTGTCTCGACATTGACTACTACAGAAGGGCACACTGTCCATCGAGGCAGACTCTGGAACAATGCGATCGACGCGGATCGTGTCGTCTTCGTGGTCTCCGAACCCGCCAACGAACATTTGTGTGCCGTACCAATCCCCGGCATGGAAAGCGACGTTGATTGACAGAGCTTTGACGAAGCCAACAAAAATTCGAGCCTCGCGGACATAGTGCACTTTGAACTTGTGCAAAGCCTTCTGAAAGATACCCCTCCGACGCATCAAAAGCTCCCTCGTCTCCCGTGGTGAATCTCCAGTAATATTGGGTTCGTTCCTGTGTTTCGAGGTCACTAACAGAGAACGCGAAAAATCATTGATGAATGCTGACCTTCAATCAATCGCCGCTTTCGCCTACATCGACCGTCTACCTTCCTTCCAAAACCCAACAGCCCGCTTCCACCGCCCGTCACCCACAGCCTTCCTCACCTCCGCCTCAACGTTCTCGTGCTTCGTCTGACGAAATGTCCGCCCAACAGCTGAACCTGCGACCCCGACTTGAACGCTCCTACGAAATCCGGCGGCTGACTCAGTTTGATTGAACAATTTGAGCGATATGCAGCCGAATGTTGTGACGATATTCGTCTTCACGTCCAATAGAGGCTCCCCAGCATCAATGCGCAAAAACGAAGTAGTAGAGTATTAGCAGAAGGAGAAGAGGAATGTGGCTCTGGATTGTACGTAGTCAATGCATGAAACAAAGATGGGTCGAGGGAGGGTATCGAGTGCGTGAAAGAATAAATTTGACAAATGTGGTAGCTAAAAAGGTGTCAAGATCGTCGAACTAAGTGGAGTGCCCGTGTAGATATCAAAGGTTGGTATCGTATCAAGAGCGAAGAATGGGAGAAAGGACCGCAAGAAGACAAAACAAAAGAGAAAGGAGGGGAGAGATAGATATATATAAGATGCCGACAGGGGGTCTGGCAAAGTCTCCGGCGACATAAAGTCAAGCCTAGAGCCGAAACAGGCGACAAGAAGTCAAGCCTGCTGGAAAAGTCGGGGACCATTGACGGGAACCATAGTATGTCTGCTGAAGGCGAGAGGGTGGGCGTCGAAGGCTAGATTTCGGTAAGGGCGAAAGAGAGAAGAATATACTGCTTGAACACCGACTTTGCCGGCCGGAGACGAACTTGCTGTCTTTGGCTTGCTGGTACTAAGAGTCTTCGATGAGTTTCAGGCCCACACAGATGAAGAAAATGCAGAGAGGGAGAAAAGACATACAATTTCGTCCAATATCAGCCCAGACCTCGGAAGCCAAAAGTTGGGTAACATGAGTGGTGGCTTCAAGCCATGGAAGGCAGACTATCAGAATGAGAGGAGCAGAAACAAAATTTGAACATACGTGGTTATCCGGTAATGAATCGCGACTGTTGAGAGTAGGAAACGGAAACAAATGCGGTTTTGAGGGACACACTGGTTGAATCCTTTCAAGGCGTTACCGATTTCAATTTCTGGAACTGTAGGTAAGTGTACATTCCGGAAGAGCACAGAGAACGAGTCAAACGGTTGCACCCAGTCTTGCAGAGGTGTTCAAAAAACGTCAATCGGAGATGTGCTGCTTGACGAATGTTGACGATTGAAGCAAGAGGTATAGAGCATAAAGAGTAGGCGATAGATAACACAAGTAAAACGGTCGCAAAGTCGACACAAGCCGTGGGGAGGCTGGTCTAAAGCGCACATGCCCCGGGGGAGGCTCGGCACCGCGCCTTGTGGTAGGCGGCGGGAGAGAAATAAAGTCCCTAGCCTTGGGGTAGGCTTGGAAGGACCACGGACGCTGTGGGGCATCCGGGCAATGAAAGTTGAAGGTTGGAAGAGTCGGGTTCGTGTTTGGACTCGCTTGGCTGACTCTTCGATTTGTTACGTACCTTCTTCTGGAGAAAGGTCACGGCCACTGCAAAAACTCTTGAAGACGTTCCCTCTTCTCCAGTCATTCAACTTCCGGAGCTACCTCGTCCTTCCGTGCGTGCCTCCCTGGCCCGCAGTGAACTCGAAGCCTGCAATCTGCTCTCCTGTTTTGACTCGCTTGGCCTTTGAGAACATCTCTATCTTCGTTCGTCTCCCCGAGTCAGAGTCGAAGAGTGAGCCGGCGCGCCATCCCTAGGCCATGGATCCAGTAATAACGCGATCGGTTAAGGAATTGCTCCTCTCCATAACCTTCTCTGCCGTTGAAAATCATGGTCGGTTCGGTCTCGCTTGCGGTTCTGCCCGCTCACTTGCCTCCCAGTCGGACGATGACGTTGTACTGTTGGAATCTCCCCCTCGAGTCGCCTCGCGATCTACCAACGATGACGATGACGAAATCGTATGGGTAGACCCCCTCCGCCCCGTCCGAGGCCCCGTGTTCGGTGGCCCCGTCCGAGCACCCGCCCGACTCCAAAAATACCGACACTTGACGGAGGACCAATATGCCCTTCTTCTCAAACGCAAGGCTTTCGGAGCAGCCTTTCCTCTTATCTACAAGCCTATAGACGCCAACATGTCTCATGAACGCAGATCGAAGGTGCGCGTTTGTAGCTGGCCAATGGAGGCAAGATTAACCCGAGCCACAGCAAGTTTTCCGATATATCCAACAATTCGGCTGGTGTTTCCCCCCGAAGACACCCGAAAGGCGATATTTGGCCGTGTTAAAATCGTGTTTTGGCCGGAAACAGGACTCCCTCCCAAATGAGGAATGTCCAGTAAGTGGGCTCGGACTTCATCCTCTTTCAACTCTTTCTGAATGCTTTGTAGATTTGCATGAAGGAAGGCGCCGACTTAACCCTAACCTGTGCCTGCCGCTCCCCACTGTACTGTGCGGTGTGTGTCATACTATATCCTGCGGTCTACCATACTAATTAAGTTCAGGATTGCTTGAGGGACTGGCAGAAACAGAAAAAGACGGAAACAAAGGATTACATTCCATGTGAGTTGTTCGTCTCCCTCAGGTCTGCATCTCATCCCATTTCATTCCAGGTCCTATATGCACCAAGCCCACCAAACCGCTGAACATTCGATGGGCTCTCCCGGATCAACCCCTCCTTGAGTCACAGCGCAAGAAGGACAGAGCGAGAAAGAAGAAACAACTGACCGAAGACTTGGCCAAGAAGGAAAAGGAGCGCCTACGTCAGATAAAGCGGCATGTCGAAAGGGCGGCGAAAAGGGAGAAGGTCTTGCTGCCACAGAGGCCAATGTAGCCACCGCAATCTGATATCCCGCGATCCCAGCCCAGCGCCCAAGGCCCAAAGATGTACATTTCATACTGATTACCATACTCAGAATCCGTCCCCCTAGTTCTTGCGCGCATGATACTTGTATATAGCTACTTCGTCTGAAAAACATGGTTTTGCTTGTAACGGATTGTACTGGATTCCGGCCTTGTGAAACCTTGAGAGGCCTTGCAACTGGTTGGTGCGGTGGCTTAGGAGGGGTTTCAAGTTAGTTCAAGCCGTTATAAGCCATGTGGTGGATTAAGTGGATTGAGACATATATATATACCCAACTTATGTGAATATTTTCGTCCCGAACAACTCAGCGTAGCCTCGAATTGACAACCACAGAAAGTGGGCCTCCTACAAATGGCTCATCGAAGGTGCTACCCAGCAAACACGGACAACCTCTCCCCGTTCCAAAGACCATGAACCTCACATCCCGTGTACACAAGGCGGTGGTGCCAACGTCGCCTCGTATTCTGCGTTCTTCAAAGACGTCCGCGTTGACTCCCAGCACCTCTGCCCAGGAGGCCCATCCAGGGTCTTCATCGAATACAGTCCCCCGCCTAAGCGACGTCGCACCGGGAGTGGCACCTCTGCCCAGGACGTCCGTTCGACGCATCCATGGCATTGACAAAAGCATCGACACTTTTGGCTCCAACGGGTTTGACGACTTGCATGAATTCGGGTCGGACGAAGCATCCGACAGTGCTTTTCGAGTGTCTCGGGCTTGCAAGATAAAAGTCTGTCAAGGTACCTTCCGTAGAGATCCATTGAAGGCTCGTCGACGTCATGGGCGTGCAAAGCGTTGACTGACAAAGCTTTGACGAAGCCAACTGAAGATTTGGCCTCTGTGTGCACATACTGCACTTTGTAGTTGGGCAAGACCTTCTCAAAGATACACCTCTGAAGCATCGAGCGTATGGTCAAACTTCCTTATCTCCAGTAACAGTAAAATCGTCCCTGTGCTCTAAGGTCACCAAGAGAGAAAGTGAATAATCATTGACGAACACTGACCTTCAATCGAGCGCCGCTTGTGCCTACGTCAACCGTATGCCTTCCTTCCAAGACCCAACAGCCCTCTTACACCGCCCATCACCCAAAGCCTTCCTCACCTCCGCCTCAAACTTCTCGTTCTTCATCCGACCGAACCTCCGCCGAACAGGTGCAAACCATTCCGGTCAAGCTGAGCCTCCGATCCTGGCTTGAACCCTCTTATATTCTTGTCCTCCCTGCCCCGAGAGGCTTCACAATGGACCCGTCAGCAACAATGCGTAATAACGAACGAGCGTTAAGGGATAGGAAGGGCGACCGGAAGAAGAGATTATATGCCAGCAGAGGAGAAGAAAGAGTGACTGAGAGGATAAGCAGAATGGACGCTGCCGTGGGGTGGGGTGCAAGCAAAAAGTGCGGGAGTGAGAACGTCTAATATGAATGATTGTCAGAACAGTCAGAGAACCTGAAAGAAAGCGCGAGACGTACGAAGTACCCAGATAGTGATCGACCAACTTGTGGCAGGATAGACGGACACATCAATAGTGGCGCGGAAAATGCTAAATTGTTGGTCGAGTTCTCACATCGGCCGTCGCGTACTGCGGCTAGGAAGAAAACGTCGGTGGCTGGAGTATCGTAAAAGATGAAGGGCAGTCCAGCGGGAAGAGAGAGAGTTGATCAAAAGGACGATAGAATGTGGACCGCAAGACGGCTCGAGAAGCCATTGGCCGTCGAAACGACGCAATTGCGGGGAAGACAGTGCCCCTTTGACAGCGTCCAGCTGCCTCGAGATATCTGCATCGCAAAATCAGAAAAATGGATCGGATAGAGACGATGAAACCGCACTCGATGGTTCAGGTAGTACAGCGCGTTGGTGAGAAGCCGCCTCGGGAGGAGCAGACCACAACAATTGTCGGATTTAATTTCAAGATGTGAAGCTCTTGCACTGTGAGTCGCGAGGGCTACGGTCGCACCGCTCAACGCAGAGGCCCACAAAGGCGAATCGAGATCTTGCGTCGACCGCAAGAACATATCGAGGAGCGTTTGGTTGTCCAAACGCCGCGATCGCCGGCGCCAAAGCCTCAGTATGTGTTTCGACTTGGACCTCGAGAATTGGTTCTTCAAGGTGAAGGTGGCGACATGCGTGATAACGAAATATAGTAGAATATAAGTAGAAGAGCCAAGAGATGAACGCAACAACACTCGGCTCTGAATTGTAGCAGAGATGGGTCGAGGGTGGGTATCGTGAACGAATAAATTTAGGAAATGTAGTAGGTAAAGAAACTGTCAAGAATCGTGGAACTAAGTAGAGTGCCGATGCAGATATCAAAGGTCGGCACAGTATCAAGAGTGAAGAACGGGAGAAAGGACCGCAAGAAGAAAGAAAACGAAGAGAGAAAGGAGGGGAGAGGATATATAAGATGCCGACAGAGAGTTTGGCAAAGTTTCGGGCGACACAAAGTCCAGCCTCGAGCTGAGACAGGCGACAAGAAGTCAAGCCTGCTCAAGGACCATCGACGGGAACCGTAGCATTTCTGCTGAAGCCGAGAGGGTGGCCGTCCAAGACTGGATTTCGGTGAGGGGCGAAAGAGGGAAGGTTATATGGCTTGAACACCAACTTTGCTGGCTGGAGATGCACTTTCTGTCTTGGTTTGCCGGTACTGAGGGTCTTCAATGAGTTTCAGACTCACACGTATGAAGGAAAGACATACGATTTCTTCCCATATCGGCCCAAAAGTCGGAAGCCGAAAGTTGCGTGACATTAAACGGCTTCAAGCCATGGCAGACTAGCGAAATGAGTTGACCGCAAACGAAATTTGAACATACGTGGTTATCCGATAGCGGATCGCGGCCTATTGAGAGTAAGGACAGAAACAGATGTAGATGTAGGTTGGAACGACGTACTGGTCAAATCCTTCCGAATACCTTTGACTAGGTGCTGGAGGGAAAACTAGTTTCAGTCTCTGGAAACGGTAGGTGAGTATGCATTTTCAGAAAACAAAAAGCGCGAGTCAAACGGTTGCACCCAGTCTTGCAGAGGTGTTCAAAAAACGTCAATCGGAGATGTGCTGCTTGACGAATGTTGACGATTGAAGCAAGAGGTATAGAGCATAAAGAGTAGGCGATAGATAACACAAGTAAAACGGTCGCAAAGTCGACACAAGCCGTGGGGAGGCTGGTCTAAAGCGCACATGCCCCGGGGGAGGCTCGGCACCGCGCCTTGTGGTAGGCGGCGGGAGAGAAATAAAGTCCCTAGCCTTGGGGTAGGCTTGGAAGGACCACGGACGCTGTGGGGCATCCGGGCAATGAAAGTTGAAGGTTGGAAGAGTCGGGTTCGTGTTTGGACTCGCTTGGCTGACTCTTCGATTTGTTACGTACCTTCTTCTGGAGAAAGGTCACGGCCACTGCAAAAACTCTTGAAGACGTTCCCTCTTCTCCAGTCATTCAACTTCCGGAGCTACCTCGTTCTTCCGTGCGTGCCTCCCTGGCCCGCAGTGAACTCGAAGCCTGCAATCTGCTCTCCTGTTTTGACTCGCTTGGCCTTTGAGAACATCTCTATCTTCGTTCGTCTCCCCGAGTCAGAGTCGAAGAGTGAGCCGGCGTGCCATCCCTAGGCCATGGATCCAGTAATAACGCGATCGGTTAAGGAATTGCTCCTCTCCATAACCTTCTCTGCCGTTGAAAATCATGGTCGGTTCGGTCTCGCTTGCGGTTCTGCTCGCTCACTTGCCTCCCAGTCGGACGATGACGTTGTATTGTTGGAATCTCCTCCTCGAGTTCATAGTATTCGAGCCTGGATTGAGCAACAACGACGTCAAGAACAAGAAGCCCGTCTCGAACAAGAGCGCCTTGATTTCAAAAAACGTTTTTACCTGATTCGCAAGCCTATATGCAACGACCTGTCCCATGAGCAACGCTCCCAGGTGCGTGTCTGTAGCTGGCCAATACACGCAAACATGAAACCGAGGTGCAGCAACTTCTTATTTACATACAAAAGTTCCCCCACGCCTCTCCCCCCGAAGACACGCGAAAGGCCATATTCAGCCGGGCCAAACTCGTTTACGGACAGAAAAAGGGGTCCATCCAGCATGAGGATTGTGCTGTAAGTGTCTCCCACTTTGTCTTTCTTTCAACCGTTTCTGAACGCTTTGTAGATCTGCGGCGCGGAAGGCCCCACCTTGACCTTAACCTGTGCCTGCAGGACGCCCCTGTATCATGCCGTGTGTACCACAGTATCATTCCCTTCAACGTACTAATCTAGCGCAGGATTGCTTGATGGAATGGGCGAAAAAGAGCATCCAGCGCGACTCAATCACTTGTAAGTTGGGCACCTCCCCTAGATCTACCTCTGATACAGTGTCATTCCAGGTCCCACATGCAGGCAATTTGTCAAACCGCTGCACATCGAGTGGGTTCTTCCCAATAAACCCCTTCTCGACAGACAGCACCAGAAGAAGAAGGAGAGGAGGAAACGACAGCGCAAAGAAGTCAAGATCAAGAAGGAAAAGGAGCGTCTGCGTCAGATGCAGCGTGTCAGACACGGGGCAAAAGAGGCAAAGGGTGTTGAGGGGAAAGAGGCAAAGGGCGTGGCAGCTACTATTTGACATCAGCCAGAGTTTTTCAGCGCACTGTCCAGTGAAATCTTCTTACGACACGCAAACAAGTTCACAATAGTATAGACGTGAAAACAACGTGTACAATTGAAAAGAATAAATTCAGTACTGTGTTTGGAAGCTCGGACTGCACGCGTCTACGAAGTAGGATCAATATTTTCCTTGTTCTCCTCTTTCCAGCTGCGAACAATTTCTGCGACTATTGCGCCACACTTGCCACCTAAAGTCGGTGAGCCTTCAGAGCACAATTGAAGGCTCTCGAAAACACTCTCATACCAATCCGCCTGGAATGCTCATCGCAACAAAGGTGTGAATCCATTGACGGACCGGCAGCAGAGCCACGGATCTATACGTAGATGAGCCCAGTGCATGTGAACGGAAAGATCTTATACGACGAACGTCTTGCCTCCTATATTCATTCCCAACCTCTCGTCCCTCACTATTTCGGACACTGCTTACGCCTTCACTTTTAATCAATTCGATGACCTCGTCGGAGCGGGTGTGACGACGCCTTATATGCGCCACCTGGATTTGTTAGCCAGGTTCCGGAGTCAATGTCATGGCCCCGGACACGGTGTTGTTCGGGTTGTTGGAGTAGATACGAGCCAATATGTTCGTTGGGTCAATGTGAGGCTTGAGAGGGAATGCCGGTGTCGGCTTTCAGAGGAAGAAACATGGGCAGGGCGATTCAGAGGCCTTATATTACGCTGAAGTCAATGAAATGTGATTTCTCTTGCGCTCCGGTCGGGTGTATGGTCTGGGTACTAACAGAAAAGTGACAATGTACGTTAGTTCTCTCTCCCTTCATGTCCTCTACTCTCCTTGTCCTGTGTCTCTTGAGCCCCGCTCATACGCTCTATCTTAGGTTTCGACTCTTTCCTTCGCAACCTAGACGGCCTCGGGAAATCGTTGTGCCGTGCCTCTTCATAGCGTCATGCAAGGCAGCCGAACGTACGTCCCTTCCAAACGCTGCTTGCATGCAGAATGTCCTCGTTGTGAGTGAGGCAACGGCTTCTTGGCTTGAGCTGACAAGATCACAGCAAGACGCAGATTGCTATAGAAGCCCTAGAGGTTAGGCTGCGCACGGGAGTGATCGACAGCAGGGATCGAGAGGCGGATATGAAGGTTGAGCGGGGGTGTGCGGGAAGGGAGGGAAACGGGGGCAGAGAGCTTGTCGAAGTTAATGGTGAAAGCGGTCATACCCTCAGCTAAGAGCGTGATACTAGCTGTTCGATTTGGGTAGCGCAGGGGTACTGGATTTGAGGCATGCTGTTGGTGAGCGAAAGCTGTGTAACCCACGGCGGGCAAGGCCTTTTGGTTTGGGGCGTACGAATAAGGTCCTGTTAGATTGGGGAAGGTATGAGGAGGCGAATAGATGTCTGAAAGGGACAACAACGGGCTGCTCGGGGAGTAGGAGAGACCGGGGGCCGGGGATGGTGGGAAGTCATGTGGGCCGTGCCAACGTTTCCAATTGGCGCTTGAAATCGCGCTGCATATCCATTGGCAGCTCGGGGCCAGAGCACAACAGAAAACTGCGGTTTTCACCCACTGTCGTCTATACACCGCACCAAGTTACAAATGAGAAACTTATGAAGAGAACACACTCACGGGGCGTCCATCGAGTTTTCCGAATAACAGAAAGACAAATTCGGCGCGAGCCCCGTCCTTGGTGAAGGCCGTCCCAGAGTTTCCAGCCGTTCAGCGTGCAAGAGCTCGGGAGGGGAATTGTCGGGAAAAGACAAGTCATCGTCGTGGTCTTCAATAGACAGCAAGTTGTGGGGTGTATCTGGAGACTCTAGTTTGACAGGACCGCCAAAGAGCTCCTCTCCGCCAGCCACGAGATGGTACTCTAGAAGTTGGGGAGGACAAATGAGATAATCATGGATCGCGGAAGCAATTGAAAAAGCAAACCTGGTTCACCCTTGCACATATTTCTCAGGATCTGGATATGCGACACTATCCTTCCATTGCGACCGCGTAAATACGTGGGCCATGAATAGTCCCAGTACTCGCAGAGACCTGGGATATATTTTGTGAGTGGGGCAAGATAGCAATTGGAAGTCAGCGAGAGGTATACCTTGAACGAAGAGAAGCTCGATTGACTCACACCAGATGGAGATCCAGCAGGTGAACAGCGAGTACATGTGGGCGTTGACTGAGTAGAAGACCGAGGACGCAGGAGGAAAGCTGTTGATGTGTCGGTTCGATGTCTCTGCCAGCATGTTTCGGTTCTACGTCGACTCGTTTCGGAGGGATGTGCAGAGTGAGATTAGAGTTCAAGTTTTGAGGCGCTGGATCTCCTCGTCGTCGTCGTCGTGGAAGGCTAGCGGATATTGGTCAGATTGCTTGGCGGGGATGTTGGAGAGCGCGAGACGATGTGTGACAATGTGTGACTGTGCCCGGACGTGATACGACACTTCGGATTTCTTCTTCGACCAAAACATTGCTGGCTACAATGCCCATGTTCATCGACTGTGAAGTAGCTGAACGTGACAACCCATCGAATTTTGAACTGACTCGTCGAGTCTACGACGATGTCCGAACGGAACTCGCAGGATGGAAAAGGGCACATGCTAAACAAAAGTTCTCCGACCTCGAGTCTTCAATGCACTCTGCTGGTCTACCCCATTGTTTTGATTACCCACCATCTCCTGCTTCTGACATGAACTCCGAAGCTGGTGCTTGCATGCAAGTGGTGGAATACGATGTTAATGGCAACATCATCGATTCCACAGTAAACCCAATCCAGAACTCCGAAGCTAGTGCTTGCATGGAAGTGCTGGAATACGATGTTAATGGCAACATCATCGATTCCACAGTGAACTCAATTCAAGTTTGCGATATCGTCAAACCATTTGAGCCGCACCCTGAATATCAATTCTGTTCGCCGTCTTCACGCAACATTAACGCGCGGATGTTGGACGAGAAATATGCCGCCTTCGTCCCATACGCGGATGACCCGACTTTTCCTCTCGACGACTATCTGGGTTTGTTTAAAGGGACGCAGTGGAAAGACGACTCAGTCAATCCAGACGGTCATTTTGATTTTAACTCTTTTCCTGATTATGACATTCATTTTCTGAATTGCAGAGGAAATTGTTCAGTTTGAGGTCGTGCGTCGATTGCACATTGACTATGGACTATCGCCAGAAGACATAGACAGTGCTGTACAATTGTACGCCCAGCAGGAAGACATCTGTTACCTACCTCTCCGCGAGTCACACGAGAGTGGATTGCTTTGGGCAGTCAGCCAAAGGTGAGTCTCATATGCATTTTATTTCAGTAAATCGATTATCACATTATCGCGTAGAGATATGCCAGACGTGATTTGGGGTGATGGTCTACCGTCTTCCAGCAAGAAACAAATCCCACCGCAATTCGTTCAGAGCTTTTCGGATCCAAAAGATGATTTCGCCATAATCAATAGGGCCGTTCGGAAGTTTTGCCCCAACTTGAATTGCATCCAGGACAATTGTGGTGTACATGGTTCGTGTCCTGTCCGTATATATGCATAACATCTGAAGATCACTCACAAAACCATAAAGTCAGCCACGAATGGCAGCTACAAACACCGGCTTTTCGTCCGAAGCCACCACTTTACACAAGCACGCAGCTGAAGGCATTAGTTAAAGAACCATGCGACAACGAATGCTGTTCGCTGGTCTCTGAAGATGCCATGGTACGGTTTTTTGTCTTGCACCCTCCGAATTCATCATCTTAAACCGCTACTGCAGGATGATGATGGCTTGGACGCTTTGGCGATTGGTTGCCGCACAGTTCTGATTAGCACGCTCAAGTTTGAGCCCGACATGCTGCCGTGCGATTTAGCAGTGATTTGCGAGACGACATGCTCGAATGTGAGACTTTGTTTCGTGCATCGAAAAACATACCCAATGTAACACATTGTTCAACTTCTAGGTATATCGGTTAAGAAAGCAGGTGTTTAATGACAATGTGAAGACACTCCCAGCGAGTTTCACGGAGACGACGACATCGTTTGAAGAGCTTGGATCAAAGGAACGCTTATGTGCGCACCCTGGTCGATGCTCCAGCGCAACGAACTGTCCGTGTGTTGCTTCGGGAACACGATGTGAACGAAATTGTCGGTGCGATGACAAATGTAAGCTTAACAACCAACTTTTTTACGATAATACAATCTCAAGCGAATTTCAGGTCCCCTGCGATTTTCGGGATGCAATTCGACGTGTGGCGGGCAAGATCGTAGATGCATTAAATCTAAATGCAGATGCGCTAAAGCAGGTCGCGAGTGTGACCCTGAAAAGTGTACTGCGTGCAATGCGCGGTACGTTTTTTCTCGTTTCCAACTTGCTTAGACTTGTATGTGTTAACCGACCAGTATAGCGATCATGTATGCAAGAACACAAGTTTGCAACGAGGAGCGTTTCAGGCAGGTCTTTTGAAAGATTTATCTGGGTATCAAAGAATATCAATATCCGTGTAGCATATTGCGGTCAGGAAGTCCCAGTACGGGCTTGGCGGATTTGCAGCTCAAACTCTGAAAAAGGGGACTCTTATCGGCGGTATGTAACAGTCCCCATCTATTCTGCTTCACAGATACATGGTACATAGAATATGTCGGGGAGATCGCTAGCGATTCCCAAATAGAGCAGCGGTGCGTTGGGTTGTATTCTGCTTTCACTGATGCGCAAACACTCATGAATTTCCAGCCAAGTGATCCAGAAGCATGCTCATTTAAATTATGTACGCCGATTCTTTGTTTGTCTGCATACTGCTGACTCCGCCTGCAGTGCTTCGGGACGAATGGAGGCGAGACAATAGATGCGCAGTGGGTTGGCAATCCAACACGCTTCCTTAACGATTCCAAACCAAGGAAGCCAAACTGCAGCGCCGCTCGTGCGTATCATCGACCTTATTTATCTGCTCGCCGAGCGCTGAACAATTTCTCAGTGATTTTAGTCAACGGCGAGAAGCGGCTAGCGATTACAACTAGTGAGTGGCTTGAACAACAGTGTAAACATTTGCTAACGGTGTGCAGCTGAGAACGTAAAGAAGGGTACTGAATTGACGTTGTCCTATGGACAGCGATATTGGAACGTTATGCAAGAAAATGAATCTCTAGAGTCAGTTCTCAAGCCAAACTTTCTCTTGAGAGAAGCGATTGCTCTAGCGTCAAATTTCGTCGTTGTTACTGTCAGGAAGAAAACATGGAATAGCCTCATCGAATGTGTGGATGGACAGGATGAAGATATTCGAAAGGCTATCAAGGCAGCCGCACTGGCTGGTTCTGGAGCGAAGCGCAAAGTTCGTCTTGAGAAGGGGAATTCTAGCAAACGACTTCGAGCGGTTTAGGCGTGTCTTGACCATGTTGTAATTACAGAACAAACAGGGTTTTCAATCCGTTGTATACCGCAACAAGCAAATCTCTCAGTGCTAAGACGTGGTGCCCGGAGGCGATAAGTACTGGATGGTAAGAGTAAAAGTTCGTCCGTGGTATGTGGAGTATAGTTGTGGAGAGGGTGGGTGAATGCATCTATCGAATTCGAACGGTAACTGGACATAGGGACATAAGGAAAGAAAAAGAAAAAGGGGCGTCAGTTAGGTCTGCGGAGTAGATGGGTGGTTCAGTCTCGGGGTCGCATCGCAGATTTGGCTCTGTGCGCTAACAGGAGCCTCGTCGGGTTCCAGGCTGTCATCAGCGAGGCCCTGCTTGTACGGCGTTGTTGAAGGTTCGAAGATTTCAGTGATTTCGATAACCATAGGGAGGAGGGTCATAATGTTGTCCTCTGTGAGTTTGGGAACCTCCTCTTTTTGAAAGAAATTGTCATGTACGCATTGTTGGAGGTCAAGAACCTGCTCCAGTAGAGCCGCTGCTTCCTCTCTGAGCTTGGTAGACACGTAGTTGATCGTTGTGTGGGACGGTGGGACGGCGGCTCGCGGGGGCGCTGCGTTTGGGGCGTGGTTATAGCGAAGAGTGGGTTGGACTGGTACGCTTATCGTGGTGCTGCTGGAGATGGCGGGTGCTGCGTCGGGACCAAGCTCGGACTTTCTTGATTACGCAGGACGAATGTGGGGACTTGGTGATGGGATCGGTTCCAGTTTTCTGCTCAGGACGGGAGGGGAGTCCGGTGACCTTGGGCGCCGAAGTCCCGTTGCTTGGGGGCGAGGGGCACGTTCGCTTTGCATGGCAGCGAATTTTCGTCGTGGGAAAACTTGTGACGGCGATGGTTCTGGTCAAGAGAGCCTTTGGGCCGTTATATTGCCCCGTCCTGCGGGGTTGCTCATGTCTGGTGTACGGTTGAAGAGCTGATTGCTGCTTCATTAGAACATGCATTTCGAATCGTATTAATTGGCGTATTGTACGACACGCAACGCATGTAAACCATATGCCTACAATGATAAGATATTTAGCACGAATGTCAATGATTCCGCGTACTCGAGAAAAGAGAAGATTTTGACGATCTAATGGCATGTCAGCGCGAAACATTTCTACAGTGCAGCAAATGATGTCATCTTGCGATGGAAGACGACTTTCAGGCTGTTGAAAGACGTATTTCAGGTGTAGGATCAAGGACATAGAAAGTCAAACTTACAACGTCGGTTTCATCAGAAAGACGGATATAAATCTGTTTCTGGGGAACGGATGAAAAACTGCACCATCCTTGGTGATTGAAAAGAGGCTATATTGAAGCATAAGTAAAGTGAAAACGGAAGTGCTGAGCTCACATGGGCACAATTTTCATCGTCTCTTGCTGTGATTTTGTTGAGCAATGTATACTGATCCATATAGATGTCTCGGAGAACATCAGAATGTTTTGGAGGACCAAGTACTAGCAACTTCTCTTTGTCAGTTTAGTGGTAAGAAATAAAAGCAGTCAATTGTACATCGAAACCAGTATCCATCTTATGCAGACTATTGACCTGACCCACGAGTGCTACAATGCACGCTTCCCCAGTCGAATCAACGTACGGTTGCACTACATGCGTCGAAGTTGTTGGCGCGGAAGTTTGGTGACGAGGCCCTACTTTGAAATCATTCGCAGAAAGCGAGGCAAGAAGGTTAGGGATCGACATTACAAGCAATTCGTTTTGGACTTGTTTGGTACTATTTGCAATCAGCAGATGGCTGAATTTCGACGAACAGAGTCAACGGAGTATTTGGTTTTGCGTGCAGTAGCGTGTTTAGCTCTGTTTACATCAGACGATGTTTGTATCTATATGCAATCAGCAGATGGCTGAATTTCGACGAACAGAGTCAACGGAGTATTTGGTTCTGCGTGCCATGTTTAAAGCTGCTTGCAATCAGCAGACGGCGAATTTTTTGACTAGCGGACAATCGAGATTCAATCTAGATTCGTTTGGGTTTGTTTGGTTTTGGCTGATGAAGGCGCCGAATTTCCACCGAGGGGGACCTAGCTTAAAAGCAAGGTCATAAGAAAGAAGAACGACACGCTGACAAGCTGCCAGTGACGGCGTGAGTAGAACCGCTGGACAGACGGCCCCTCCGAAGGGAAGCGTCCATAGAACGGGATATACAGCTAAGCCAGAGCAACGTTAGTCTCTTATAAACAGACAATATAAACAAAAATTTCCTCGTGCCTGCGGTTGTTATATATTAGTCTGTCGCTTCCCACGCTGCGTTGACGGGAGGGTCCTCTTATTATGTAATCTCAAATTTCTCGGGTTCACTTGAGCCATTTTTGACGCTTCTTTGCGCGTCTTCCGGACACCATCCTTGTAAGACTCATCAATGGAGCATTTTGATAACTTGACGTGAGTCGAGAGCTGTCGAAATGGGTGAGTTCCAGTTTCATACGTTGGCCGGCGGCCAAAGCCGGCCAACCTTACAGTGTCTCGCATTTGGACTACCCACGGAAATCCCGAAGGGTATGACTGTCGCAGGAAATTTGGGAGTTCGAAAGACCGCCATCACGACCGCCATCAAGGCCGGCGGCAAGTCGGCAGATTTTGATGTCATCAATCACCCATCAACAAGTCGCGAAACACAGTCGGAACGTCGACGCTGTTGTCTACAACAGTCTACCATGAGCTTCCTACATTGAGCTTGTCTTTTCTCTTGGTGCATAGTCTGTGATGATAATGTTAGCCTCTGAGACAAAAGTGCGGATAGAGGAAGGCCGCACATCCAGCACCTCCGAAAATTCTGTAGCAGTAGAATGGGCCGTGGCTGGCAAAAACGATCAGAAGACGGGTAAAGGTGATAGCTTGTGTGGGGCGCGCCTTGCGTCGGGAGGCGCTGGGGAACACTGAGACATCGAAGTTCAGGGGGCGCATCACTTTGTTTACATGCCATCATGATGAGGTCCTTGATTTACCTTACGTCATGGACCGCCGATCGGGTCGCCGGTCCTCGATCTCCCCGGTCTTTCCATTTCCCAAACGGACTCGACTGTCGGGGAGTGTAAAGAAATGGTTTTTAATGTGTCTTACCACCAAAATCTTGGGAAAATGACCAACCATGCAGTAGAAAGGGCCAGGAAGCATCGTGGGAACGACCTGCCAAACCTGATGATTATATAATAAGTCGACCCTCCTAGGGCCGGTGGCGCGGTAAGTTACAGACTAGAGCAACGTTACGCTTGGCTCGACCAGAGGCTTCTCGCAACGACAATGCGAGGCGCAGTAGCGGGGGGCAGTCCAGCCGCATATACCTCCAAAACAAAAAGGTCCACAGCCGGAATGAATGCGGCGGAGGTGCAACTTGTTGAGCGTCACTTTGCGTTGACCGGCTAGTGCTCGGCTCTCAGGTCTCCGGGACTCGCCAAAACGACCCATTCAATCGATCGATATTTTATCTAGAAGTACAGTGACGCGGAAAGATATGTTATCAGTAAGTAAAGATACAATGAGGACGAGAGTGAGACTCGTTCTACGAGATGTCACCACGGACAGTCATACCAGCCTTCTCCAGCGTACGGCGCAGAGATCTGTTTGCATGCAATGCGTGCAACTGGTCGGAGCCGCCGATGCTCTTGCCACGGATGATGACATTGGGGAAAGTCGCATGGTGGGTCAGGCGCGTGAGTACGGTCTTGACTTGAATCGCATCATCTGGGAAACAAGGTTGGTGGTAGACAAATAAGGATAGAACTTCATTACGGACCACGGAGGTCGACCTCGATGATTTTCGGGGGCGGTGATACATCGTAGGCTGCGAGGAGGTCCTTGGCGCGCTTTGAATACCTATTTGGCACGTCAATTTAGTAGCGTCAAAGTGCAGAATGGACGCAGGCATACGGGCAATATGACTGGTGTGGGGAACATTTCAGGAATAAAATTGAGTAAGTGCAAAATAGGAGCTGACCTTGCTGAACACCACGACAGGATACCTTGTATTCAGCTCTTCCACACGCTCCTTCCAGTCAAGGTCCTCCTTCCCGGCCGCATACAGCGCCATGTCAACCGGTTTGGTTGGATCAAAGCTCTCAGTATGCCCGAGAATATGTTCGTGTTCGCTGTCACCGGTGACAAGGTTTAATAGTCCATAGATCTCGTCTACTTTCACGGCGGTTTGGGATTTAGAACCTTTGACGAGGTGGACAATCTTTGCGCGTGAAACGCCCGAGGCATTCCTGAGCGTGGCGGGCAGCCTGAAGGGTGACCCGAAGAAGTAGATGAAGCAGAGAAACGCGGCAATGACGAGGATAAATCGTCGGCGACGTATGGGAGAGGTACCTGAGCCTGGAGAGAGTCGTTTCTTGGAATCCATGAGTGTCGAGGAAGAGTGGAGAGTGATGAGTCAGCTAGTTTACGCTTGTGAAAAAGCAGCCTATATTTTGCAGGAGACTCAGAGATAGAACGAAACGCGAAGAGCACCATATGTATTATAGCATACGTTTTACCAGAAAGACAATCACGATATTTTCTACATCGATACATATTTGTTTGGGTGAAAGGTAAAGAATCATTTCTACGTTTCCCCGGAGTAAGAGGGCGGAGCGTTATCCCGCACGCGCACCTCTATTGCGTCCATCTGAGCCTGCAACTCACGCAATCGAGCCTCCACCGGGAAGTTTTGCAGTTCTCGCATTTCGGCCGCGATATTACTCTGTTGCTCGGAGAGCGCAACGTTGGAGATGCTTGCTATGGCGGACGACGACGCGGCGTACAGAGGTGTGAGTGGGCGCTTTGAATGGGGCAGAGTTCCTAGCTGTGGCGAAGGACCGTCCTGCTCTGAATAGAAGGTGGGTGCAGTGGAGGTGAACGGCTCAGTGCCTGAAATGGCTGCCTGAGCAACGATGGAATCGTCCTGCAGTGATATAATCGTGCTAAGTTCTGTCTGGTTTCGTCTCCTGTTCCTTCGTAGGAGCCAAAAGATCGCGAAAACGCAGCTGACCAGAAGACATCCCCCTATAACACCGCCAACAATGGCCCCCGAAGCGTGCTTTTGGGAAGGGGACCCGGGTCGCGGCTCGATGGATGAAGGGGTTGGAGGATTGAAAGACGATGAGGCCGGTGAATCCGTAGTAGAAGTTCCGTTCACCTTGGGAGGAGGGAAAACCGGCTTTTCTGCCACAGTGACGAACGACGGACGATACGTAGCATAATCTATCTGTGCCGCAGGCAAGGGACTGCCAGCCACACTAAGAATTCTTCCGACCAAAATATGATTCCCGGGCGAGAGATCGGTTGACTCGAAATAAATATCATGAGGCTTGATTGGGTCACTCGTTGGGCTAAATACGCGAGTGGTGGAATTTAGATCCAAAACAAATTCCATGTGCAAGAGCCAGTCGGAAGGTAAACTTGGACCGGGTGTTACGCCAGAGACCAGAATAGAGGTACCTGGATCAGACGTGGATTCAGCTTGAGAACGCCTAACCCCTGCTCCAGTTTGTGGTTACCTGCAAATTGGAATGTGAACGAGTCGCCAACGGTATTGCTGCTGTGGGTAGAATTTGCATGCGGTTGCATCTGTGCAATGAAGTTCACACTGTCGGTGCTATTCAATAGAAGCTTGGACTCCTTGTAGGCCTGAGGCGATGGAATGGTGCACTGGACCGGCAACGAATACTTGTCGACCATGGTCCAATTACCATCCCAAAAGATCTCGGGGCTTCTGTCATCCACGAGAATGGTCTGGCCCTGTAAATTCGTCAAGTTGCCTGCTGTGACGAGCGCGTAGTCAATGGCGACGCCATCAGCATTGCTGAGCCCGATCTGGATTTGGCTGTCGTCATGAACCACGCCAGAAGTAAAGAATTGTCCGCCTTGAGAAGAGACTGGATAAGTGTATGCACGGTAAGAGTTGGGTTGGGTAGCATTTGTTTTGTCGACGGATGGGTCGGCGATTCGGATTGTTTGGTTATATTGAATCGGCGGTGTAACACCAAAAAGCGCAACAGAGGTACCTGCGAGGGTCTGTCAATGCGAAAGCCTCGGGCCCAAAACAGCTGGAGTCACCATCGAATTCGAGAGCCCAATTCCAGGAGGTGGTGATCTCCCCAAGTGGTAAGAACATTGATGTTTGGTAACAGCTGGTGAATTGAGGAGAGAATCCTCCAGGATAACCCACCAACGGTGGGACCGGGATGGAGTATGCCATGAGCGCCTGATCGTCCACTATAACAGTCACTGCGTCGGCCATAGGAAGGTATTGAGCAGAAAGTGAAGGATAGACAGAGATGGATCGAGAGACTCTAAAGCGTTGTGCAGTTTTCTGTTCAAACTCAGCTATATATACGGTGTAAGCTGGACCATGATATGCTGATTGTCTCCCTGCTGAAGGGCGATAAATTGAAGATATCTCGAGATGAACAAAGTCCCGCGTTGACTGAGATTGAGGCGATTTCGAGATGAGTACACGGGCCTATTTAAGCTGCGACCGGGGACGTCGCTGAGCCTCACAGACTGAGCAAGAGAGAGAGAGAGATTCCAAGATAGGGCATGTCGATTGCGACAGAGCGTTCCAGTGTAATCAGCCTTGGGCCTCCATGTATGAGAGCGAATGATTGTCCCAAATAAGTGCCTCGAGATGATAAACATCTCAAAGTCGCAACGAGAGCAGTTGGGCGGTGGCATCGGGTCATACTGCGCATACCGATGCTGCCAGGCGCCAGGCGTCTTAGCAGAGCCAAGAAAAGGACCTGCATAGAGCCAACATAGACCTGTATCTCGCCTTCCCTCCTACGAATGCAATTCCGCTAACAGAAAAAAACTTCAGGCGTGTTTGTGTGGGGTTGACAAGAATTGAGCAAGATACTGAGGGTTGACGAATGTAAGAGGGGATCTCTGTTGACCAGAACCAGTGCGATGGGGGTAAAACTAGCGAGGAACGAGCTGCAAGTTGCAGCGTCTGTCTTAGAGAGACTTGGATGATCAATCTTGAAATCGCAACAAGTGCTATAGATCAAGTTGCTGCGCCTGGGTTTCCAGTTCCAAGATCATGACGAGAGCAGCTACGTTTGCCAATGATCCCAGACAGGCATCATAGAGCGAGGATGTCGACTCTGCCTCGACTTTCTCCAAGTTAAAGTCTTCTGATCAACAGTCCAGTTAGAGCGCCTGTGAGTTGACCCGAACATAACTGGTTTGCTAGAGCCCAATCTGCTATCGACTCGGACGCCCGTCTTCAAGTACGCTTTGGTACAACCGACTGAGGTCAAGGATGGGTAGGGCAAAAGTCAAATCGCGGCTCCCGGCCCGGGTGGACCGCCGGGTATCAAGATTGCGAGGCGTTTCCGAGCGGCGAATTTCTTTCGCGTCAGCTTTGCGCCATGGTTATTCACTCCGAGCTCACATTCTCCAGTTTCTGACCACCACGTCGTATCTTTCGGGCTCTCCAAACTCTCTTCTGCGCGACTAAGGCCCACAATCCCCAACTTCAAGGCTCTCAAGTCACGGTTCACCTTGTTAGCTACGGCGCAATGGCCAGTTTAGCCGCAGTGCAAAAGCTCTTTCTGTCTTCGCCCTACTATGCTGTCGTCGGGGCATCCAAGGATCAGACTAAATTCGGTACCAAGGTACTCTCGACGCTGGGCACAGGAAGGAGAATCCTTCGCTGAGTACGATTCATGCTGGCAGATCCTTAATTGGTATAAGATTCGAAACATGAATGTCCAGCCAATTCACCCTGTAGGTCTTTCTTCTACTCAAAACAATCTTCTTCCCATCCACAGTGCAGAAAGAAACTCACCTTGAGGGCATCGAAACAATCCCCACTGTTGCGGAGCTCCGCTCTCCCAAGGAAACCTCAATAAGCATCATTACTCCGCCTAAAGTCCTTTTTATCTCCCTTCTTTCTTTACCGCGAGGCTTACTTGACGATTCAGGTAACACTTTCCATCTTACAAGCAGCGATTCCTCTTGGCGTGCCGGCGGTTTGGATCCAGCCTGGCGCAGCGGATGAAAGCGTCGTGAACTGGGTCGATGAGAATGGCCTGGGTGGCCGCGTCATCTATGGCGGGCCGTGTATCCTTGTGGAGGGTGATTCTATTCGAAGCCTGCTCTGAGCAATCAAGTGTGTGTATTTTATCTGTATAAACTAGGTGAAACGAGCTATGTATGTAAGTACAATGTGTACGAAAATGCCCCCCTTTCTTCATGATATCGATAGAGGTATCCCGGGCCGAAAACGACATTGAATGGGCAGAGGAGAGTCAGGGAAAAGTAACTGATCTAGATGCTGGAATCTGGAGGCGACGCTGCATCCTCTGTAGCAGTTTGCAGAGCTTTATCATCAAGGATTGGCCTATGAAGAGCCTTCTTCTAGGTCGCCGTTCCCGCAGGGGGGGTACTGAGTCCAGTAGCTGCGGAGCTGATCTCCGTCTCTCCTCTACTGTGTCCTCGCGTAAACTGGAGAAAGGTAGTGCTAGCGTATACGGCGAAAGCGGAGGCATACTCAAAAAAGATGTCGAGAGAGCACGCAACGAGTCATAACAAGCGATAGACGAGGCACGAGCATCGACTCTTCCCTTCAATTGAACACGGACGAAAACAGACTTGGACTTAGACCACTTCTGCCTCTGAACGCCACAGAAGGCCAGTCTCCAGTTGCTAAGGAATTCAAATCCCTACCGAGGCGGTTCACTCTTTGAGAAAGAGCTTTCTTTTGAGCGGTGGTTTAGATTGGTGATGCTCTGAAATCCCCAAGTAAATTCTTAGATAATATGGAACTCCCTCTTGCTCCCATGCAATTTCGTGGAGCGATGTTTTAACGGCTCGATTACTTACTGTAATGGATCATGATTGCCAGGATGCAGAAAATTGTGCGGTGCTGCCGGTACCGAAGCATCAACCAGAAAGAGTTTTTGCGGGAAAGAATTTGGAGCAAAGACGCGACTTGGCATGCAGTGAGTCTCGAGTTCAAAGGTACTATCCAATTTGCGAGATCGTAAGTAGTACTGGTGGTCCGAGTTCAAGATGAGTGTGATCCACGGGTATGTGACAGTTATGTGACTGTCACACGTTCTTCTCACGTCCATGCCTAAGGCCTTCAAGTCTGTACGGCGCTTCTGACCTCTGGCTCTTTTCTCAAAATGCCTGTGGTTTCGATACGTTGTCAACGAAAACGAGTGGCATCAGGAATGATTTCAAGCCGCGGCGCTTCAAATCCCAGTCGCAAAAGTTCTTGAATTCGTTTTTTCATCGGGGCGATCGAACGCGAAGACAGTCTGGTATCAGGTTCATGATTCTACCTCCGACTCGGAGTATCGCCTCTCGAGTTTGATTTCGATAGCTGCATATGACGCTGGAAGCTCAAGTTTGTCGACACAAAAGAGGACAAAAAACCACAGCATCAAACATCTGGTATCATTGTGCTTGTGCTTTCAAGTCGACTTGTACTCTTCATTCCCTTCCTCAGTGTCCAACCGTCTATACGCACTTCTCGACGGAGTAGAGCGACGTGTTGCGGGCGGGCTCTCACATCCTGCAATATATTGGCGGACCATCACGACTGGCTGAAAGAATGTGTTCAAGAGATGCGTCCCTGGATGGGCTTCGTCCTGGGACACCGATCCAAGCAATTATCTGAGTGAAGCCGGATGAAGTCAGCTGTGTCAGCGCTGAAATCTTTGTCTGGTTGACATCGAGAATCTCACCGTTTGACAGTACGATTCGATTATGGACGCCGGGCGCGTAGGAGGCGACAAGGCTCGCCTCGTACTCAAGAAGATAATGAAGCACCACAACCCATACAATGTTTGACCGAGCTCGGCCGCAACAAAGCCAATCATTGTATCCCTAGACTTCGAGCTTAATGTCCAGACGATAGGAACATCATGAATGTCCCCCGTCGCGGGTACGACAGCCCCAAGTTCGACACACTAGAGGAGGCAGGCTTTGGATGTATGCAACCTCTCGCCACCAACATGGTCCATGTCAACCCACTGAACGGCCGACAATAGATGAAGTGGTCAACCGCTTCGCTAAAAACTAGTCTCTGTGGAGGCTTCGCTTGCTCGCCGTTGGCAAATGCGAAAGCCCTTGACTTGGTGTAATTTGGCTGGATGCGGTGGCCTACCTTGCCACTGTATTGTTTGTCATTGATCAGCGGCAGTCCATCGTCTCATGCCGTATGGGTTCCAGCTGTCCTGCCCCCCGATTCTTAAGGCTTTCAATCCTATGTTCACCAGTGTGTGATCATTTATTAGATTTACTTGCCTGTAAATCGCTTTGGGAGTGTGCATCGAATCAATTCTTGATTGGCTGAATGGCAATGGGAATATTCGGACACTTGAGAGTTGAGGCATAGATGATAGGTACTAGCACCTAAGCTTCAAATAACATGTTGAGCGACTTGAAATTTTTCTGACATCATCCTCAACCAACTCCGACGCTTCCCAATTAGGCAATGAAAATCCATACGCTCAATCAACTCCTCTTTTCCCCCTTCCCCAACCCTCCCCCCCTCTGCAAAGGCCTTCGGCGCACGAACCACAAGAACGGGGAGCGAAGCCAACTGTATTGCTGCTTCTATTCGTCATATTGCGGAGTGTGGGGTAAACGTGGAGACCACACTTCCGTTGGTTGGAGACAAAAGAATTATATACCCGTCAAAAACCCCACGAAAACTTCTTGTACGCTAACATGTTTCCTCTTGGCCTACTTGTTCTGGCGGCCCAGTCTGTGTCCGCCACAACTGCTGCTGCCTCGAATCTAACCGCGGCGGTGGGATGGTACGCTTCATGGCATGAGCCAGATGTCCCTTTGTCTTCGGTGCTATGGAGCAAGTATACGCATATGACTTATGCTTTTGCGTGCGTGTTGTTCCCCGTGTAATTTGCTTCTCTACAAGTTACAGTTTATAGAACGCCCACCATCGACCCCAAGGCTATTTCGCTCGCGGAGTCGGATCAGGAATTGTTACCGCAATTTGTTGCTGCTGCCCACAAAAACGTAGGTAGAACTACCCTCCTGTCGGGCCAGCTAAGTTCTCTTCCAGGGCGTTAAAGCTGGACTGTCAATAGGCGGTTGGGGTGGCTCACAATACTTCTCGTCCAATCTCGCGTCTCCGAGTAATCGGACCTCATTTGTGAACAGCGTCACGAAACTGATACAAAAGTATCATCTGGATTTGGTCGACTTCGACTGGGAGTACCCGGGAGTCCAGGGGATCGGCTGCAACACCATCTCAGACTCTGACACCCAAAATCTTCTGTCAATGCTGCAAGAGCTTCGCGCATCACCCATTGCAGCCAATATCACCCTCACCGCAGCGACTGCTGTCACACCATTCCATACGACCAACACAAGTCTCGTCCCGCAATTTGCCACAGTGCTAGACTGGATTGCGCCGATGGTGTACGACTTGTCGTGGAACTGGACCGCTGGTTCTCCGCGCATCCAGCGAGCACTTCCGGGCTCCCCATTAGACGACTCCTGCTACGCCTCCACACCCGGTGTAACGGGGGACGGGCTCACCGGCCGGGGCAGCGCTCGAAGCGCCGTCGAGGCATGGGTTGCCGCCGGCATCCCCCGCTCGAAAATCGCGCTCGGCGTCCCTGGCTACGGTCACTCTTACAACGTGAACTCCACGTCAGCCTTCCTCGCTACCAATGCCACACTCTTGACGCCATACCCGCCATACGACACCCTCAACCATTCAGTTGGTGACAAATGGGACAGTACGGGCGGGACGGATATGTGCGGAAAATATTGGGGTCCGGGCGGGACTTGGAACTTTTGGGCCCTCGTTAACGCAGGCTACCTGCTCGCAAATGGGACCGCAGCGCCCAATGTGCCCTATCAATGGGATGCCTGCTCATCGACGTCTTATCTGTACGCTGCAACCCACGGCGTGCTGGTCTCGTATGAAGACCCCCGCAGTTTTGCTGCCAAAGGAGCGTTCGTACGCGCCAACGGTCTCGCTGGGTTCTCCATGTGGGAAGTCGGTGGAGATCCCAAGGGTGTGTTGCTCGAAGCTATTTGTGAGTATCTGTCTCCTTTCACTACGTGCCCGTGCAATGTTTAACTGCGTTCTTATCCTCAGTGTCAGCGCCCACAAATTCAAGCCTGGCTGTAACGGCTTCAGCGTCGGCGCCCACCCCGACTAACATACACGGTAACAATGGCGCGAATGCCCAACGAATCAACGCATGGACAGCGTCGCTATGTTTGCTGCTTGGTGGCATCTATTGGACTGTGAACTAAACAATGTAGCATACGTTTGAGTTCCAAGTAACGAACGGTAGATAGATACCTCCAATATGTTCTTTTGTACACTTACTATTGTATACACCAATTAACATGTACCCAAGTCAATATTGTTGGTCAATACCGTGCTCGGCGCTGCTAGCCCATGTATCCGTAGTCACTCGTATCGGATATCCATAGTAGGCCCTTTTGATGGGCGACATTTTGGGTGGAGACAATTCTACGGCGAGCAAATACTGAAATTGGGCGTCGGCGTCATTGAGAGCGAGACTTTCAAGAGAAACACATACCATGACCTTGAGCGCGCCAATGTCAAACGACGGGGTAGGGATATCGTGTAGCCGTATCTCTCCTTCCCAATTCAGCGTATCATCCGACGTGGAAGAGCGAAGACCGAAAATTCCCGGAGGCAGAGGTCGAAGCGAGGGTTCCTCTAGAACGGTATTCATCCTTTGCCCAATGGGGTCGACGACTATCTGTCTGAGAAGAGACACTCGAATGACAGGGCTGTTCCCAAGATTGCTTGTTGCCGCTACTGCTACTTGATGCTGAAACAAATGTCGGAGCTGATGCGCTGGTCCTGAGAGTTGTAGGTGGAACGGGACGGTCTCGGAAATCCCAAAGACACCGACGGAGGGGACGAAGAGCTGTCATATATACCATTATGTCAAGCTCAAGCTCAAGCATCGGTAAATCACACAGACATCGCAATGAATATCTGGAGGGTTTGAGTTGGAGACCGAGGTAAGCGCCACAGGAAGCTGTAGCCATTCTTCAGGGCATAACTTGATTGTCGAAAACAGGGAAGGGTCGGCGATCCTGGGACGGGAGGGACGGGTTCGTGGCCGGTATTCTAGTTCAATTGTGAGGCTATGACAAGTCGTTTTATTTTAGCGAACTTACTTGAAACTGTTTCGAACGTACCTTTTATCTCTGGTCATGAAGGCTGCGGAGCGATGCCTCGAAGAGACGACAGTGAAGGAAACAGAGTAGCTGCATCGCAGATAATATCCCCCTGGCAACGCTATACGGCAAGACGGGGGGAGGGGATAACGTCTGCTGCTAATGTTGGCAGTATTGAATGTCGATGGAAATCTGTATGAAAAGGGAATCGCGGATGGGCACAGCTGTTGTGCGTTATTCTTGACGTATAACGAATATCCCGCTTCAACCGCTTCTAGTCTCGAGCTGCCTTGGGATAAACTGCACTCGATGACGCCTTCCACCTGGGAGAGCGGTCAGCAAGTGGTCCGGTTGTATAGAACAGGGCTTCCGCCGACCTTCATATTGACAGCAGTCACACTTTCGTGCGAGTCGATGAGCAGGGTACCACTAATCACACCTTCGCGACCATACGATGGAAGATGCACATCGTCTTTCTGACTGTCGAGGGCGACAGTGATACCATGTTTATGGCGAACGAAAGTCCCAGCCGGCCGTCGAGAAGACTGGCCAGGGAACGGCGTGCGTTGGAGCATACGCTCATCTCCCCCTGGCGCCGCCGAGTAGTTTGGAGCCGCAGTAGAAGTCGAATATGGGGGGAGAGTGTTCATGAATTGAATCTGAATGACTCCCATTCAGCCACACATTTAAAACCCAGGCTTTATATAGACAAGTGCGCGTCCATAGAGGGAGGTGGCACGAGTTGTTGATAACTTTTTAGATTGAAGTCCGGAAGTTGCCTTGTTTTCGGAGTCGAGTCATATTTCCAGATCAACTGTGACGGTACTCATCTTGAGCGCCAACCTGTGACGTCGCAGACAAAAAACAAAGGCCATCCTAGCCCGTCCATGGCAACGGACATAGCAAGTACCTATGAAGTTCTGCCTTCATTGGTTATCGCAACGAGGAAAGGACCGACTTTGAACTCACTGTGTACGCCGATGATAGCAAACAATTGGATTAATTTTGCCGTTTGTTCCGCCTGACAAGTGAGTAGCTTGATTCAGTCATGAGGGTCCAATCCAGGAACCTGCGCTGCGATGGGTCAGGAAGGAAACCGCGCAGTGGTCACATTTGCTCTTCATGCTGCGCGATTGCGAAAGGGTCAGAAGCAGACGAACGGGCATCACCAAACTGCCTCACCGGTGGTCGAGTTACAATGAAATGGGCCAGAAACGGCCCGATGTTCGACCAAGGCAATTCCTGCAGAACATAGTCAGATGCAGCAACTTGTTTCGTCTTGATTTCTGCCAGAACGAGAAGTCTGAAGGAGGCAGAAGGGTTAGTATCATTTCTCGACAATTTGTGTCGGTGAGCCTCCCTCCGTCAAAAACCTGGAGAAATTCCCTCGCTGTTAACCACCGGTTCGTAGCGACGCAGCCTCTCCCTCCATTTAATCTGGGGACATTCCCTCGCTGTAGACCACCCGCAGCCTGTTAGTGGGTGGGTGACCAGCTGCAACCTCCTGCGCCTTTCCGTTTCTTCCCGAATGTGGAGTCGATCGCAGCGCTGGTTCATAGATAAAATTCAATTCAATGCGCAGGTACACGCGCGGAGGAAAGAGAAAGAAAGAATGCAGACCAAGGAACGGACGTTCGGCGATTGAGGCACGGTCTCTCGGTATAATTTATTATAGAGACGAAGGTGAGACCAGCACCTGCCTCACTAGGGCCGTAGTCGATTCCATTGTAACTGTGCCGCAGTGGGAAGGAGCAGGAGAGAGAGTTGCCGGGCGCCACTGCGCAGATAAGAATGAAATAGACGTGTAGAGTTGCGTTGCCTGTGGGTGCATCAGTACAACTGCACCACCAGAACGAAATTGAATAAAAACCTTCATCACTCAATGAACCTGCGGACAGTCGATATCAGAAGCTTCACGGTCGCCAAAAAACAAAAAGAAAAAAGCGCGTCCAATGAGGGTGAGAGTCATTAACAACAAAGTACGCGCATGCGGTGTGGTGTATGTAGGTACAATAATTAGGATGCGCTCAAAATGCATTGCTGCTTCACCACAAAACCACATGTCGATCAATCAATCCTTCTTGGTGAGGACCGCGCCGCCCATGAGCACGCTTGGGAGTTCTACATTGCCGACGGCGGTGAGGAGGGAGACGGAGCCGGCGATGATGAGGATAAGAGCGATCGTGGTGCCGGTGAGGAGGACGAATGGTCTGTGGGTAGCGTGTGAGATCCAGATACGGACAAAACATAGAGCGGGGGGAAGAAAAAGGGTGGCTTACGCGCTAATATCCTTCCGCTCGCAGCTCTCGCCTACCCATCTCTCCGTCTTCACCTGATTGCCCGAGCCCGTGCTCGAGACGCCGCAGCTACACACGAAGCACGTACGTCCGGACTTCGTCGCGCTTGCGCACTCGCCGCGGCCGGAGCAGGAGGAGGTGGCGTTGTTGCATGCATCGAGCGAGGTGTGGCACGTCGAGACGGAGCCAATGGGGGAATGCGGTGGGGGTCGCGGGAAGGGCGCTTGCGAGCCCTCGGGGTCCGCAGCGCGCTTGAGTTCGGTGTGCGTTGCCGGGGACGGGGAGAAGGTGAGCATGGCAATACGGGTGTTGCGCGAGATGGCGTGTTCGAGCAGCTTGCGGGTGCTTTCGACGACTGCGCGGTAGTCCTCGCTGTCAGGGCCCTGGGAGTTGCGAATATTCGCAAGGCCGGAGAGCTCGACGGCAGCGAATGAAGAAGTACCGCGAGCAGCAGAATCAAAGAATGACATGATGGAGTCGAGTTCCGCTGTGTACCATGCTTTTCTGGATTGCGAAGAGGGGTCGGTGGAGAAGATGGAGGTGTATCCGTGCTTTGCGCGGTGGAGGTACGTCGAGATGACTGAGTAGAGTGAGGAGATGGGGGTCGAGGGAGGAGTAGGAAGCTCGAATGAGTGCTGCAGGGACGAGGGTATGCGAACAGCTGGACAACGTCAGTCTCAATCCAACTCACCATTGAATTCGACTGAAACAAACCTTCCGCATCCACATCCTCTAAGCTCACCAGCAAAACATTATCAGAGCCCTGGCCGACGAAGGACTCCTCAACAGCAGAGCCATCCAGGAAAGGCTCGAATATTTCGAGCCCTAGATGACGCGAAAGAGCGGCGTTTGCGTCCTCTACCCCCAGATTTAAGTGCAGAGAGGGTTGAGGGGGGTATAAGTATACATTGACAGCCTGAGCAGCATGGAGACCGCCGAGAACGACGGCGAGCGTTGACCACATAGTTGAGAGGTGAGGGAAGGTGTGACGCTGTGACTGGCTCGTCACAAGATTAGATTACTCGCTATCAACAAACCATCAAATCGTGATGGCGGAATTCAAACTTTGTCTTTAACGCTCACCGTCGCGCGACGAGGGCTATCTGAACATCAGGTATTCGCGATGTCCAAGTCTGTGGAATATGTACTGTTTGATATGGATGGTAACCTGCCTCCTCGACCCGATTGCAAGTGTTCTGCTCATCGTTCGACCCGAAGGTTTGCTGATTGACTCGGAAAGCATCTACACAAAAGTTACCAGTGACAAATAGTTCATTCTCTTTTGAAGGACTTGAACTGATTCCAGTCAGACACTATCCTCGCCCCGTTCGGCAAAGAGATGACCTGGGATATTAAAGCCGGGTGTATGGGACTGCGTAGGATTTTCCACTTCTCATCAAGCGGTCACTTTCACCTGCAATCTCTCAACAGCCGAACGTGACGCAGCCCTCCACCTCCTCTCCTTCTTCCCCGACATCCCCTTAACAATCGACTCCTACCTCCTCCAACGCAACGAACTCCAAGACAAACTCTGGCCCACCGTACCCCTCCTCCCCGGCGCAAAGAAACTCGTCCAACACCTAAAAGCCCACAACATCCCCATAGCAGTCGCCACCTCCTCCAGCCGACGCAACTTTGAGCTCAAAACCACGCACCTCAGCGAAATATTCGTCGACTGCTTCGGCGACGGGAAGGTGGTATGCGGGGACGACACGCAGTGGAATATGCGGGGCAAGCCTGAGCCGGATATCTTTCTGACTGCGGCGAGGGAGCTCCTGGGCCGCGATGTCGGGGCGAATGATGCTGAGAATATAACACCGAGCCAACGCGCTGAACGGAGTAAAGGCTTAGTCTTTGAGGATGCGTTGCCGGGTATGCAGGCAGGAAAACGAGCGGGGATGGCTGGTAGGGGTTCTCTTGCAACACATTTGTTTGATTCGCTCATTCGCGTGTAGTGGTTTGGGTTCCCGATACGAACCTCCTCAACGTTGAATATTCTGGTGAAGAGAAGGCAGATCAGATCTTGAAATCATTAGAGGACTTTAGACCAGAAGAGTGGGGTCTTCCGCCTTATGTCTAGGCTATTCATCGTGGATTTAGATTCAAGGTAGAATTAGAAAAAAACCTGCATAGATCATTCCCTGAATTTGTAATCGCGAGGCTTGCGCGAGGCAGCTGTGTCTGTTCGCCAGCGACGCCGATATGTTCGCAGCAAGGTTTATCTCGATCAAGGGAGCTTGTCCCTGCATACTAGCAGTCTGGAAGTTGTCAAGATAGATAACAGGCTGAGGAAGCGCCGGGTGCGCTCTCGAAGCGCATGAAGCAAGACCAGACGAACATGTCATATGGACGACCTATGTTATCTCCAAGAAAAAATTCTAAATTTACTTTCTTTGATTCCGACCGCGACGCATCGAAAATCTCCTTGAATGTACTCGACACGTCAAAAAGGTTAACAGCTTGTTAACAATTTGACGAGGCGGCACCGAGTGGAGGTACGTATGGCGAAGGGGATGTGTAGGCGTGTATGTCGGGCGCATGCATTGTCAATGGACGTCGGAGATTCAGACACACATCAGGAAGCAGCAGATCGGGATCTTGGGTTTCTTGTGGGAGAAATTTTGCTTCCCTGATTCCAAAACAAAGCAGACGGATAAAATAGTCGCGGCTATTACTTGAACCTGGAAGTGGAATTGTATGCGCCACAAAGATGATTCTTCAGAAGCGCGGCAGAAGTCTCAATACTTACCTCCAGAACAATTGCCATTTGTGGGTGTGTATGAATCTTCGTTGTGAAGTTGTGACTCGAAGCTGATACGTCCCTCAACAATGGGGTATAAGAAGTCTTCGGAACACCGAATGTTGTAGAAGAAGACACTGAGCGTCAACGTCATGAATGTACCAGCCAAGAATCATCAAGTATTACCGGCTTGGAAACCGGCGATATTGAATGTAGAGAAAAGGTACTTCCGCGTAGCAAGGAACTTGAACTCCTCGACAGCTGATTTGGGCCAGGATGCCGCCTGTCTGCAGAGTTGAGGACGTGACAACACAAATCTGGAAGAATCGGATCTGGGTCCGTATGTTTGCTGAGTTCCTGTGGGAGAGCACGACAGCCGAGAACCTAGATCGCGGAAGAAGGCTGGATTGTATAACCCGCCAATAAAAAAATCGAGGTGGATATCAGTTGACCTTTCGTACACGCCACAAGGTTGATTGAGATTGAATGTCCGGAGACTATGGAAGGACGCTGTAAAATTGCCATTTATGGGTATGTAGTACTTTTGTCTGGAGATCTGGAATCATGACCGAGCTGGGTGTGGGTTGATATGTTCCGCAAGAAGATGTCGTTGGGACATCGAATATTGAGGGAAACAGTAAATAGCTTGGGCGTCGACGTCGTGGATTTATTGGAATGGATAGCGTTCCACGATCACCAAGTGCCAAACAGCCGAGATGGGACTTCAAGATTGAAGAGTATTCATTGTCGGCACTTCCGCGCAGCAAGGAACTGCTCGACAACTGAGTTAAGCCAAAAGTCGTGAGAATGCCAGGTCCAAATATGTCAATACGAGTACGAAGCTAACAAGGAGTTAAACGACCCTCAATAATCGACTGGAAATGGATTGCGTCATGAGGGACCACTTCAAATGGGGGAGAAAGACACTGAGTATATTAGTGGTTGAGTAGACTTGGAACCGAACTCTCAAGGATGAACTCACCTCGAGTCGGGTATGCCACGAAGAGCGGGGTTTTAGTGGGGGTCGGGTAGCTTTGTCAATGATGGAGAAGCGGTGGCATTTACAAGGTCGAGAAGCTTGAGTTGGCGAGGTCCGAAGCCCCAGGTACCGTACCGTACTGAAAGCTACGGATGCGGCAGACGCATTTCCTTGCGAGGTTGTACTTGATTCAGCTTGGACCTGACTCGGTGAAAGGGCCAAAGCAGAGTTATTAGCCATGATAGCAGAAGGTGTTCTGCAAGTTCCACGAAGCCCGCTAGCAATAGAGAACGCAGCAAATGAGACTGCGCAAGTTTTATTTTAAGTCAGTGGGACGCCCTAGATTGTTCGGGCGGTTTATTTGACAAGTTGGCCGGGTGCCCGATATATTTGGGTGATGGTGGCGAGTGACGGTTCGTTCTCTCTCCCGCCTCCACCACCTCCCTTTGCCTTCAACGTCGAGCAACATGACCAACAGAGCAGAGTACCTCGTTGTCGAGGAGGAAGTCCTTGTCGGAGTGTGGCGGCCCGGGCCGTTTACTTGTGTTTACCTCTGACCCAATTCGGACACAAGAGTTTTGACGGCCTTCTCAATCCGCTACGCTCGCTATCGTATCCTTGCTTATTTGCCCACCCAACACCTTCGTTTGACCCCCCCAATGGCAGCCTACCCTGCTTCTGCTCGCACCTCTCTCCGTCACCGGGCAACTTCCTCCGTTTCGCTGCCTTTAGCCGTCATAGCAGGTCTCCACCCGAAAAGAAACCGAAACCGCACCCTCCTCCTCACCCTTCTCGCCATCGTCTCGCTTTCGGTATTCTTTGTATGCAGCCGATATCCGATACCCATGTCACCCGCGTATCTTCGGTGGTCGGTCGACTCGGAGCCTCCAGAAGACCAGCTCGTTCTACCTGTACAACCCCATCCTCCTGAGACGGCGCCCAAGAAATATCATCAGAAGCTAGCGGGCGGACGGCCGTCTATAACTCTCACCCCAGAGCAGGAACTCGCAGCAGTATCTAGCTTCCTCGCTAGTCTCCCCCAAAATGTTATCCCGCTATCTGTCGACCCGTCCCTCCCGATAGACCCGGAATTGGTGCTTGATTTCGACACACGGAGTCCGCGTGCGGCAGAAGAGGTCGAGCGCGTCGTCGAGGACGTGTGGTCGCGGAATCCCGTTCTGCTATACGGCAAGGTGAACGATCTAATTCTCCAATCAAACAAATTCTACCAGCCTAGAGCTGAGCTACTGGCGTCTGATTGCGCACAGCGGACAAATCGCTGTCATCTGCGGATTTGAACGCGACTGTCCTTATGTTGTTACCTGTGGTGTCCTTTGCTTGCTTGCTGCCCTTTGCTTCGATTCAGCAAAGCAGTTGTGATGCGCCTCTTGGCTGGTTCCACATCTGTGGTGCGGTCTCCTTGCAGGCTGTCTCTCCATTTCCATACACGCAAGACAAAGAAATGATTTAGATTTGAGCAAAGGACAAGCCAAGGACACCGGAAGCGACAACACAAGAGTCGTGTTCAAAACCGCAGATGACAGGGATTTGTCTGCTGTGTGTGCCCGAGTAGCATTGGAACCGCTGCCCAATGAAAAAACCTGTTCGCTGACAATAACCTATTCATTCCAGCTCTACTCCCCCCCAACGCGCGAAATCAAATCCATTCTCACCTCCCTCAACCTACGGCCCCCACCCTTCACCATGGACGTCGACATGCGGGACGACAAAGAAGTTTTGGAGCCCATCCTCTTTCGGCTCACCGCCATGCCCGAGCTGCCCATTTTGCTGATTAACGGCCAACCCGTGGGGTCGTTGGAGCGGATCCGCGAGATGCACGCGTCGGGGGAGCTGCATGCGCTGATAAAAGCGGCGGGGGCGGTGATTGGGGGTGGGAGGCGGAGGAAGCATGGGAAGTGAGTTGAAGTGAGATAGCATTCATGATGACCACCGCCACGCAGCGACGAAAGGCACGCAGTTATAGAGCTTGGTATAGGCATAGGCATAGAGATTCCCCCCTCCGCATATTGACACAATGACGACAGCATCGCACCGCACCACAATTTGTATCCACGCACGCATGGACTCTTGGCATCCGCATACGCATACGCATACGCATACTATTTATTATTCATCTATGCTCCAAGCATGTTCTCATCAGAAGGGTTTCCCGTGGCCGAGCGTCTTCAATCCGATTATGGTGTTCAAGTTGCAAGTAGGCAGCGATACGCAGATGCACATGGAAGGAAGAATATGAACAGAAGTCCGTGAAGGCTTCGTCTCGATGCGCGAAGAGCACGCTGAAGCGGAAAGTACTTCGAGGGGAGTCCAGGCCGGGTTACAATAAGTAAGTAAGTACATACTTGTGTTTTGAGTTTTGGCACTCACCCGCTCAGGCACCCGCCTCGCCCGGATGGGTGCCTCGACGCGACACCCCGCATGAATAATACTGTTGCCCATTCCGTGGAATCGACTTGAAGTAAGGTACCTGAGGATCGGTGTGCCCTGACGGGGCATTTACTTACATATATCTGATTCAGATACATTCATGGGTCGAGTCTCGTCGCAAAGCAAACGACCAGGAAGAGTCCGGCTGAAGCACTTGCACTGACGAGTCTAGCCGACCATAATGCTCGACGCGCGAAAGAGGGGGGAGGGGGAGTCCACCACTGGAGCCGTCTGTTGTCGAAGAGAATTTCGAGTATGTATTTGCTGATGGCGTTTGAATACTCTCCTCAGCAGGTGGTGACGCTGATAGCTCGTCGGCCACTCCCAGAAGCGCGAGAGTCCACGAATGATATTGAAGCGTGTTGAGTTGTGCCAGACATCAGAACGGGCTCAAGTATGCGTCGCAGGGGAGGAAAAGGAACAACCAAGCCAGCTGCATTTCCTTTCTTTGCGAGAGACAGACGGGACTCCGAGTCGGAAAGTCTGAATCGGAGCCGCGGCTCTCCAGTTGATCGTTTCTTCCGAAACCTCGATTATTCTGGTGGTAAGTAAAAGTAGAAGAAGAATGGGCATTCGAGTAGGTAATTGGCAGATGAATAAACACTGGCAACAAACCGAACTCTGTAGTGTATATGCCAGTGTATGCTGGCCGAGTTTAGCCTTTTCAGGCCCCTTGCTGCCGTGTGTGCGTCAGTGGCCCTTTGGCCTCTGACATTTTGTGGATACAGTATCGTTTGTTTCGTACGTCCGTCCGCCCGTCGGTTCCTGGATTTCATTTACGATTAGATGATTGGCTGGCAGGTTGCGGTGAAGTTTGAACTTGAAATGGCTTTTGGCAGCACCGCCGACGAGTCAGGCACCTACTCGAGTGAGCAAGCAGCGAGATTCCGAAACCTACGGCCCCGACCCGAGCGCAATTGCTTTCAAGTTAAATTTATTGGGTGGATATCGTATTTGGAGCGCAAGCATAATACCCTTTGCTCGAGACTGCTTCTGTCAAGCTCGGTATGGAGTCGTCAAGGCACACACGCACCTCAGGCTCCTCGTTTCGCTAATCTGGTGGCGTTGGCATATCGTCTGTCCAGTAATATGGTTAATATTATTCACCTGCCAGTGGAGTCCCCATTCTTTTACCGTCAGACAGAATGAGGTTTCGGGTAAACGATCAACTTGTGTATTCTGGAGAGCCGCGGCTTGGCTACTGACAAAGGCAGGGGACCTGAAAAGGCTAAACTCAGCCAGCATATATATAAGTTACACGTTACAGAGGTTCTTTTGTCGGGTTGCGTGCGGAGGTCGATCATTTTATCTGGAGTGATAGGGCGGTCGTTATCCATCCGCCGGATATGCCGACCTGCTCGAGTGCGGTCGAAAGGGTGCACTCCTTCCGACTCAAAAGGAAATTGCCATCGAGTGATGTAAGCTATATGTGTAGGGAATGAGACGAGATTGTTTTAGCCTTGGTGAATCAACTAGGGAAATTGCGACTGAGCGGAGGCCCTGTAAAAACTTGTGTGGGGTATACATACTTGGTTGATTAATTATGCCGATGAAGTGATGATATACGACGGCACGGTTTTATTGTTTCATTGGTTTGGGGATCGCATTTCGAAGAAGTAGCATATGAGGTTGACTGTGAGTTTGGAAGATCGAATGGGTTGAGGGAATTCGGAATGGAGTGCGTAGGTTTTCGCCCCGCGGAATCTTTTTTGTCGATCACGGAAATTTGTGGGTGCGAAGATTGGAGGGGACGTCGATTCTTTGAGTCTCGAGACCGCGCCCTCGTTTGATAAATTGTTGCGGCCGGTGATGGGTACGTAGAGTATTCATACGGGAGCGGGAGCAAGTCTGAATCTTTCGATGTCGCGTCTCGGCTAGTGGTTTGAACCGTCCGAATAGTCTCCTGAGATCTGATATCGGAATAGAGTGCGCCTGAGATGATCCCCACAGTTTTTCAAAGTGACGTTCGACTTGGAGGGAGAAGTCATGGATTGTACTAGGCAAGAAAAAGCCCCTCCGTTAGAAACACGAAGATCATTTGCAGAACTGGCTCGAAGTTCCACTGTAGTTGACAGTTGAGGTGAAGTTGTTCGAAGTAACTACTTACTTATTGCGGAGTCTTCCAAAGACGAGCCACCAAAGTAGAGGGCTGAAGCAAGTTATACACAAGCCGAAGGGAAGAAGGTGTTGCTGAGAAACCCATATTACAATGAATGACCTGAAAATACTATAGGCCACCAGAAAGTCAAACCGACGCCTTGCGGAGAAACGAAAGAGCCTGGAGCCAGGAGCCAGGTCGCCATCACGATTCAGGGTTACCGAATTGGGACAGGTGCCAAATAAATGTCACCTGATCTGTCAACTCTGACAGCTACTCTTTGATCTGGACGTTCAACTTGAACACACGGCGTATACCTCAGCTTGATCTCAGCTCAATTTTTCATCCTTCAAGTGCCCCCGTTTCGCACGCGTCAGAGACTTCACTTTCGGTAATCTTTGCTGTTCGCCGCTCTTCGTTATCTCCTATGTCCTACAACTTGGCCTCGTGAACGCGACTGGCAATGTGTTCTATTGTGGAGCGACGTCGCGACCCAACATCGCTCCATTGCCGTTGCATCCGGATATACTTTGTAGTTAAGAATACCGTCTGATAACCTGTTCCTAACTTACGGAAAATTCCTAGGTGGCATTTCACCCGATTCAAGTAGAAATCTGTCAAAACCTTTCGAACCTGTGATTAATGGGAAAGCCTCGTCAACGTGCGTTGCCTCGTAACCAGCGTTCAAAGTGCACCTGAGCATGTCTTGCGACTCATATCGTCTCCAGAAAAGGAGCTACCTTCAGCACAGAACCATAAATCAAAGCCTGATTTGTTACGATTGTTTACTTCGTTCTTGGTGGCTTCGTGGCGGCATGGTCTTGTAAATCTATCAGTCTCGCATCTCCGGCTCGTCTAATGATCGGTCGACTACTTAGTTTCCTCGACTCCTCCCGTTCGCGTAAGTTACTTGGTTGCTGAAATCCCGTGAATTGCTCACCCAACAGGATGGAAGCTATTGTCCCAGAAATTTAGTAGCTTGGTTCAAATCTCGTCCAAATCCTAAGGTGTCATCATCATCAAAGTTTTCTGAATAATCTCTAAGCGGACAGTTCGTTATGCGATGTCCGTTTTCTGACAGCTTGACCCTTGCGCGAATCTGGAGCAACCATGCCTGTCTATGCCTTGGTTCATGGGACGCTGCCTCATCATTGAGCAGCTGATTCTCCAAACACAACGGACGTTTTATGCATCGGGCGATCTTGCCGTAGTTGGTTCCGATTTCGTCCACAAACGGCAAACATACTTAGAGAACTCTCAAGCGTTTCCGACGCCCCCGGCACACTAGGCTACAAAAGAATGAACGGCCCGCCTTCATCAACAGACTGGCATCTGACACCGCGTATGTACACGTCTGGAATCAGCTCTTGGATCTGAGAATCGGTTTGTACTGCTCATCCCTACGACAAGCATCTCCTTTGGTTAGAAACCCCGTCTCTAAAACTTTATTTGGACTGTCTTCCAAAATTGCAGATAGGGCGGTGCTTTCAATAACATCTCCATTTGTTCCAGCAACAGGCACTCACGTATTCGGGTGTCCAACATAAAGACACACACAAAGGGAGGTCCGTCCCCGTTTTATATTCTTGTACCCCGTATCGACCACTATCCGCGCCCGCATCGTCGACTCGTCCCCCCCCGCATCCAAGTCATGCAGAGCGCAACGTGCCAGAACCTTCGAATTCGGTCGCCCGCAGATGTCCGAATCGTCTTTCATGCCGTCCTCCTCAACATCCTGCCCATGGTTACGAGAAGACTGGACAGTGAGGAGAGAGGCTTGATTCTCCCCGGCGCGGTCTATGTCTGGGAAGAACGAGGGACACAAACTGAGATCACAGGGGTGAGTCGGCCTTGACGTTGTGAGTTACACGCCACGCTAAAACTGCTGGCTGCACAGGTGGGAATAGAAAGATGGACTGATGGCGAGTGAATGACCGCCTTCACTAAATTCACTCCAGCTGAGCGATGTGGCAGGTATTCGGTGGGGGCCGTCGAGGGTCCGAGAGGTAAGCAGGCGCTCATTACTATACTCAGCAATAGGACCCTGATTTTTGAGTCGCAGGGGTTCTTGTTTTATCACGAGAAGCCTTCTTCTCATTATGTTTTCCCTGGCGGAATGTAGTACGTGAGATTCAATCCGGCTGTTTATTAATCCAAATTGACATTGACCTGTCCTCGAAGCCCTGCGCATCGCCAGCATGCCCCACAAGAACTTCTTATTAAGCAAACCTACACGGCTTTCGTTGACACCCCTCGTGGGCAGCGCAAATGGCATCTCAGTACGTGCTCTTTTTCTCTGTCAGTAAAATTATTTGAGCCTTGTCAATAGTTGCATATTTCACGGAGGAATCAGTCGATAGACTCAACTGCATAGACGACTATCCAGCTCTGGCATGTATGTTGGTCGTCAAGTGTACTGCCGCCCCAGTGGATTAATCCCGTCTCTTACAGCACTTAACGTCCCACATGGCAAATATAAAAGCGCTCGCTCCGTCAAAGGACGACCCGACCATATATTCAATCCTGACGACGGTGTTAACCACGCTGAATTCTCTCTGCACTACGTCCCCTACGACCCCCGCTCTGTCTCTGCCCCTTCTTCAAGATCTTCGCCATCCCCCCAATATCCGCCTCGCTCACTGACCTGGAACGGCCCTTCCCCTGAGCTAGGCCTACGCCGTCAAGAGCACAGGCGTGGTCGCAGTCTCCCCGATACCGACGCCGACTTCCTCGCGCCTTTAGAATACCTCGAAACAGTCACGCCACCTCGCCGATATCCCGTCGACGAAACGGCACTAAAATTATTCAGAGGCGGGCCTTGATGCACCGTACCTTTGTTCCTTCTGCCCACACACCCTTGCTCGGTGTGTCGAAGGTGCTAGTCGGCACGGAGGTATCATGGCCATACCTCTCCGCACGACATCCCTCTGATTCGAGCCCCTGGCCGTTAGCGGAAACGGAGAATCACCTAACACGACAACGTCAGTGGCTGGAGGCGGGAAGCATTTTGGCTTAAACCATTAACGATAAAGGAAGCCGCATGTTGTCGCAACGACAGATGGTGAACTGTCATGCATATTTTCTGACAACCGGGCTGTATTTGAGCCAGTTGAACTACGTCCGTGTTTGTCAGACCCCATGAGCCGTACTGCTCCACCAATATCCTATTGTACGGCGTTTGTAGCGCTAGTAGCTAAATTTTTGCAATGTGCCGACGGCCAGTCCAAGCTGAGGCTATTAAATCTGGACGAAACTCAATAACCGAGGGAAGTGAGAGTATTGCATCACAATATGTCAGGAAACCCTAGCCGGACAGGTCCTGCGAATCACTTCTCAGACAATTAAACAATCGGGGCGCCGATGCTCGGAATATAATTCTCATTAGAAAAGAAACCACAATTACAATGCAGCGCACAAGATCCCCGACGATAACCGTACATCTGTCGAGGCCAGAATGGAACAATTATCAGTCGGACTCCGAGTCAGTCAGATTGGCCATGATCGTTTGGAGATGAGGTGAGTTGCGTTGTGAGTGTTTAGATGTCTCTGAATCTCGGACACAGCACTCGCGTTTGACCAAGAGACTCTTGCCCTTCTCGATGAGATTAACACCGTCAGATCGAAGGATATATCGGGGGCGGTCCAATGGAACAATATTAGCGCTTGCGGACCGTGTGGTAGAGACTTATTGCCAAGCACCCATGGTGTCAAGATTTTACCAGAGCAAGTGGGCGACAAGTCGGGGAGTGGAGTGAATTTTACTCGCTCACCGTCCTGATATTTCGGACGTTGTTCCAGTCAGTGGTGTGCAGATCGTTGTGTCCGGGCATAAATCCAAATGCCACAAAAACGGTCAGAAGTATCAGATGATTCATGTTCGGGAGTCCGGGAACTAAGTAGACGAGGATAATGTATCAGTGTTGTACGCCAGACCTACACAGCTGCTAGGAGGCTCAATTGTGCCGGTACCGAGGTCCTGGCTAGGTCCCCGACCTGTCAGAGTTTTCTGACAATATTAGACAGGTAGCAGTCGCCGAGAGCCTGCCGCATCTGCAACGCCAAGTGTACCAAAGGCCCGCCAAAGTCGCGGAGGTCGGCGCAGCATAGGCCAGGAGAGCTGAGAGAACTGACATGGGGAAGGAGCTGTCAGGAAGTTGGAACGCCTGATATGAGTCCGCAGGTCGGACCGAATGATTGGCTGGTTGGGGTGGTGCCACAAAGCTCTGGTCCCCACAACTCCAACGGGTTTCCCGCGAAATGCGCAGAAACAGGTACGAGATGTTTACACGGACGCGTGGTTGGTAGAGCGCAGAGATCGAGCACTAGTCTCTATTCGGGAGAGTCTGTCAACAACTGAGGGATTTTCCGCGCTGTTGAGGTCTTTCCTTCGCCTTGAGACCAAAATACCTGACGAGAAGCTTCGGTTTAAATTGGCTATAAGCTGAATAGTGTACCTCACCATGTAGCCAAGTAGCCAGCCACTGGAACAGCTTACAGTCGCTACAACTCGGCTGATTAGTTCACTCACCGCGTCGCGTAGGCAGTGTCCAAAATTTTTACCGTTGACTTCAAGTTTGACATGCAGGCCAACGTCGCGAAAACCCGGAGTGGCCCACATGAACCAAGGATCTAAAGGAAAGAGTAAGCTCGAGCCAAAGACGTATTGGGGCTTTGAAATATTCAAACAACTTCTTTTGAAGTTGCTTGCAAGTTGCAGCTTCTGAAAATCATCAATTGATGGCGATAAGATAAAAGATAATGTACACGATCTATGGTATACTAAAGTGAACGAGTGCAGCTTGATAGAAAAACTATGGTAATGAGGGAGAAGCTAAAATAGGAGGAAGGAACGGACCTCTAATTAACGCACTACAAGGGACTTCGGGGGCTTAACATTCTCTTCGACGTCATCGCCATACATCCACACCACCCCTTCTCCATCTTGGAGATCGACCCCATCGCGCTCGAAACGCTGCGTCCACCAGATGAAAACGTCACGAGTCAGAGTATCCGAGTCGGCATCCACTAGGAACCCCGCTGTGCGCACCATCTCCAACTGCGGGTACGCTCTACGAGTGAAAGACCGTAGATGGGTTTGGGTCTCGTTCGGACCCTTGGACGGGTACAGCGCATCGGCGCGTACGGAGAGCAGGGCGATGCGACGGAGCGAAGGGTGTGCGTGGGGATCCATAGATGTTGGCTCGTAGGTATAAGGAGGGGAATTAGAGCCGAAGGATATGGTGTCCAAATTAGGGCAGACGTTGGGAGTGAGAAATAGCGAAGGGGGGATATGCTGCGATGGGCTACGTAGTTGGGATGGCTCGGTCTCGGGTGAGCCGCTACTTGGAGAAGGAAGGTGTACAGTGGTGAGGGAAGCACCATGGCGAGCAAGCAGCAGCGCGATAAGGTTGTTCTTGTCGGTGCCTATGAGACTCTGGACGGTGAGGGTGTGCAGTGCCGGAAGATCCAGCGATGTTGCGACCGCGATATTGTATCCGCGGGTTGAGAGAATGATGTGGTTTAGGGAAGGGAGGGTGGCAGTTGCCAGCCCTTCTCGATCCAAAATACTGTCGCCTACCCAGTTGCGGAGATCCAAGATGCGGAGCGATCGATATGAGGCAAGAAAGTCGAGAGACGCATGAGTCTTCTCAAGCGAGTGCTTTTGCTCGTCCCAGTTCAATCCTTGCAGCGTTGGTCCATACAGCGTCGACACTGCAGTCAAGAACTCTCTTGGAATTACTACCCTCCATGTAGCGCTGAGCATCCGAAGGCGCGGGCAATACTGGAAAATGCGGAATAAAGTTTGGAGAAATCGTATGTCGCTCGAACCTCTTGCGTGGGTAAAGACTTCGATGTGCCGGGTCCAATACCCGTAATTAGATTTGTCGCTATAAGAGTCGCGGAGAACTTGCAGAATCAGAGCTGCACGAGATGGGCTTCGAATGACGATATGCTGGTAGAGAATCTGGATAGCGATGCGCCGCCACGAACGGCATACCAGAACAAGAGCGCATTTCGTTCGCATGGAAACTATGGGCGTATTGGCACCCATGATATCTCTCGGAGAACGCTGCAATATAAATGGATCCATGCCACCGATGGTCGTCGCTCCGTATACGTATGTCGACCATTGGAAGATCTCGAGCCACAGTTCTAGAGGAAGATCGGGGAGTGGCTTCGTGAAACGACTACAAGCTATACTCATCAGCTAAGGATTAGGTTAGATTCACCGCACAGATACTGAAATGTACCAGGTGCGGCGGTCTCCCACAAGCTGGTGGCGCGATTGAGTAGATCTTTGGCAGAGAATAATTGGAATTACCAAGCGAACGATTTCAAGGGAAATATTAGCTCGTGGATATGGGTGAAAGTCCTCAGCATCGTACAGACGCATGAACACTTCTAATCTGCGACGCGGCAACGAGGATACGAGGGTCAAAATGTCGGATAGGACCCCTTGAATCTCTAGAATAATCTGGCAAGTGGCAAGAGGAGGAGGACAATAGCCCGGATCACGAAAGGCCTAAATACTTTTGATGGTGACAAGGCGCTAATGACTCTATGTCACTACGCCTTGACTTGCCTTTTGCAGCCATCTCGCGTCCTACTCCCAAAGTCTATTCGAGCTACTAAACTCTGAGGAAGTTAGCGTAGCATTCTACTCAAATTTTACGGTTCAACATCAAGCCCGAGAACGGCCCCGTTCAAGGCGATTTGCACTGTGCAGCGTGTTCATGGAGCTAAGCCAAAGCCTCTGGTTGATCTTTCTGATAGTTTGGGCCAACCTCTTTGTTGTCTGAGTAGCCAGCTACGCCCAAACACTCGGAGAGATTTCCTGGGTCTAGGTCATGAATCACGGCTGCTGGCCTCACAACCTGTTTCTGGCAGAATATCAAGACACCGCTCATTTTCTCCTACCGCTTCTCGCGCAAAGTCTTCTGCCCGGACTGGGTGCAGCTATTTCTGACCGAGAATCGACTATTCTCGTCCCCCAGAGATGACCGGGTCACTCTATACGTACGATCGTGACGGGGCGCAACGTCGGGCTTTTCTCAGTGCTATGAGACGGCCTTGGGCATCGCGAGATATCTGGACGCAGTCGCGAACCACACAGCTCGGTGGCAAAACGGCATGCGACACGGTGGATTTGGTGGTCCCTACACGCCCAGACTACAGCTCGAAGGAACACCCAGACTCGTCTGACGACTGATTTGCTTCGCATGACGACTCTCAATCTCGCCCGTCCGATATTTTTGCTATGAAACAAAGCTCACAGATCGAACTTTCCTCTTGTCTACGGTATACGTGAAGATCGTCCAAGTGTCGCGGCTGTAGAAGCTACCTCACCTCCTCCTACACGGATACTGACAGACGTGTACCCGCATGAAACCCGAGCGCTGTCCGGACTCAATGCCAACTTAACATACTCCGAGGAAGGCACCAGCCAAGCATCCCAACAGCCCCTTCGAGGCTTTGACGCATTGGTTCTCGCGTTCATGCTAATCGTATACAATGTATACATCGCCGCAAAAAGCACAACGGCCAGGAGTCTCGTATGCTCATCCCGCCCCAGCGGCACGACTGCAATAGAAAAGGGCGTGTCATGAAGTAAGTAAGTACATGAGCATATTGGCAGATGGCACGCCGAGTATACAAAAAGCTCAGAACGTATAGATTAAAAAGGTATGTAACGCCTGCCCAAAACCTTTCACCTAGTCTACTCTCTTAGGACTTTTCGTTACTTCGTCCAAACTTCGTCGGAGGTTTCCCAACCATCCACGGAAAACAGGTCATCATGTCGTTGTTGGACGATCGGCGGCGCAATAAAACCATTCATTTCGCATAGAAAACCTCCGGGCGAACGGACGTCTGACAACCTACCAGACAGAGCCCAACGTAAGTTGAGTAGTGCTCTCGATCGCCATGTCAAGCGCGGGAGGAGATTGGGTTAAAAGGAAAAGAAGTGGTGGTGGAGTCAAGATGAAACCCGAGACTGTCACCCAATCTAGCGTTTTATGGGGATGGAACAACTGCAGGGTTTTTTTTTGCGAACCGCGGGGCAAGGTGAGTATGCCGCCCCTTCTTCCTCGGTAACGTGAGTTACGCGATTTTTATATAGTCGACAGTGGTCAAAGCCAAGTCAAAGCCATTTTCGTTGGCGTTCACCCAACCTCAGTTTAATGTGCCAGTTGTTTTTATCGAATGCCGGTAGACCTCTATTCGAACTCCAACAGGGTCTCGAAGTTGGGTGCGTTCTGCGCCCAGGTTCGCGCATACTCCTGATTGCGAAAACGGTACTGCCGCAAATCAAATACAGCGCTAAAAAATCTCATGGACACGTCGTTTTCACTGCGCAGTGAAACTGAGCTGTCGGATTCTTCAGATTGCAGAGCCTCAATGAGAAGGCTTGAATACCGCTAGCAAACGTCTCGAGCAAAAGAAATTTGTGCCCGGCATATTTTGGATCGAATCAAGTCATTCGAGGGGAATGCAGAGAACAGCAATGCTTGTAAAATCGAGCAAATGCCCAGGTCATGTATATTTCAAGTATTTATAGAGCAACAAGTCCTCACATCACGCCAACAGCGCGCAGACTACCAAACCCATCGCAAACGCAGCAGCCGCCTTCGTACGGCCCCCAATAGCCACAGCGGAATTCGGCCCGTTCGGGACGGTGCTCTGCGACTGCTCTGATGCCTGCGCGGAATTTGAGGGCGATTGACTCCCAGAGCTGGAACGAGGGTCGGGGAAGGTTGAGAAGATAGAGGATGGGTTCGTTTTCGATGCTGACTGGGATCCGGAGCCGGACCCAGCAACACTCGAGCCCGATGATGAGCCGGAGGATCCAGCGGAGGATACGCCTAGATATCAAAACCGCTCTAAGTACGCTGTCTCGCCGATACAGATGTCGATGTTGACGCACCCTCGCAGCCAGACTGCAGGAACCCTTGCACAACATCCACAGGGAATCCGCAGGTGGTTTCAGCGCATTGGGTGACATTGGAAGCGTATACGGACGAGGCGCAGACGCATGGGGTGTTTTGGCTGCACGCAGAAACACGAGGCAATTAGGCGTCAAACACGGTGATTAAGTCGGTGCCAGAACGTACATGTCGCATCCGCTAGCATCGACAGCCGCGAGAGAGCAGTTCAGTAGACATTGTTGTTCAGGTGCGAGGCCGCCGTCGTCCTGTGCGATGGAGGACGGGATGGAGGCGAGGAAGAGGCCGGTGACGGCGGTCATTAGGAGGGGGAACTTCATGGTGGTCATGATGGGGAAGGAAACGTGAAAGCAAGGAGGAAAGCAGAAGAAAGCGACGCTTTATGAGGTGAGAACAAAAGACAAAGGAATTGTCTTGGCGCCATTGTTGTTCGTTGATGATTTTCGTGGGGTGATCGCCGTGTCCCCATTTGGGATATTGCCGATGCTCATAGACCGGCCCTCAAGAAAATTGGCTCGCCAGCCGCATTCACAAGATAAAATTGAGCTCTTCATCGGCCTGAAATGAAAATTGAGTGAAAGAAACTGAATCCTCAAATCTGTGACACACACCTAAGCAGTGTCCCGTAGCTCATCCCACCCAGGCAACTCAAAAATAACAGGTAGATGCTGCCACACCTCCTCCCTCCCCTCTCGATGCTGAGTCTGTGAATGTGCAATGCACTCCGCACAAACATTCAACGCCTGCCACCTCGTAAATAGCTTCAATGGATTTGGCGACCTCGCCGCCTCCAACAACCGCCACTCCTTATGAGGTCCATGCGCCAACCCGCACTGCGGCGTAGTGCAATTCGGCGCCGGACGAAAGGCAAACAAGAAAGAATGTGATAAGCTCATTTCTGCCCAGCGTAAACGTTCCCGGCCAACAAGACATATAGCCTTCTCCTTCCATGATATGTCTGTCGGCGAATCCGCGACAATGCGCGTTAACCCCATCCGCGCAACGCAGTAGAATGCGTAGGGGAGGATCTCGCGGACGTTGCATTCCTCGGCGAGGAGGACGACGCGCATGATGTCGTCGGATTTGTAGTGCTTTCGCGACGGGTTCGAGATCATCGTGTTGTAGTTCGCGAAGGTGGTGGGGAATTTGGCTTTCAAAATGGATATGCAGCGTTGGCGGAGAGTGACGATCATATATTTCGTGCTGAGGCGCAACATGCCAGAGATCCAGGGTATGATGTTTTCGAGGTCTTCCGGAAGCGTATCGAAATGTCTGCACAAGTCAGATTGAAATTACAACTGGAGAGGGGATCCAGAGTACGTACGAAGGATGATAAATTCCCTTCAACATATCCACAAAATCGTCAGAATTATCGTGCAACTCGACGATATGACATCCCTCAATCAACTCCTGGCCGCCCTTAGCATTTTCCGACGGCGGCGGTTGCGGCAAGATAAACAACCCAGCAAAGACCTCCGAATGTGTAGACAGAACCGTTTGGTGGACGCGGAACATAAGTGAGCCAACGACGATAACGATTGAGCCGTCGTGGAACCAAAAGTCAGTGTGTCGCGTTGCGGTTACATGCTTTCGGACAATTTTGGAGCCTTGTAGAGAGGGTGGGATGGATATGGGTCTGCCTTCAGAAGACATGCTCATCGTTGCCAGTGGTTGTAGGCGAAGGCTTCGTAGATAGACTCAGTACAAGCAGGCTCTTGCTGAGCCAGGTGGTGGTAGGGAGGTGAGGGCTGCGCAGCTGTGCTGTCGACATTTCTGGACCCGGTGGTCAACGCCGCACTCAAAAGACCTTAATTTGGTAACATTCGTTGATCCAAAGCTACCGTCAGCTTCGATGAAAGATATTCGTGGACCCAAATAGAGCCAATAGGACGAGCGCAGAAGTCCAATGCGATTTATTAGTGTAATAAGACTAGGGTACATTGTCATCAAGAATTCAGTAATCGGTTGGCCATTTCGAATCCTAAGAACGTAGCACCGTTCGCAAACGGAGACCTACATGCAAGTTAAACTCACATCTTAAACGAATTACAGTCAAATGAAACTCACCGTATCAATGTGGGTGTTAGGCCCCGCGTGAAAGCCGCAATTCCCTCTGTCCGCCATACTATCCGCACGCAGTCTATCGCGGATTTGTATTTTCGTCCCGTCGCGGGGGTAAAACCGTCCGTCTGCATGCGGGATTTTATCATGTCGATAGGATAGATGATTCCCCATAGCTGCGAAGTAATTCATTCAAGTATTGACACAGAAAACGCACAAGGAACTCACTGTATATCCAGCGGCCGCACCGTACAAGACGGCATTCATGGGGCTGATCTGGTCCCGTCTGATGTTTTTCTGCGCCATCTCCCGCTGCACGAGCTTCTCGTATGTGAGGAAATAGACACCATATCCTGCAGCCTCACGCAAGAGTGTGACAGCCTGTCCCTTGTACACTCCGGCTACGCCATGAGCAGAGTAAATCTTCTTAATCGCGTCCAATGGACCTCGATAATCCGGCTTGACAGAGGACTGCGTTTGTAGACCTGTTTTATTTTTTAAGATCAAAGTCAAAGCCAAGTGGAGCGACCAACTTCACGCACGGATTCGAATGTGTTCTACGGGCCCAGAGACAACGCCGTTACCAATCCCGGCAAGAACACCAGCACTGAAGAGTTGCCCTCCACTCAAAGTCGCGCCGCCCTCTCCGCCCAGACCTCTGCGAACATTTTGTGCAGCAAAATACCGTTTTGTATATTCCAGCACGCCGAATTGAATCGACACGCAGACACCGATACCAAGAAGTGGCGTGAGGGTACCCTGCACGAAGATTGACTTCCGCAACACGACATCTGAGCGTGTATTTTACCTTGTAAAACGCCAACGGACCCTCGTTTTTTAAAATGCCCGTCGCGCAGTGCATCATGCCCGAATAGGTGCCTTTTGGAGCGGTTTGCATACGCTTTCATCGTATTTCACTCCGGGGACCAACCTGAGAAGGAATGGTACCCACAACTTTGACAATGTCGAACGGTTGGCCGACGAGCACCTACTTACGACGATTAGCGGCCGAAAACGCGTAGAAGAATTTGAGGACAAACCTGGGCGATGCCCCCTGCGGTCCCCGCAGTTAAGTCCTTCACGGTCTTCGACATCGGAATTCCTGTCGTGGTTCAGAGATAAGCTCCGTGACTCGGTGAAAGTTAACACATCGAAGCAGGAAAGCCGAAGAAAGCCGAAGGTGCAGTTAATACGCCGATTATCTCCGGCCTTACTTCCATTCTACTTTCAGTACTCACCTCCACCCCATGGGCCATAACTGCAGCTTCAGCTTGGAGGACAGATGGGCAATGTATCTCGGGCTACCTTACGGCTCATCTAGCTGAACATAATGCTCTATCACTTTGCCTTTGTCGAAATCGAAGAAATCGGCCTCGTTTTTTCACTCAGCCCGCACTCGACTCCAACTCTCCGAGACACGATGAATCGAACCTCAACTGTGGCTAACTCGCTTCATTCCTGGGCTACGACATGCCGCAATACGGATTTTTATCCTCCGCGAGGTAGTGCTCGATAAATCGTCACGAGTTCGCCTGAAATCCATGAGGTCTCGACGGAGGGTGACCACGACGTCGACTTGAGGATTCTCGACCCAGGGTTCAAACTTTCCGAGTCAAATGCATTGCAATATCTCTCTCCAAGCGACACTTGGATCCCCGACACGTTGTTGGACACCAGTGCTCTTGACGACAACCCTCGAAATGGATCTAGTGATTCCCGTTTGCAGGCAAGCCCACAACTCGTGAAATCAATGCTCGCAGCCTCTCGTTGATCCTGTTATGTGAACCAATCCATTGGCATCAATCATTCAACGATCCTCAATGACCCGCATGAAGCCCAGAAGTTAAATAATCGACAGTTGCAATCAGAATAGATTAGCTTCTCAGACCCTGCCAGTACCATTCTTAGCAAGAGATTCTCCCTTCATCGCTCGAAGGAACCGTCTATGTATGTATGCCGGTGTTCTGGTGCTCGTGCGCCTTATCATGCCGTGCCGTCAAGCCTCAGGGACCGTCTGACCCCGCATCCCTCTTACTTCTTTTCACTGATTCAATTGGTTCTTCAAACCTCGTACTTGCACCGCTCTGACATGCTGCTTGGTCGTGCCCATGTTCTCGGAGCCATTTGTTTATTTGGGCGATGTGATGGAATACAACGCTTTGTCCGCGTTTTTCGTTGACTCAAGCGCAAAACGGTGAACAATTGCGCAATATCCGTGATTGCAAAGCGGGATAATACTCGCGTACATCCGCTTTGACCACTTCCAAGCATTTCATTAAGCTGGGCTTCGGGGCCCACAAAGCAAAGAAGACGCGCTGGGGCCTTGAACTTGCCATATGTGACTCAACTTTCCAAACGGGGACAAGGTAACGGCCCAATTTGGACTGCCAGTCAGGCCGCCCACACACACACCTCTGCTTGCTTGTCTGCTTGGTCGCACAAATCAGTCAATCCGCACCCTTTAGGTGTGGCGTGCCGAACCGTATTTATACGAGATTTCTGCGCGTCCTGAATCCTTCTCTCAAATCTACCACAGTGCCACACGCTCTCGTCTCTCATCCTTCATCCAATACACCTCGAAAAGCCTCCATCTGCAATTCCTTGCCATGACGCACACTCCATCCCCACCGCCACCGAAGAAGAGAGTGGCCACACCCGTAAACAAAACCAATTCATCTCAATCCCCGCAACCGCTTCAGCCCGCAGACGCCATCGCCGCTGCATGGGCAAACGAGTCGCGGGCCAAACAGGCGTTGTGGTTCGCGCAGGACCGGAGGAAGCGGATGGAGTACGAAGCGGGTCGCAAGACCTCCGACTCGCGCAGAGGCAAGTTGTAATTGTGATTGTTTTGACCGAGTGTCGTTGGTGAGCAATGTTTATCCGCGAAGAGGCACGCAAGAATGTGACATGGTGCCTATCAGATCGCACGAAGTCAACCTTCTTTATTCTTAAAGCACTTTCGAAGGCGGAGGTATTAATTAGGCGGATCTGGGGTACGGCACTGGACGTTTTAGGTTGGAAAGAGAACGAAGAAGAACAGGACTTACAGATAGAACGAATGTAATATTGTAATTTTGGGAATAGCGCTACGACGCGGCTTCTTCATCTTCTTCAGCGTCCTCCTCGTCCTCTTCCAGCGCCGCCTGCGCCTCAGCCTCGGCCTGAGCGGCGCTCGCTGCGTTAGTGATCGCTTCCTTGACTTGTTTCGTTTGCTCGTCTGAGAGTCCGTATACAGACGAGAGCGTTGTCGGCGCGGACGGCGGAGGCGCGGCGCGAGACTGCGCGAGTTGCGCCTGCGCTATGACACTTGCGAGCGTGGCATGGCCGTTGGTCGGGGGCACCGACATCGGCGCGCCGAGAGCACGGGAGACACATGTCTGAAGCGGGGTATGCAGGCGTAATACCGCTGTTTGGATTTCAAAGATCACGTCGGCTTCTATCTCCCCTTCTTCTTCTGACCTGAACGCTTTTTTCACCTCGGTGGGAAGAGCGGTGATACACTCAGCCTTGGGCTGGTTACCCTCAGCTGGCGCCTTGTGCTTTTCGAACGCTTCCCGCCCAGGGAACACGACGTCGCATCCAGCGCACTTCCACATGTGGATGGCCTGGTGCGCACGAAGACTATACAAGCGCGAAAAAAACTTGCCACATCCGTCAACGACACAGGGATAGACGGCGGTAAGGATGTTCTGCGACTCCTGCCCGATCTGTGTACCGCTAATGACGCCCAACACCTGAATGAGGCCGCTGATTTCTTGGAGCGCATTTGTGTTGGGCCCGGGCAAGGAGGAGGAGCTGTGAGAGAAGAGGAAGACGCGGTGGAGGTGGGGTTGAATGGAGGATATGACGGTGGCAGAGAGGGGTTGCGTGGTGGAGATAGTTTGGGAGATGGTGCGAACGGCTTCAGCGACTTCCTTAGTGAGGGGATGATTGTCAATGCGCAGACGCTTGTTGGCGCGTTCGTCTGCGTCTGCTGCTTCGCGTTTGCGCTTCAGATGGAGAGAGGACGCGTCAGAATGTCGGAGTGCGCCAAACAATACTTCCGACTTTGCAAGATTGAGCAGGAAGCGGCTGATGGGCAAGGCAGCACCTCTCGGGACAGTTCCAGAGGTAGACATATTGCGTAGAGCATCCAATAAATTGTCAGCCGAGAGTTCGGGTACTTTTGAGGCGGCCAAGGTAGACTGAGCTAGTGAATCATGCTCCAAAGCTGCCAGAATGGTCCGAACGGTAGAGATGGCTGCAGCCACTTTCGAATTCTGTACTTTTTTGGGGGCAGGAGTAGGGGCAGGGGTTGGAGTCTCGTTAAATAATTGTGCTTCGATTGCTTGTTTAGCTGCAGCAGCGTAGGCTGCAAGATCTTCCTCATCCTCAGACTCGTATTCACCGTCCCAGTCGTCCCCCTCCTCCTCGCCTTCCAATTCCATATTCGCGTCTACCGTTCCGGGCAGTACTTCACTCATCGTCGCCCTGAGGTTCACGAAAAGCCAACGAAAAGCTTGAGCTCGGTTTCGAGATCTCCCGTAAAATTTGATTGTGTGGACAGTAGCTCAGATCTCTCTGAGAGGGGCTGCCAGCACCAAATACCTCGCAGATATCAAGACCTTGTATGTGTAGGGTCACAGTCTGTTGGCAATCGCAAGAACGAGATGAACGTCGAGGAAAAGGAAGGTCACAGCGTGACCGAAAATTCTTTGCCGCGGCGTAGGGCAAGGAACTTTCCTGAACTCAGTTATTCATTGCAAACGACCATTATTCTATAGCTACTATCAGAGAATCTGAGCCCATTGTTTTTTTGTGCGTGAGCTGGCCGGAGCTCCACCGGCATTGCGCTCATTCGCTCTAGTTCAGAATCATTCTTGGTCGAAATGTTGCAGTACTTAACTGCATACCACCGTGGCCCCAGCACCTCTAGCCCTCCTTTCATGTGGAATTGTCTGCGTGCATGTGCTAGATGAGGCGTGAAAAGAAAAGAAAAAGGATGATCCAGATCAGACACAAACTCACATTCACCTTGCCCAACACAAGGTCACCAAACTCCCGCTGTTGCTTAGCCCAAGTCCTGTCACGAGTCTTGAGATACTCTTTCGAAGAGAATTGTTGAATATGAGCTAGCTCCAGAGCAGATTCTCTTTGAAGCAGGAACGGAGACTGAGGTAGATTAAAGCGCAAGGGAGTGATTGGATTTTGTCTTGATCGCAGATTCAAACGCTTAAGCTTCGGCACCGAGTTGTCTTCACCGTGCACACAGATCTAGACGCTGCTGAAGTCGATGTTTTCGATGGTCCAAATTGTCTTCATATCATGGTCGCATCCACGATCCACACTAGCACCCTTCCATAGCGTACTGGTTGTGTATCATTAGGTTGTGAGGCCCGGATCCCCTTGGCACCCCTCCAGGTGCCCGAGATCGAGTACGGCAGCCGCCAACAAGTGCGCGAAGTGCCTCTTTTGTTGCAGTTTATAACGTTTCATTGTGTTGCAACTCAACCAGTGAAAAGTAGACCCGCGCTCTCGCAGCGCAGCAGGGTTATCAATGCATTTGGGCCACGGTGGGAAAGGGTGGAGTTTTTGTGTGACAGCGTGACTGTGGCCCACTACTTCGGCCTTGTACCACCATCTAAATCGAGGTTGTCTGTATGGCTTCTAATCCAGCAGATCTGAAGGCAAAATACGAAGAGCAAGGATTCGTAGTAATCCCGAATCTAATTACTCCAGAGAACTTTCAATCTTTGGAACGGGCTTGCGCCGACGTTGTCTCTCGAACCCGTGAAGGTTCATGGCCCTATCGTCGCACAGTCGGGAAGCAATTCCCTCCATATGACAGCAAAGATCCAGACTCTTGGGGTGTTCAGCACCTTATGCACCCCGATCTTGCCCAACCAGCTTTTTTCCCAGTGGTACTGCTCGACTCCGGTCGTAAACGCTGTCCAGACTTTGCTTGGGTGTCAGGAAGATCAGCTGCAAATGGGTTGGTTTCGGATCTCTCGGACGAATTGCTAGGATACTTAGGCTCGAGGTAGAACTCTTCAATCTCCTCATCAATCCGGTATCGCATAACTTTGCTTTGCGATGGCATCGCGACGATATCAGCGGGGATGCTACTCAGGAGGAGGAACAACGCGCTTTGGACGCCTGGAAACCGTACGGGGTACGTTTCTCTTTCTTCCATAGAGCATCGGTTCACTATCGAGTCCACTAGATTCAATGGAACACGTAAATATTACATTGTCTTCATGCTATGGACCTTGATTCTTGCAGAGCAATCTACGATGACGCCTGTCTATATGTTGTGCCAGGGTCTCACAAGATCCCCAGAACCTCTGGACAAAGAGCTCACTCCACAGGGCCCGACGCACCTGTCAATCCCCTCGACATGCCCGGTGCGATTCGCGTCGCCTTGCGTCGTACGTCTACATCTCCTTACTTCCCTGTACACCAATCGCTAACAACAAGATGAGCAGCGGGCGAAAGTGTATTCTACAACCAGAATATCCTGCACTGCGCGACGTACGATGCCTCGGCGCCGCGTGCAACGCTGCATGGGTGCATGGGAAACATTGAGGGTGGTCCCTTACGCGCGCGTAACATTTTGCAGCATGGGCTGAATTGGATGAAGGAGCCGCAGTTTGGCGAGGGTCTCGATCCTCGGGGTAAGGCGATGCTCGTTCGTCTGTTGCAGTTGTATAATACTGCGGGCGATGTGGGGTATTCGTTGTCGGGGTGAGGATTCGTGAGGTTCCAGTCGCGTCTCGTCTGGACTTGTACAAATCACTCGATTTATTTTTCCGTTCTTGGTTCATTCTGTATGTACAACAACTTACAAGCTGCTGCTTAGTCGCCCTCTTAGCTGCACATCTTGTACAATGTTTTTCAATGCTGATCCTGATCTCTCGAACACTGATTTGCGGACATGAACGCGGATCAATGCGATGCTCAATTTCTCCCCACCCAATCTTTGCTCTTAGTATTACCCAGCTTTTACTCTGGGCTGCGGAGCCTCTGCGGATGCACTGCCGCGACCTCGCGTGTAACGACATACTACATTGAAAACAGTTATAAACGACGCGACTTGACGCGACATACTGTACGACCTTGAACAGGAGCAATGAGCCGCTCGCACTCACCGACCGGTTCTTTCAATGATTCGGATACGATAGAGCAATTGCCTGGTAGATTCAACAGTAGGAAGGTATGCCAGGATGTTGTGAGGCATCGAGGGGACTCTCTCTGAACCATAGCTCTCAAAGACTGCTTGCGAAGAATGTCACCGGTGTGTCATGTAGTTTTGGAAGCCAGGAATTGGCTTATGACTATCGCATTGCAGACTGAAGCTGAAATGTGACAAGAACGTTCCATGTAGCTCGTGTGGTATGTGGTTTGCGTTTTCCCCTCGCGTTATCGTGCTGATTACGACTCGCAGTTCGACGAGGATGCCAGAGCATTTGTCCCAGAGGTATGTTTCCCGTTCATATACGTCTCCGATAGAATCATCTTTTCACCAGGTACATTGCGGAGTAGTGGCAGAGGCAAACGGTACGTCTACTAAATCAACAGAAAAATGGAAACGCTAATGCGCGACAGCTCTGTTCTCTCAGATGTCCCACACCTCACCGCGAAGATCGCCGAAATGGGAGAACGGATAAGACAATTAGAGCAAGCTGTTGCGACTGCTCACCCCTCCGACCGTCCTCTAGCTTTGTTGTCGCCTACCCCTCAGCTTTCTCCCGAGGCTGTTTCGTCTCCGACAGACGAGGGGGCGGGCTCTTTGAGCGTGAATAAGGATGGGAATGCGGTGTATTTTGGACATACAGCTGGGACTGAGGTGAGTGCATATAGATCACTCAGTGCATCGGGAGTTAACCAGCTTGCAGGCTTTGTTTTCCGTACGCCGCTCCGTCGATTACTTTTTATCGACTGAATTGGACCCTAGATGGATGGCTCCGTGAATTTCGACTCCCAACCGCCCTTTTCGCTCGCAGCCATTACCAAATCCTTGCCCTTCTCATCCGACATGACTTCCTGGGACACTCCCCTCGCTCTCGAACGACTATTCGCCTACCTCCCAATCGAGCTGCGTGCCCTCAGTCTCTGCGACGTCTTCTTCCGCAACGGCTGCTGGACCGGGATGCCCATCACACAAAGCGAGGCGGAGGAACTTCTCACACTCATCTACCACTGCCCCAATCGAAATAGCAGCAGTAAACATCCTGTCGCCCCACAACAAATCGCCATCCTCTACCTCATCTTCGCGTTGGGATCCCTCGTCGACCTCGACCTACCGCCCTACAATTCCGACGCGGACCACTACTTTGACTGTGCGTGCGCGGCGATGTCGGTGAAGCCGTGGTTTGAGAGTCCGACGGTGGTGACGGTGCAGGCATTGGCGATGATTTCGTGTTTCTACGCGCATGGCGGGAGGAGGTTTTCGATGGATGCGGCGTGGATCACGATTTCGCTTGCGTCGAGTATTTCCCAGAGGGTGGGTACTGTGTGCCTCTTTTCCCTTGAAAATGATATTGAGGATGGGCGTGATTGTAGATCGGCCTTCGTGAGTTTGGGCTCGTACCATCTTCACTTTCGTTTATTTTCTTCACAAGACCGCGAGAAGTTCGGTTCCGACCTGCCTCCAAGATCACTCGAACGTTGTCGGGTATGTATCCAACCAAGCCTTGTTTCGTGAGCTGCTCATACTTTCCGTCTAGGCTTTGTTCTGGGAAATTTATTCTATCGAAACGATATACGTATGTGCGCGTGGATCCTTTCCTTCAGCAGTGGTATTAACTGTCCTGCAGGGTCTTTCCGTGGGCCGTCCGACTGGAACTTTTCTGGCGAATATCAGCTGTCCATTTCCACCGGACGAACCCCAGGATGCACAGCCGTTTGTGAAGTTGTTTCCTGGGTGTTTGTACTTCGTGTCGGCTCGGTCATTTATGTGCTGATGTTCCAGATAGATAGACATGGTCGATGGAGGTGGACGCAAGAGGTATGTTGATATAGTTCTTGCTGAAGCTAGGCATTGACCTTCTTAAGGTCACGGTGCCTATCATGGAGTACGCTGCGATATCCTTGAGGGACGCCACTGACGGGCTTGGGTAGATCGTTCTTGACTGCCACGAAACCCACCTACGATACTGTGTTGGCTGTGGACCAAAAGATCCGGAAATTCATTCATTCAAGCCCCTTCGAAAGCTTCCCGACAAGTTCGAATGCCGAATCGCCTGCAGCATTCGCTCAGTGTCATTTACTTCCTCTGTTCTCGAAGATCAGTGAGCGACGAACATATCATGTCTTCGAAAATAGTGAGAATTGACTCTTTGCTAGTGTTGATGTATATACACAGCGGGCATTTTGTGGAGGCTATGCGAGACAATCCGGTCAATCCGTTAGCCAGTGCATATTCGCCTTCGTTCCTAGCGGCGTACCGAAATGCTTCTGAGATCATCAAGGCCGATATACGGAATTTCACGACACATCCTATGCTGTTTACGCGCTGGTGTGTGTTCCTCAGTCTAATCGTCACCGGACTCACAAGATACGCTAGGTGGGCGATCTGGAAGAATTGTACGTCCCTTCATCACTCCTGCATCGGAATACATGTGCTCAAATCCTTGAATAGTGTTCAACGCTGCTGTAATGTCTCCATCGTCCGATTCTTCTTGAAGCTGACGCCCACAAAGATCATCGTAGGAACTGTGGCGACGAGGTATCCGAGTTTCAAAGTGGCTCCGCACGCCATCATCGAACTTTTCACTGCGGTAGACCTGATCGAGAAAGGCGCTGTGTCTTCGGGGCGGGCACGCAGTGGTCTCGTGAGTGTATGCGGTCTCTCGTTCGCAAGCGTTTGAAACTGTATACGCAGGCCATCCTTCGAAGACTGAGAGACAAGGCTATCGGCATCTACTCACAGTATTCGGGTCACAACCTCACCCCACCTCCCTCCGCCGACCCAGAAACTGAAGAGGAGCTGAAGATCTTCGCAGGATACACCCGTATCGTCGCGAACAAAGTCCTACAACGCGGGCCGCGGTACGCGGCATTTTCGAAACCAGAGCCAGAAGGAAAACCCTCGCCGTCCACCGCGCTGTGGATGAAGGAACTAGGAGACGTAAGGCAGGAATTCGATCCCTCTATCGTCCAGTACTTCGATTCTGCGGTGCCGTTCGTGAATGTGGTTCCTCTGCCGGAGCCGCAGGGTCCCTCGGCTTTTGAGGATTCCGGATTCTTCTTTACGCACCCGCCTAACACGACGAATGTGGATGTGTATGGGGCGTACGGGGCGGAGTCTTATCCTGATGATGCGCAGATGTTTGTGCAGGAGGAGGTGCAGTGGCCGTGGGTGCATGTGCTGCCGACAAGCTGATAGAACTCTGTGTGCTATACAACAAGTGTACCTAATGTGTAAATGTACGTACTCGTTTCTGGAAAGCAATGATTTGCTGCTCGGGATGCGGGAAAATTCAAAGATACAGATTCTACTCTATCGAGTTTGGCCGAGTCGTTCTCCGAGTCATCATATTATGGCCTCCGCGAAACTTGAACTTGTGATTTCCTTTCGAACATCACTTGCATGGAATTCAGAGACTGAATTGCCTAGGTGGATATCCGGACTGCTTAGTGACCGGACACTGGCCTTCTGCGGCGTTCAGAGGCAGAAGTGGCCCAGCTCCAAGTCTGTTTTCGTCCGCGTTCAATTGAAGGGGAGAGTTCATGCCACTCGTTCGACGCAATGATGTGCTTCTCTCAACTGGGGACATCGCTGGCAGATCTGGGTATGTCTTCTTCAAATGGTGAAAGGTGCTGGTAATGAACGGATCAATGAAGGCTATTAGGAGGAAGATTGCTGTGATCTATCCCAGAAAAACTTTTAAGAAGTGTGATCTCTACGGGCAATTGAGACCGCTGACTTAACCCAACTCCAAGCGTCTTCCGCGGTATTGTCTATGCCAGGATTTGACATGAGCGAGCGCTCGATGCTAACAGCTTCGTGGACGCCGATGAGGAGGAAGATGATGAGAGTAGCTATCAGGGGGAAGCAACTCGACTTAGCGTCGAGGTGCTTCGTGAACCGGTGATGAGAACAGTGAAGAGGCTCATTGTACCCACAATGAGTAGTACGGCTGAGATGAGGAATATAGGCATAAAGAAGAAAATCATCGCAAACCATCCGTTGCGAGTGGGAATCGTGAAAAGCATTACCCAGGTGATGCCATCGTAGCCATTGGCGCCTGAATCGTCGAGCGTGCAATAAGGAGTCGATTCGCCTGCAGCTGGGGAATGTGGCAACCAGCCGATGGACACGAATATCGTGTAAAATATGTTGAAAAGACAGGCACCTTTACGAACGTCTTGAGCAAACCGGTGGAGATCAGAAGGACCTTGGATAATCCCTTTGAAGGCTAGATCCCGACCAAGGCAAAATGGGGAGAAATTGTCCGAACCGATTTTGGGCGTTTGGGCGAGAAATTGTCCGAACCGGATCTAGCCGGGCGTGACGTAAGTCCCCCAAATCGGCAATTTTCCGCGTGACCTCGCAAAAAATCGCCGAAAATCGCTCGGAACAGCTCGAAATGCGTCAAAATCACGCGCGGGCATCAGATTCCATTCAATTTCGCGGGTTCCAGCGCGCATCGGGCAGAATTCTTGGGAAAATCTTGCTTGATATCCGACATTTTGTCCGAACCAGGATGTAGCTACCCAGCGCCAGGAGGGGAGAAAATGTCCGAACTGGATGTCGCGTTTTGGACCAAATCCTAGAGAAATTGTCCGAACCGGGATCTAGGGTCCGACCGCATTTTCAGAGGTCCTAGATCAGATTGAGCATGCGGAGTACGCTAATGGACTTCCTCTGGTGGATTCTCCTTCTGCTACTTGCAATTCTGTTCGCCCTTATGTATGCTGGGGTCGTTTGAAGCTCGTACTATATCGATAATGTGATTGTGTACCCCTAATCTCTGTATCTGAGCACCAGAATACTTAGTAAAAACAAAATCCACATACCCTATCAGATACAGAGCGCGATGCTAGGCTCAAAGATTCTTCCGCGCGTAGATGTAGCGTTCAGGCCAACAATCCTGAGATATTTCGTGTTCGCAAGAATTGAATGACGGCGGCAAGGAAACCCAATACCGCTCACCACTGTGAAAAATAAAAGCACTCATATGTAGTGCCGGGCACTCATTTTCGAGATTTTACACTCATATGTAGTGCTCTGGGAATGAGTCCTTTTTGGGGCACTTTTTATTGGGGGAGCTTGCTCCCCCTTTTGTCAGAGCCGACACCAAATGGTGATGAGGCTGTGCTGGAGCGTTGATGGGTATCGTAAATCATGAAGTGCCGTGATGAGAACATGCCCCGATGCCTGATATCACTGATGGTGCGTGATCCAACACAAGCCCGCCTGATCCAGAGTGATGTAGAGCTGATTCCGCTGATGGAACGCTCTTGAACGTACGTCTCTTTTCTGCTTCGAATCTCAATGCCTGCATCCAGTTTACCGCTTACTGCATCAAACAGAGATGTCAGACCAGAATAAGGAGGTAATACTGTATGCAGACAATTGCGTCGTTCATGAATTTCTTCGAAGTCTTGAGCTTGCACGACCAACACACAACCTCACCCAACTCGCAAATTCAGTCAACATTATTCCCCCAGTCCCCTTCAGCATCGCCAAATTCCAATCGTCCTAAAATTATTTAACTGCTTTCATTTTGAATGCGGATTCGTGCAAGCTCCCCCACCTGTAGGCCGGGAATCCGGCATACAAAACCTACGTTAGTGCTCTGAAGCACTAATTCCTGAAGCACTTCATATCAGTGTCGGAGAGTGATTTCGAGCCGTATCGGCAAGGTGGGTTGCCAGAATGCCGGAACAGACGGCATTTCAACAATCAATGGGTCAATCGCGTCTTGGACGCTCGCACTTTTTGAAGGTTACCTTGAGCTTGTACGGCCCGTTTATGCATGACCGTGTTTCGCTGAAATAGCCCAGGAAATGAGAAGAGCGCCGGATCAAGCGTCAAGGAGTGTGCCTTGTGCCTTGGCCCTGCGGGGCAGCGTTTAACATTCCAATTTGTTGAAACTTGGCATCTTAAGAATTTAGGGATTTGGGAAACAATGCAGTCTGCATACTCGTAGAAGATGTAAGCGACCCACCGGCGCAGCGGACAAATAATTTCGAAATTTATCTGAATTTTTGGGATTTTTCGGCCGAGTCGCTCGAAACGCGACTTTCGGACTTAGCAAAAAACAGGACGCGTCAGTCATGTGATGTGTGACATCAGTGACATGTAACACATCGCTCCTCTCCCTCTTCCTTCATCTTGTGGCTTGTCCCGCGGCTTCCCGTCCCTCTACGCGCCGGAAGATGATATAGGACAACTTACAAAGGCTGTTGACACGTCTTACGCTGCTGAAACACTCCGATAATGCCCAAATTTCGGCCTCTGAGGCTGATTGCGTCTCCGACCTACATCGCCATTTCGCGCGCGTAAGACGCGTCCAGATGCCTCATGCGGGCCCTCGAACTTCTTTTGGGCTTGCCAGCTATTTCCTCCCGCCTCTCACGGTATGAGCGTGAGCCCTTCCTCGAAGCTTTGCGCGAAGAACGTACATGACTGACACCAATTTCTTCAGAAAGACAATTTTTGGCGTGCCTGAGACAATCTACGAACATGTTAAGGGAGATGCGACATTCCCAGGTACAGCGTGCTTCAGTTCTAGTTCTCACTTTCCTTATCTGTGTCTGTTCCCCCATCGTTTGCATTGCTGATTCATGCGCTCGTCAGCCTATCAATACTTTGCGACTAGCTTCAAGACTTGATGGGAAAACATGCAGAGGGACTCACCTCCGAGCGCCTCAACACTCGACCTCGTTTCGCCTCGTCAACCGCTCGTTTCCTCCACCATCTCGTTCCCGATCAACACCAATCTCCGTAACGCCACCGGCCACCTTATGTCCCGATGAAAGGTGCATGTTTCTTCTATTCTGGTCCCTCTCGTCTGTCTCATCCACCTTCCTTCAGCTCCATCTGCCCTCATAGTGCTCGGCGCCGAAAATTCGTCTCCCCTCCTCTTTTCCCCTTCTCCCTCCTACGGCCAACTTCGCCGCGCACCCGCCAACTTCCCGACATTATCCCCCGGTGCCTCGGCGACGAGTCCAGCTCCCGCGAATGTGCGTCGGGTTCCACTCTCTTTTCGTACTCATGCTAATGCAATCACCTTGCCCTCCGTCACCCTCTCCTTCCCTCAAACCACCACCTCAGCGAGTCGCAACCACAACGCTCTGTACCGCCGCCGTCAACGTTTCCGCAACCGACTTAACTAACTGCCTGTCCTCAATGCTGACTGCCGGCTCGTGCCAGCTTTCCCGGCTTCGATATCCGCCTGCCCATCGTTTTGACTTCGAGCACGCGCCACACGACGCTTTCCTCGCTCCCCACCACCACTTCATCCGCGCCGCCGACGAAGGTGCGTCGTCCTGCCTTTCCTGTTTGTGCCCGTGCTCACAAGATACTTTTAGCGCAATTCCCTCACCCTCTCGATCACATCGCCTGCGCATGCCATACCCTCTCGCTTCTATCGCTCCACCGACTATCGCATGCTAGGTCGCCCCGCCGACGCCACCGCCGCTGGCGCGGCCGGCACCGACATATACGCACCAACCGAGAAGTACATCAGCGTGCGTTTACTTTTTCTCTCTCTCCTTCTTCCCGCGTATAGCCTTCTCTTCTCCTTGTAGCCCCGTATCCCTCCCCGACCCACTTGATCTGGCTTTGGATTATCAAATTCAGCTCGGTGCGCAAACATTGGTCCAACACCAGAGTCCTACGTTGATGCTGTACTGGAAGCCTGCAACATTTCGCTCTCAAGATCCGATTTCGTGTCCGTGTCTCCGAAGCCCGGTTTCTCGTTCATCTCAATTTGCAACGCAGCTTAGTTTTACCTCAGTTCGTCGCCTTTGAGACGATTGCAGCGCTGACGCCTCCCCCTGTCACTCGCGGGACTCCATGCCACGAATGCAGCGGCGTCGCTTCAGAACAATCGAGACTTCTGTTTCTCGGATATCGATGCGCATGTTAGTGAGTGAAAATTCTTTTCCACCAATATCAGTATTCTGATATATCCCAATTCACAGTTCGTGACTGCACTGTTCCACGCTTCGCTACATTGATTACCTTCCCGTTTGACTTGGTGAGTTACTGATTATTCCGTGTTGCAAATTCTAGACTCTGAGACGCACTGCGATAGAATCATGCCTAGTATTCTGCTGACGTGCAACGGTGAGTGCTGTATGGTTTCCCAGGCTTCCGCATGTATCGTAGTAGCTTGAATATATGCGAATTACACGAGAATTGAACCTGGGGGGTGAAATTCAGCGCTCGAAAACAGCGTCCCAAGCACTCAAAATTAGTGCCGAGCAGCGCTACAAATGAGTGCTTGGGCACTACATAAGAGCGTAAAAACGAGCGCAAAACACTCCATATTAGTGCCGTTGGGCACTAATTTATAGTGTTTTAGACACTCATTTGCCCTTCAAAACAGGCACTCATTTGAGATGCTTTTACTATTCACAGTGTCACAGTCTCGATCCCGTGCAAGGGTCGTGAAAATGGGTACCGACACTCCTCGCTATAGATGCAAGCGGGTGAACCCATGAAGTTGATGATAAACTTAAAGCCGCGTTGTTCAAGTTCACACTCGTCGATATGGGAAGGAAGGAAGATCATGTATTACTAGGTCCCGGAAAGGACCGAGCAGGTACTGTATGACATACAACGGGATATCCCTACGATTGCTCAATCAAGGAATGCCAGCGAGAAGTCAAATACGAATGTTACATTGCTTACAGGGAGAAATCCCGTCGGACTGGGAGGAGATTCCCAAGAGATTTGAATATCCCTTGGTAACTTGGTCGTCCCGAGTTGGACGCGCCCACAAGGCTCCAAGGACCGAAGACAGCCGGAGCCTACAATAGAAGCGTTGTTGTTCTTTGGAGAGACAGTGGAGTAGTCGCTGTGGGTGTCGTCGTGTCGAGATTCGAGAAACAAGGTGTGCGCATTATGTGTGGTTGACCACGGATCAACAGGATCAACACAAGCAAGCCAAAACAACCGTTAAAATCCGAATAAAGAAATTTTTCCTACTTGACTGTCGAGCTCCGTCACGGGCTCAGTCTGTTGTCTAAAAGTGAGCAAGAGGGCTTCTCCGACCATACACAATCTCTCCTACTTATCAGCATCTCGCTGGCTTGGAACTTTCGAAAATTTTCATTGTCCGAGTCGGCATCGTCCGAGGGCTTGGACAAGCCCTTGAAAGATGCTGGCAAGGAGGATAAAGGCTTGAGCGATGGTCCAAGGCCTTGGAAGTGCGCCCAAGCCCTCACAAGGGTACTCCAGGCTAGGATACCCTTCCAAGGGATTGAATTTTTGATAGGACCCCTACGTGGCTATTGCGAGGGTGTTCAAGGCTTGAGGTCACTTCCGAGGCCTGGAGCCTATTCCAAGCCTCTTGGTGGGGGTCTGAGAGCAACTTGAGAGTCTCTTACATCTTTGGTGATGGGCCGGCCGGCACCTCCCGAAGGATCAAATGATGGAATCAAGTCACATGTGCGATTTTGCTGTGAAATTGGCAGCTCGATACCCCGCTCGTCGTCCCCCGCGTCAACGTCGTCCAAGCCGACTAGAAGCTACAAAAAGCTTCCCTGTGAGTATCCATATCATGCTGCAAGGCTCTGCTGCGTTTCTGGCCCATTCGACGTTGAAATGGGCTGGATGCTGGACTTGCAAAGTAGATGTCGTTTCGCTGACGGGGTTTGCTGCAGATTTTTCCCCTTGAATATGGCGTCGAAACTACCGGCTGTACTGAGTGCCACGGAGGAGGAGATCCAGCTCTTGCTGGCTGCCCAATGTCACATTGGCACTAAAAACTGCGACAAGCAGATGGAGCCTTATGTCTGGAAGAGACGTCCCGACGGTCGGCCCATCTTTTTTTCCATCTCTTTTACACCTAACAGAACTTAGGCATCCACATCCTGAACATCGGCAAGACCTGGGAAAAGCTCGTCTTCGCCGCCCGCATCATCGCCGCCGTCGAAAACCCCAACGACGTCTGTGTCATCTCCGCCCGTCCGTACGGCCACCGCGCCGTCCTCAAATACGCCGCCAACACCGGCGCCCAGGCCATCGCCGGCCGCTTCACCCCCGGCTCCTTCACCAACTACATCACCCGCTCCTTCAAAGAGCCCCGCCTCATCGTCGTCACCGACCCCCGCGTCGACCACCAGGCTATCCGCGAGGCCTCCTACGTCAACATCCCCGTCATCGCGCTCTGCGATACCGACGCCCCCCTCCAGTTCGTCGACGTCGCTATCCCCACCAACAACAAGACCAGGCATTCCATTGGTTTGATTTGGTGGTTGCTTGCCCGCGAGGTCTTGAGGCTGCGTGGCACTATCCCCCGCACGAGTGATGGGTGGAATGTCATGGTTGACATGTTCTTCTACCGCGACCCTGAAGAGGTCGAGAAGCAGCAGAAGGAGGAGGCTGAGGCGAAGGCTGCCGCGCTTGCGGGCAACGAAGAGCCCGCTCAGGCTGAGCAGTGGGATGTCGGAGGTGGTCAGGCCGGTATTAACCCTGGTCTTGTTACCGAAGGTGCGTTAATCTCACTTCGTTCGCGAAATTTTGTCCCGTCCCATTCACGGTCCAATCGCGGCCGAGAAATACCGTCAATAAGGCATTTTCTCGACCGCGTTTTGGGTCGTGAGTTGGGCGGCACAAGACTTTGCTTTGTCCGCCGTGTTTTCTCTCCATTTTACTCATCTTCCTTCAGGCGCCCTCGACTGGGCCGCAGACCCCACCCCCGGCGGTGCATCCACCGACTGGGCCGCCGAGCCATCCGCGGCTGCCTCTGGCTGGGACGCAGCCGCTACCGGTGGAGGCTGGGAGTAGATCATGGGTGGTAAGCGCGCCGTCGTGTCCGTATGCGTATGTGTCTCGTATAGGTTGCTGCGATAGCGAAAAAAACATTTATGATATTTCCTTCATGCTTCTGACGCCCGAGCCCGACACCATCTGGGTGGGGACAAATTCCCTCAGAATACGCCCCTGGCGCACAGTATGGTGGTGAGGCTTCGATTGAAGTTCAAATGGCGCAAGACGACACGACCGACGATTGACAAAGTCGTGGCACGGCTCGCTGAAGAACAAAGCTTCGCTCGCACGTCCTCGTGAAGCATGAAGTTTTTCGATAGTCGGCATCCTCCTGTCCACCACAATTTATTATTTCACGACTGGGCAGTCAGTGTGGCTGTGTGCCCTAATTGATCGGGAATCTCCGATCTTGTTTTGTTCACAACTTGCACCAATGGGACCTCTGAGTCTGGCTATGTCGAAAGCGGCTTGCCGAAGAGTTTTCTCTCTCGCCCGATGCACACCAGTATCGACCTTCCCCCCATATCCCTATTAGGAATTGAGTACTTGCTATCTCGCGTCGGATTCTCTGAGATTCTCAAGAAATTCATACCCTTTGAAACCTGGCTTTACAAATACACGGGTACCTCGTCCGACTGGCGCATTCCTCTGATCGGCGAGTTTGTCGGCTCTGACAATAGGTATTGAACTCTAAGCTCTGGCTTGACGGACGCTCGTCGGGTATGTCATAACACCCTTGTGCAGCTCAAGTGGGTACAGTATTCGGATAAGTACGCAAAGACGACCATCCTAACGAGGTAGAGGTTTGGAGATTCCTTCGTGAAGTTAGACCCCCGCCGGTGTGAAAATGCCGGCCACTGCGTTCTCGTTCTCGAAGTGTTGCCTCTACTGGACGATGCAAACCAGGGACTCCAGTTTATATATGCACAAAAATCACGCAGCCCGTCGGTACGCCTCCTATCTTTTTGTTCATTCCAAGGCCTTTACGCCTTCGCCAGTGACTTTAACGCGATTAACATGATGGTCCAGGTGAACTTGAACAGCCCTACCCTCTTTCGTTTTATTCCTGTAAAGAATTTCGTCTTTTGATTCATGGATCAAGTGAAGCACCCTTTACAGGGCACGAGGACAAGATTGCCGGTCAAATATTATACGCCAGGCCATTAAAATTCTCGTCGATATGATGCTGCAGATGTGTTTTCCGTGGGAGAAGATTCAGATAAAACAACCCCAGAACAGCGTGGCAAGCAATAGATACGCGTGCGATTTCGTCCCGAGCGACATATCATTTCAAATTGGCAGGTAAAATGGTGGGATTTCTGTGATTGGATGTGAGTGCGTGCCTCCTCCATGGTGAATGCGCTCATCACACTGATTCAAAAAAAATTAAACAGAGTTTAAGCCAATACATGGAAGACCCGATTTTGAATCATGCGGCCTCTCGGACGTGTAAGGTGTGGTTCAGGACGATCCACTGGCAGGTGAGAGACCGACGATTGACGACTCGCGAGGTCTTGCACGAGGTCGTTATGGAAATTCGGAAGGGTCTGGCGTCTTGGAAGCTGCGTTCAGGCCATTGGAAGCAGGACGTTCTCTGTGTGCCGTAGCGGGTCTTTGGAATACGGGGATTTTTCGTGCTCCGGCTGTACCATATCTTCCTCCTGTCTCCACCCTTGCTCTGATAATTTGAGAAGTTGTGCATTTGAATTTACTTCTCGATGCCACCACAGGTTATGATCAAATTCTTGTCTTCGTATCTGTACGCTACCTTGCTTTGAACCTTGCCAATCCTCGAGTCGCGTTTCCGGACGTGAAATTCAACTTGGGTTGAATTTCGCCGGGCCGAGGTCCGAACCAGGTCGCGTGCAATTTCAACTGAGTCACGCACCTTGACTTCGACGTTGGCCACCATGCTCCTCAGCTCCTCACACTCTTTTGCCTGCAGATGCACTGTCACAACGGCGGAGAATCCTTTCTGATCTTTGTCTACTCTACCTTCACCTTCACCTTCACCGTGACTTGACTGTCAATTTCATGAACGTTGCAAAGGTCTGCTTGGCATGTCCGACGCCGCAGTGGTTTGCTGGATTCTTCGAACGAGCTACAAACTTCTTGGAGTTATTTGACGTATATATTCTGGCCATGGCCTTGCATTCCGGCCGAAACCGGAGCCGCGTTGGCTATTTGGACACCAGGTTGCTGGCGGCGCCACAAAACAACAAGCAGTTCATACCACGGCGTGGTGGAGTTGGTGGTGTAGAAGACGAAGATCTTGTAGTCGAATTCGATGAGCGCTCTTCCTTATTCGTACGTGATAGTATTTGCCCGGCTGTTTGCGACTGGCAGTCTCAGCGGCTTGCTTCCGGATTGCTGTTCTGGTATGCTTTTTGCACGGAAATTCTGCTTGACATCTCGAGCTGACCACTTCAAACAGGATTCCTCGAACGCGGGTTGTAGTACCTCGGACTTGAGCCTGTGTCGCCGTGCTTCGAAGCATCTCCCATATCATGGCGGCGTATCTGAGAGTGAGTGTACCTGCTTCTCGCCAACCTCCGGCACAGTGGTACACGAAGTGTTCTTGGCTATGGCTGGTGGTCCTCGCTCTTCCGCATACCTCGAGGTTCCTGACTCGCTGATCTCAGAAGGCACCAAACTACTTTGCACGCATCGATGGAATGAATCGGGCTGGGGCCTTGATGATTTTTGACGTCGGGTGTCCCGAATGTTTCTTCTGTGCACCCGACTCGTGATGAAGCCAAAATTCAATGATATTGCTATTCGCTGCGTGTGCGCCACATTGTCGATATTGCACACTGTCCCAGCTCCTCGACGGGCCGATGTCCGTGCTTGTCAGGCTCAACATCGGTTCCCACTCGGCTATCTGTCGACTATCTCCAGACGCTTCGACCCCAGAGAGAATTCATTGAAGTCTCGAGGCTCAAGGTTGCGTCGAACCGGCGTTCTTTCATATCAGCGAGCCCTTACGTGCCTGTCTCTTGCCGACTATTAACTCAAAAATCGTCACCGGCATTGCAGGCATCGCTCTCGAGGATATCATCCGAGCGCATCGTGTCCCCGGGATAACGATTTGCACCTGACTGGCGCGTCGATCGTGGATTTAAAGTTTGCACGGAACGCCCCGTCCATTCTTTTTGTAAGACATTGCTCTCTTTGCAAGGTGCTAACGGCATATCGCAGGGCATGTCTGTAGTCGATCTGAGCTGTCGGCAGCTGTCGGCGTGGCCTCGCCTTGCGGTATTCGGGTTATGCCGATGCCGAACCAGGGGCCGCTCAACCGTGATGCTAACTTGACACCAATTCGGGATATCACATTGCGGGATGCGATCTTTGCTCTAGAAACTATCGTACACGCTTATCTCAAAGCTTTAAGACAATGAACCAGAAAGCTCATCATGGTGCCAAACCGGTATGGACCTTTGTTAATCTGATATTTTATTTTTGCTTCTGTAGCCAACATTGGAAATGGATAAATTCAATCGACGATTTTCCAGAACTCGAGTGCTCCCGAACAATTCTGAGGCTGCGAATCGAATCTCAACCACCCTCGAATGTCTACATCACCACCCGCAAATTTCGGTCTCCGCAGCCTGATGATTTTCAACCGAGCAATAATAGAACTCCTGGCGTACATCGGTTTAAATGACTCAACTTTCCTCCATCTTTTCCCTTCTCGAAACCGCAAATAGCCTTTGGGGCGCCTATAACCCATTCCGTGATTTCCCCACGAGGCGCCAACCCTGTCAACCCTACATGTCTGCACAATTGCTTTCTATACTCGAACGCGGAAAGCTTGCGTCGCGCTTTCCGCCACATGACGCGAGCGCCTTGCACGCGATTGCCATCCCTTAATTGGCCGTAGGTCAAGCAAAATGGTTCATTTGAACAGCGGCCAGTTTCTTGCAATTCGAACAATCCCCCAATAAAGTTCTCTTTCACTTTGCGCCGTCAAGTCCGCCTCCGTCGGCCACACCGCCACAGTAATTGTCAACGTCGACTCGGACGACGTACAAAGCTAGATGGCCGTGTGGGTGGGGCCCCAGCCCAATCCCGCAATGTTGTGGGTTTTCAATTTCGGCTGTTCTTCAAATGGTTTGATGGTTCTAACATTTCTCACCCTGCAGGCGACATGAACTTGTTGTTCGTCAAATGCCGGTAGAGGCTCGAGCCTCGATGCGAGGAAAACCAGGTAGTCTTTTTTGGTTTTGTAGCACAACGAGTTCATTGAATTCATTTGTTGCATTAGACCGAAGAACACTAGACCCCGTTCCCATCGTTGAACTACGGCTGTTCCAACGTTCTACTGCGGCTGGATTCGATCAACGGTGATCTATATGAAGTCGTCTAGAGATCTACGAGTCTGACTATGCTCCAGTATTGATGTTCCATTGTACATGCTCACCGGTTACGCGTTACGCGTTGCATTGATCGACGACGAAAGCGACGAGAAAGTCGAGTATCTCAGCGTACGTCATGACCACCCACCTTCTATCATGTCTTGTTCTTTGTTTGAACTTTGACTTCGAAGGACGAGATGACTAAAGTGCTTTCTGGCCATTATGTCTCCTCGCTTCATGTAGCTCCCGATCCGGAAGAGGAGAGCGAACGCTTGGGACTTTTCTTCATATTTCCGCACCTGGGCGTGAGAAGAACAGGGGTGTTCAAGTTACGGTTCGCCCTCTCCCATCTGAATTTGTGGGTTTGAGCCGTTCTATGTTGAACTTCACCAGTATAGCTGAATTCCAATCTTCCAGTACTGAATGCCACACTCCCATCGCGATATACTCGTCTGCGTTCCATGTCGTTACTGCAGCGAACTATAGCGGAGTCCGAAGTAAGCATCTCTTTGAACATGGAATTTTGAGTTGTTCAAATTGGGCGTCTTCAGACTCCACACCGCTCACCCTCGCGTTGGCGAACCGAGGAGCCCGTCCCCGCATTCGTAAGAAGGCGCGGGGTGCGAACCCACGTCAACTCCGAAGATTGAGCCTCTCGGTTCGTAGCCTGTCAAGAAGCTACACTTCAAGTGCGGCCCCGGATGTGTCTCCCAAAGAGGGCTCAGAAACACCGGCTCCGGTGGACGCTGAGCCTTTCCTGTTGGTTCTTCACGCGCCGCAACCGCGGTATCCGCCGGCGAGTCGGCGAATCCATTTTGTACAAAGCGTGGTTCCGCATGATTTCGACATGAGTGACGGGCATGAGCCTGCGATGGCCGTTTCAAACTTAGACCTCAATGGTTATCTCGCCGAATGGTTTTCGACGTAATGAACCCTCGGCGTGTTTACTGTATCGTAGCGGACTGTTTCAACCCAAATGATAAATCAAGTAGATTGTATCATCAATATTATTGCAATGACTCTTACTTCATTGTTTACTAACGCTCGGCGTATTTCTGCGATGACCAAGTAAGCATAGAACGGCGTTCGAACTCGTCGGGAACGAGTCGGAAAATACCAATAATAAATTCAACAAGATGAACACAAACGGAAAGAAAGCGGAATGCCGCTGATCCGAAGTTCGCCTCTTCCCATCTCTCATACGCCGACTATGTGGTCACCGCGGACCGTGTAAACCTCAAGCTTTATATTCTTCCAGTTCTCACTGCGAACGCCATCGTCCTTGTCTATGGAAACCCCTCCAGAACCAGAAGACTCGAGGACATTAGCAAACGAGCAGACCCAGGAGAAGTCGGCGGACGATCATCTTGTTTCCCTGGACGCTACTGAAGATCCTCTTTGCTTTTCTGCATTCAAAAAATGGTTGGCCGTAGCAGTAATAGCGTCGGGCTCGTTCTGTGTTACGTGCGCTTCATCTATGGTCGTTTCTTGTTCAATTAGTTTCAAATTCAATATTCTGAACCTTTTCAACTCGCAGGCGTCATTTACAGAACAGGGAATGGCGACAGAGTTCAAGGTGTCCCGCGAACCTACGATCCTCATGATTAGCCTCTTCGTTTTAGGCCTCGGATTCGGCCCTCTTATAACAGGCCCGTTTTCAGAAGCAAGTCGAACGATCTTGTGCATTTGTTACGCCTGCTAAATCTCACTATTTCCAGGTTTACGGACGGGCCATAATATACCGCGTTTCTTACGTTTTAATGGTGCTGCTCTCTTTCCCCGTGGTTTTCGCGCCGAACCTAGGTTCGCAATGTTTTCGATTTTTTTTTGATGGCAATGGATTTCAACACCGCATCAGCCGTTGCTCTCGTGTTCCGATTTTTACTAGGGACCGCCGGGGCTTCGTTCCTTAGTGTGGCTGGTGGAAGTATAGCAGATATGTTTGACGGACACAAAGTCGCTACGTAAGTTCCGGTCCAGTGTGTAAAGTTCCGCTCAGTGACAGATATTTTGCAGGCCAATGGCCATATACACAATATCCCCAGTGCGATAAACCACGCGCTTTCATCCTCTGTTGATCTGATTCTTTGGCCATCAGTTTCTTGGTCCAGGTACTGTCAGACAACGTCACCGTTCAAATCCTGGTACTGAAGTAAAGACTTAGTAATTGGTCCATTGTTAGGCGGATTCCTAAATCAGGTTCATTTTGATTTTCTGTAACTCCCGCTTTCTGAAATCTGTCTAGCATCTTTATTGGCGGTGGACTTACCGGATCCTACTAATTTGGACTGGAATTGAAATGATCGCGATTTTTCTGGTCAGCTTTCTTCTGATTTGACACCGTCAGTCTAACCGCAGTCAACAGTTTGTCCCAGAATCGTACGCTCCGGTACTGCTGAAGCGGAAAGCGGCAAAGTAAGAGCACGAGGAACTTGTCTTGGACATCATCTGAGTTTTTTTTCAGGCTTAGACAAGAGAGTGGAGATTCGAAGTACTGGGCACCACTAGATCGACGGGAGACCACGTTAACAAGATTGCTGGTCCTCAGTTGTTACGTGCCATTTAGTGCGATGCCATTGATTTTGCTTCGCACTCCCCTCTGATTCAAACGGCAGAATTGTTGATTTTCGAGCGGATGGCTCTGCTACTTGACACATGGTGTGTCAGGTCAAGTGGCGAATCTGAATAAATCACTTATATATCTAAGGAATGCACTACTTCTCGGAATCCTGTATCTCATGTTCCAAGCTTTTCCAATAATTTTCGAACAGGGTCATCATTTCAATGTTCAATCCACTGGCCTCACATTTTTGGGCATTGGACTTGGAATGGTAATTGGCCTAGCGACTCAACCTTTTTGGAACAGGTGAGTCAAACTGTCAGTCAATCGACCATGGATACTATTTCGATGAAGGCTTGCAGCCAGGGAAGCAGTCAAGCACGGCGGAAGGGCGCCTCCGGAAACCCTCCTGATCATGGGTCAAGCTGGCGGCATATTGGTGCCATTAGGTCAGTCTTCCTCGAGAGAAATTTGACTCCCCTGCTAATCTTATGACCCAGCCCTTTACTGGTTCGCTTTCACGACCTACCCACATGTTCACTGGGTAGTACCGATAGTTGCCTCCATCCCTTTTGGCACAGGTACATTCTTTGCGTTCGCGTCAACGTTCACGTATCTCGTCACGGTATTGTCTTTGTGCACATACTGTTGCTATTATCTGCTCAATCCATTTTGTTTAGGCATATCGGCCCATTGCTGCCAGCGCAATGGCGTCCAACAGTGCTATGCGATCTTCATTTGCAGCTGCCTTTCCGCTGTTTGCCGGTGCTATGTATGATAAACTAGGGACAGTTGGCGCTACAGCTTTGCTTGCCGGTTTGGCAACACTCATGGCCCCATTACCGTTGGTGCTCATTACAACGGCTGATCTTTCTCATATCAGACATTTATATCACAGGTTCATTTTCTATCGGATAGGGCCGAAGTTGCGTGCCAATTCGAAGTTCGCCGTCTGATACCCTTTGCAAGCGGAAGACTGTTAAACTTTCATAAAAAGCCGCTCTGTATTCTAGATCTGCAGGGTCATCAGCGCTGCTATTGATAGTAAAAGGAAATAGGCGTAACGTAGATTAAGCTCGACCCTGTAACATATTCAGGACAACGTGGCTCCCTAATACAAAGGCAATTTACAAGGACCTTCTGCCAGATGGCGACCAAACGCGACGATGTCGAATGCACATCATGTTCAAATGCTACCACAACTGAATTGTTTTTGTGTTGCGGTTGCTGGTCGTTCAAATGGTACGCATTCACGCTCTTTGCCCTCCTGATTTAGGCCGTGTGTAGTGCGAAGCAAAGCGGCCAAGTATTTGACCAGGACGCTCCCGATGATTCGCACACTCGCCCATCTTCAAGGGGAATCCGTGTTCGAGGAGTAAAAATTGAAGGCCAGACAGTGAGCGGGGAAGAGCTGTCGGCGCACGAGGTATCGCCGTTATGTTGCGAATTCTCCAGTTGGTTTTGTACCACATCGCCAGATCATCAATGTTTCTATCGAACACGGCAATTGCCTCACCGAAGAGTTTTTCAAAATCGGAGTTCTCAAAATTGATTTAGTGAACATTGAACAAGCTCGTACTGTTGGATTTCTCGAGTGTTTTGATTCCCTGTCGGCTGTAAGACCCTTCAATATCTTATCTGCGCCAAAAGGCTAATTCATGACCAGGATCTGTCGAATTTAGCGCATCATTTCGACAGTGAAGGCAGGTTACTACCTGGAAAGGACTTGAACCCAGAAGATTTGAAGAACGAACGTCACTTAGCATTCATTGACGAGTTTGTTATCGCGGATGACTGGCGAGGAAGGGGGTTGGGCTCGTGGGTGCTGTCAAAGCTGTTTCAGTTGAAAGCATTGAGAGGTGTACAGCTCATATTCACTAGACCGGACGTTCTCTACTACACGGAGAGCAACTTCCGCTACTCTCCGCCTCCAGTAGGTCGAGCAGCGGAAGTACTGTTCCTTCGCATTATCAGGTTTTACGAAAGGGTAGGAGCTCTGCTCCTCTTAATTGCGCGCAATGCTGCTAATTTTATTGTATGAAAGCTAGATTTCGTCAGCTTGGGAACTCCCAGTTTTTCTGCCTCGCACAAAATCGAAGTTGAGCATAGCTATCAAATTTCAGGGATGGATTGGTCGAAGGAGCACTATAATGCCGTTAACGATTATAAGATAAAATCGTTCCAGCTTTCTTTATCTCGTTCAACGTAGTTTCAACACAAGATTCAACAAACCTTCCTATTTGGGACGCGATGGGTTGTTTGGTCCGATAAACAGGTTCACGTGACCTCACGCCTGAGAATTTTAGAAGAATTTTACCACCCACCGGCGACTGTGCTCCCGACGTCGCTGTCGTTGCCATCGCGCTCGCATTTTCTTTAACTCCCATGGAGGTAGAGCATTCTTCGCCGCGAACTATCGACATCGAACTCGGCGCTGGTGGACAAGAAGTCATCACAATCGACCTCAACGCTCTTGACGACGTCGATGACTTATTGGCCCTTTTAGCAGACCCGCAGTGCAAGGCTAAGCCGTGGGTATGGACTATTGTTGCGACGGAGTTCTGGAGGAGAGGTTCTCTTGACGCAGCGGAGAGAGTTGCTCGGAAGGCCGTCAACGGTATAATTGACTTCGCTTTCTGATATCGGGTACTGAATGGTTTTCATAGTATTCCTAGAAAACGACAACAATGGGCTCCTTGGACCCATATACTCGTTATTAGCAAACATCACTATTGCGCGCGCAAGCACAGCTCCTAAAGTAGTCCTCCCCGACGCCAGTGCGTGGCCTTTTCGTTTTGTTGCGGTTGACTAGTTACAATATGAACATCAGGGCAAGACATACTCAAGGACACGCAAACCAAAGCGGATCTGTATAAGGAAGCCGCCATTTTCCTCAATTCGGGTGTTTCAACTGGCTTCAATGGTTATTTGCTGTTTTTGACGCGAGGTTCAGTGGACAATTCCTTCGTGGATATACTCTAAACTCCGGCTAGGTATTCAGCAACTTGCCACAAGAGCCATGCCGGACGCTCTAACTTCATTCAATGGTGTGCTGGAGGAGAAACCAACGAATTTAATAGCTTTGATAGGCAAAGTGAGTTTTCTCCTGCCTCTGCGCGCTATCGGATATGTTCCAATTCGTATGCTACAGGGGCGGATACTATACGCTCAACGGAACTTCCCCGAAGCTCTGAAAACGTTCCGACGCGCGTTGGAACTGAATCCTCGGTGTCTACCTGACCCTCGAATTGGTATCGGGCTATGTCTTTGGGCACTTGGTCACAAGGAGAAGGCTAAAGCAGCGTGGCAACGGAGTCTGGTCGTGGTACGTCGACTGTCTTTCTCTTTTCGTCAAATTTGCCAACATTCCGAACAGAACCCCAACGAGTGGCCGGCGCAACTGCTCTCTGGATTGGAGGCCGTCAACGCAAGCAAAAACGACACCCTTTCCGAAGTCGAGCGGACGCAGTCTTTCACCATAGGCACCCGACTGATAGAACGTGCTTTCAAAGCAAATCAGAAGAACGCGGCTGCTGCGAATGCTCTCTGCGAGCTGTTTCTGCGGAAAGGGAATTACGACCGTGTGCGTGTTTCTGTACGTGTCTTCGGTCTATGATATTCATATTCTGTGTCCAGGCTTTGAAACTCGCAGAACGCACGATTCAATTTGCCGACACGCTCACTGTTCTGACAGAAGGCTACATAAGAGCTGCTCGAGTCTCGCATGCAGAGGGGTCTATGCCGCAAGCAACAAAATACTACTCGTCTGCGACTGAAGGACAACCGAAGCATATTGTTGGAGCAATTGGTCTCGCTCAGATGCAGATGCAGAATGGTGTGTCGATTGTTTTTGTCAGGCAGCGGGATTCTGATGAATCACTCCAGACGAGATGGCTGCTGCGATTCACACCCTCGACACTCTCCTCCAACCACCAAACGCCCAATCCTCTCTGGAAGCAACGGTCATGTTAGCATCGCTACGCGCCTACCCTCGTCCCGGAGTTTCGAGCTCCGACGTCGCACAAGAACGAGCGAAGGCACGCGAACTATTCGACCGTGTTGTCCGAGTTCTCGAGGTCGAAGACGCACGGGCGAACGGTCATGGCCCGAGTAAAGCTTCACGGAGTCTAGGCAGCGACATCGACATGCACACTGAGATTGCCCGCCTTTGGCAGTCGGAGAATCTCGATCGTGTGCGGAAGTCTCTAACAGAGGCCTTGCGCATCAGCCAGGCTTCAGGCCAAGTCGACCCTCGGTTACTCAATAATCTCGGAACGCTGTTCCATCTTGACGGGAAGGTGACGGAGGCGAGGGAAATGTATGAGAATGCGTTGCAGCTTACCTCGAGTTTGAGCACTGAGGCGGGCGAATCCATGTCGACCACAATTCTCTATAACCTTGCTCGCGTCTACGAGGACGATGGTCGCGAGGATATGGCGAAGGACGCGTACGAGAAGCTGCTTCTGCGGCATCCGGAATATGTTGATGGTTGGAGCCTGTCTTTCCTTGCTTTGCGTCTCCCTGATGATGTCATCTAGCGAAAATTCGCCAGGCACAGACAGCTCTCACACTCAATCGCCACAACGAAGCGCACGATCTTTTCAAGCAGGCACTTGCTGCCCAGGGTTCAAATCTGAATGTCCGCGCCTATTACACCTATTTCCTCATCCAGTCCAATCTCCCCAAGCCCGCGAAAGATTTTGTCTTCGCTACTCTCAAGGACAACGACAAGCACGATGTTTATTCATTATGTGCTGCCGGCTGGATCATGTACCAGCAATCGCGTGAAAGTCGGGATACCTCTACCAAAGGGACGGAGGAGCGGCGACGGGGTTTTCAGCGGTCGGCCGAGTTCTACGAGAAGGCATTGCAGCTGGATCCGATGTGTGCTTTCGCTGCGCAGGGCCTTGCTATCGTGACCGCCGAGGACGCCCTTGGCTCGCTCAGCGGAGGACCCATGCCAGGTTCCGGCGTGGACGAGGTCCAGAAGCGCCTCAAGAATGCGCGGGAGGCGCTAGATGTCTTTGCGAAAGTGCGCGAGTCGATCAATGACGGGAGCGTCTATTTCAATATGGGACATTGTTATTATGCTCGCGACGAGTTTGACCGGGCCATTGAAAGCGTAAGCATGCCTTGTCCTCCCTCGACTCATGCTCATGGTTTGTTCCACAGTATGAAACAGCGTCCACCCGGTTCTATGACGGCCACAATGTACCTGTTTTGCTCTGTCTGTGCCGGTCGTGGTACGCCAAAGCTACCAAGGATCAGTCCTTCCCAGCGATGAGCACAGCGCTGCGGTATGCTCAGCAGGTAAATATACCGTGGTCACTCACCGTTTCGAGCTGACACCGAGGTAGGCCTTGCACATCCAACCGAACGACAAAGCCGTCTTATACAACATTGCCATGATTCAGCAAAAGTCGGCGGAAATGCTTTTCGGCTTGCCAACGACGAAACGAACGCTGAAGGATCTTAAGCGGTCCATCGACCTCGCACAGAACGCTCAAAAGTATTGGCTCTTTGAATCTCTTGCATATATTATTAATCTAACGCGTGTCGTCTGCAGACTCTTTGCAGCCCTGGCGTCTGACAAGGCCCCGATGGTCCCGTACAGCCGCGAGATCGCAGATCAACGACGAAAGTATGGGGACAATATGCTTCGAAAAAGCGAGGAACATCTGGCGACACAGAAGCAGTATGAGAATGAGCAACAGGAGAAACGCGATACTGCTCGGCAGAAGCGACAAGAGGAGCAAGAGCGACAAGGGGCACTGGCTGTGCGTTTTCAACCAGCTCGGGACAGTAATTCGACTGACATCATGATTCACGACAGCGGGAGAGACAGGAGGAGCTGCAGAGAGAGGCTGAGAAGCTTGCAGAAGAGCGAAGGCTGGCTCGCGAGCAGGCCCTGGAATGGACGAGAGAGGTGCGAATGGATAGCGACGAGGAGAAGGAGAGGAGGCCGAAGAAGTCTCGCAAGCAGAAGGCGGACGGAAGTGGGGATGAAGCAGAGCCCAAGAAGAAAAGACGGGGTAAGCTGAAGCGTGGCGGAGGAGATCAAGAGGACGGCGCGGAGGAGCCTGCTGTTCTCAGTGATGAGGAAGAGATAGAGCGGCCAAAGAAGGTGCGTCGTTTGTGCTCTTATTATCTTCATAGATTTTGCTGACCTTTCCTACAGCGAGTGACAAAGAAGAGAGTTGTTCGGGACGACGAGGACGAGGAAGTTGTTGGTGGGCCACGGAAGAAACAATTGTACGCCCTCAAGCTAACTCATAGTCGCCCGTATACTAACGAATTAATAGCAAAAGTAAAGAAATGCTCTCAGACACTGATGACGAGATGTCATGAGAATGTTTATGTACCATTCGCTATTTCATATTGCTTTCGCTCTTGTATCCGTCCCATTGTATTTCAACGCACTGAATATTGGTTAGTAGCACATAGAAACTCAGAATATGGCTAGTATGATGGAGCTGCGTGAGACTCCTCGGAGGCCTGATGACAACTTGGCGCGTCTTGACTGTTTCCACCTCGTTTCCCACTGCTTGGCCATCCTCTTTGTCGCTGTTGCTCGCTGGGCTGCTCAACTGACCGGAAGATCCCTTAGCAGCAAGCCAGCAATACAGTTAGTATAGCAATCTTAGATGCTCGAATTCGAGGAGGGGTTGTGCAATGTGTCTTCCGCAGCGCTCGAGCGTGAATACCAGCAGAAGTGACTCCAGAACCGAACAGTACTACTCAGGCTCCGCCAATCGCCAACTCAGGGATAGCTGCGAGCTGCATTGAATGTCCTGGCAGACATCAAGCAGCTTAAGAGCCAGTTAACAAGTGCCCCGCTTGCCATTTTCAATGTCAAATACTGACCTCTTGGCGAATCGCTTGCATGACCTCGCGAATGGCTAGCGATGGATCGTACCTAACAGAACCCGACAGGGCTGCTGAATCTCTACCGAGCGATTCACTGTGTAACTATTCAGCGTGCGCTCACTTGACGTCGGCCGTCTCACGATGCTATTTAGGACTGTAACTCTGCATTTCTGCGACATCAAACGGGCTGTTAACTCAACAAGCGTATTAAACTTATTTCTATGTATTATCTCCCTCCCCACTTTCTCTATCTCTCGCTGGCGTCTTGAAGCTCTTCAAAAATGGATCCAGTGACCCTCACCACTACCATCCTCGCGCTCGGAACTTTCGCCAAGGATCTTGTAGATCTGGGTGAAGCCATTCGCAGCTCTGTAGAACAGGTACGACAGCTTCTAGCAATATGGCCACGCACCAACCAGGTTGCAGGTCCGCCGAAATCGACGACATACCAGAGAGCTTACGCAGGACATACTTCGCACTCTGTACCAGCTTGCAAGTCTCACTCACAACAAGGAAGACACGTTTCGTGAGCCAGAACTGCTCAGCGCTTTAGAAAGTCTGAAGGGGTAAGGTCTTCCTTCAAAGCCTGCCTCTTGTGTTTCTCACTGTGTCAACCTAGGGAGATGCTATATATACATTCCAGATGTCTCAAACTTTCCCCAGTACAGCTCTCTGGTCTTCGAGGCATTCCTTCCCATCTGAAGGCTTGGAGGAAGCGCGATGATTTAGAAAAGAAAATTGCTCGGCTGAGAGAGAATGTCAACAAATGCTTCCTTCAATTCACGGCGAGTTATCTACCTCTCACGATTTCCGAACGAGTCAGCTCATCCTGATACTCGGCAGGCCTTTGCAGCTGCTCGTACCGAGCACATCGCTGTCAAAATTGCAGATACAACTTTGCGTATCGAACAACGACTCATTATAGACAACGTGGAGACCCGCATTAAAACTCGTCGTTTGGAAGGGATGGTGGCGCAACTACTGCTCGAGTCTGAGTTCGGGCGTCGTAAGTTGAGTCAAACTGTGGAGATAATATCAGCTGTAAGTGTATTTATTCTTTTTGTGATTCAATCTTACCTCTCGACAAGGATCCGACCTTACAAAGTTTGGAATCACAGTATTTGTCTGCTCAATTGATGTCCCTCGTCGACTCCTTCGAGCGGCTCCTCGCCAGCAACAGATTATCCTTTCAATTGCCACCTGCATTACAGCGGGGTGGTGCCTCGTCCCGCGCTATTTTCGATTCTACTATTTCAACACCTTCGCACGTTCTAATTCGGATCCTGCAGCTAGTGGTAAAGATCAATGCTGCGCCTGCTGTGGTAGTACCGATACAGTCCTTGCGAACAACTTTCATGGACTTGGGAATACAGGTCTATCATATCGGAATGGTTTCCGAAGCCATTGCTTGGGGCCATCTCAATATCGCATTCCTTCGCTATTCGCGCAAAATAGAAACTGGCAAAAGCATCCTACCTAATGACGAATGGATTGGCACCTTGCAGTCGATGTTACTACGTGTAGACCAGCTACGGAGCCACAAGAAGACAGCGATGCTATCGACAGCACAAGAGGCAATGTCCATCACTCAGGCAATAGAAACAGAGCTGGTGCAATCCATCTCGGAAGCAACGTTTCTGACCGACGAAGAGGTGTTGGAGGTGGTTCAACAAAATCCAGACGTCAAAGCGAGTGTTCCAGCCATGGTCGACAAGTCAGATGCGGAAGGAGACGCGGAATATGAGGAGGCTCTTGAGACCGCCTTGGTCGTCGGCGAGGCCGTTGTGGAATCTTTGCTCGAGAGCCATTGTAGTACGCCCGTCACAATGGAATGCGACGGCAAGACAAGTACGGAGGTCTCGAAAGCCATAAACCAAAGCGCAGAGGAGATCTTCAGCAAACCGGTAGAGATAAGGTGGAGTATGCGGAGTACGCTGATAGACATTGTGTGGTGGATTTTGGTTATATTCTTGTTCGCGTTTTTGTGTACCACTACTACTGGGGTTGTTTGAATATTCGGTGTGGCAAGGGCTCCGAGTTGCCCCATAGAACGTCTATCTAGGCCAAACTCGCGAGCTTTGAAGCCTGGGCCAGATTTTCATGCGGTTTGTTTTGACGTAGTAACCCTTGGCTTTGAGCGTTGAAAGACTAGAGCATCCGTCGTCGTCGCGTTGAACGATGCTACCCTAACAAGTTACGGAACGTCTTGTTGACAGTTGTGGGTTCGGGATCGATAAAGCACTTGAGTATTGCTTGTTGCGTGTCGCGACGACGTTCGCCGCAGAAGAAGTGACAAGGAATACAATCATACAATCAAGACCGATTTTGACTTTCTTGTCTTATCAATGTGGTTCCGCGCAGGCGTCTGTAAGCGTCACCAGAGAGGGGCTCCGGCGAAAGTATGCCAACCGGAGATGGTCCCGTAAGCCTAGTCTACGCTCCCTTGTCCAAAAACCTCCTCTTTGAGAGCCGAATTCCGAGAATTTTGCAGACAATTTTGTGGGGGGAAGTCCTTGGCGCCTCCCGCGCCGCGAGCCCGACGCGCGTGCTCCTCCTCTGTTCATTTTATTCCCAAACGAGGCATAGAAATGAGACGGGTGAAGGTACCCGTAGAGCGAATTTCACGTCAAGATGGGAACACTGGGGATGTGGTGGAGGCCAAGAGAAAGGCTGAGAAAGGGCGTGACTATGACGTCACGCGTTTAGGGCTACTTATACACCTCTCTTTCCGCCCCGACCACATCGCTCGTCGTACTAGTCCCCCCTGCTCAATAACATCATAACTATGTCCTCGGTATGCCAATTTCAATATTCCGATGTCTAAATCGCCCTCATCGCACGCAGATTCGCTGTCTTCTATTCGATTGCGACAATACGCTTGTACTCTCAGAAACCCTCGCGTTCGAAGCATGCGCAGAGCTCGCCAATGAAATCCTTGAGTCGCAGGGCGTCTCCGACCGCTACACCGGCCACGCTCTCTTCACCGAATTTGTCGGCCAGAACTTTCGCGGCATGATGTCCTCGCTCCAGAAGAAATACTCTCTCGACCTGCCTCCTGCCACATTCGATGACTACGTTACCCGCGAGGAAGACCGCGTCATCGGCAAGATCAAGGCCGCGCTTCAGCCATGCGTCGGCGTCGACGACGAGTTGGCGCGGCTCTTTACTTCGGGGTGGTATGAGATGGCGGTGGTGAGCTCCAGCGCGAAACGTCGCGTCGAAGCGAGCATCGATAAGGCTGGAATGGACAAGTATTTCCCTCGGGACAAGATTTTCAGTGCGGCGACGAGTTTGGAGAAGCCCACGAGTAAACCCGACCCCGCCATTTATCTGCACGCGTGCAAAGTCCTCGGCAAGCAGCCCGGAGAGTGTGTCGCGGTCGAGGATAGCAAAAGTGGGACGCTTAGCGCTGTGCGGGCCGGGATCCCCACGATTGGCTATGTGGGTAGTTATGAACCTGAGAAGCAGGAGGAAATGAGGGCTGTTTTGAAAGAGGCGGGGGCGGAACCCATCATGAGCCATTGGTCGGAATTTTCTGCATGTTTAGAGAAGATAGAGAAACGTACTTAGAGTAATAGCACCCATATAGATACTGGAATCAACTAACCTTCATTTTTGAAGTCTTCGTCTTTGCGGTGTTTGCGCAGAAAAGCTACAGAGAGTTTGTGCTTCCAGCTCAAGACCACAACAACTTGGCTGCTTGCTGCCACTGTTTCAGTGCTTTCATGCGTCAATACGCTGGACACATACCTTGAGCTGAATCCGTCGAGTACTGCTCTCAGTCTGTCCCCGACTCGGATACTTTCACTACACGCCCTGGGCGAAACCTGATTCGTCTGTAATCTCGTGGGTTGCGAACTCTCCGGTCCAGCGCGTGGAGCGTGTACAACATCGCAATAAGACGCGTACTTATAGGGAAGTAGAGTAACTTGAAGTCCGAGCATCGAAACTGCATCGAACCAAAACCTCAAAATCATAAATTGGCCGCAATTCGTCGCGCAGATATCTCCTTCGTTCCGCGTCTCCTTTGAAGAGGAAGCGCGTTAAGTATTGAGTTGAGACAGCATTCAGACTCCTGATTGAGCGCGGTACATAGGCAGACGAGCAAAATGCAAGCTAATGCAAGTTCGGGAGCGTGACGTTCTGTGACTCGCTACATTCCTTGCCACTTCCTTGCCTCCTGAGTCCTGCGCCGACACCCATTCAACGCGACGACGACGGCCAAAACCTTCTCCGCGATCATCTTAACGTCAAAGAAATGGAACTACTGCGACGTTAACGTCAAATACACCGTATGAACATCCAGCCCAAGCCTAACAATACTGGTACTTATAAGTAAGTATTGTACAAAACCCTGGAAAACAGGACCAAAATCCACCTTACCAAGTCCACCAGCGTACTCCGCATATTCAACCTTATCCCTTCAGTACCAGCTCGTTGAAAGACGCGTCGAGACTCGACTCTTGTGTGGACGATCTCTCAGTTCGGCCGATCGCGCCGACGCCTTGTCATCGTGGATGACGTTCCTGCGCAAGACCTCCGCTCGTCATGCTCAAACAGAAACCTCGAGACTGGTCCTCTTTCCAGTTCCACCATGGAGGCCAAAGAGGAGGGTTCTGTACCCCACCCAACACCACCAGAACAACTGTATACCATCTACACTCCAACCGAGAAATGGTTGATCGTGTGCCTCATCGCGTTTGGCGGGCTTTTTAGGTCAGTGTCGGCGTAGTGTATCTAACCGTCTCATACAACCTTAACTAGCCCTCTGTCATCCAACATATACTTCCCAGCCATCCCCACCATCGCCCGAGCGTTTGACAAGTCCATTGAACTCATCAACCTCACGGTACGCTCTAATGCGGCAGCCACAGCTTATCCAACGTCGACAATATTGTAGGTTACTCTATACTTGGTTTTCCAAGCCATCACACCCATGTTTTGGAGCATCATCGCGGACACATACGGCCGCAGACACTCGTTCATCTTGTGTCTCCTGCTACTTTCACTGTCTTGTGTCGGCGTAGCGCTCACCCCGACACATGATTACTGGTTGTTGCTGTTTTTGCGATGCTTCCAAGCAGCTGGGTCAGCTAGCACCGTGGCCATTATGGTTGGCGTCGTCGGCGACATCTCCACGCGCGCCGACCGCGGTGGATTTTTGGGTATAGCTACCATCGGTCCCATGGTATGTCGCGCGTTTTTGTTCCTGTTCCTGTTCCCATGATCAACGTGTTGCAGTTCGCGCCGGCAGTGGGACCCGTCATAGGAGGTGTTCTTGCCGACAAGTTGGGATGGAGGTATACCTTTTCTTTGAATCCCGAATCATAGCTTCAACGCATCCACAGATCTATATTCTGGTTCCTTTGCATCGCGTCATCGATATGCGCGGTAGTCATGATTTTGTACGCATTCTTTCTGCATCAACATCACCCACACTCAAAACCACCTCAGATTCCTCCCCGAGACCCTTCGCGCCATTGTCGGAAACGGCAGCATCCCCCTCCCCCGCTTCTATCACGCAGTCATCCCCGTCATCGGGCGCGAAGGCAGAAAATCATGGTCGCAGACATCGTCTACCCCCACCTCAGCAAGAAAGAAATTCCAGAATCCCCTGCTTCTCCTCCTACACATCGACGTTGCGCTCCTTCTCCTCATCAACGGCGTAGTCTACTCTGTGTTTTACGGTGTCATCGCAAGCATTTCGTCCGTCTTTCATGATGCGTATCCACAGCTCAACGAGACGGAGCTTGGGTTGTGTTTTCTTAGTGCGTAATATTTCTCCCTTCTTGGTCGAGTTAGTTTTGAAAATTTCTTGCAGCCATCGGAGGCGGAACCCTCCTCGGCTCCTGGGTCTGCGGTCGATTGCTTGATTGGGATTATCAGAGACTTCGACTAGCGTTGCGGGATCCGAATGTCGAGCAAGTCGACGAGACGTCCGGAAAGGTCGATGACTCGTTCCCTATCGAGAAGGTATGTTTCCTCCTTTACCTTTCAAATACAGACACATGATTGAAATTTATGGATGCAGGCTCGCCTCCGCCTCCTCCCCACTTTTCTCGCATTTTTTGTAGTCTCGTGTATCGGCTACGGGTGGTGCATCGACAAGCGCACACACATTTCTGGGCCCCTTGTTTTGCTTACTGGAGGTGCGTATGCGTGTATGCTCACCTCAATGTCAACGACGATGCTGATTTACTTGCGTTCCAAGTGGGCTTGGTCGTGATAACCGTGATGAACTGTATCCAAACCCTCATGCTTGACCTCATGCCGACGCATGGGTCGGCTATCACTGCTTGTGTGCGTCCTCATTCTCCATCCTCTCAGCTTGACTCGAAACCCACCCCCCTTGACAGAACAACCTCGTCCGCTGCGGCCTCGGCGCCGCCCTTGTCTCAGGCATCCAACCCCTCCTCGACGCTCTCGGGGCGGGATACGCCTATGTGCTGCTGGGTGGGCTGAGCGCGTTGATGGCGCCGTTGTTGTATGTTGTCATACATATTGGGCCGAGGTGTCGTGCGAGGCGGATACGGATGGCGGAGGAGAGGAGGGAGAGGGAGTGAGAGAGGGAAACGGCACCAGGGTCGTAGTTGGATTGGATTGCATCTATTCTGGGACGTGACCTTCTCGATGAACTCTGAGGTCCGAGGACTCGAGGGCAACATCGGGCTCTCTTGACGTTGTCACACAAGTCTCCCGAACGCGGATATCCGCGCCATGCGTGGTGGGCCAGCAGAGCGAACAATAGATTTGAGTGTCTCGCAATCTGCCCGACAGAATGTTCATTGTATTGACTTTGAGATTGTTGGATCAGGCATACAAATGTACACCTACAAACCCTGAACGAGCCGGGCGTACATGACGGCGAATAGAAAAGCAGGTAACAGTAGCAAAATCCACCAGAGAACGTCCATTGTCGTACTCCGCATGCTCAATCTCAAACTGATTTCTACCTGTTTGCTGAGGAAGGCATTATTGTCGGACCCTTCAGCTGCTCCTCGTGTGATGGCAGTCCCGATCCCGCCTACGTTCAGAACATCCAACTCACTGATGCTTGATTTATCGGTGTCGTCTCCTGATGAGGTGAATGCTGATGACCGACATGGGTCCTCTCTTGTTTCTGCGACAACTGGCTGGACTTGATCGTCAAGAAGAACTATGGTTTCAAGAGCATCCTCGTAGCCTGCGTCGCTTTCGACTTCCGACTCGTCTGCTCCGGAATCATCTACTTCAACTCGTATGCTCGCTGAGTCCTCAAGAGCATCGTGATATTTTTCCGGCTCCCATTCCCACCAATCTGCATCTTCGCTATCCGCCTCTTTCGGTTGCTCAAAGAGCCATTCTGGCCCAGGGGGCAGCGATGCGAATGTTAGTCTAGCTGCCGCCGCCTCGGTGATGGCACCAGAGGCACCACTGTAGTCGCCTCTCTTTGTCAAGTAGCCAGCAAGTTCGTCCAAGGCATCGGCGAAAATCGGAAGGAAGTACGTCTCCGGGTCGACGACCTTGCGCAAAATATCGGCGGCTTCCTCGGAGGCGGTAGTAGCTTCATCTTCATGTCCAAGCAACCATAGAACAGAGGCAAGATGCCGTAGGCTGCGCGCAAGGGTAGGAAGATGTCGTGGGGCCAGTACAACTAGTTCGCGATATAATCCCGTCGCTCGTCGGCCGTTCAAAAGAGCGTCTTCCTTGTCATCAATGGCCAGTAGCCGCAGAGACAGTGCAAAGAAAGCATTGCCTCCCAACTCCTGACTTCTGATCGTGAAGATGAATTTTTCCCACATAGACTCCGCGTATTCTGTGTAGAGTGATACCGCCTTCTGCGCAGACGCGAGACCTTCATCTATCCTTCCAACTGCGGCTAGGCAGTTTGAGTGAACGGTCAGGGAGTGGATCTGCACGCAGAGGACTTCTTCTTCCTTGTCTTCCGTGTCGACGTCTTGGCACGCCGTCGCGGCCGTTTCAGCGTGCTGGAGTGCTTTTGCGTGTTCTCCTATCTCTCCCAAAGCGCAGGCGAGTTGCGGAAGAAGAAAATAAAGGTGGAGATGGAAGGTGCGGCGTTCAATCCAGGCTTTTCGAACACCATCCGCCACTCCCGACCTTACAAATTGTAAAGCTTCTTTGTGCCGTCCTACACGTTTAAGTATGTGTGCCTTTATCACCCATAGAGTTAGATTCCCTGAACCACCAAGGTCACCAGATTCCCGGAATCTCAACCCCTTCCGTTTGACAAGTTCGACCGCGTCGAGAAACCGTGCTGCGTCACAAAGAAGAAGAACCCACAGCCCCCAAAACACATGTAACCACATAACAGCGTGTGGGTGAGCACCGGATTGAACCTCGAGATACCCCACAACCTCCTGGCAAAATGGTATTCCTTCGTCGATCACCCTGAGCCTCGCGGCATGTTCGCAAATACGCTGGAAATATGGAGCAAAGTACACTTCCCACTTTTCAAAGTCCCAAGTGTCAAGGACTTCATGGGAGCTTTTGCAGCTGACAGCTTCTACCAATACTCGCAGTAGAGCGACGAACTGGACTGGCAATAGGTGTGGAAGGGCTTGACAGGTGATGGGTAGGACCCATGCCAAGGTATAGCTGTCGAAGACAGGATTTTGTACCACGACTCGAAGCGCCTCGATGGCCTGAGGAAAGTGGGCAACAAAAATGTTTTGGATTAATGGAATCGTGGAATCCTCCAGTGCCTCATCAAAGAATGACCGTATTGCGTCTGTCAATATACTCAAGTCGATCAGAATGGATGTGGCGATGTCTATTGCAGGGGGTGTGGCATCATATGTGGGCTCCAGAAAGAGGCGGAGTTGTTCCGTAGAATGGTAGGAATGCGGTTGCTGTGAATGATAGGCGAAGGCATGAAGAACGCGGAGAAATCCGGATGAATATTGCTTTGGGTAGATGCAAGCCAGTTTGCGGAATAGATCCACACAATCTGAAAGCATGGAAAGCGAAAGGCGGCCGTCCTCCGCAACTTTGCAGATGACGTTCAGGAATGAATCAACATGTTGTCCCTCGACGGTATAATCGTCGAAGACGGGTACGTTGCATAAAATCTGGGAAGCTTCCACGAAAGCCTTGTACGAATCGAGGGGCCGACCAAGAGAATACAGAACCTGCGCGAGGACAAAAAAGGCCGCACGAGAATTGTATGTGTTCCATCGCTCGCTGGCTGTCAATGGTGTTCCTCTGGAGACTATAGACTCGGCCAGAGCTCTCGCCATTGGACGAGCCAAGGACACGGCGTCCTGGGCTGCAGATAACATAGCTGTTCTGTCGTCCTTTGCAAGAAGATTCTTTGCATGGATGATCATTGAATGCAAGTAGCCGATCCGGTTGTCCGCCTCGGGCAACAGGTGCGATACTTCAACCCAGAGTGCCAACGACTGTTGACTGAACTCAACGGCTATGTCGAACTCGAATTGACGGTGATGTGCCAGGGAAAGATCGCCCAACGCATCTGCGATGCGTGGTAAGGTCCCAATATTATAGTCCCTCTTCGCCATATAGCGATGGAGATCAATTTCGAAGTGAGACCAAGCGATAACTTCTGACTGCATTCCAGCGGAACTGAAACACGCGGGAAGGTCGTTCATGGCCTTCATAAGAAAATCCAGTAACGATGCATGATCCCGCGAATGGATTGCGACAACAATCCCGAGAATGTGGGAGAGTGCATGCGAAGGGGTGGCTTGGGAAGGCTCGACCAGGGCGAAAGATAATGTGTCGTATTCCCAGCTTTCGACGAGCGACAAATCTCCGCAGACGAGTAACGGCTTGACCGAGTTGATGAGCGAGCCCAATTGCGCAGACATATATTGATATTCCAGGCTTTGAAAAGAGGAATCCTTGTCGGGATAAGCTTGAATCGACTGTTAATTCGACACACTCACAGCTGATATGGTCTCGACTGTTTCTTTCAATTTACGCTGCCCAAATTCGGACTCCAGCATGAAAGGCGCCATCAACCCTTCCAGACGACGAACATTCACCCGACTTTCAAAATTGTCTAGAATGAGTCGTTGTTCGATACGCAGAGCTATATTCGCAACCTCCAGCGCTACGAGTTCAGTACGAGCAGCGGAGAAGGCCTGCATACGGGTTCCCAAGGTGAGCGAGCAGCTGTGTTCACTGATAGAAGGACTTACATTGAATTGAAGTAAGCATTTGTTCACGCGTTCTCTCAATCGCGTTATTTTCTTTTCTAAATCATCGCGCTTCCTCCAACTCCTCAAATGAGACGGGATGCCCTGAAGACCAGGGAGCTGTTTCGGAGAGATCTTCAGACATTTGGAATGCACATATAACATCTCACTGATTCGACGCAGTGAGAAACACACAGGACCGGTTTTGAAAGGACCTCACGCCTTCAGACTTTCAAGGGCAGCTAACAATTCCGGTCCACGAAACGCGCCTTCCTTGCCGCGGGTGAGACTTGCAAGGTCGTACAGAGTGCGTACAATGTCCTGCGTAAGGTCCCTGATTTGTCGCCGATTTTCGCTGACCTGCAACCTGATCAGAACACGTCTGTCGCGGCAGAAACTGCTATGCCTTTTCTATGGAGGTGCGAATGCCTTCACCGAGTTCGATGAGATCCTTGATGAAAGTTCCGAGCGTAATGATAGTCGTGGTGACGGTTATTGGATCCATTGTCGGAGAGGTGCTACAGAACTTGAAGGGGAGAGTGCAATGGAGGACAGAGACTGCAGATATAAGCTCGCGCCGCTACTAGTAGGGCGGAATACAGCCTGCTCCCATCAATACATACACGGAGTTATTTCACCGCCTTCAACCTGACACCAGCACTTGCTGAATGGACTGGTAATCCTGGCATAATTTTCGTATACAATTGATCCTGGATGGAGGGAGTCAAGAGAAATTTTCACCGTGGTTGTATGTAGTCGAATGGAAAGATGAAAATAGCAAACATGACACGTCAGGTCTCTCTTGTCCGGAACCATCACCGTCACGATTCTTCCCACGGCCAAAATTTTGCTGGGATGCAAGGCGAGCGTACCCTTCCCCGCCCCCCAGCTACGGGCCTTCGGCGCCCAAGGCCACCGGACTCCCCTCCCCGTCCTCTACAGAAGTCTCGAAACGATTCCATTACCAAGTCCCCACATTCGTCCCGCGTAATCAAGAAAGGCCGAGCTGATGGTCCTGACGCATCACCCGCCACCGTCTCCAGCGGCACCACGACCAACCAACCAGTCACCCCCACCCCCCGCCATGACCACGCCCCAAACTCAGCGCCCCCGCAGGCCACCGTCCCTCAGTCCCACACAACGATCGACTACCTGTCCACCAAGCTCAGAAAGGAAGCAACGGCTTTTCTGGAGACACGCCGTGAATTCCAACAATGCATACAAGACCATTACATAGATAACCCTGTGGAGATTCCCCAAGGCACGGAGGACAACCTTGCAGCCCTCATCCCCTTGCTTATCGAGATCACTGAAACTCTTGAACCTTGGACATCAAACTACAAGCGCCTCGTCACTCCCGAACCCGACCCGGAACCCAGCATGGCTCCTGTAAGCCCACCCAGCCCCACCACATTTGCAGAGGCCGTCAAGGCAAAACCTGTGCACCCACATACCTCCCAGCCGAAGCGCCCCTCACGTCCCGCTCCTAAACGGAGCCCAATGGGGTCGCCCAAACCGACGATTCCATCCACGCGGTTGATCATTGACCTGTCCAACGCCCACCCCACGAAGAAACCACACCCCGATCCACTATGCAGGGCCATCAACAGCGTCTTAGATGGTCGGCTAGCGGTTAGCGCCACCTCCATGTCCCAGAGTGGCAACCTCGTTCTCCACGGAACTGCGCCAGCTTGCTCAGCCCAGGCGCTCGCAGCTCACCGCTCGCTGCTATGGAGGACCATTGCTCCACTTCTGGGATGCGCCCCCGATGCTGAGCCACCCATCTACCCCGCAGACCCATGGCACAAGGTGGTTTTCCACCGAGTGCCAATCTTGGAGGAGGGAGGGCTTCCGCACTCTCGCGACTTTGTGCGCGAGCTGGCGAAACGCAACCAACTTCCAGGTGCACAGTATCGAATTGGTAATGTCCGTTTCCTTCACAAGCGGGATAGTATCCCCCAGTCGGAAGTGTCTGTCCGCGTGGACTTCATCGAGGAGGAGGATGCGCGTCGCTTCTTACGTGACGGCATCTTTCTCTATGGATCACATTGTCGGGCCACCCCGTACAAAGCTCGGGCTCCAAGCGGACGGCGCCCCCCGAGGTAATGGCTGACTGCCACTTATGCCCCATTTTTTCTTCACCTATGGTTCCTATGTCGAGTTATCGTTCTCACCGTCGATGGAAGCGCTCACCCACCTACTCCAAGACTATACTCTACCAACCACGGTCGAATCCTCACTAGAATTACTTCTTACTTATTTATCGCCCTCCGGGCACCGCGTCTTAGTAGTTGGTTTACTTGTTGCGGTATAGAAATGCTGATACAAAAAAAAAAAAAACATGACACGTGCGCTTTTCAAGTAACATTGACTCTTGACTCTTCCAACTTCGAATACCGAGCCTTGACTTCTCTCAAACTGTAACGCCTTGGGATCGGTTCACACCGTATCCTTGAGCGGTTTGGATGCCTGCATCCACTAAACGCAAAAATCAAAATAAGTAATTCCAGCTTGGCCAGGGAGATCCATATGCATGTCGAGAGGCTCTACGGGGCCATTTCACACCGACAGGAGACCAAGTCAAAATAACGGGAAATCCGTATCGCAGATGCGGAGCCTTCAGCTCAAACTTCAAAAATTCGTGCCTTTGTCGTATAACCTGCATCACTCTTTGCGTTCAGCGAGGCCTCTCGTCAAGCTGTCGTGCTTCAGGGCAAAATGGACAAAATCAACTCTTCGCGCTCCGTATATATAATCGACTCTCAAACGAGAAATCATTCCATTGACTATCACTGAAAACGCGTCTTCCATATAATAATAGACCTCCCCGCCGCGGACGTCCCTCTTGCTTTCGTACCACCACCACCATTCGCGTCCATATCGTCGCCGCATTGTCCACTCGTAGGCAGATGGCTACTTTGACGACAACTCACTACCGAGCGCACTTTGGCCAAAGAATCCGCGATGGACGCTTCACCGTCTTGCGGAAATTGGGAGAGGGAATCACGGCCACAACATGGTTGGTACGCGACTCGCAAGAAAGGTTCGCACCATATCTTTCACTACAGCACACCCTTCTCATGAAATGCCCAGTTCCGATAAATACGCAGCACTCAAAGTTCTATCTGTGGAAGCTACTGAGGAGGACGGTCCAGTACGCGAACGCATCTATCTGCAAGACATCACCAGACGCACTCAAGAAGAAGAGGACGACGAGGGGCTTGACTACCTTCCTGCCCTACACGATGATTTTATTCTAGAGGCACCGCCGACTGATCATAGCGGTCCTCAGCGCCATCTTTGTCTCGTGACTACGCTCTACAGCACCTCCGTCTCGGCTCTGCGTCGATCATCCCCGACCAAATCTCTGCCGCTCTATATGACTCGAAGCATCATCTACATGACTGTCAACGCGCTCGCTTCTCTTCATTCGCTCAAAATCGTGCATACAGGTAAAGCATGACGTACACACGCACCCGCCGTGTTCTCTTATAACAGATGATCAGACGTCAAGTTGGACAACATACTCTTCTCCAACGCACGTTTCTCGCTCGATGCAAAACTGGAGACATTTCTCAATAGCAATCCCGCCGAGGAAGATCCAGAGACTCGGATCCCGAAATCTCAACCGATCCCTCACGAGTGGACCTATCAAACGACTGCTCACGAGGCAGAGAGGATGACCGTTGCGCTGATAGATTTTGGGCACGGCAAGTACATCGCCGTATTCTGACTCAAATCAACATGGAGTAACAAACCAATCGCGAACAGCTGAACGAGCGGGTGAAGAACCCCAAGCCGAAGGTTTCTGCGCGCCAGCTCTGCGACCGCCCGAGGTTCTCTTGCGCTCAGGTTTCGGTCCTGCGATCGATATTTGGGCCATTGGTTGTTTAGTGAATTCTCTCCGAGGTCCCACAGTCATTAGTAACTGCATGCTCATGTTCGTGTATAGACCTTCGAACTCCTCGTCGGCCGATGGTTGTTCCTTCCTGAAGATGGCGGAGAAGACTGGAGTCTCGAGGAGGATCACCTCGCCAAGATGATGGAGCTCACAGGCCATAGCACGTTCCCAAAATCCATTCTGGATCGAGCGAAGAACAGAGAGAAATACTTTGATGAAGAAGGTTCGTCCATCACTTCCCGCTCTTGCGCTCTGCGTTCATTCCTGACCGTGACCGTCCGGATCGCCAGGAAATCTGAGGCGCATATCCGAGCTGATACCGGTCACCATCGAGCAAGCTATGAGGAACTACAAGATCCCTGGACTGAGCGAAGAGGATATATGCGAAGCGGCGGAGTTTATACGGGCGTGTTTAGATCTAGACGACGAGAAGAGGAAGACGGCGAAAGAGTTGGTGGGACATCCTTTTTTGAAGAAGGCGTTCTCTTGCTAGCGTTGGATTAGACTTGAACTCGACGACTGCTCTTATTCCAGGAAAATGTGGTAAAAAGCCCGAACGCGGCGAAACGCCTAGTCGTACCCATGACGACGGCGACCTGACCCTCAAGCAACCCTCTACCGACTGCGTGTATAGGGGTGTTCAAAGATGGATTCTCCACTAATCGCTGCCGTCGGCGTACAACTTTGAGATTGGGCTCAAGCCTTGAAATTCGAGCGTATTCGGGGTCTAATACCCAAACCCTCCAGTCTGCGTGTACGGATGAATCATTAGCTCGAAGCCTCTATGGCACTGTTTACTGAGTGCACCACAAGGTACTCAACCGGACGCTGGCCCTGAAAATCGTTCGAACCGTCGTAAGTTCAATTGTGTAAGTACCAATGATGCATGTCACTCATTTCAAGAAAGACACAGAGGGCAACGCCACTAACACCTATACCTCTGAAATTGGTGGTGGCCCTAAAGATGTGCGTTTTGCCTTTCCTCGCGTGCTTCACCCTCCAATTTAGCGGCAGTTTTCAATTTTACAATCCCTCAAACATCCCCACATCCTCGAAATTGTGTCCATCTTCCGCGGTGGCACCTTCCGATCGACCAGTGAGTTCCCTCCGCTAATTTATCAAACACATAGCTCCATACCGTCAGGCATTTTCACCGAGTATATGGCGGGTAGCACGCTGTTAGATCGTTTACAAAACGAGTACGACAAGCAGCGCGGCACTGGCTCTGTTCGATGCCTTTGTAAGTGAACCAAACCGCACGCACCTCCAGCTCAATGAACGTCTCATTTTCCAGCCGAAATTCGCTGCCACGATATATTTTACCGACTTTGTCAAGCCATGTCGTACATTCATAGTCAGCGAATCGTGCACCGAAATCTGAAGCTCGAGGTGCAACAGGATGTCCCTTTTACCCAGACCACCGCCTCATTTTTCGTAGAGTATATTCCTGTCCAACGACAATTTCCCCTCGTGAAGGTCGCCGGCCTTGGACTCGCAACCCGGCTTCCGGACGTGGGTCAGAAGAATCTTTGAGGGTACCGCGCTCTGTACCCTGTACGGTAGGGTACGGTATGTATGACGAGCGCTCGTCAGTGGAATTCAATTTTTTTAATACTCTGGTCCCTCAATCGAGGTATTACCATACATCACGGTACACATTCCACCAGCGTCAAACAATTCTAGCGTACACGACGGCGAGCAGACTGGCAAGTAGAAGGAGCAAAGTCCACCAGATCAAGTCCATCAGCGTGCTCCGCATACTCAATCTTATCTCGACCGGTTTGCTCAAGATGTTCGTAAAGGTGCCTTGGGTTTTCGCTGCTTCCCCTGTGTTGGCGATCCTATAACTGTCCATCTCATTTGCCTCTTTGAAACCTGGCTGGTCGGCGCTGTCTCCCGGTGCAACAGATATTAGCGAAGTGTTGCTCTCCGGTGCCTCTGCGACAACTGTCTGCTCCGCTTCCTCCGCAACGATGCCAGTGGTGACAAGGGCGTCCTCAAGTTCAAAATCAGGGTCTCCTGCATCGGCCGAGTCGTTTACTTCGGCGCTATCCTCACTCGCTGAACCTTCCAGAGCATCGTGATACTGCTCCAGGCCCCACTCCCACCAATCTGCATCTTCGCCGTCCTCCGCGTCCAGTCGCTCAAAGAGCCACTCTGGCTCAGAGGGCAGCGAGGCAAATCTTAGTCTAGCCTCCGCCGCCTCGACGTTGGCAGTAGAGGCACCACTGTTGTCGCCGCTCTCTGTCAAGTAGCGAGCAAGTTCGTCCAAGGCATCGGCGAAAAACGGAAGGAAGTACGTCTCCCGGTCGACCACCTTGCGCAAGATGTCAACGGCGTCTACGCAGGCAGAGATAGCGAGATCTTGGTGCCCAAGCAACCAGAGAATGGATGCAAGATGTCGTAGGCTGCGCGCAAGGGTAGGACGATGACGTGGGGCTAGCGCAACTAGTTCGAAATATGATATCGTTGCTCGTTGGCTGTTTAAAAGGGCTTCTTCCTTGTCATCGACGGCTAGTAGTCGCAGAGACAGCGCAAAGAAAGCGGCCCCTCCCACCTCCTGAACTCGGAATGGGAAGTAGAGATAATTCCACATAGGCTCCCAGTATTCTGTGTATAGTGATACCGCCTTCTGCGCAGAATCGAGACCTTCATATATCCTTCCAACCGCGGCTAGACAATTTGAGTGAATGGTCAGGGAGTGAATCTGCACGCATAGAACTGCTTCTTCTGCCTCATCTTCGGTGTCGACGTCTCGGCACGCCGTTGCGGCCTTTTCGGCGTGCTCGAGTGCTTTTGCGTGTTCTCCTATCTGTCCCCAAGCGGATGCGAGTTGCGGAAGAAGAAAATAAAGATCGAGATTGAAGGGGCGCCCTTTAATCCAAAATTTTCGAATACCTTCCGCCACTCCCGTCCTCAAAAGTTGAAGAGCTTCCTTGTGCCGTCCTACGCGTTGGAGTATGCGCGCCTTCAACATCCATAGAATTAGATACCACGAATTGGGAACAAGGTCACCAGATTCCAAAATTCTCGATCGCTTCCGTTTGACGAGATCGACTGCGTCGGAAAAACGTGCTGTGTCGCAAAGAAGGATAACCCACAGCGCCAGAAACACTCGTAACCATATAACAGCACGAGGGTGAGCATCGGATTGAAGTTCCAGATATGCCACAAGTTCCTGGAATAATGAGATTCCCTCGTCGACTACCCCGAGCCTCGCTGCGTGTTGGCAAACATGCCGGAAATACTCAGCAAAAGAGATTTCCCACTTTTCAAAGTTCAGGGTGGCATGGACTACTTGGGTGCTTGTGCCTTTGACAGCGTCTACCAATACTGGCATTATGTGCTCAGCTGGCAAAAGGTGCGGAATGACTGGGCAGGTGATGTAGAGGAGCCGAAATAAGACGAGACTGTCGAAGACAGGACTTTGTACCACGACTCGAAGCACCTCGATTGCCTGAGGCAAATGGGCAACAATAATGTTTTGGATTAGGGGAACCGTGCAATGTTCCTGGGCCCGTGCCTCCGCAAAAAATAAGCGCACCGCGTCTACTAATACACTCGAGTCGATCAGAATGGATGTGGCGATGTCTATTGCAGGGGGTGTGGCATCATATGTGGGCTCCAGAAAGAGGCGGAGTTGGTCCGTAGAATGGTAGGAATGCGGTTGCTGTGAATGATAGGCGAAGGCATGAAGAACGCGGAGAAATCCGGATGAATATTGTTTTGGGTAGATGCAGGCCAGTTTGCGGAATAGATCCACACAATCTGAAAGCATGGAAAGCGAAAGGCGGCCGTCCTCCGCAACTTTGCAGATGACGTCTAAGAACGAATCAATGTACTGTCCCCAATAATCAGGATCATAACCGCAGATTGGAAGACTGCATGCAGTCCGGAAAGCTTCCAGGAAAGTCTCGTATGAATCGAGGGGGTGATCAAGACAAGACAGAACTTTTGCGAGGACGAAAGACGCCTCACAAAAGATGTCTGCGTTGCGTCGCTCGCAGTCTGTCAATGGGGTTCCTCTCGAGACAATAGACTCAGCCAGAGCTTTTGCCATTGGACGAGCCAATGATATAGCATCTTGGGCTGCGCATAACATAGCTGTTTTGTCCTCCTTTGCAAGAAGATTCTTTGCATGGATGACCATTGCACGCAAGTAGCCGATCCGGTTGTCCGCCTCCGGCGACAAGTGTGATACTTCAACCCAGAGTGCCAACGACTGTTGACTAAACTCAACGGCTACGTCGAGCTCGAATTGACGGCAATGTGCTCGGGAAATGTCGCCCAACACATCTGCAATGCGTGGCAAGGCCCCAACATTACAGCCCCTCTTCGCCATATAGCGAAGGATGTCGATTTCGAAGTGACCCCACACGATTTCTTCTGAATGCAGTCCAGCGAATGTGAAACACATTGGAAGGTTGTTCATTGCTTTCATTAGCAGGTCCAGTAACGATGCATGATCCCGGGAATGAATTGCGACAACAATTCCGAGAATGTGAGAGAGTGCATGCGAAGGGGTGGCCTCGGAAGGCTCGACCAAGACGAAAGATAATGTGTCGTATTCCCAGCTTTCGACGAGCGACAAATCTCCGCAGACGAGTAACGGCTTGACTGAGTTGATGAGTGAGTTCAATTGCGCAGACATATATTGGTATTCCAGGCTTTGAAAAGAGGAATCCTTGTTGAGATGAGCCTTAATCGGTTGCTTGTTCGACACACTTACAGCTGATATGTTCTCGACCGTTTCCCTCAATTTGTGCTGCCCAAATTCGGCCTCCAGCAGGATACGCGCCATCAGCCCTTCTAGCCGACGAGCTTTCACCTGATTTTCTACATTGTCCACAATGAGTGTTTGTTCAATCCGCAGAGTTGTGCGTGCAATCCCAGCCGCTACACGTTCAGTCCGTGCAGCTGAAAAGGCCTGCATACGGGGTTCCAAGATGAGGGAGGAAGTGCATTTGCTCATAGGACTTACAGTGAATTGGAGTAAGCATTGGTTCGCGCGTTCTCGCAATCGAGCTATTTTCTTTTCTAAATCATCGCGCTTTCTCCAAGCTTTCAAATGAGACGGGATGCCTCGAAAACCAGGGAGCTGTATTGGAGAGATCTTAAGACATTTGGAATGCACATATAGCATCTCGCTGACTCGTCACAGTGAGAAGCACGAAGAACCGGCTTTGAAAAAGACCTCACGCCTTCAAACCTTCCAGAGCCCCCAACAGTTCCGCTCCACGAAACACCTCTTCCTTGTCGCGAGTGAGACGTGCGAGGTCGTACAGAGTGCGTACAATGTCCTGTGCAAGCTCTCTGATCTGCCGTCGATTTTCGCCGACCTGCGACCTATTCAGTGTACGTTCACAGCGTCCGAGTCATACATAAGCTGATTTACCTTTTCTATGGAGCTGCGAATGCCTTCACCCTGGTCTATGAGATCCTTGATGAAAGCCCCGAGCGTAATGATAGTGGTGGTGACGGTCACTGGATCCATTGCAGCAGGGAGGGAGGGCTCGGAGGGGAAAGAACACGACGTAGAACACTGGACAGCATACAATCTCGCGTCGGATCACCGCCCAAATACATGGCAATGAAAAAACTGTATAATTCACCGCCTCGGCGCCTTCGACCGCCAGCGCTTGCTGACCGTGCTGGTGATCCCCGCAGAATTCTCGTATACTTACAGTTGGTCCTGGGGTTGTTGGATTGGTAACAACAGTGTCCCACAACAGTTGGATTCGGAACCACTGATACAGCCAAGGCCTTGGGGACAGCTAAATATTCCGGCAACGATAGTATGAATTCGGATTAATGGAAGGGGCACAGCGGAGGCAATCGAGAGAAATTCATCAAGAAGTACCAAGTAGTTGAGTAGTTGCAGTGTAAGAGTAGTGTACATGAGCGGGCAGAGCAAACAAGACACGTGCACTCTTTCAAGCTTGACTCTTGACTCTTTCCACACCAACTTCGAATACGGGACCTCGATTTTGCTCAGACAGTACTCCTTGGGAATTGTTCACACCGCTGAGCGGTTCAATGCTCTATGCGGCGTGCGCTAGACGAAAGATTAGAATAATTCCATGCGCTTGTTGGCCCGAGAGTCTATACATGTCGAGACGCTTCCTCGGGGCCGCTTCACCAGAGAACCAACTCAAAATAATGAGCAATTCATATCCCTGATGCATATGCAGACCCTTCACCGCAGACTTGGAGACTCCATACCTTTTCTCGTACAGCTCCTCCTTGCACTCGTCAAGCTGTCGTGCTTCGAAATTTAGGACAAAAGGGAAGAAATCAGCTCTTCGTGCTCCATATATATTCAATTCTCAAACGAAAAGTCTTTCCATTGGCTTCGTTCCGTTGACCTGCCTAAACAAGGCATGATTGATTTTTCAAAGCGGGATGCCAAAGCGCCCATTGTCCTGTCAACGCTTTGGCTCAAACTCGCATAAATAACGCGTCGCTTTCTTCTCACCTTGCATTCGCACACCCGCCTACTCCCTCTGCCATGGATCTGACCTCTATCCCTCACTTCGAATTCGAAATGCCACCCCCGATGAAACCTACCGCAGCCGAAGCTAAGGCAATGCTTCTTGTTCTGGGGGAAATCGACCCAGCGTGCACAAATTTTCATCTTATCACTGAAAATGCCTATGGAACTGTTTACCGAGTGCACCACAAGGTCCTCAACCGGACGCTGGCCCTCAAAATCGTTCGAACCGTTGTAAGTGTAAGGACTCATGATGTACGCCACTCATCCAAATCGCCGTTTAGCAAGATGCAGAGGGCAACGCCACTAACACCTATACCTCTGAAATTGGTGGTGGCCCTAAAGATGTGCGTTTTGCCTTTCCTCGCGTGCTTCACCCTCTAATTTAGCGGCAGTTTTCAATTTTACAATCCCTCAAACATCCCCACATCCTCGAAATTGTGTCCATCTTCCGCGGTGGCACCTTCCGATCGACCAGTGAGTTCCCTCCGCTAATTTATCAAACACATAGCTCAATACCGTCAGGCATTTTCACCGAGTATATGGCGGGTAGCACGCTGTTAGATCGTTTACAAAACGAGTACGACAAGCAGCGCGGCGCGGGCCCTGTCCGAGGTCTTTGTAAGTGAACCGCAGGCATCTCCAGCTCGACATTCATGAACGTCTCACTCTCCAGCGGAAATTCGCTGCCGCGATATATTCTATCAGCTATGTCAAGCCATGTCATATATCCACAGTCAGCGAATTGTCCATCGAAACCTGAAGCTTGAGGTGCGATACACTGTCCCTTGTACCCAGACCACCGCCTCATTTTTCGTAGAATATATTCCTGTCCGATGACAATTTCCCCCTCGTGAAGGTCGCTGGCTTCGGACTCGCAACTCGGATCCCGGACGATGGTCAGGGATGTTTAACTGTACGTCTATCGGCCTCTCCCGCGCACGTTCAGCTAGATCTTAAACCGATTTTTACAGGAGCTGCGTGGGTCACTCGACTATATGTCGCCCGAAATGTTGCGGCAGCCTCCGCCCGGCTACGACTGTCGGACGGACAGCTGGAGCGCAGCCGTTATTCTCATCGAAATGTATGTGCCCCGCCTAACAGTCGATACCGCTGACGCTCACTAATATCCCCACTCGAACAGGCTGCTACTCGAAAACGCGTACGTCGTGGGGCGCGTTTTCCCTGAAACCGAAACTCCGGCGTTCCGATGGGACGATCTTCGTGAGAGTGCGCGGCTCAGTGAAAACGGTGCGGCAATCGTTTTGCTTGCTCACGATTATTCTTCATTAAATTGATGCTGACGCGTCTTAGGATTCGATATCCTCCACAAGCTGCTCAATCCTGATCCCAACCTCCGATATACTTTAGCTGATGCCCTTCAGCACCAGTGGCTGGTCTACCATCGGCCCATGTATCCCAATATACTGTATCCGCAGGTCTAGACCACACATAATCATTAACAAAGTCACAGAACGCACCAGCACTGAATAATACGAAGACAGAATCTATCCCTTGTGTACAATATCATCTACTTATTCAATTGCCATCGCCTACAATCTTGAGAATCCGGTGATCGACTCAGCGAAAGCGAGTCATCTGTAGTCGCGTAACCCCTCCCATGGCGAGAAATTAGGACGGAGCGGCTCCGGGGGATCATAATACTGAAGAGAGACTTCAAGACCAGTCGCTATGAATGGCAACAAGTTCGGAAGAATATCAACTTGTTTTTCTCGTGATAACCTGGCATGAACACGCCTCAGCGTCGGCATCCGCGAAACAATGAAGCGCAAGAGCGCGTCGTCGGATATGAGTAAGTAGCCTTCCATGATGAATTCTCGCAGCGCTGGGCATGCAGCTGGACGATCTGCAGAGGCTTGAAAGACCTGCAGGACATCATTGTTGTCGAGGCTGCCATCTGTCCAACCACACATCGCAACCATCTTCAAATGCTGGACAGTAGATGGCAGACATTTGACGAAGTCCATGAAAGAAGATTTGTAAAAGATGTCGGTCTGAATGACGATCGATTGTAGCTGTGGGCAGCGGCCCAACGCGGAGGTGATACCTTGAATATTATCGGGATCTTCCCTATCTTGAGAACCCAGAAGAGAGAATTCTTCCAGTTCGGGGTGTGAAAAGTGTGTCAACAAGCACTCGGAGATACGAAGTGGTGCTTTATGGCACTCCAACTCGAGGACACGGAGCAAAGTAGACTGGATAACCACATTCGTCGGCAAAACTTGGAAGTGCGGGAAGTCCTGTACGAGAAGCTGGCATCTCTTTAATGCATGACAACTAGAAAGTATGTCCAGCGCCATTTCACAGGGGACGACCTGCTGGGTATTCCAGAATGAAGGTTTTAGCGACAAGTGCGTCAAGATGTTCCACCGCAGAGGTAAACTCGACGCAGTGACGCTGAGACCCACGAACTCGAATTGCGAAAGATTGCGAGCGTGAAGGATGCCAGAGGGCGACCAAGTGAATTCAGAGTTGATTTCATAGATTGACAGACTCAAAGATCTGAGCAGAGGCACGTCATCTTCTGACAACCCCGATAATGTTTTGTACCCCGGAGAAGAAAGAGACAGAGTGATATCATGCCATCGTGAAGCGTATGGAACGAGAAGATCCAACACATCGTCCTGGGCTAACATTGATTGTGAGAAGGCAATGCGTTCCACAGAGATCGACAGCGGACGGTTTCCGGATCGCCTCAGCCACGCGGAAGCGACCTCCAAGCGCTGTGCTCCCTTGGAGGCGCATACGTCGCGAGAAGCTGAAGAAACGTTATCAGGGGTTGGCAAAACAATATGAAGTCGACACCACAGTCGCGGCGTGGCAAGTGAGAGTGATCTCCAAGAGCTGCATACTCGACCGAGCAGCACAGGCGCCTCCTGCGCGCTCATGACGCAGTTGCGGTGAGTAGGCAGACACGCAATGAAAATTTGCTCCAGAACGTCAAGGGGCATTCGGCGGACGGGGGCCATTAGAGCTTTGTGACGCTCGATGTATGTATCGAGCGAGTCGCGCTCCTCGACGAGTCGATCCAGTTTTTGACGCAGAGACAGGATTTCACTTTCCAATTTCGCCAACCGCAGATTAGGTTCCACTAAAAGCTCCTTCATTTCGAAGATTTCATCGTCACTGGCGCAGTAGTTCGTGTGTAATCGCGAGGCGAATGGACTCAACGGAGACTGCATCATGGTAGGATTGGGAAGGTGATAATTTTCGCACGAGATTCGCAGATCAAAAATTCACCAAGACCATAGTGATAGAAAATCCAAATTATTACGATGCGTGATACAGGATGGATACTACGAGTAGCAAAGAAACGATGCTGCGGGAGGATGCACGGTTTTTTGTAAGATCTCTTGGAAATGGTGAGAATTCGGTCAAACAGGCTCGAAGCTGCTGAAGCCCAATTCCTGCGATTGGACTATTTCAGATTCGCAGACGTCCTACCGTTGCCCTAGATTGTGTGTGGAATGAAACATTTATGTGGGGGGCCCCGACGCTTCGTTATTGTTTGTCAATATTACCAGTAAGATGGAGCGTCAGGCAATCCCTGCCAAGGTGAAAACCGGGGATAGGCCGGTTTTGGAGGATAACCTAAAGATATCTTCAGGCCAGCTTTAATAAATTGCTGGAGGCTCGGCAGAATATCGACTTGTCTCTCCCGCAGGAACGTTATGTCCACAAGCCTCAGAGTGGGAGAGCGCGAAACAATGAAGTCCAAAAGCGCGTCATCGGTTATGAGTTGCGCATTAGCTATGGTGAATTCTTGTAGTGCCGGGCACACATTCGGGGAGGCTACGAAGATCTCCAGCGCTTCGTCATCCAGAACACCAGCCATGTCCCAGTCACCTGTGTATATAATCTCCAAACTCTGGATGGTAGAGGGAAGACCTCGAAGAAAGTTCCCGAGGGCTAATTTGGAAGATATGGCGCCTTGAAGGACGATGGATCGCAGGCGTTGGCAACGGACCAAGGCAGAAGTGATGCCTTGGACATCCTGACGTTCCTCCCTATCCTGAGATCCATACAGAGTAAATTCCTCCAGCTCGAGGTGGGAGAAGTGATTTAACAAGTACTCAGCAGTACGCAGTGGGGCTTTATAGCATTGCAAGTCGACGGCGCGGAGAAATGAAGAGGGAACAATGGGATCCGTTGGCAAAACCTGCAACGCCGAAACCCCTTGTATGAGGAGCTGGCATTTTCGCAGTGTATGGCATCTGGATAGGATGTCCAACGCCATTTCGCAGGTCAATACTTGACCGGGGTTCCAGGATGAAAATCTGAGCGACAACTCCGTCAAAGTGTCCCACCGCAGTGGCAAAGCCAAGGGGATGATACCGGAGCCCGCGAATCCAAAATTGGAAAGATTGGGGGCACAGAGGATGCCAGCCGACGACCAAGTGAACTCGGGGTCCATCATGGGCGTTGACAGCCTCAAAGACACGAGAAAAGGCACATCATTTTTGGACAACCTCGACAGTCTTTCGAACCCAGAAGGAGGGAGAACTAAACGAAGATGTTGCCATCGTGAAGCATAGGGAATAAGAAAATCCAGCAGATCTTCCGGCAAATCGAGGTGGTTCAGGTGAAAATCTCGTTCTACAGAGATCGATAGAAGACAGATTCCAGTTCGTCCTAGCCAGGTGGAAGCAACCTCCAAGCGCTGCGCTGTCTTCGCGGCGAAAATATCACGATCGCGAGACAGCGACTCGTGGTCGGGTGGTGGCAAGACAATATGAAGTCGGGACCACAGTCGTGGCGCTGAGAGTGAGAGCGCCCGCCATGAGCTGCATATTCGACCGAGCAGAACAGGCGCTTCCTGAGCGCTCATGACACAGTTCCTGTGGGCAGGCAGACACGCTATGAAGATCTGCTCCAGAACGTCGAGGGGAATCCTCCGGATGGGCGACATGAGAGCTTTGTGGCTCTGAATGTAAGCGTCGAGCGACTCGCGCTCCCCGACGAGTCCATCCAGTTTTTGACGCAAAGCCAGGATTTCACCGTCCAATCTCGCCAATCGCAGACGAGGTTCAGCTAAGAGCCCCTTCAGTTCAGAAATTTCATCGTCGCTGGCGCAGTAATTTGTGTGCAATCGAGAGGCGAACGGGGACTGCATGATGGTAGGATTCAGAAGGCAATCGATAATTTTCGCACGATTATTCGAGGCACATACAAATAATCGCTCCGAACGGGGAGGTTGATAGCTTTACAATGTGGGGTACACTAGCAGCGATATTGCAACAACCGTACGATCATTAATACTACGACTCGAAGTAGCGAAAGAAAGGATGCTCCGGGAGAATGTACGATTTCTTGAAGATTTTGGGAATCGGTCACCTGAACAAGGACCAGCTTTCAGAAGCTGGTCAAGCCCGATCCCATCTCTACTGGTCATTGATCTCTCAGTTGGTGTGCCCTAGGCTGGGAGCGGAAAAAAATGCATGTTGTGGACCTAACGCTCCGCGATTGCTTTTCAACATTGCAAGGAATGCGAGGGAGAGTCAGGCAATCCCTGCCAAGGTGAAAACTGGGGAAAGGCTGGTTTTCGCAGAGGGTACCTCAAATGAATCTCCAAACCAGCGTCGATAGACTGTTGTAAGTTCGGCAGGATATCGACTTGTCTTTCCCGCGAAAACGTTACGTCCAGAAGTCTAAGCGTGGGGGACCGCGAAACGGTCAAGTTGAGAAGCGCGTCGTCGGTGATGAGGTGAGCCCCTTCGAGAACGAGCTGTCGCAGCCCTGGGCACCCAACTGGACGATCTGCGCTGGCCTCGAGAACTTGCAAGACACCATTGTCCAGGCTATCATCCTCCCAACCACGCACGCCAAACATCTTCAAACGCTGGACAGTGGACGGAAGACCTCTGATCAGGTCCGCTAGAAAGAATTTGGACAACACGTCGGCTTGGATAACGACTGATCGTAGCTGTGGACAGCGGACCAACGCGGAGGTAAGATCTTGAATATTATCAGGATCTTCCCAATCCTCAGATCCCAGAAGCGAGAACTCTTCCAGCTCGAGGTGCGAAAAGTGATTCAACAAGTACCCTGAAGTACGAATTGGTGTTTTATGGCACTCCAACTCGAGGACGCGGAGCAAACTGGATTGGACAGTGACGTCCGTCGGCGAAACTTGAAACTCTGAGACACCCTGTATGAGAAGCTGACATCTCCTCAATGCATGACATTTGGAAAGTATGTCCAGCGCCGTTTCACAGGTCAAGACCTGCTGGAAGTTCCAGGATGAAGGCTTTAGCGACAAGTGTGTCAAGGCGTTCCACCGCAGAGGTAAACTCGACGGAATGACGCCAGCACCCGCGAACTTGAACTCGAATTGCGAGAGATTGACGGCATGAAGGATGCCAGAAGGCGACCAAGGGAATTCAGAGTTGATTTCGGGCAATGACAGGCTCAAAGATCTGAGCAGAGGTACGTCGTCTTCCGACAACTCCGATAATGTTTTGTAACCCGGAGAAGAGAGAGACAGAGAAATATCATGCCATCGTGAAGCGTATGGAACGAGCAGATCCAGCACATCGTCCTGGGCATTGGTATCAAACGCTGCCGCTGATCGTGTGTAAACAGTGCGCTCCACAGAGACCGACAGAGGACAGTTTCCAGATCGCTCCAGCCAGGCGGAGGCAACCTCCAAGCGCTGCGCTAGCTTGAAGGCGCATGCATCGGGGAAAGCTGAAGACTCATCGGGGTTTGGCAAAGCAATATGAAGCAGAGACCAAAGACGCGGCGCTGAGAATGCGAGAGTTCTCCAAGAGCTGCATACTCGACCGAGCAGCACAGGCGCCTCCTGAGCGCTCATGACGCAGTTGCGGTGAGCAGGCAGACACGCAATGAAAATTTGCTCGAGTACGTCGAGGGGGATTCGGCGGATGGGGGCCATTAGAGCGTTGTGACGCTCGATGTGTGTATCGAGCGAGTCGCGCTCCTCGATGAGTCCATCCAGTTTTTGACGCAAAGCCAGGATTTCACCGTCCAATTTCGCCAACCGCAAACGAGGTTCAGCTAGGAGCTCCTTCAGTTCAGAAATTTCGTCGTCGCTGGCGCAGTAATTTGTGTGCAATCGAGAGGCGAACGGAGACTGCATGATTGTAGGATTCAGAAGGCAATTGATGATTTTCGCACGATTATTCGAGGCACAGACGAAAAATCGCTTCAAACGATGTGCGGACTGCAAACATACAAGATACATAGTCATTCTAACTCTAACACAGATAGATCAGTTGTTACACATTATCCTCGAAAGTGAGTCCCTCTCAAAGAGCAACCCGCAGTCCTCCCCTCCACAACTTCGCCTCCTCAGGGTCCTCAATCTCTGCAAACAGATAATTCAACACTCCCGCGAGCCGTATCCCTGCCTGCGCAAGCAACTTCTCCACAATCCAATCCCTCGCAATGACACCAGAATATTCCGGGGTGTCGAGCTCGAGGTACGGGCCGCCCACGGCGTTGCTTCCAACGAATTTCCCTGCGCGGTCAACTTGGGCGAGTTCGGCTTCGGGTGCGATAAAATGATGATGTGAAGATGAGGAGGAAGCGCCATCGAGCCGCGTCTCGTTGTACGGCGGCTTGTCGAGGGCTTTGGGCCAGACGATGTCGCAGTTGAGCGCGTGGATGGGTTTGGCCCAGTGGTAAGGGCAAATCAGGTCATCGTCGCTGTTGATGGCGCTCCCGCCTGCCATTACGCGGCTCCAGACGAGGGTGGCTTGCTGCCAGAAAGAAGCGAGGGACGTCGGGAATGAGAAGGCGAGGGCGTGGTGGGAGGCGGAGTCTGGGGTAGAGGGACAGGTGAGCCACGAGTTGAGCTCAGGCTGCCATTTCGTGAGGATGCCTTCGGCCATGATCATGCGGACGTAGGAGTCGTAGATTGTGCCACGAAGTGCGTATTCGATCTTGCGGGAGGGGAGGGGGCGTTCGTATTTGCGGGGGACGGAGCGGAGAGCCTTGGCGATGAGGAGGCCATCCCATACGGAATGCAGGTCTGTATATGTGGGTCAATTACAGAAATGGAGAGGAGAAGGAATTCACGCACTAGTCTGCCGGTGGTTAAACAAAACTTTGTCGGAGTTGCCGCCTCGGTCGCGACCCGTCAAATGCAGAGGCATGTGTAAATCACCCATGAAATGAATGAGGAATTTCAGCGCCTCATTCGCCGCATCGTATCCCGCAGTCTTGCGATAATAAACAGAATCATCCAATATATTGGACACATTCCGGATCGCACTGAGGACATTCCCGTCCTGCTTACCCGCCCACCCGCGACTACCGGGGAAAGCGCACGTTTGCGACGGATGGTCGTCGAGGGCGCCGACATAGTGCAGGGCGGCAGACCAGCGCATCTTATATCGCAGTTTGTCTGCCCATGCGGCGACTGGGGCGAGATGGCATTGCGGTTCGTTGGGATTCGTGGAGGTGAAGTTGAGGACGGCGCAAAGGGTTGGGAAGACGGTTGGGTGGAGGTGAATTTGGGCGATTGTGGCAGCGATTTCATGGCCTGGAAATGTTTTGAGAACAAAGACACCTTCGTTGGCAATGAAATCGGCGTACCAGCTGCTCCCCAAGCCAATACACTTGTCGAACATCCCGCGAGGACGGCCACTGTGGTGAGGAGACGCATGTTGGACACTACAGACACTGATTGAAGGCTTCCGCGGGTTATCTAGAGGGAAGCAAGGAGCGAGAGAAAACAGAATACAAAGTACAAAGGCGCGGAGGCCTTGTACTTTATAGCTGACCCGAGGCACAAACGCGGTGGAGAACAAAAGGAGTTGGATGGCTGTCAGAAACGCGGTACCGTGACGTGCCTTCGCGACGCGTAACAAATTTACTCAGCCTGCTGGTTATAGTCAACTTAAACGATACGCGGTGAGTCGTGGATTCAGATGAATGTGATTGCACACCTTTACTTGTGAGTTGGGATGTAACGACGTCCGAAGTATTTATACTTAATTTGGCCATTGCTGCGGTCTTCGACCGCACGAAACTGGGGATTTCTCTGTTGAATTCGGCGAACAACTTGAGTATGAGCTTGGCGCGGATGCGCAAAACCAAGCGTGTTGGGGGTGTTGGCAGAAAACTTAGCACAGTTCTAGCTACCTCTAGAGTTTACGCCAGACACTTGGGTGTTGAGGGGTTCGGATATTAAATCCTCCGGTGTAAGAGTTGAGAAAGACTGTTGAAACGAATCAACTCATAGTGAAGATGCCAAGAGACGAGCTCGATGACACCGGTTTGTCGTCTGCGTTTATTTCGCGCCACTGCCAGTGTATTAAGTAGCAAGCTCCCCGCCGGCGGTCCAGTTCACAATGAGTGAGAATGAGTGCATATCAAGTAGTTCAAGCTAGGCAATGGGTTCCAGCCTGAGTGAGCGCCTCCAGCCGCGTCCAGCGGCGGTCGCAGAAGGAGATAGTATGTAGTCTGTTGGTTACCACGCCCAACTACCCGGTACCCTGCGTTATTATATAAGCTACCCGTTTTGGAACTCACGTGTGTTTGACGTCGGCTGAGCTGAAAGCCTTCGACACGCCGGTCAGTCGTGTTTTAACGCGTTTAGACCGAGAAAAAAACTACTGAATACAATTCCACAGCCATAATTTTGGGACAGCTGCAGATTTTGAATCCCAGCCTCAAATTCAGCCTATTTCCTGAGCATTCAGCTGCTGCCGGCGCTTTCCGAGAAGCATCAGTCAATGACAGCTGTCATAACCTGCCGTCACCACCCAAACACCTGCAAGAGCGATTATTTCCATAGAATGTACATGATTTGGGTAGAAAGAGGTTAGAATGGTCGTTTTAGCAACTTTGAGACATACCCCCCACTGAAAGCCGCGTCAAAACACGTCGAAATGAGATAAATAGGCGTATTGTTTGTTCTTGTTGATATACCTGATGACGTCGTAAGGCAGGCTGCCGGGTAATTGACGCGGTAACCAACAGACTTTAATTCAGCGAACTTGTGAGCTAAGAAGAATTGAAGCGTCTGTCTAGAGAGACTAGATAGTATGCAACATGACTAAACAACCGCTCTCGTCCGCTTTAGGAAATTTTACCTGTCCCCCGCATTCTCTGCTATTCTTGTCCACGATTCCCTTGCTTAGAGTACCTAAACCTTCTCTGTTGACAAGACGACATCTTGGCAAAGTCCGAGTCGTGAACGGAGTCTCTTTGTGTATGGATGAGTTTCCAAACTGTCTGTGGGTCTTTCTACCCTAAACTGTGTCTGGACTGGTTCGGGTCTACGAGACGCTTTGCCAGTGGGATTCCACTTTCTTCGGACCTTGAGGTCCTCCTCGGCTCCTCCGAGCTCGCACTGGTGACTCGGAGCCTGCCTTGCTGCTGCACAGTACTTATCCTTGACTGATCGACACCTGCTCAACGACTTGTCCGTGTCACGACTCACGATCGCCTGCGGTGAATGAAATTTGAGCAATCAGTGCACTCGTGAGCGTAGAAAGTGTTCTCATGCCAGTCGCGATGTACTTATTCGAGCTAATGATTCATCCGTACACGCAGACTGGAGGGTTTGGGTCTTAGACACCGAATACGCTCGAATTTCAAGGCTTGAACCCAATCTCAAAGTTGTACGCCGACGGCAGCGATTAGTGGAGAATCTATCTTTGAACACCCCTATACACGCAGTCGGTAGAGGGTTGCTTGAGGGTCAGGTCGCCGTCGTCCTGGGTACGACTAGGCGTTTCGCCGCGTTCGGGCTTTTTACCACATTTTCCTGGAATAAGAGCAGTCGTCGAGTTCAAGTCTAATCCAACGCTAGCAAGAGAACGCCTTCTTCAAAAAAGGATGTCCCACCAACTCTTTCGCCGTCTTCCTCTTCTCGTCGTCTAGATCTAAACACGCCCGTATAAACTCCGCCGCTTCGCATATATCCTCTTCGCTCAGTCCAGGGATCTTGTAGTTCCTCATAGCTTGCTCGATGGTGACTGGTATCAGCTCGGATATGCGCCTCAGATTTCCTGGCGATCCGGACGGTCACGGTCAGGAATGAACGCAGAGCGCAAGAGCGGGAAGTGATGGACGAACCTTCTTCATCAAAGTATTTCTCTCTGTTCTTCGCTCGATCCAGAATGGATTTTGGGAACGTGCTATGGCCTGTGAGCTCCATCATCTTGGCGAGGTGATCCTCCTCGAGACTCCAGTCTTCTCCGCCATCTTCAGGAAGGAACAACCATCGGCCGACGAGGAGTTCGAAGGTCTATACACGAACATGAGCATGCAGTTACTAATGACTGTGGGACCTCGGAGAGAATTCACTAAACAACCAATGGCCCAAATATCGATCGCAGGACCGAAACCTGAGCGCAAGAGAACCTCGGGCGGTCGCAGAGCTGGCGCGCAGAAACCTTCGGCTTGGGGTTCTTCACCCGCTCGTTCAGCTGTTCGCGATTGGTTTGTTACTCCATGTTGATTTGAGTCAGAATACGGCGATGTACTTGCCGTGCCCAAAATCTATCAGCGCAACGGTCATCCTCTCTGCCTCGTGAGCAGTCGTTTGATAGGTCCACTCGTGAGGGATCGGTTGAGATTTCGGGATCCGAGTCTCTGGATCTTCCTCGGCGGGATTGCTATCGAGAAATGTCTCCAGTTTTGCATCGAGCGAGAAACGTGCATTGGAGAAGAGTATGTTGTCCAACTTGACGTCTGATCATCTGTTATCAGAGAACACGGCGGGTGCGTGTGTACGTCATGCTTTACCTGTATGCACGATTTTGAGCGAATGAAGAGAAGCGAGCGCGTTGACAGTCATGTAGATGATGCTTCGAGTCATATAGAGCGGCAGAGATTTGGTCGGGGATGATCGACGCAGAGCCGAGACGGAGGTGCTGTAGAGCGTAGTCACGAGACAAAGATGGCGCTGAGGACCGCTATGATCAGTCGGCGGTGCCTCTAGAATAAAATCATCGTGTAGGGCAGGAAGGTAGTCAAGCCCCTCGTCGTCCTCTTCTTCTTGAGTGCGTCTGGTGATGTCTTGCAGATAGATGCGTTCGCGTACTGGACCGTCCTCCTCAGTAGCTTCCACAGATAGAACTTTGAGTGCTGCGTATTTATCGGAACTGGGCATTTCATGAGAAGGGTGTGCTCTAGTGAAAGATATGGTGCGAACCTTTCTTGCGAGTCGCGTACCAACCATGTTGTGGCCGTGATTCCCTCTCCCAATTTCCGCAAGACGGTGAACCGTCCATCGCGGATTCTTTGGCCAAAGTGCGCTCGGTAGTGAGTTGTCGTCAAGGTAGCCATCTGCCTACGGGTGGACAATGCGGCGACGATATGGACGCGAATGGTGGTGGTGGTACGAAAGCAAGAGGGACGTCCGCGGCGGGGAGGTCTATTATTATATGGAAGCAGTTCATTGTTAAAGCGGCGTGCAATGCTGGAATGCATGTGGGAGGCTCCGACCAACACGTACTTGTACTGAACTTGAGTAGCTTTAATTTCTCTTGATTTTGAGTTTTGGCGATGGCAGTCCGGGGCTGTAGACTGCGAGGAGCGACCTCGGACGTCCAAGTTAGTCAGTATGGCGGCGCAGCGAACAACTACAACGGAAGCGATGGCAAAGCAGTGGGCAGCAGCGGGATGGAAAGAGTCAACAGGTCGCCACCGTCCCGCCACATTTGGGCAACGCGCAAAGAAGGTGCGTGCAAACACAGTCAAACAACCGCTCTCGTCCATTTTAGGAAATTTTTACGCTGTCCCCCGCATTCTTGCCCATGACTCCCCTCCTCAGAGTACTTGAACCTTCATAGATGTGACGCCTCTTCTTACCGAACTTCAACAGCTGTTATATATGCAGCACTAGTGGTAGTCACTAGTACTGGAAGGTGGGCGCCCGCATAATCGGTGGCAGGAATTCAAAGGAAGCTATATGTTAAAGAATCGATTATACGTGCAGAAATGACGCTCAAATGGACAGACTAGGAACATGGGCTATAGGCCATATAATCACATCATATACAGAACCAAGCTACCTAGTTTCACAAAGCTCATATAAAAACGCCTTCAATACATGACGTTTGAGATTCGCTCTGTTATTGACAGGATACGAGGGCTAAAACGACAATCGTTATCGACAGCAGCCATAAATTCTTGCTATTTTGCGGGCATCCAGAGGTAGTATCCGGATCTGCGGTAGGCTGTGCATTGCTTCCGCCTTTCGTGCTAGAAAGGGATGTCAACATCCACATACACCATTGCAGAGAAGAAACGAGGTACCTAGTCCGACCTCCAGTGGGCTGCCCGTTCGAAATCGAAAAACTCTGGCTTCCCAATACCAATGTATTGCTCCCTTCAGGGACCACCGAGCTTATAGTCGTCGATCCATTGTCGCAAGTCTGGAGGTAGTTGGCTTTGGTGTTCGAATTGATTTGAACCTGGACGGACATGGGACTGGAGCGCTGAATAACATCAGGTACGATATCTTCTATGACCAAACCCCATTTGTAGTGTCCGTCAACCTAAATACATGTGAGCAAGGACAGAGGAATATGGGAGGATATGGTCAATGACTCGATCATTGTATTCAAACCAGACTGTGCCAGTGGCTACGATTAAAACTTCTGCCGTCCCCACCGCGTTACAGCTTTGCGCGGTCAGCTACAATATATCATCACTGAGCGAGGCAGTATACATCGTCTTGGGGGACATACTTCCAAATGACAGCTTTCGCCGGGAATCGGATTATAAGTGATCGTCTGCGATTGCTGAGTATCCGCAGTTGAGGTCGAGCTGAAGAACAAGATGAGATCAAGCCATGTATATAGTTGAACGCACTCGAATCACCTGTATGACAAGGTATTAGACAAGGTCGTGCTGAACGAAATGGTCTCGGAAACACCAATGGGAAAGTCAGGGATCGAGAACCCAACTTGGGTGCTGGAGCCGGTACTGAACTGGGATTCCTCTTTCACATGATCATTAGAGGTGGGGAGCAAAGAATCAACGCGTGTTTACTTGTAACAGTAACTGATGCTGTCGCGGTGGTGCCCTCAGTGGCCTGGGCGGTTACCGAACCGTTTGACTGTAGAGTACCATCTAACTCTTGGTTTGAAGTTGTGCAAGCTGGCTTTCCTGAAAAGTGTGAATCAGAAATCAAAAGTCGGCCGGAGAATTGTGATTCTTACCGATGGAAATGGTGACTGGATCAGTCTGAACGCAACTGAGAGCGGGACTGTTAGGCAACTAGTTGTCATCGTATGGATGATTGAGAGGAAAGAGTTGTAAAGACATACACCGGGATCGTTTGTGACGAGGTTGAAGGAGCCGTCGCCCCAGTTCGCTTGAGCAGTCGAGAGGAGAGTTGCATAGGCCGGCACTAAAATTAATAGTCAACGGAAAGCGGAAACAGACAAATTCTCAGACATCGCACAAGTCTTAACGTCGTCCGCAGTGAGTGGATTACAAGATGACGCGCCTTGTCGTATATTGTGAGTTGTAGAGTCCCGGAACTGTACAACTTGAACGCTGGCGGGAGTCAGTTGGGATTGACGAGGGAAACTTGATCGCGATGTAAGCATACGCAGGAGAGCGTCCAAGAGAAGCTGCGTGGCAAAATTTGACTGCCAATAGGATGATCGAACGAAGCTTGAGAGTGTACATGTTCCACAGCGCCGAACACGGTGGGGTGAAAGCTGAGGACGGCCTTGGGAAACCTACACATTGTCGCCAGCTTTAAGAAGCGATGGATAAGCGCCGAAGGTTTTGGCATATCAAAATTTGTTGTCAAAATCACGAAGCTAGTAACAAGGAGAGCATCCGGATTCCCAGCTAGAGTTCTAAGGCACAGCAAAATGTCGTACCGTCAAAAGCGACAGGGATGAAACCAAGGATGCAGGAATCTGATTCACGTGGCGCAAAGTCGTGCCTACGGCCCTACGCTGTCTCACAGATTTAAACAATAATCTGAACTGGATTAAAATCCGAGTCGTCACTGCCAGTGTCACTCCGACGATGCAAGCCGTGATATGAGACTTGAGATGACTGCAGGACGTTGAAAACAGGCTGAACTCAAGCTTTTCGATCGCCCACGAGCTCGCCTCGGGGCCAGGCAGCGAGCTCGTGGACAGGGACCTAGAAATAATCGATCCATGAAATATGCTCTAATTAATTGATTGGTCGACAAACATACCGTAAAGGCACGGAAAAACGGGGATCTTTCAAGACTTTCGTAACCTCTTACAGGGTGTTACCTGGTGTTACTGCATATTCTCTGAAATATCTGGGGGTCTTCTTATCGATCTCAGTACTATCTCAGTTTAAGATATAGACGCCGCGGAAACGTGGAGCAGAAGGTGACAGCGCACACCAAAGAGGACATTAGGAAAGGGATGATGTGATTGAATTGGCTAAAGACAGGTGAAGACACGCAACTGTAGCATTGACGGTGTGTTCTCTGCGTAGAAGTAGGTTAAACCGCAAATCCCTAAAGCCAAGCGCACGGGGGTGTAAGCAGCAAAAGTTCTAGTTACACCACTAGCCTGGAGTCTATGCCGCACGATTGTTGGGTCCCAGAGTCGAGAATGAAGCCCAGCAAGAGTCAAGATAGAGAGATCTTCTTCAGCAATTCTTAGGTCGAATCTAGTGAGTGAATTGGACACCTGCTTAGATATACCGAAGATGTTGAGACGAGCACAATGGTGACACGGCAAGAGACGGCAAGAATACAAATATGATCAAACAACCGCTCTCGTCCATTTTAGGAAATTTTATGCTGTTCCCGCATTCTGTGCTGCTATTCTTGTCCACGATTTCTCCCCTCTGCAGAGTATCTGAACCTTTGATGCGACAGCTATTCCCCAGCTATTCAGCATAACGAATCGCGCCCCCACCTTCCAGTGACCCCCAGTAGTGTTGCAAATCTGGCAGCTACGCTGTATACACGGTGATTCGGCACAGTTACAGTCGGGTGCAGCACAAATCACTTGACACCTAGAATAGACCTACATAATCGGTGGTGGGAATTTAAAGAAGCGCCAAATTTAATTCTCATCGTAAATATTCGAAGTACGAAGGATGAGTTGCTCGATGCAGTAAAAGTGTCGGCAGCGACTATGGAACAGGAAAACCTCGCGGAACTGTTCGATTGTCTAGAAGCCCCGTCCTTGAAACTCTTGAGCGCTACGGCCGTCATTTAGTATACTTTTGAGTGGCAGCTGGTCGGCATCAAAATTTGGATACGAGAACGTGGTGCATTGGAGTCAACAAGGAAAATGATCACCAGAGCCCTCATTCAATTCTTTCCTGGTCTCCGTCGGACAGCCTACAGGTCAGGGTCGCAAAATCGTAACGTTGTCTCGTAGTTAACGTAATTGATTCTCCGCGATTTCGAGAATTGATACCGCCTTGTCGCTTCGTCTACTTACGGATCCGCAGAAAAAGGTAGATAAGAGACTCGTACCCGCACTGGCTGCCTGTATTGAATGCCAGCTGAGGGGAACTTAATTGAACTGGTTACTGCGTTGAGCAAGAACAAAAAATGAGACATGCAGACACAACACCTCATCCCGTTAGCCGAAAAAAATGGTAGACGATTACTGGGGGCTCCAGACCGCTGGGGAATTCCCTTGTCTCGGTATCGGAACAAAAGGACAAGGGGGCAAAGGATAAAGTTGGGATAAAGTACAAAGGGAGCCCCGCTTACGTAGGCATCAACGCCAATCATCGGTTTCTCCATCAAGCTAGGCTTTTCAATAACCTTTCTTCTGTCTCAGTTTCTTTCATCCTCCTCTTTCACCCAAACCACCACCACCCCCGCCGCCGCCGCCATGGATGGCGACGCTTACATCGAAGACCTCACACAACCTCAGGAGGACCAGACGCAAACGCAGCCTTTGACCCAGTCCGACCCTGTCGAATCCACGGAAAAGCTTTGGGGGTACCTTCAGCCGTGTCGAAGCCTGGCTCTCCACCGCGTTGAGCTTGAGAAAATTGGTCCTCAGATACCGGTAGAAGTCAAAATTGGGCGGAATCCCTCAAACCTTGTCATTTTTCCGGGATTCAAAATCAGTGAGTGGCTTCACGTCGGTCAACTTTGATACCATAACGCGTACGCTGCACAGGCAACTTCCATGCTATCATAAGATGGAATGGAGAGGAAAACGCTGGCTCGGAAATCATAATCGAAGACAAGTCCAGCAACGGGACCTTTGTGCGTGCGCCCACAATGCGTGATTTGACCGACTCTGAAAGCACGCGTCCAGGTAAACGGCGAAAAAATCGGCAAAGGCTCGCACCGTCTGTTGAAGGATGGAAATGAGATCGCATTCGGAGTGGCTACGCGGTCAATCGAACAAGACGGGCTTTATGATTATCGTAAGTCTTAGGCTATTTCGACCCTGGAGTCAGGGTGCGGTCCGGGGGCGATGTTCAGGCGACATTGAGCTACCGTGAAGTCACCCAATATTCTTGCTCTTTGCTCACCAAGAAATCATAGGCTTCATCTTCCGTGATCTCGTATCCGGCGTCGTCAAACGCGCCTTGTACAACTCGTATGACCTCTCCACCGAGCTGGGCAAAGGCTCGTTCGCGACTGTGTACAAAGCGCTGCACAAGGCTTCGGGGGAGTGGGTCGCTGTCAAAGTCATCCACGAAGTCCGTCTCCTTTCTTTGTCCATCTTGACTTGATGCTTACATGGGACTTCAGACGAAACGCCAAGCTGGTCCAACCGCGACAATCAATACTGAAGCGAAACAAGCCGCTCAGAACATCAACACAAGTCGGGAAATCAACATCATGGAGAACCTGCGCCACCCCAATATCTGCCAACTGCGCGAGGTTTTTTGGAACGCCAATGGGAGTATCGACTTGGTACTCGAGCTGATCGAGGGCGGCGATCTGTTGGACTTCATCTTGAAGCACGGTGGTTTGGGTGAGTCGTCGAGCGCTCGATATCGTCCAAACTGAGGACGGCTGGGTAGATGAGAACATGTCGAAACACATTACATTCCAGCTGTGTCAGGCGCTTGCCTATATCCACGAAAAGGGCATCACCCATAGAGATCTCAAGCCTGAGGTGCGTTTTCTCTTCTTACACGTTTGGTCTGGTGCCCACGTCATGCAGAACGTTCTCTTGACTGCACATAATCCGCCCATCGTCAAAGTCGCTGACTTTGGTCTCGCCAAAATTGTCGATAGCATGACCATGCTCAAGGTCTGCCAGTTTCTCCCAGTACGAAATTGAGCTTCATTATCGATCACAGACTATGTGCGGAACACCTTCATACCTTGCTCCTGAGGTCGTTTCGCAGCACAATAATAGCGGTTACGACTCGCTCGTGGATAGTTGGAGCGTTGGCGTCATTCTTTTTTCTATGTACGTTTTCCAGCCTTGTTCGGAGCTCTTCTGACGAGTTTGCAAAGGATCTCCAACACCACCCCGTTCATCGACTCATCTGATCAGGACCTCAGAACGCGCATACTGACGCGGGAGATTGAATGGGGGCAGTTGGATTTAAAACCTCTTTCTGACAACGGTTCATTTCTCTTCGCCTCTTTTGTTCACGACTGAATAGTACTTATCTATCTAGTCCACGACTTCATTCGCCGCCTCCTCGAGTTCCAACCATGCGACCGCATGAAACTCGCTGATGCGCTTCTTCACCCGTGGTTCGAGGGGTATCAGCTCTCCCATCACCTCGACTACCCGCAAGTACACGCTGATGGGCTGACGGTGTCGCGTTCGCTTTCCGGGGACGTGTCAATGCGCACCGCGGAGCAGCTGAGCTTCAACGAGTCTGTCAGCCAGGGGATTGAGCACCTCAAGCTGAATGGGAGCGCGGGTGGTTCTGGCCTTCCTCCCCCTACTTCCACGCATGAGGCAGACACTAATGGAGACGCCATGGAGGACGGGGTTGATGTTCAGTCAACACGGTCGATGACTCCCCCGGGTCTGACAGAGCTGAAAAAAGGCGGGCTGCATCGGCGTGCGGATATATTGCAGCATGCGGCGGACGCTGGGCTTAAGCCTGCTGAGCCGAGTCCGGAGATGGTGAATTATTTGAGCCAGAGCCAGGGTCAGGGATATCAGGAGGAGGAAGAAGAGGAGGAGGAGCCGGAGCCGGAGGCTGGTAGCAGCGCGTTGCCTCCGCCCCCGACAAGCGCGTCAGGTCCGCCCCCGTTGTCGACCAGCGAGCCGCCGTCGCCCAACACTGAGTTACCGCCGCCGCCCAGCAGTGCTACGAGCAGCAATGGCAAAGGCCCAAACAAGCGTGTGCACTCGGAGCTGACGCCGCTGGCGGAGGATATGGAGGATGTCATTGGCAACGGGGTGTCGGGCGGGAGCAGCCCGTTGAGCAGCTTGTCTGATATTCCACCTGCGGAGCCGCAACGAAAGAAGGGACGAAGTGCAGAGGATGGACAAACGACTAAGGCTGTTAGGGGACGACGCGGGACGGGGGCGACGACGCGGAAGGGGAGGACAAAGGCGGATTCGAATTCCGCTGAGGAGGCACAGCAGCAGCAAAGTCCTGTGGCGACGCGGCGGTCGACGCGCACGAAGGCAGCCAAGTCGTAAATGGATGGCTTGGTCGGTGATTCTGGAATTCTCACATCAGCTTTTTTCCCCTCTAGACTCTCGTGTTCCCCCCCTCTCATCGCGCTGTGTTTCCCATCCTCATCTGTGTGCTTTTTTTTTCTTATCCTGTATCTCGGCATCTATCTCTTCTCCACATTGGTTCTATTCACTCATCTCCATCCACAACATCCTCCGCAACATATCCATCTCTGCATATCCCACATACTCGCTACTCGTTATGTCTGCTACTGCACCATTATTTTATTATATCACACTGTGTACTTAGCTATCCGTCGTCGTCTGTACACCGTCTCCAAAATTCAACATCGCTTTATAGAGCAGTTGCTCGCCCAAAGAGTCGTGCGAAAGTTAGCTTTTGGATTTTGCCATCACTACTCTACCAACCTTCTGGGTTTAGCCGCTAGCGCCTCATCGACTGGTCTGAGTAACGAGGCCAGCCTACGCTGAACAGATCTTGTGCCTACATCGTTCCTTACAGGCTCGTTTCAGCCTCTCTTGTCTAGCGGACGTGGTTTCTCAAGATGGTCTTTCAGATCACCTCCTTCATGGAGTCGAGTCCGACGTCTCCGTTTGCCACTCAATTGCACTCCAATTACTCTGCTACCGACGACGAAATCGTTGAACTCAAGGAACTTTTAGCAGAACCTAGTCTGCGACTGACGAAATTGGACGATGAAATTTTTGTGTTGCGTCAAAAACTGGACAAACTGAGCAACGAGCGCGAATCGCTTGATGCTTACATTCAAAGCCACAAAGCTCTCATGTCGCCAATGCGGAGGGTTCCTCTTGACATTTTGGAGCAGATTTTCATTGCGTGTCTGCCTGCTCACCGCAACTGTGTCATGAGCGCTCAGGAGGCACCTGTGCTGCTCGGTCGGGTATGCAGCTCTTGGAGGGCTCTCGCATTCTCAGCCCCGCGGCTATGGTCTCTACTCCATATTGCTTTGCCCAACCCCGATGACTCTTCAGCTTCCCGCGATGTATGCGCCTTCAAGGTAGCGCAGCGCTTGGAGGTTGCTTCCGCCTGGCTGGGACGAGCTGGAAACTGTCCTCTGTCGGTCTCTGTGGAACGCAATGTTCACACACGATCAGCGGCGTTTAATACCAATGCCCAGGACGATGTGCTGGAGCTTCTCGTTCCGTACGCTTCACGATGGCATGATATTTCTCTGCCTATCTCTTCTCCGGGGCACAAAACATTATCGGAGTTGTCAGAAGACGACGTACCTCTGCTCAGATTTTTGAGCCTGTCACTGCCCCAAATCAGCTCTGAATTCGCATGGTCGCCTTCTGACATACTTCACGCTGTCAATCTTTCGCGATTCCAGTTCGCGGGTGGCGGCGTCATTCCGTTGGGCTTACCTCTGCGGTGGAACACCTTGACAGACTTGTCACTAAGACCTTCATCTTGGAACACCCAGCAGAACCTCACCTGTGAAACGGCGCTGGACATACTTTCCAAATGTCATGCATTGAGGAGATGTCAGCTTCTCATACAGGGTGTCGCAGAGTTCCAAGTTTTGCCGACGGATGTGACTATTCAATCCAGTTTGCTCCGCGTCTTCGAGTTGGAGTGCCCCAAAACACCAATTCGTACCTCCGGGTACTTGTTGGATCACTTTTCACACCTCGAGCTGGAAGAGTTCTCTCTTCTGGGATCTGGGGATTGGGAAGATCGTGATAATATTCAAGATCTCACCTCCGCGTTGGTTCGCTGCCCACAGCTACGATCGGTCGTTATCCAAGCCGACATGTTTTCCAAACTCTTCCTAGTGGACTTGATCAGAGGTCTTCCTTCCACTGTCCAGCGTTTGAAGATGTTTGGCGTGCGTGGTTGGGAGGATGATAGCCTAGACAATGATGTCTTGCAAGTTCTCGAGGCCTGCGTCGATCGTCCATTTGGATGCCCAGGGCTGCGACAGCTCATTCTCCAAGGAGTTCACCTCATCACCGACGACGCGCTTTTGCACTTTACCGTTTCGCGGTCGCCCACGCTCAGACTTCTGGACGTAACGTTTTCGCGGGAAAGACAAGTCGATATCCTGCCGAACCTACAACAATTTATCGATGCTGGTTTGGAGATTCATTTGAGGTACCCTCCGCGAAAACCACCGTTTCCCCAGTTTTCACCTTGGCAGGGATTGCCCGACTCTCCCTCGCATTCCTTGCAATATTGAAAAGCAATCGCGGAGCGTTGGGTCCACAACATGTATTCTTTTTTCCGCTCCCAGTGTAGGGCACACTAGCTGAGAGGTCAACCACCAGCAGAGATGGGATTGGGCTTGAGCAGCTTCTGAATGCTGGTCCCTGTCTGGGTGGCCGGCGATTCCCAGAACTTTCAGGAAATCGTACATTCTCCCGGAGCATCCTTTCTTCCCTACTTCGAGTCGGTCGTATATTCGTGATCGTACGGTTGTTACAATATCGCTGCTAGTGTACCACACATTGTAATAGTATCAACCTCCGCACATCGTTCGGAGCGATTTTTTGTATGCACCTCGAATAATCGTGCGAAAATCATTAATTGTCTTCTGGATTCTACCATCATGCAGTCAGAGTCTCCGTTCGCCTCCCGATTGCACACGAATTACTGCGCCAGCGACGATGAAATTTCTGAATTGAAGGAACTCTTAGTTGAACCTCGTTTGCGGTTGGCGAAATTGGACGGTGAAATCTTGGCTTTGCGTCGAAAACTAGATGGACTCGTCGACGAGCGCGAGTCGCTCGACGCTTACATTCAGAGCCACAAAGCCCTCATGTCGCCCATCCGGAGGATCCCTCTCGACGTTCTGGAGCAGATCTTTATAGCGTGTCTGCCTGCCCATAGGAACTGTGTCATGAGCGCTCAGGAAGCGCCTGTTCTCCTCGGTCGAATATGCAGCTCATGGCGGACGCTCTCACTCTCAGCGCCACGACTCTGGTCCCGACTTCATATTGTCTTGCCACCACCCGACCACGAGTCGCTGTCTCGCGATCGTGATATTTACGCCGCGAAGACAGCGCAGCGCTTGGAGGTTGCTTCCACCTGGCTAGGACGAACTGGAATCTGTCCTCTTTCCATCTCTGTAGAACGAAATTTTCACACAAACTTAACCGACATGCGGGAAGATCTGCTAGAACGTCTTATTCCCTATGCTTCGCGATGGCAACATCTTAGTTTGGTTCTCCCTTTTTCGGGGCTCGAAAGGTTGTCGATGCTATCCGAAAACGATGTGCCCCTTCTCATGTCTTTGAATCTATCAACGCCCATGATAGATCTCGAGTTCCCTTGGTCGCCGGCTGGCATCCTCTGTGCCCCCAATCTTTCGAACTTTGAATTCGCGGGTTGCGGTATCATCCCTTCGGCTTTGCCACTGCGGTGGGACACTCTGACGGAGTTGTCGCTCAGAGTTTCCCCCTGGGACTGGACCTCAGGTCTAACCTGCGAAATGGCGTTGGACATCCTCTCCAGATGCCATGCACTGCGAAAATGCCACCTCTTCTTACAAGATGTTCAAGAGTCTCAAGTTTTGACGACGAATCCCGTCGCTCCCTCTTCATTCCTCCGCGCCCTCGAATTACAATGCTACCAAGGTCCCCTTCGTACTTATCAGTACCTGTTAAATCACTTTTCTCATTTCCAGGTGGAGGAGTTTACTTTTAGTGGATCTCGCGATGGGGCGGAGCATCAGGATGTTCAAGGCATTACTTCTGTCTTGGTCCGTTTCGCTCGCCTGCGATCCATCGTCGTTGAAGTTGGCATATTTTCCAAGTTGGCTCTCGAAGACTTTCTTCGACGTCTTCCGGCCACCATCCAGTGTTTGGAAATCATAGACACAGTTGGCTGGGACAGGAATGATGTTCTGGATGACGAAGCGTTGCAGATCTTCGTAGCCTCCCCGAATGTGTGCCCAGCACTGCAAGAATTCACCATAGCTAACACCGAATTCATAACCGATGACGCGCTTTCGCAATTCATCGTTTCGCGCTCTCCCACTCTCAGGCTTGTGAACGTAACATTCTCGCGAGATCGACAAGTCGATATCCTGCCGAGCCTACAACACTTCATTAGGGCTGGCCTGAAGATATCTTTAGGTTATCCTCCAAAACCGGATGATCCCTGGTTTTCACCTTGGCAGGGATTGCCTGACGCTCCATCTTACTGGTAATATTGACAAACAATAACGAAGCGTCGGGCCCCCCACATAAATGTTTCATTTCACACACAATCTGGGGCAACGGCGGGACGTTCGTGAACCTGAAACAGTCCAATCGTAGGAATTGGGCTTCGAACCTGTTTGACCGAATTCACCATTTTCAAGAGATCTTACAAAAAACTGTCGTTTCTCTGCTACTCGTAGTATTCACCCTGTATCACGCATTGTGATAATTTGGATTCTTTCATGGTTTTGGTGAATTTTTTATCTGTGAATCGTGTGGGAAAATTATCACAATAGTGGAGGAACGGTCATTCCCGTATCTCGCGCCAATGGCCCACTGGGTTACAGATTCGACGCCGGGCCCGTTAGGAGTCCGTCGTATGGTTCACTGGCAGCAACATCCATACTTTCACTGCTCTGTATCGCGATAACGTGCGGGGACGCGCGGATTCAGAGAGGAATAGTTCCGGACCCGGAGATGCAAGCTCCTGGCAGGCGTAGTGGGCGTTGCGAATGTAATGTGAATGTAGAGGCGCGTGCCATGGGCCGTTTACTCGATTTTGTTTCCTGCCACCTCATAAAGTTTTAGCTGCACTCGAATTTCTACTCACCGCCCGGCGCCTGGGGCTCTAGACACTCGATGTAAGCTTTCGAGCACTGGTGCTCGCCCGCGCCAGGTCTGCACAAGCTTGGAGTTTTGTTTTTCTCGGGGCACCGCTGCCATCAACTTGAAGCTTTCGGCAACGTGCACTTGCATTCTTTATTACTTCTGCAGTCTCTGGTACTTATACAGAGCGGCTTGATGAGGTTGAATCGCGCATATCTCTGGAATTTTCTTGCCGAAATTTCTGCAGTTCTCTGTCCAAAAATGCCAGTGAATCTACAGACCTGAGACGCTCACCACAACTTACGCCTGTAACCTTCATGAAGACCTCCGCCGCTCAAAGAAAAAGGTATGTCAACCTCTTATAATTATTGCCATGTGATGTACTGAATAGCTCCCAGGAACTCCCAGGGCGGCGAAATGGACGGCATTCGCAGGACACTGTTCGCACAGTATATCACCTTCCGATATACGTTCTTATACCTTTCTTCCAATCTAAGTTGCAGCTTGCTGTTACAGTGATCGATCCAAGCTGTTTGCCGCGACCGGTGTACAGTGCCTGCTTTGAGTTGAACGGGCAACAGCTTCTGAAAGCTATTCCTGTCATGCCCTAATAACTGGAGGTTATGATCAATTCACATTCTCCATCTCCCCCTCGTCATATCCCTCTTCCTCTTGGCCGCCAATGGATCCCGTGTCCGCCACCACCGCTATCATAACACTCGCAACCTTCATCAAGGATCTCATTGAACTCGGTGAAGGCATCTGCAGGTCTATCGAGAAGGTGTGTATGTGGCGACGTCTGGCGCTGAGAGCATCCTCCATTGACCAGGTTCCAGGTCGGCGAAAATCGGCGACAAATTCGAGAGCTTTCGCAGGATATCGTTCGCACATTATACGCCCTTGCCAGTCTCACCCGCGGGAAAGAAGAAGTGTTTCGTGGACCGGAGTTGTTGGGTGCGCTGGAGAATCTCAAAGCGTAAGGCTCCTCTTCGAGACACTTCATGCATTTACTCACCGGCAGCCCTGGGACAGCGAGATGTTTTATGTACATTCTAGATGTGTCAAAATCTCTCCCGTGCAACTCCCTGGTCTTCGGGGCATCAGGTCTCAATTAAAGGCTTGGAAAAAGCGCGATAATTTAGAGAGGAGAATCGCGAGTCTGAAGGAACGCGTGAGCAAATGCTTCTCTGAATTCACGGTGAGTCCTCTATTTGTCGTCTTCAGTGAATCATCCCGCTTACCCTGCTCCCACAAAGGCATTCTCAGCTGCTCGTATTGAGCACGTCGCGGGTCAGATTGCGCAGTCAACACTGCGCATCGAGCAAAGATTGGTCGTGGATGGCATGGAGAGCCAGGTCAAAGCTCGTCGGTTGGAAGGAATGATGGCTCAGTTGTTGCTCGACTCTAACTTCGGCCGTCATGAGCTGGGTGAAACTATCCAGGTCATATCATCGGTATGTGCTTAGTAAACTCTCCATGAAACAAGCTCATCGCCCTGCAGGATACAACCTTTCAAAGTCTGGAATCTCAGTATATGTCCGCCCAATTGAAGTCCCTTGTCAACTCGATCGAACGACTCCTGGCCAGTGGCAATCTCACATTCGAACTGCCTCCGTGGGAGGACACCGGGTATCGACCGGTGTTCATTGACCCTACTATTCTTACACCTTCCCATGCGCTGATTCAACTCCTGCAACTAATTGTCGCAATCAATGGTATGCCCTACGTGGTTGTTGAATTGCAGTCATTGCGGTATGCTTGGTCGAGGTTGGGACTACAACTTTCCCATATCAGAATGTTTTCGGAAGCCATTGCCTGGGGTCATCTTCATATCGCATGCTTTCGTCATGCGAGTAAAACAGTCTATGGCACAAGAGCTCTACCAGACATTGCAAATACACTATATGAGATATCTCTGGCTCACCAAAGTCGATTTGAGACGAACTTGGCTGTGGAATCGAGCCAGCACTCCCTTGACCTCTGGATCCAGAGCTCTGAGATCCTGCCCTGCGACTATCGGATTGGCACGCTGGAGTCCATGACACTCCACGCCGACAATCTTCTCACGAGCAATGACAAGGCGGCAGCTCTATCTACGGCTAAGGATGCAGCGTCCATCGCTCGGGCCATAATGACGGAGCTGATGAAATGTATCTCGAATGTATCATCCTTGACCGACGAGGAGGTATACGACGCGGTGCAGTCTCGCGAGGCATTTTCAGTCCTTGCACGAGTGCTTTCTTCTGTGGACGGACACTTGGATTCCTATGTGGCCTTCATGGAAGGTTTCCAGACAGCACAGAAACTACCAGTTCCTTGTCATCCTCCTTCTGGTCGTGATATCGACTCATTCATTGATGTTATATGCAAGCTAGCTGAGGGCGACCACCTCTCGCTTCCCATGCTTACCGAATGCATGATGCTTTTCCGGGATCTCGCCCGCATCTATCGGAACACCTTTTCCTACCAATTTGTCCGACTATTACACGCGTTTGCCTATTTTTCGCAACAATCTACCCCCACTCTCTCCATTCTTCGTCGCTTTTTAGAACCGAGATCATATCCCTCCGCGCCTGAACTAGATTTCGCCAAACCAATTCTCAGTGACGCGGATATAGTTCAGGATGCGGTATGTTTATTCTATTCCGAGGCCGCAGCGGAGGAGTGCACAATTCCCTTGATGAGAAATATCTTTGTTGCTCACTTTCAAACGGCCATCGCTGGCCTTCTGGATCTGGAGCGAAGCTCGGCTCTTGACCCGATCCGCTTTGTTTGGGTCCCCTCTATTGTCCGCTGGATTCTTCCGCTTTTCACGAGAGCCGACTTTTGCACTTTGTTGGAGGTATTGGGAAAGATCATTCAAAGATTTTCTGTAAATCTCGTCATTTTAATATGGGAATGGAGGGCTGCGCTCTGCGAACCTCTCGAAGATATTTGTCTACACGCGCCGAAGATTGGGACCCACGATGAGGGGCTCCAGCTCTGCATGCACGTTGCCGGATATCTCGCCTGCCACGTTGATGAAGATGCCTACGGGAATCGGTCGCAGTCGTTTCTGTTAATACGGACCTTGATCTTTTGCGACGCAGGGCGGTTTGCTGACGCGATACAAGCTGTGCAAGCGTTAGATCTGCCGCTCGTCTCATTCCACGAGCGATGTTATCGCATACACTTTCTATCCTATCACATTATGAGGACACATATCCTGCTGCGTATGGAACGACACTTGGAAGCTCTATCGCTCATCAAGAGAGCATTAGCTTGTTACATTACCAAGTATCCAAATTTCAGGTTGGACATCAGCCTTTGCTTTCTGTTTACAGAAGTCGCCGCAACATGGGGTCTCCTAGGACACCCCCAAAAAGCGCTGGAGAATTCCGAGAAAGCTGTCGAGTTTTGCGGGGAGGTAAAGATTGAACAAGATGAATACGATGTGGAAGGCCTAGTTGATGAAAACCTTGTGTCCCTGCGAATCCACTCATTCATCACTCTTTCAAATTGCCAGGCCGCAGCTGGAAAGACGATCGAAGCCCTTGCATCTGCCCAAGACGCGGTGACATTATATGTTCAGAACGAGCACAAGACGTGGACGAATATGCTTTTGATACTCAGAAAACAAGAATCAGGGGGGAATGCCTTCTTGGCGTTGTCCCGGCGACTCGGGGCCTCCGGAGATCATGAGCAAGCACTTGCCAACGGCCAAAAAGCCATCGACTTGTACCGCGAGCTCGTCAAAGCGGTGCCCAGACACCTTCCTACGCTTGCGAACAGCCTTCGACATCTTGCGTCCGTTCTTCATAAATTGGGCGGCCAGGATGAGGCCATCGCTGCATGCGAGGAAGCTGTCGAGATTATGCGTCGGGTTGTTGACCCGGAGACGTATTTTCTTCCAAATCTTGCCGACGCATTGGATCAGCTCGCCGCTTTGCTCGCGGAGGTGGGGGACACCAGTGCCGCCTCAGCTGTAGCCACCGAGGCAAGCGAGACGCGAAGGAAATTTGCGGCTTTACCTGCAGGCCCGGAGTGGCTATTCGAGAAAGTTGTGGATTCCAGTGACGAGGAGGAGATGGATTGGTGGGAGCTCATGGAATTTCGCGATGCCCTTGAAGATCCGGCGAGTGAAGGAGACCATACGGATATCGAGGATGATGACGAGTATCACGATGCGTCTGACACTCCAAAAATCGTCGAGGTCACGGAACCAGAGACTACGGTGATAGAGGAGGTGGACTCGGAGGGGCAGCCACTCTCGCCTCCCGCTGCACCGAGTCAAGATATGGGTTTAATGCCGGGCGTGACAGACCCCAGGTTCGAAAGTCTCATCGTACCAGTCAACAAGCTCCCGTCGAGGTCGGCGGAGGATACCTCAAGGGTACGTATGAAGGCGTGAATCGCTTGATTGCGGCACTCATGAGCAGACAGCAGGATCCTCCTAGCGCCAAATCGAAGACCCAGGAAGTCGTGAACGGTGCCTTGACCAGGCCACTCACGCTCAAGCTCAGCATGCAAAGCAGGCCGGTGGACTTGATATGGTGGATCTTACTTGCAGTTTTGTCCGCTGTCGTGTATACCCGAATTGCTTGAAGTTTTGTTTTCGATTGAATGCAGACTCTTTTGAATTGATACCTGTGAAGCTCGTTGCAGATGATAGACGGGGAAGGCAAGATGGAAGCTTTATTTGTTCTGCAACGATGTGCCAAACGATACGAGTATAGAAGCCCCCGCTGCATCAACAACGTGATAACCTCCCTCGCCTCTCTCCACCCCTCTGTCTTGCTAACAGTAACCCATTCTCGCCCTCCAGCTTGCGCGGAATCACCTCTACCCCGCCATACATCCTCGCCAGATGCAGACTCGCTTTGTGACGCACCCCGCTTCGCCGACTCTGTGCACTCTGCACCAGCTGCTCAAAAAACTCCGCCAAAGCTTTCAGTGTTCACCACTTCCACCCACGGACGAAGGACGTGGCGCATAATCCGCCGGGACGGAGGGCACCGCTTCAGGCGGGTTTGCACTGGGGTTTTGGAGCAGCCGAGGTTGGAGGCGGGTGGCGACATCGTCGCCCAAAGCCCTCAACAAGCCGCCGTTCAACGATACGCGGCTTGATGGCACCTCCTCCGCCCCGGAATATGACACCAGTTGCGAGGGATTGGATTGTGGAGAACTTGCTTGCGCAGGCAGGGATACGGCTTGCGGGAGTGCTGAATTATCTGTTTGCAGAGATTGAGGACCCTGAGGAGGCGAAGTCGTGGAGGGGTGGATTCCTGCTTTCTCTTTGAGGGGTCCGCCCTCCATGAGGATAATATGTAGCAACTAATCTATCTGTGTTAGAGTCAACTTAGAGTTAGAAGGGATAATCTATGTATCTTGTATGTGCTAGCCCCGCACACCGTTTGGTATAATCGTGCGAAAATTATTGATTGCCTACTATCATGCAGTCTCCGTTCGCCTCTCGATTGCACACAAATTACTGCGCCAGCGACGATGAAATCTCTGAATTGAAGGAGCTTTTAGTTGAACCTCATCTGCGGTTGGCGAAATTGGACGGTGAAATCCTGGCTTTGCGTCAAAAACTGGATGGACTCGTGGAGGAGCGCGAGTCGCTCGACGTTTACATCCAGAGTCACAAAGCTCTCATGTCGCCCATCCGGAGGATCCCTCTCGACGTTCTGGAGCAGATCTTCATAGCATGTCTGCCTGCCCACAGGAACTGTGTCATGAGCGCTCAGGAAGCGCCTGTTCTGCTCGGTCGAATATGCAGCTCATGGCGGGCGCTCTCACTCTCAGCGCCACGACTGTGGTCCCGACTTCATATTGTCCTGCCACCACCCGACCATGAGTCGCTGTCTCGCGATCGTGATATCTACGCGTCGAAGACGGCACAGCGCTTGGAGGTTGCTTCCGCCTGGCTGGGACGAACTGGAATCTGTCCTCTGTCGATCTCTGTAGAACGAAATTTCCACCCAAACTTAACTGACTTGCGGGAAGATCTGCTGGAAATTCTCATTCCCTATGCGCCGCGATGGCAAAACCTTCGTTTGGTTCTCCCTGTTTCGGGGCTCGAGAGATTGTCGATGCTATCCGAAAACGATGTGCCTCTTCTCATGTCTCTGAGCCTGTCGACGCCCGACGTTGACCCCGAGTTCACTTGGTCGCCGGCTGGCATCCTTCATGCCCCCAATCTTTCGAACTTTGAATTCGCGGGTTCCGGTATCATCCCTTCGGCTTTGCCACTGCGGTGGGACACTCTGACGGAGTTGTCGCTCAGAGTTTCATCCTGGAACCCTCGTCAAAATCTGACCTGCGAAATGGCATTGTACATCCTCTCCAGATGCCCTACATTGCGAAAATGCCAGCTCTTCATACAAGGTGTCTCAGAGTCTCAAGTTTTGACGACGAATCCCGTCGTTCCCGCTTCATTCCTCCGCGCCCTCGAATTGCAATGCTACAAAGCTCCCCTTCGTACTCATGAGTACGTGTTGAATCACTTTTCCCAGTTCGAGGTGGAGGAGCTTACTTTTCGTGGATCTCACGATCGGGAGGACCGTCAGGATGTTAAAGGCATCACTGCTGTCTTGGCCCGTTTTTCACGCCTGCGATCTATCGTCTTTCAAGGCGGCATATTTTCCAAGTCGGCTTTCAAGGACTTTCTTCGACGTCTTCCGTCCACCATCCAGTGTTTGGAAATCACAGACACAGCTGACTGGGACAGGAATGATGTTCTGGATGACGAAGCGTTGCAAATCTTTGATGCCTCCCCGGTTGTGCCAGTGTGCCCGGCGCTGCAAGAAATCACCATAGCTAATACCCGACTCATAACCGATGACGCGCTCTCGCAATTCATCGTTTCGCGCTCGCCGACTCTCAGGCTTGTGGACATAACATTCTCGCGAGAGCGACAAGTCGATATCCTGCCGAGCCTACAACAATTCATTGAGGCCGGCCTGAAGATATCTTTGAGGTATCCTCAGAATCCAGCGCATCCCCGGTTTTCACCTTGGCAGGGATTGCCCGACGCTCCAACTTCCTGGTAATATTGACAAACAATCACGAAAATGTATGTCTTATTCCACTCACAATCCGGGGCAACGGTAGTACGTCGGCGAATCCGAAACAGCCCAATCGCAGGAATTCCGCTGAAGCGGCTTCTTTCAAACCTATGAAACCGATTTCTCACCATTTTCCACAACTTACGAAAAATCGCGCATCCCCTCCGGAGCATCGTTTCTTCGCTACGCGTAGTATTCGCCTTGTATCACGCATCGTAATAATTATCGGACTTTACTTACATGGTCTGAGTGAATTTCTGATCTGCGAACTCGTGCGAAAATTATCATCTTCTATAAGTTCTAAATCCTACCATGATGCAGTCTTTGTCGAGTCCATTCGCCTCTCGGTTGCACACAAATTACTGCGCCAGTGACGATGAGATTCCTGAACTCAAGGAGCTTCGAGAGCATTTGGGAGTTGGAAATAACACGCGAAATGTGATGATCGCGGGGATGATCGGTGGCATTTCCCACGAGTGCCATCACCAGGCCGCATACCGGAACAACGTCTTGGTTACATAACATGGCCAAGCAACGCGTGGATGTCGTGTTTTTGGCGCGTTCCAACGCGACTTACGGGCGGGATACTCGACCTAATCTGGTCTTATATGACGCAGACCTTAGCCACTATTTTCTATGTATCAATATTGAAGGATCTACGAGATACATATTAAGTGAGTGCCTTGTTGGGGAGAGAAGTCTTGAAGAATACGTGATGCGCCGGTGAGGGCATACACCCGTTTATTTAAAGCCTGACCAACCTTCTGCGCGGGCATTGCCCACAGGATACTTGTATCAAGGAGATTGTCTCAGATTGATGGAGAGTCACTGTCCTGATCAAGGCTGGCGGAGCCGGCGCGCAATGAAGACGACCGACAAGCCTATAACGCACACAGTCTGTGACGGGCAAGCCCCGGGGCCAAACGCACCGACGGGCGGGGAGAAACAGCAAGTATGGGCTAGATACTTATGCTGTGGGTGGATACCTCGGGATAGCTCGATTACGTCAAGATATCGCCTAATCGGGTTGTTCCGCGATGGGTATCATTGCCGCTGGACTTTCGTGTTCAAAGCTTCACAATTCAGCGGCCGGAATTTGAAGATAGGCTGAGGATAAAAAGAGTAGAGGTACTTGAGGATGTATTTGAAAAAAATTCAATGTTCCGGGGTCAATGTGAAGCCGGGAAAGTGCTAAACTGCATTCAAGTTGATTCAACTTCAGAATCCTGTATGTATCAAGGTAGCTTGTAGTGAGCAGAACAATTCCAGAACCTGTGTTTTGCAAATATGCATAACTTGAATGCTTTGCTTTGCTTGCTATCAACTCTGAATGTTAGTTTATGACCAATTTAGCATCCAGACCAATGTTCAGTCCAACAAATGTTTCACTGAGTTTAGTGGTAAGGAAGCGCACCGGAGAATAACTAGTAGTGTCCAGTGAATGCCTTGATTCAAATGTGATTCAAATTCGGAACGGATTTTGGGACGTTTGGTGCTCCCCGAGAAGACCGAGATGCTGATTTTGCCATTTCAAGGTCAGGATCAAGCTTGCTTTAGATAGACGTTCAATCAAATGGCAGCCGAAGGTAAGACTTTAATAGCGAGGGGTATTTACTACAACAAATGAGTTGCAAGTGCAGCTGCCGAGCAGTCAAATGTAAAATAAATTGTATTGAGGTTGAGATTCGGCCGGGAGACAGGATATCAAACAACAGCACTTACAGTGACTGAGAAGTGTAGCGGTTATGAGAATCTCTAACAGAGAAGAATAGCACAGGTCATTTTATTAATTGCGTCTCCCGAAGAACAACAAGAAGTCAAGTTGAAGTTAGTCTCTCGTAGACAGACGCTCTATATATACCAGCTCGGTGCCCTCGCTATATAGAGTCTGTTAGTTACCGCGCCCCTCGGACCGCGTCAGAATGTTATTAGCTAATATTATATAAGCCGGGATTCGCCGGTTTCTCTTTCCCTCTTTCCTTTGGCGTGTTTCTATGCTGAATACAGTCTCAGAGTACCTTATACGAAGGTTCCTCTCTCCCTGCATACTCTCTGGATTTTCTGAAGTAGTCTGAGTGCAAAATGCAACTCATTTTCGCTGCTCGGCCGAGAGGTCCGACATACACGTGATTAAAACGCGGTAGCTTTTGTTGAGACACACCATCGCATTATGAAAATTCTGAACTGATAGAAAGGTAGCTTGACAAATTGTATTGGCTTTGGTTCAAGAAAATTATGAGGAATCAGGATTTTTGAGGGAGATATACGCGACGTGAAATCTGCTTACATGATATTAGCTAATAACATCCTGACGCAGTTGGAGGGGCGCGGTAAACATAAGACTAAGTTGAAGTTGAAAATTAAATGTTGCACTCGATTCGCGAAGCCTTTGAGCTGTTTTTACCTCGTAAATGGTCGGAATTTTTACTAGAGACAATCTGATGAGCTTACCCAAAGCTTACCCCCGAAGGCAATTGCTTGAAAACAGGCGCGAGGCACCCGTTTTGATAGTTGAACAAGCCAAGTTCGCGGTTTGGTCACAGTCGTGACATAGCGCTTTGTGTCTGCTTGCCATCGGAAATGACATGCCGGCCGCGGAAAAAACCAATTGGGGGCAGAGGTATCCAGATCAACCACGCGACCGGACCCGGTGAACTGCTCATACCCGGTGGATAGAGCTCAAAACGGCAGTTTCACACGAATATCTGCCCTTTACGTGGCCGACAGGCCAAATAACGCATTGCGCGCCGCAGGCGCCGGAAAAAAAATAGCAAAATTGAACATCTTCATACATTGTGAACAACCACCAAATGCACCGAGTTTGAGCCACAAGAAACAATGAGATTCTCTCTTTTCTCTCCTCTCCTCTCCCTCCTTCTTTCCTTTTTTGGGAATTAATATTTTTTCCTCTCGACACCCACAGCATAGGTACGCGCTGTGTATCTTTATTTGGTGACGGCATCAGCAATTGTTGGCCTGTTTGATGCCGATGGGATTGATGGCGGCCTGAATCATGTCATTTCCAACTGCCGAATTTTGTGGGAGCTTCTAGCAGAACCTAGTCTGCGACTGGCGAAATTGGAAAGTGAAATCCTGGCTTTGCGTCAAAAATTGGATCGGCTCGTCGAGGAGCGCGACTCGCTCGATACATACATCGAGCGTCACAACGCTCTAATGGCCCCCATCCGCCGAATGCCCCTCGACGTTCTGGAGCAAATTTTCATTGCGTGTTTGCCCACCCGCTATGAGCAAATCACGCCATCAGCCCCCACCCAGAGACACGAACGAATTCAAAGAAATCGCATGACTAGGCAACAACGGCGCCGCCGCCTTCGCAAGAAACAGCGGTCCCTTAACATTCTCCGCAAAATGCGCATCAAAGAACTCCTCCTCCACATCTTTCAGCACGTTCATACCTGCTCACCGCAACTGCGTGATGAGCGCGCAGGAGGCACCTGTTCTTCTCGGTCGAATCTGTAGCTCGTGGAGAACACTCTCCCTTGCTAGGTCGCGACTGTGGTGCCGATTTCATATTGTTCTACCGAATCCCATTCACCCGCTATCTGTTTTTAACCTCTAAACGTTCAAGGACCGGGAAGGTAGCGCAGCGCCAGCAGGTCGCGTCCGGGGATCTGTCCTTTGTCAGCGTCTCTCAGACGCAGCTTCTTCATACTGCAATTCCGCCCACCTTCAAAAAATTGCACCAACGTCATCTCTGCGCGTTTTCGAGTTGCAGTGCTACAGAACCCAATCCATATCTCCGCCTTCGGCTACGGTTTGGCGCCCATCACCACACGACTGGATGAATCCGATTCAAGAAGTTCGATTCATAACTCAAGCCCATTCTTCCAACAGGCGCCAGCCGAATGCTGGTCCCTACATTGTTAACAACTCGCCATACAGGGCAATATACAACATTCAGACTGTGACGGCTCAAGCTCAAGAGTCAAGTGGCTAGGTGCTACTATTAACGGCGCAGTCAAACATGCTTTTAAACAATCTAAGTAAGGAAAATCTCCGCTGTTGCTCTCACAGGAGGTTCGAATTAGTGCCTGCTGCCAGTCCATTGTGACAAGGACCCCAGACCAGCCTTCTGGCGCGTCCGATATAACTTAGCTGGGCTATATAATAGCCTCGAAAGTCGCACAAAGACAATCTACTACCGAGACGACTATGCCTATCACCAAGGAGGACGTTGAAAAACTCGAGACCGGACTTGCACAACTTGGCGCCGACGCTACCATCGAAAATGCCGACCAAGTCTTGGAGCGAGCGAAAGCCTTAATCACCACCTGCTTCGGCAGCGAGGCTCAGGACACCAAAGAACTTCGAAGTTTCATCCCCAAGGCCGAAAGCAAGTTCAAGGACCGCAGCGGTGGTCTCAGCCGTCTCCTCATCCCGGGTCTCATCCCTCTCATGATCCCGGATTTAAATAAAACGTTCGTCGTTGTTGGGACCGATGGTATCTTTCTACTACGATCTTTTGCTTAAACCGATAATCTTACTACCAATCGCAGTCGGAAATTATAGCTTTTTTGGAACTGCCTTGTTTATGGGTGATGTCCTTGAAGGAAGGTACACGTTCGAAGTCAAACCCCAGGGGGACCACATCTTCTCGATCAGCGTTGTTAAGAAAGACGCCCTCACCGGCCGCGGATACGCTCGCGTCAAGGTAAGTTCCAAGTTATTCGCTCCTTGTACACGTTACTTGATTTGTTCTGATGGGATGTTAGTTTTGGGGTAGGTTCTTTGCTGTTATAAAGTATATGTTTCGAAAGATCTTACTTCGTCAATAAAGGCATTGGCGATGTGAAGGCAGAATCGGGCGAAGGGGACTGGGTTTAACAACTTGAATTGAATTGCTCACTCGAAGCTGGTTCCATTGCCCATTATTGTACTTGTATCTGGTCGAATTGATGTCAAGCTTGCAATGTTTCGCAGCGTCGCTCCTGTCGGTATTACACCATGCCAATACTATACGTGACCAAACGACTGGTATCATGATCCCCCAGCCGATCCATCCTAGTTTTTTGCCATGGGAAGGGTTACGCGACCATCTCGATCTAACGGCTTTCTACCCGCCATATACTCAGTGAATATGCCTGACGAAATTGAGCAATGGGTTTGATAACTTGGCGGAGCGAACTTACCGATAGTTCGGAAGGTGCCAAGGCGAAAAATGGACGCAAGTTCGGGGATATGGCCATGCTTGAGGGACTGCAGGACTGAAAACTGCCGCTAGATCAGAGGGTGAAGCACGCGGGGAAAGGCAAAACACACATCTTTGGGGCCACCGCCGATTTCAGAGATATAGGTGTTGGTGGCATTGCCCTCTGCATCTTGCTAAACGGCGATTTAGATGAGTGGCATGCATCATGAGGCTTTAACAAAACTCACGACGGTTCGAATGATCTTGAGGGCCAGCGTCCAGTTGAGGATCTTGTGGTGCACTCCGTAAACAGTTCCATACGCATTTTCAATGGGAAGGGGAAAGTTCGTGCATGTTGAGCCAGAACAAGAAGCACGTTGGCGGCAGTATAGGCCTGGGTTTCCTGCGTTTCATCGGTGTGGAGTTTGAGAATGAAGCGACGCGGTTATATACGTGAGTTTGAGCCAGAGCATCGACAAGACAGTGGGCGCTTTGGGTTCCCGCAATGAAAGTTCGCGTGGCTTCTTGGGGCAGATCAACGGGAAGAAGTCATTTCTCGTTTGAGAGTTGAGAGGAGTTGAGTATGTATGGCGTTCGGAGTTTTGATTTCGTCTATTTTGTCCTAGATTTCGAAGCACGACAGCTCGACGCGCTGTATCGTTGAATCGAATTTCGCAAGTTTGAGCTGAGGCTCTGCATCTGGGATACGGATTGCCCGTTATTATTGTTGGTCCCCTGTGCACAATGAAGTGGCCCCGGGAAGCCTCTCGACATTCTCCCAGACCAAACTGGAATTACTTGACTTATTTTGATTTTTCGGTTGGTGCATGCAGGCATCCAAACAGCTCGAGGACAAGGTGTGAACAACTCCCAAGGCGGTAGAGCGAAGTCAAAGGTCCATATTCGAAGTTGGTGTTCAAAGCAAAGTTTAGAAGAGTCAAGGCCGCTGATGCATCATGAAGGGTCATGATCAGAATCGGCCGCTATCGGCAGCACTTGTCTTGTTTGCTGAGGCTTCAACTTTGCTCTATGCTCATCTTTCCGTCAGCTTTGGCTGAGACTCAGACTGTGAATTCCTTCAGTGCTCCTCCCGTTAATGCAGACTCACACTAGTGGGACTTTAGAAGAATATCTGGCTGGCCCAGCTGTGGTGCGGCGCGTGTGCACTTGCATGCACCTATGTACCCATTATCTTCGAATTCAACGATGCTAGCACCAATTGTATACGAACGAATCATGCCAGGATCACCACCACGAGCAGGCGCTAGCGACAGTAAAGACTGAAGGCGGTGAATTACTGTATGCAGGATTTTCATTGGAGTTCGCTATTAACTTACGCAGGATTGTCAGTTCGTGTGTATCAGACTCTATCAGGCTGTGATCAGCTCCGGGCTCTAGCTCCTCTACTTGCATTCGTACTCTTTGTCGTACCTTGCGCCCTACTCCGTCTGTTGGACAAGTTCCGATAATGGATCCAATAACCATCACCGCTACTATCATTACGCTCGGAACTTTCATCAAGGATCTCATAGAACTCGGTGAAGGTATTTGCAGCTCCATAGAAGAGGTACATCAGCTCTTTGCGCTGTGACCGTGCACTAAATAGATTGCAGGTTGGCGAAAATCGGCGACAAATCAGGGACCTTACGCAGGACATTCTGCGCACTTTGTACGAACTCGCAAATCTCACTCGCGGCAAGGAAGCTGCGTTCCGTGGACCGGAATTGCTGGGATCCCTTGAAAGTCTGAAGGCGTAAGGTCGCCTCTGAAACTGGTCCTTTGTGTTTCTCACTGTCGATCAGCGAGATGTTATCTGTGCATTCCAAATGTCTCAAGATCTCTCCGAAACAGCTCCCTGGTTTTCGAGGAATTCCGTCCCACTTGAAGGCTTGGGTGAAGCGCGACGATCTGAAGAAACAGATTGGTCGTTTGCGGGAACGCGTGCAGAAATGCCTAAGCCAATTCACTGTGAGTCCTTCCATCAATGGAAAGGCTCACTCATCGTGGATCTCATATACAGACGTTCTCGGCTGCTCGTACTGAACACTTGGCGGCTCAGATTGCGCATAGGACTCTGCGTATTGAACAAAGACTCATTGTGGACAACGTAGAAAACCAAGTGAAAGCTCGTCGGCTAGAAGGGCTGATGGCGCGTGTCATGCTGGATTCCGAATTTGGGCAGGGTAAACTGAGGGAAACGGTCGAAACCATATCAGCTGTAAGTGTGTCGAACCAACAACCAATTGAAGCTCATCTCGACCAGGATTCCTCCTTTCAAAGCCTGGAATACCAATATATGTCTGCGCAATTGCGATCACTCATCAACTTGGTCAAACCATTGCTTGCTGAAGAAGATATGTCGCTCTTCCAAGGCTGGAAATCCGACACATTATCTCTGGTCATGTCCGAACGTTCCTTAGCCACGCCTTTGCATGCACTATCCCACATTCTCGGAATTATTGTCGCGATTAATTCTCCGGATTATGCATCGTTACTGGATCTGCTAAAAACGGCTGTGGACAAACTTCCAGCGTGTTTCAGTCGCACTGCAATGCATTCAGAAGCAATTGTTTGGGGTCATTTCGAAGTCGATCTCCATCGCTACATGGTGAAGAGGGGCGGCTGTAATATTGGGATCTTACCACGCATGGCGCATGCGCTGGGCGAAATTTCTCGAGCACATCGCTGTCGATTTGAGCTCGACGCAGCCATTGAGCTCAGTCAAGAGTCGTTGGATCTCTGGGTTGAATTATCGCACCTGTTGCCTGAGGAGGACAACCGAATCGGTTACTTGGCTGCTTTGGTCATCCATGCAACGAATCTTCTCGAAAAGGACGACAAAACAAATATGTTATCCGCCGCCCAAGACGCTGTGTCATTGGCTCGTCCAATGGCAAAAGCTCTGGCCGAGTCTCTGGTCTCGAGAGGAACATCGTTGACAGCCGAGGAGCAAAGCAACGCAAGCGACTTTTGTGATGCCTTTTTTGTCCTCGCACAAGTTCTGTCTTCTTTGGATCGTCCCCTCGACTCGTATGAGGCTTTCCTGGATGCCTCTCGGACTGTATGCAGTCTACCGATCTGGGGTTATGATTATATTCACTGGGGAGAGTACATTGATTCGTTTTTAGACGTCATCTGCAAAGTCGCGGAGGACGGCCGCCTTTCGCTTTCCATGCTTTCAGATTGTGTGGATTTATTTCACAGCCTGGCTCATATCTACCCAAAGCAATTTTCATCCGGATTTCTTCACATTCTTCATGCCTTTGCCTATCATTCACAGCAACCGCATTCCTACCATTCTATGGAACAGCTTCGCCTCTTTCTGGAGCCCACGCATGATGCTGCACCGCCTGCCATACGCACCCTCGCTCCCATTCCAACCGACCCGAACGTATTAGCGGACGCGATGCGGTTATGCTTTACTTACGTCCAGACAAGGGAGAACTGCACGATTCCCTTGGTCCATAACATTCTTGTTGCCCACTTTCCTCAGGCCATCGAGGCGCTTCGAGTCGTGGTACAGAGTCCTGTCTTTGACATCTCTGCCTTCCAATGGATCCTACACACCGCTCGAGACATCCTTCCACACTTATCGGCAGCCAAGTATGTCGATCTACTGCAACTATTGGTAGAAACTGTCAAATGCAAAAGCTCCCATGCAATTCAGGTTCTTGAATCCTTGAACTTTGATAAGTGGAAGATGCATTTTACTGGATATTTCTACCATGTTTGCCAAGAAGCCATAAGACTCGGGGTAGTCGACGAGGGAGTCTCATTTTGCCAGGAACTTGCGGCGTGCGTGGAAGCGAAATCCGATGCTCACCCAGGTGCTGTTGTGTGGTCACGAGATCATCTGGAGCATTGCGTTGTTCTTCTTTTTGACGCAGCACGCTTTCGCGACGCGGTCAATCTTATCAAGGGGAAGGGGTCAAGGTTTCCGGAATTTGGTGACCTTGGTCCCGGTATGGGTGATCTAACTCTATGCGTGTTAAAGGTACAGATACTTCAACACGTAGGACGGTACAAGGAGGCTCTACAACTTGTTAGGTCAGGAGTGGCGGAAGGTACTCGAAGATTTTGGGTGGAAAGGCCGACCTTTGATCTCCTGCTCTATTTTCTTCTTCCGCAACTCGCATGGGCTTGGCAGCAGATGGGAAGACCTGCAAAAGCTCTCGAGCACGCCGAAAAGGCGGTAACGATATGTCGCGACGTAGAAGACGGCACTCATGAACTCGAAGAAAAAATTCTACACGTACAGATTCACTCCCTAACCATTCACTCAAACTGCCTAGCCGCGGTCGGAAGGACAGATGAAGGTCTTGTGTCTGCCCGAGAGGCGGTTTCACTATACACCGAACACTACAAAGACATATGGAAATATTTCTTCTACACGATCCGAGCTGAGGAGTTGGGAGGAAACACCTTCCTTGCATTGTCCCTGCGACTCTTGACCGCCGATGACAAGGAAGAAGCTCTTTTGTACGGTCTACGAGCAACGGAAATGTATCGCAAACTAGTTGCGCTGGCTCCAAGACATCTTCCTACCCTTGCGCGCAGCCTACAACATCTTGCCTCCATTGTATGGTTGCTCGGACAACAACTTGAAGATGAGGCTATCGCTGCCTCCGAAGAAGCCGTCGACATTTTGCGCAAGGTCGTCGACCCGGAGACGTATTTCCTTCCACTTTTCGCCGATGCCTTGGACGAGCTTGCTGGCTACTTGAGCAAGAGAGGCGACAGCAGCGGTGCCTCTAGTGCAACCGCCGAGGCGGCGGCGGCTAGACTGAAGTTTGCCTCGCTGCCCCCTGAGCCGGAATGGTTATTCATGCAGGCGGTAGATGCAGATGAAAATGACGACCTGAATTGGTGGGAGTGGGACGCGCAGCAGTATCATGATGCTCCGCAACGTTCAGCGAGCGAGGATAGTGCCGATGAAGCAGACGAGTCGGGCGATGCAGGGGACCCGGAATTTGGAGATTTTCCTGGCACCACCGGCATCATTGAGGTTGAGGTGGAAGCGGAGCAGACAGCCGCCGTAGGGACACCAGAGGGCAAGTTTTCGCCAATTATCGTTCCTCCGGAAAACAGCGCCATTCAGCCAAGTTTCAAAGAGTTCAATGAAATGGGCAACTCTGAGACTTCCACCGCAGGAAACACCGCGAAAGGGTCTGAAATCCAAGGCACCTTTACGAACATATTGAGCAAACCGGTGGAGATAAGACTGAGCGTGCGAAGTACGCCAATGGACGTTCTCTGGTGGATTTTGCTACTGTTACCTGCCGTTCTTTTCGCCGTCATGTACGCGCGACTCGTTCAAGATTTGTAGAGTATATGTATCTCCCTATTCCAAAAATCCCAAAGTCAATACAATGAACATTCTGTGTACATAGACACCTCCAGTAAGCAAGAGAAGGGGCCCACAATGAATGCGAGAAAGGTGGGGAGGAGGCGGAGACGGGCCTGCATATCTTTCAATCATATGTTTGTATCTAGAGAGGAAGGGAGGAAATATACCTTCTCAATAGGAAGAGACTCATCGAGCTTCCCTAACGTCTCGTTGGCCTGCTCGACATTCGGGTTCCTTAACGCCAATACTCCCAGTCGAGCAGTCAACCGCAGACTCCTAGCCGAGGAAAGTTCACCTCCGAGTCCGATGGCTGCAAAACATTGTTCAAGTCCAAGTCAAAACTCGACAAAAAAGGAAGAAGAAATTACGCACTAAGAAAACACAACTCAAACTCCGTCTCGTTGCGCTGCGGGTACGCGTCATATAAGACTGACGAGATGCTTGCGATCACGCCGTTGATAATGAGGACCGTCGTCATCGTTGGGTAAGTGGTTGCTGCCGCATTGGACGGTGTACCATGAGATTGGTAAGTGGAGTGATTTTTTGAACGCTCTGGCGATGGTGTGAATTGCTGGAAGTGTATTTTGGAGACAGAGGGCTGGTTGACGTCGTGCGAGACGACTAGAACGCAATGAGGCACAAAATCGCCCATTTCTCCGTTGTGTCCTGGTGCCGCACCATCCTCTTTGGCTTGCCTTGTGGATTTCGAGAGAGGACTAGTCTCGAGGTTTCCGTCTGAGCATGGCGAGCGCAGGTCTTGCGTGAGAACGTCAGCCACGATGACAGGTCCCTGAGCGCTAGGTCGGCCGGCGTGAAAGACCCTTCTGCGCAAGTTTTGCGAGCGTCGAGTCTCGATGCGTCAGACGCCCCTTGCACCCGGTGCTGGCGCTGAAGCTTCCCGGTTGCTACTAGATTTTGTTCACGATTTTGTGTATACCAGGGTTGTTTCAAGCTACAGCCAGATTTTTATGCGGTTGAGTTGCTGACTTCCCATATGAGTTTCTTTGACTTGAAGTATTACTATTAGGGAATCGTCAAGGTCGTCTCGAAGTATTTTGGCCGGCGTCGTCGCGTTGAACATTGCTACCATAGTCGGTGCCAGAGGCAAGCCTGGGCGAGCAGCGAGTCACGGAATGTCACAGAGTCCGAACTCTTCTCCTACGACCACGACCGATAACCAAATTCGAGGGGCGGCTCTGAATCCACAAGGATGCTGTGGTATCCAAATATCTACATCGGGTCCCAAAAAAAATCGAAACGAAGGAGATATCTGTGACGAACCGCGACCAACATGAAAATTTGAAAAACATTTGAGGCTTTGCAGTCTCCGTCATATCCAAATATTCCACGCGGTCCCTCTCCCTTCCCCAAAAGAGAACGCGGGGGTAAGTATCCGAGTCGGAGAGACAGCGCCTCCCTTTTCCGCTACCCTTCAACGCGCTTCTGCTTGAGCAGTCGACAAATCCTGCATGGCGCTGGCCCGCTCAAGCCTCCAACACCGTCTGCTTTCGACGATCTGCACGCCTCCCGCCTCTGGTTAGCATCTGATCAGTCTTCCCCGTTAACATCTCGAACGTTTACTGCTTTCTAACTCAGACGATATCTCTGCGCTTTCTCTTCCCTTCCATCGTCCGACTACAGCCACGGCAACTACGCAGGGTTACGCAACTCGCCCGTGTTTCTCTTAACGGCGGCCTTGAACCGACGCCTTTTACTCAACGCCACTCGCTCATCCTTGCATGTTTAGGTGAGTTCCGTACTTGCTGCGAAATCGATTCGCAAACTTACCTTCGCTCCACTGCTAGTTTATACAAACAACACAGTGACATCCTGCCGCCGCCGACTCCATCCACCCTCTCTTCACGCCAATTGCATGGCGCGTTCGAACGCCACCCTCCACTCACCTATTTCGATGTGCGCTCTGAGCGCCATCCCGTCGCCAGCGGTCTACGCGCCGTTCGCAAGTGCCGCCAACATGCATCGAATATCAGCCGCATCCCGCGGATATCCGCTTTCGGGAGACTTCAGTGATAACGTCAAGAGAGCCCAATATTGAATGTTGCTCAGTCGCGATTCGGAGTCCGAGATCACATCGCCCCAGCGGCTACAGCGAACCGATGAGCTTTGGTTTTGCTACATGGACGATTTTTGGGGTTTCCAATGCGTCTTGATGCTCCTTATGTCTGTCTCGTCGGCTTCACCCGCCGGATCGTAGACGGCGTCGCGCTACTCCATGCGCTCCCATCAACCAGCTCCTCGCCGTCACCGGAATGAACAACTTTCACGAATAGTCGGTCCCGACCAAAACTTCCTAGCCTCGGCCGTCACCACGCTGCACAAAGACGCAAGATGTCGAAGGGTACGACCCTACATCCGCATGATCCTGGCCGAGTGCCTTTTCACGAAACGGCAGCTCGAGCTCCACGCAGGGCTCACCGCCTCCAACCACTCCCTCGTGTCCTCGTTCCCGACCTCCCTGACTTCTTCTGGCAGCAATCCACCCTCGTCTGGGGCCGCTTAATAACAGGCGTGAGCACGGTCAACAGCGACGATGACCTGATTTGCCCTTATCACTGCCAAACCCAGACATGCGCTCACCTTCGATATCGTCTGGCCCAAACCCCTCGACAAGCCGGCGAACAACGGTACGCGGCTCGATGGCGCCTCCTCCTCGTCTTCTTCACATTGTCATGTCGTCGCACCAGTCGATCGCGTCAGCAGTGATGTGGTGGGCGGCCTGCACGTCAAGCTAGACACCCCAGAATATTCTGGTGTCATTGAATCTGTAAGGGATCGGATTATTGTAAAGAAGTTGCTTGTGCAGGCAGGGATACGGCTTGCGGGAGTGTTGATGAGGATCCTGAGAGTGGAGGGGTGGTTGGCGGGTTGCTCTTCGAGAGACTCACTTCTTGGTATGAGGATAGATAGTGTTAGAGTCGGACTGAATAATCTATCTGTCATGTATGTTTGCGCTTCATGTAACATCGAACCTACGTAGCGCACTCGTAGCGCCTTCTCAGCTCAATTGGCAAGCTGCAACTTGCCACTGCAAGAAAGCCGATGGGAGCCTGGAGGCCGCCTTAAATAAACCTTTGGCCCTGAGAGCATTTTGCACTTGTTTCCCTTTTGATTGGGTGAGTTGCTCGAATTCGGATTCTTGCATGAAAACTTCCAGTAAAAAGAGAGAGAAGGGGTGGATAAAGCGCTCATTTGGTGCTCGTGCAAGTCACTTGAACCGCCCATGATCGACGGGATGTTGCGCTGCGCCGCCCGTCGCCACCGTGACCTGTCTTCTACCACAACCCTGCTTCCTCCCTGATGCTGCCATGCTCTGCCATGTTCTCGCTGTCGTATTTCGATTCAAGGACTGTCATACGGCTTATTCTACACGACTAGTATCTTCCCGAACTGCCTCACTCCCACATATCGTCACGGTTCACTTCGAGGTATTTTTGGCGACCGTCTAGCGACAATACTCCGACAGCGATGAACTTTCGCTTCTGGCCAGCGAGAGGCGCGGTCTCTCGACTCTCGAAATGTCCGTGCTGAGCGCTGAACGCTCGTACTATTCTCGGACGGTGACGAGAGACACCCTCGTCCGCCCATTTACCCTATCCCGGACAGACGGATGAAGTTTTTTTTGCGTACTTTTTCGCGTTTCCCTCCGTCTTCCCTGCGGCGCTTCCTTTTCGACCGTTTACCGTCGTTTGCTGTCGGAGGTTGCCATCCCTCCTTCAACATGGGTCAGTAAATCTTTCACAACCGCCGCCGTTTGAAAATCCACCAGATGCGACTTAGTAGTTAACCCGCTGCCAGTGGTCCACATCGATTTCGCGGTCATTATTTAAAAGCTTTGAATGCCGTCCAATCCGCGAGATCTCACGGAAGGCTGAATCGGTCGCAGTATTGTGCAGTACGATGCATCTTCAATGGTCTTGTCAATGAGGCTATGACGAGCGTGCACTGGCCACTTCTCTTTTGGCAGTGTCTGGCTTCAAGGCTACCAGCACGGCCCAGCCGCTGAACGCAGTATTCGTGAGTGAGTGTCTTGTATTCAGCTTGCCACAGTATATTGATAGATAATTTCTTCCATGAAGTGCCCACGACCGGAGCCGGCGCTTAAAACCCTTCCGCAACGCGCGACCTGGAACGACTATAGAACACCTGATACCTACGCATCACGGCGTATTCTTCTGAATGTTCACAGCGGCTGCACTCTCACGTCGCTCAAATTTAGAGCTGTGCTCATCCCATTCTGCAACACCAAGGCTGTTAAATATAAGCGCATTCGAAATGTTTGCGTACTACCTCCCTCACGCGTTCTCCCCCTTCCGCCTGCAGTGTCCGAAAGCTTTCCAAAAATGCTCGACCCTTTGACCGTCACCACTACTATCGTTACTCTCGCCACCTTCATCAAGGATCTCATAGAACTAGGTGAATGCATTCGTAACTCTATAGAAAAGGTACATCAGCTCTTGAAACTGTAAGCTTGCACTGAATAGACCGCAGGTTGGCGAAAATCGACGACAAATCAGAGAGCTTGCACAGGACATTGTGCGCACTCTGTACGATCTCGCGAGTCTCACTCGGGGCAAGGAAGGCGCGTTTCGTGGACCGGAATTGTTAGGGGCACTTGAAAGTCTGAAGGCGTAAGGTCTTTTCTAAACCCGGTCCTGTGTGTTTCTCACTGCGTCGAATCAGTGAGATGTTATATGTGCATTCCAAATGTCTGAAGATCTCTCCGAAACAGCTCCCTGGTCTTCAGGGGATCCCGTCTCATTTGAGGACTTGGAGGAAGCGCGATGATTTAGAGAAGAAAATAGCGCGACTGAGAGAACGCGTGAACAAATGCTTACTTCAATTCAATGTAAGCCCTTCTATCAGCGAACGCAGCTGCTCGCTCACCTTGGAAGCCCGTATGCAGGCCTTCTCAGCTGCTCGTACTGAACTCGTAGCGCTGGAGGTTGCCAATATAGCTCTGCGTATCGAACAACGACTCATTCTAGACAATGTTGAAAGTCGGGTGAATGCTCGTCGTCTAGAAAGGTTGATGGCGCCTTTCATGCTGGAGTCCGAATTTGGGCAGCGTAAATTGAGAGAAACTGCTGAAAGGATATCGGTTGTGAGTGTGTCCACTTTTCCACTTGACTAAGGCTCATCTCAGCCAGGATTCCTCTTTTCAAGGCCTGGAATATCAATATATGTCTGCGCAATTGCGCTCACTCATCAACTCGGTCAAGCCGTTACTTGCCTGTGGGGATTTGTCGCTCGTCGACAGTGTGAAATTCGGCCCATTATCTTTCGTCTTGGTCAACCCTGCCCAAGCCACCCCTTCGCATGCACTGTCCCACATTCTCGGAATTGTTGTCGCAATTCATTCCAGGGATCATGCATCGTTAATGGGCTTGCTAATGACAGCTAATGACAAGCTTCCAGTATGTCTCAGGTTCGCTGGAATGTATTCGGAAGCAAGCATTTGGGGTCACTTTGGGATCGACCTCCTTCATTATATCATGAAGAGGGGATGTGATATCGGGATCTTACCACACATTGCGTATGCGCTGGCCGAACTTTCCCGAGCACATAACCATCAATTCGAGTTCGACGCAGCCACGGGATTCAGCCAACAGTCGGTGGCACTCTGGGTCGAAGTATTGCATCTGTTGCCTGAGGCTGACAACCGGATCGGCTACCTGGATTCAATGCTCATCCATGCAAAGAATCTTCTCGCAAAGGAGGACAAAACCACTGCGTTATCCACCGCCCAAGACGCTGTGTCATTAGCTCGTCCAATGGCAAAAGCTCTCGCTGAGGTTATAGTCTCCAGAGGAACACCATTGACATGCCGCGAGCAATGCGACACAGACGACTTTTGTGAGGCTTTTTTTGTCCTAGCCCAGGTTCTGTCTTCTTTGGATCGTCCCCTCGATTCGTACGAGGTTTTCTTGGAAGGTTCCCGGATTGCATGCAGCCTACCGAACTTCGGTTATCATCCTAATCACTGGGGAAGCTACATTGATTCGTTCCTGAACGTCATCTGCAAAGTGGCGGAGGATGGTCGGCTTTCGCTTTCCATGCTTGCAGATTGTGTGGATCTATTCCAAAACCTGGCTCGTATCTACCCCAAGGAATTTTCGTCCGGATTTCTCCGTGTTCTTCATGCCTTTGCCTATTTTTCAAAGCTACCGCATTCTTCCCATTCCACGGAGAAGATTCGCCTCTTTTTGGAACCGTCAGATCATGACATACCACCTGCAATAGAGATCGCCACATGCATTCCAATGGACTCGAGTGTATTGGCAGACGCCATGCGGTTATTCTTTGCTGAGACATGGCAAAATTCCACGGTTCCCTTAATCCAGAACATTCTTGTTGCCCACTTTCCTCAGGCCATCGAGACGCTTCGAGCCGTGGTGCAGAGCTTCGTCTTCGAAAAATTCATCTCAACTTGGGTCCTCCACATTGGCTGTACAGTGCTCCCGAACCTATCGCCAGCCCACTATGTTGCTCTTCTACGAGTATTGGTTGAAGCTGTCCAATGCGAAGGCTTCCGTGCTGTCCTTGACACCTTGAACTTTGACGAGTGGGAAACGAATTTTGCTCCATATTTCGAACGTGTTTGCGGGCATGCCGTGCGGTTCGGGGTAGTCGACGAGGGAATCACATTCTGCCAGGAGGTTGTGACCTATCTGGAACCTCAATCCAATGCTCACCCACCCGCCATGTTGTGTTTACAGGAGTTTTCGGGGCTGTGGGTTCTTCTTCTTTGTGACGCAGCACGCTTTCCCGATGCGGTCGAAGTTGTCACACGGAAGGGGTTGAGATTCCCGGAATCTGTTGACCTTGCTCCAGGTTCGCCGGATCTAGCTCTATGGGTGGTAAAGGCACACATACTACAACGCGTAGGACGGCACAAGGAAGGTTTACAACATTTAAAGATGGGAGCGGCATATGGTATTCGAAAATTCTGGAGTGATAGGCCGACTTTTGATTTCCAGCTTTATTTTCTTCTTTCGCAACTCGCATGGGCTTGGGGACAGATAGGAGAACCTACAAAAGCACTCCAGCATGCCGAAAAGGTAGTAGCGGCATGCCAAGACGTAGACACTGAAGACGCAGCAGCAGAAGCAATTCTATGCGTGCAGATTCATTCCCTGACTACTCACTCAAATTGCCTAGCCACGGTCGGAAGGAGCGATGAAGGTCTGGAGTCTGCCCGGCAGGCGGTTTCGCTATACACAGAGTACTCGCAGCACTTGTGGAAAGATACGTTCATCTTCACAATACGAGGTCAGGAGTTGGGAGGAAATGCCTTCTTTGCACTGTCTCTGCGACTACTGGCCGTTGATGACAACGAAGAAGCTCTTTCAACCAGCCGACGAGCGATAGAATTATATCGTGAACTAGTTTCACTAGCTCCAGGACATCTTCCTACTCTTGCGCGCGGCCTACGACATCTTGCCTGCATTCTATGGTTGCTCGGACGACAAAATGAGGCTACCACCGCCTCCGAAGAAGCCGTTGACATCTTGCGCAGGGTGGTCGAGCCGGAGACGTACCTTCTTCCACTTCTCGCCGATGCCTTGGACGAGCTTGCTGGCTACTTGAGCAAGAGAGGCGACAGCAGCAGTGCCTCTACTGCCAACGCCGAGGCGGCGGAGGCTAGAATAAAATTCGCCTCATTGCCCCCTGAGCCAGAGTGGCTCTTTGAGCGACTGGAAGAGGAGGATAGCGAAGATGCAGATTGGTGGGAGTGGGAGCCGGAAAAGTATCATGATGCTCTCGAAGACCCAGCGAGCATCCGAGTTGTATCGAGTGAAGACGAGGCGGAAGTTGAAAGCAACGCAAGCTACGAGGATGCCCTTGAAACGACGGTTCTTCTCGACGATGAAGTCCAGACGGTTGCCGCAGAAACTCCAGAGAATCAATGTCGGTCAACGTCATCAGAAGACGACACCAACAAATCAAGTATCAATAAGTTGGATGACCTGAGTGTAGGTGAAATCGGAACCATCGTTGCACAAGAAGCATCGGATGGGTCTGAGAATCAAATGCTAAGCAAACAGGTAGAAATCAGCCTGAAATTGAGCATGCCACGGAGTACGCTAACGGACTTTATCTGGTGGAGTTTGCTTCTGCTACTTACAATTCTGTTCGCTCTCATGTACGCTAGAGTTGTTTGAGATTTGTCGAGGTGTATGTATATCCTTAGCGCATCGATCTGAAATTCAGTCCAATAATCATTCAGTCAAACAAAATGCGAGACACTTAATGTAATCTACCGTTCAGTCTTGCTGGCCCACCACGCATAACGCGATTATCCGCGTTTGGGGGACTTGAGCAACAGCTTCAAAAGAGCCCCATAATGAATAGAACCGAATCCCATATTACCCATCACCTCCACTCGTCAGCGGTGCTCATTCCTTCTCCTTCTCTCATTCCCTCTCCCTCCTCTCCATCGCCATTCGGATCCTCCTCGCACGGCACCTCGGACCAATATACATAACGACATACAACAGCGGCGTCATCAACGCGCTCAGCCCCCCGAGAAGAACGTACGCGTATCCCGTCCCGAGGGCGTCGAGGAGGGGCTGCATGCTTGAGACGAGGGCGGCACCGAGTCCGCAGCGGACGAGGTTGTTCTGTTGAGCGGAATGAGTGTGGAGCTCGGGATGGTGGGAGGAAATGAAGCTGGGGGTGTACGAGAGAGGAGGAAATACGCACGCAGGCAGTGATCGCTGAGCCTCGAGTGGGCATGAGATCAAGCATGAGAGTTTGAATGGAATTCATAACGGTCATCACGACCAGGCCCACTTCAACGCAACGAAAATCAAAATCGTCCTTGGGTCGTTGCGGTGAGAATACACACCTCCGGCAAGCAAAATAAGCGGCCCAGACATGTGTGTTCGCTTGTCGATGCACCATCCATACCCAATGCACGAAACGACGTAGAATGCGAGAAAGGTGGGGAGGAGGCGGAGTCGGGCCTGCAAAAGTTCGTTCAATGGAGAAAGAGTAAAGGAGGAACAACGGGTACCTTTTCAATAGGAAACGAATCATCGACCTTCCCCGATGCCTCATCCACCTGCTCAACATTCGGCTCTTTCAACGCCAGTCGCAGGCGTTGATAATCCCAGTCAAGAAGCCGCCCGCAGAACCACGATCCGACGAGTTGGCCGCCTCCCAGAGCTGCCAAGACCACCACAATCAGCCCTTCTGCTTGAAGAAGAGGGGGGAAGGAAGGAAGGAGAGCAGACGTACTGATGAAACAAAGCCCCAGATCCGTCTCACTGAGCTGCGGGTACGCCTCGTGGAAAACGGAGGATATGCTCGCGACGACGCCGTAGAAAACGGAGTAGACTATGCCGTTGATAAGTAGGAGGAGCGCGATGTCGGCGTGCAGGAGGAGTAACAACGGATTCTGGAATTTCTTTCGCGTTGAGGGTGCGGCAGTAGACGCTTGAGAGGACGATTTTCTGCCTTGGCGCCCGATGATGGGGATGACGGCGTGGTAGATGCGGGGAAGGGGGATGCTGCCGTTGCCGACGATGGCGCGGAGAGTTTCGGGGAGGAATCTGAGGGAGTCTAAGGTGTAATTCGGGAGTCGAGGAAGAGAGAGACGTACAAAATCATTACGACCGCACAGATTGAAGATGTGATACAGAGAAACCAGAATATGGACCTGTGAATGTGTTGAACAAATGCAGGTCTGGACAGAGGACATTATACCTCCAACCCAGCTTATCGGCGAGAACACCTCCGATAACAGGTCCCAAGGTTGGCGCAAACTAGATCACGAATTAGTCTTGACAGAAACCGACGAAACGCAGGCGGCCACCATGGGCCCAATCGTAGCCAATCCCAAAAATCCACCGCGGTCAGCACGCGTGGATATGTCGCCAACGACGCCAACCATAATCGCCACAGTACTGGCGGACCCAGCTGCCTGGAAACATCGCAGAAAGAGCAAGAGGTTGTGACCTATCTGGAACCTCAATCCAATGCTCACCCACCCGCCATGTTGTGTTTACAGGAGTTTTCGGGGCTGTGGGTTCTTCTTCTTTGTGACGCAGCACGCTTTCCCGATGCGGTCGAAGTTGTCACACGGAAGGGGTTGAGATTCCCGGAATCTGTTGACCTTGCTCCAGGTTCGCCGGATCTAGCTCTATGGGTGGTAAAGGCACACATACTACAACGCGTAGGACGGCACAAGGAAGGTTTACAACATTTAAAGATGGGAGCGGCATATGGTATTCGAAAATTCTGGAGTGATAGGCCGACTTTTGATTTCCAGCTTTATTTTCTTCTTTCGCAACTCGCATGGGCTTGGGGACAGATAGGAGAACCTACAAAAGCACTCCAGCATGCCGAAAAGGTAGTAGCGGCATGCCAAGACGTAGACACTGAAGACGCAGCAGCAGAAGCAATTCTATGCGTGCAGATTCATTCCCTGACTACTCACTCAAATTGCCTAGCCACGGTCGGAAGGAGCGATGAAGGTCTGGAGTCTGCCCGGCAGGCGGTTTCGCTATACACAGAGTACTCGCAGCACTTGTGGAAAGATACGTTCATCTTCACAATACGAGGTCAGGAGTTGGGAGGAAATGCCTTCTTTGCACTGTCTCTGCGACTACTGGCCGTTGATGACAACGAAGAAGCTCTTTCAACCAGCCGACGAGCGATAGAATTATATCGTGAACTAGTTTCACTAGCTCCAGGACATCTTCCTACTCTTGCGCGCGGCCTACGACATCTTGCCTGCATTCTATGGTTGCTCGGACGACAAAATGAGGCTACCACCGCCTCCGAAGAAGCCGTTGACATCTTGCGCAGGGTGGTCGAGCCGGAGACGTACCTTCTTCCACTTCTCGCCGATGCCTTGGACGAGCTTGCTGGCTACTTGAGCAAGAGAGGCGACAGCAGCAGTGCCTCTACTGCCAACGCCGAGGCGGCGGAGGCTAGAATAAAATTCGCCTCATTGCCCCCTGAGCCAGAGTGGCTCTTTGAGCGACTGGAAGAGGAGGATAGCGAAGATGCAGATTGGTGGGAGTGGGAGCCGGAAAAGTATCATGATGCTCTCGAAGACCCAGCGAGCATCCGAGTTGTATCGAGTGAAGACGAGGCGGAAGTTGAAAGCAACGCAAGCTACGAGGATGCCCTTGAAACGACGGTTCTTCTCGACGATGAAGTCCAGACGGTTGCCGCAGAAACTCCAGAGAATCAATGTCGGTCAACGTCATCAGAAGACGACACCAACAAATCAAGTATCAATAAGTTGGATGACCTGAGTGTAGGTGAAATCGGAACCATCGTTGCACAAGAAGCATCGGATGGGTCTGAGAATCAAATGCTAAGCAAACAGGTAGAAATCAGCCTGAAATTGAGCATGCCACGGAGTACGCTAACGGACTTTATCTGGTGGAGTTTGCTTCTGCTACTTACAATTCTGTTCGCTCTCATGTACGCTAGAGTTGTTTGAGATTTGTCGAGGTGTATGTATATCCTTAGCGCATCGATCTGAAATTCAGTCCAATAATCATTCAGTCAAACAAAATGCGAGACACTTAATGTAATCTACCGTTCAGTCTTGCTGGCCCACCACGCATAACGCGATTATCCGCGTTTGGGGGACTTGAGCAACAGCTTCAAAAGAGCCCCATAATGAATAGAACCGAATCCCATATTACCCATCACCTCCACTCGTCAGCGGTGCTCATTCCTTCTCCTTCTCTCATTCCCTCTCCCTCCTCTCCATCGCCATTCGGATCCTCCTCGCACGGCACCTCGGACCAATATACATAACGACATACAACAGCGGCGTCATCAACGCGCTCAGCCCCCCGAGAAGAACGTACGCGTATCCCGTCCCGAGGGCGTCGAGGAGGGGCTGCATGCTTGAGACGAGGGCGGCACCGAGTCCGCAGCGGACGAGGTTGTTCTGTTGAGCGGAATGAGTGTGGAGCTCGGGATGGTGGGAGGAAATGAAGCTGGGGGTGTACGAGAGAGGAGGAAATACGCACGCAGGCAGTGATCGCTGAGCCTCGAGTGGGCATGAGATCAAGCATGAGAGTTTGAATGGAATTCATAACGGTCATCACGACCAGGCCCACTTCAACGCAACGAAAATCAAAATCGTCCTTGGGTCGTTGCGGTGAGAATACACACCTCCGGCAAGCAAAATAAGCGGCCCAGACATGTGTGTTCGCTTGTCGATGCACCATCCATACCCAATGCACGAAACGACGTAGAATGCGAGAAAGGTGGGGAGGAGGCGGAGTCGGGCCTGCAAAAGTTCGTTCAATGGAGAAAGAGTAAAGGAGGAACAACGGGTACCTTTTCAATAGGAAACGAATCATCGACCTTCCCCGATGCCTCATCCACCTGCTCAACATTCGGCTCTTTCAACGCCAGTCGCAGGCGTTGATAATCCCAGTCAAGAAGCCGCCCGCAGAACCACGATCCGACGAGTTGGCCGCCTCCCAGAGCTGCCAAGACCACCACAATCAGCCCTTCTGCTTGAAGAAGAGGGGGGAAGGAAGGAAGGAGAGCAGACGTACTGATGAAACAAAGCCCCAGATCCGTCTCACTGAGCTGCGGGTACGCCTCGTGGAAAACGGAGGATATGCTCGCGACGACGCCGTAGAAAACGGAGTAGACTATGCCGTTGATAAGTAGGAGGAGCGCGATGTCGGCGTGCAGGAGGAGTAACAACGGATTCTGGAATTTCTTTCGCGTTGAGGGTGCGGCAGTAGACGCTTGAGAGGACGATTTTCTGCCTTGGCGCCCGATGATGGGGATGACGGCGTGGTAGATGCGGGGAAGGGGGATGCTGCCGTTGCCGACGATGGCGCGGAGAGTTTCAGGGAGGAATCTGAGGGAGTCTAAGGTGTAATTCGGGAGTCGAGGAAGAGAGAGACGTACAAAATCATTACGACCGCACAGATTGAAGATGTGATACAGAGAAACCAGAATATGGACCTGTGAATGTGTTGAACAAATGCAGGTCTGGACAGAGGACATTATACCTCCAACCCAGCTTATCGGCGAGAACACCTCCGATAACAGGTCCCAAGGTTGGCGCAAACTAGATCACGAATTAGTCTTGACAGAAACCGACGAAACGCAGGCGGCCACCATGGGCCCAATCGTAGCCAATCCCAAAAATCCACCGCGGTCAGCACGCGTGGATATGTCGCCAACGACGCCAACCATAATCGCCACAGTACTGGCGGACCCAGCTGCCTGGAAACATCGCAGAAAGAGCAATAACCAGTAATCGCGGGTCGGTGTGAGAGCTAAGCCGATGCAGGAGAGGGAAAGCAGTACAAGACACAAGATGAACGAGTGTCTTCGACCGTATGTGTCTGCGATGGTGCTCCAAAACATGGGTGTGATGCCTTGGAAAACCATGTTTAATGTGACCTACGGAACGCGTCAGAACATGAGGCCACAGACCCGGGGGAGGCGTTGAACTGTACCGTGAGGTTGATGAGTTCAATAGACTTATGGAACGCTGCAGCGAGAGTCGGGATTGCGGGGAAGTAGATGTTGGCGGACAAGGGGCTGAGTGGCGCGGATTAGAACAGAAATATGAGGCTGTAAATCGACTCGCCTGAAAAACCCGCCAAACGAGATGAGGCACACAATGAGCCATTTCTCAGTCGGCGTGTAGATGCTGTATGGTTCTTTTGAGGGTACACTGACTGCATTTCCCTCCTCTTTCGCCTGCATGAAACGGTCGACGAGGCTAGGGAGAAGAAAGAGGGGATGGAGAAGGGGAAGAAGAGCAGCGGCTCATGGTTGTGCCTACGCAAGGTCACAGGTAGAAGGTGAGGATGTTGCGGATTCAGAGGTTATCGTCGATGACGAGAACGGCGCGGTCGGCCGAAACCAAGAAGAACAAAACGAACGAATTGAAACGGTTCTCGTGTCTGGCAGTTGAAACTTTTTTCACTCGCTCCCGTGGTGTTCTCTGGTCACTTCACGATTGCCAATGAGATTCCTTCACTTCGTCCAAGGGTGCAGGCAGAGCAAGCGATTCAGAGGCAAAGGGGCAAGATAAAGATGTTTCTGAGCTACGGTAGCCTGCAACTGGGCAGATTGAAGCCTGTATCATCGCGACAGTTCCGAGGTAGGCCAGCCAGAGCTCGAGAAAATGTTCTAAGCTTGACGATGCTACTACCACAGTCCATGGTTATTTTTGAAGATCTTTTGCGCACAGAGAGCTTCAGAGGGGCTTGACGCCCGAGTTGGATAATGCGCATGACGCTGGAGCTTTCAGGGTCGTTAGCTTTCTATAATCTTGGTTTGTCGAGTCGAATTGGGACTGTGGACGTTACGAACAAGTTGTAGAGGCGCGTGTCTTGTTTACTCGACGTTGTTTTCTGCCACCATGTCCTCCCAGATTTCTCCTCCCAATCTGGGCTCCATACCCTCAACAACTCCCGATTGCCTCGTCTCTCGCCGCTCTTTGTTGACCTCAAGCGCGACGGATGTGTTTACTTGTGTTTACATCGGACTCACTTCGCGCACTCACATCGTCTCGCATGGCCGCCCCCAGGACCGCACGAAGCCGCCTGTGTTCTCACAACCCAGGCATCCACATCCTCACAATTCGGCCGCACGCATCATCGTCGCCACCGAAAACTCCTCTTCGGCATCGCGCCGTCTCTTACACCAACTACTGTACATCGCCCGTTCCTTCGAAGAGCCCGCCTCTTTCGCTGCGCAATTCTGTGCCCCTCCCCCCTTTCACACCAACATCGACCCTCTCCCTTGATGCTGCCGCCGTCTTCGCCGATGCCGGACTCTTTTATCAAACGCCACCGTTTTCCGCCCAACCCGACCTCTCTTCCATTCAATCAAGTCCCCCTCAAATTCCGACTTAAGCTCAAAACCACCACCTTTCCCGCGTTGCTCGAAGCAGGCGTCAGCCTCCAAGGTCCACCGCTGCCGCCTTCAACACCTCCAGCGCTCACAGCCGCCGCATGTACCCCGCCTTCACCGCCGTCGTTTCGCATGTCGCCCGGCTCATCACTCTGTCAACCCCCCTTCCCCAACTCTCACTGCAAGCCATTCCCACGAGTTCTCCTCTCGCCGACCACCCCGCCACCGCCGCCCGACTGAATGGAAACTACGAAGACGACAAACCAAGTATCTAGTCTAATTCAAAGGGAGGAAGCGAGGACAGAGTCGTGGAAACCAAACCCAGGTGCGTGCCCACTTCCCTCTCGACTGTCCCCTTCTGATATTGCACTCCCCCCAGCTGTTGTCCGTCGCGGTGCGTATCAGCGTCACCCTTCGCCCGCGCTGCGCCCTTCAATCTATACGACGCACACATCGGACGATGCGCGGGGAAGCGGGGTTCTCAAAGGTGTGTGGACTCGTACCTCGTTTCAATCACTCTTATCGTTTTAAAGGCGCCTTTCACTTGTTACAATGTAATTAATTCGAATTCTATATGTAGTCAGTGAGAACTCCATACGATCGCTTCAAGAAACCACTCACACAATCCGCGAACGATCGATTTTGAGAAATCTGCGTCTGGGATGTACAATCTGAGAGACTCTGAGAGAAGTCAACTTGGAGGACGCATGTTCGAAGGTTGGAGTCAGTGCGCGTGTCTTGTTTGCTCTCATCTTTCCATTAAGCTGCAACCATGTCGAAAATTTCTCTTGATTTCCTTCACTGTGCGCCTTCCATGAATCGCAATTCACACTACTGGGACCGGAATATTCAGCTGGCCCAACTGTGCCAGTGGCTTCGAATACAAGTGCGGCCCGTGTGCACTATACATTACTTTATCTTCAACAAATTCAGCGACCCGAGCCTCCAGGATCAAGTGTATACAAAAGTTCTGCCAGGATCACAGTCAGCAAGCGCTGCCGCTGGTGGCAGGGATCACCAAGGTCGAATGCGATGAATGATACATGATTTATTTATGGGACCAAGCTGTAATGCGCGCCCCGCTCTAGTGGCGCGTGTTCGCAGCCTCTGTCCTAAGTACCTTGCGTTCTCCCTGAGTCTTCTGTTTCACCTCCGATAATGGATCCAATAACCGTCACCACGACTATCATCACGCTCGGGACTTTCATCAAGGATCTCATAGAGCTCGGTGAAGGCATTCGCAGCTCCATAGAACAGGCATGACACCTTTTAGCGCGATAAACATGCTCTGATGAGGTTGCAGGTCAGCGAAAATCGGCGACAAATTAGGAACCTTACCGAGGACATCGTGCGCACTCTGTATGAGCTTGCAAGTCTCACTCGCGGCAAGGAAGGCGCGTTTCGGGGACCGCAGCTGTTAGGTGCCCTTGAAAGTCTAAAGGCGTAAGGTCCTTTCTACAAACGGTCCTTTGTGTTTCTTACTGTTTCGAATCAGCGAAATGCTATGTGTGCATTCCAAATGTTTGAAGATCTCTCCGAAACAGCTCCCTGGTTTTCGGGGCATCCCGTCTCATTTGAAAGCTTGGAGGAAGCGTGATGAACTGGAGAAACAGATTGGTCGTTTGCGGGAACGCGTGCAGAATTGTATGAGCCAATTCACCGTGAGTACGCCCATCAGTAGACGAGGCTCGCTCACTGTAGACTTGATATGCAGGCGTTCTCAGCTGCTCGTACTGAACACCTGGCGGTTGAGACTGCGCATAGGACTCTGCGTATCGAACAAAGACTCATTGTGGATAATGTAGAAAATCAGGTGAAAGCTCGCCGGCTAGAAGGGCTGATGGCGCGTGTCATGTTGGATTCCGAATTCGGGCACTGTAAATTGAGGGAAACGGCCGAGAACATATCAGCTGTAAGCGTGTTTAATTACCAATTGAATGAAGCTCATCTGAATAAGGATTCCTCTTTTCAAACTCTGGAATACCAATATGTGTCTGCGCAATTGAATTCACTCATAAACTCGAGCAGACTGTTGATCGCATCCGAAGATTTGTCGCTCTATCGAGGCTGGAAATCCGACACATTATGTTACCGATTTTCCGACTCTTCCCTATCCACGCCTTCGCATGCACTCTTCCACATTCTCGGAATTATTGTCGCGATTCATTCCCGGGATCATGCATCGTTACTGGACTTGCTAATGAAGGCTATGAACAATCTCTCAATGTGTTTCGCTTTCGCTGGAATGTATTCAGAAGAAATCGTGTGGGGTCACTTCAAAATCGATCTCCTTCGCTATATGGCCAAGAGGGGCTATGATAATGGGACCTTACCACGCATGGCGAATACGCTGAGCAACATTTCCGGAGCACATCGCTGTCGATCCGAGCTCGACATTGCCCTTGAGTTCAGTCAACAGTCGTTGGCACTCTGGGTTGAAATATTGCACCTGTTGCCTGAGGCGGACAACCGGATCGGCTACTTGGAATCAATGCTCGCCCATGTAGAGAATCTGCTTAAAAATGACGACAAAACAGCCATGTTATCCGCAGCTCAAGATGCGGTGTCATTGGCTCGTCCAATGGCAAAAGCTCTGGCCGAGTCTATGGTCTCAAGAGGAGCATCGTTGACAACCGAGGAGGAAAGCAACACGGACATTTTTTGCGAGGCCTTCTTCGTCCTCGCAAAAGTTCTCTCTTCTTTGAATCGTCCCGTCGATTCGTACGAGGTATTCGTAGAAGCTTTCCGGACTGCATCCAGTCTACCGATCTTGAATTATGATCGTAATTGGAGACACGACATTGATTCGTTCTTGCATGTCATCTGCACAGTGGCGGAGGACGGTCGCCTTCCTCTTTCCATGCTTGCAGATTGCGTGGATCTATTCCATACCTTGACTCGCATCTACCCAAAGCAATATTCATTTGGATTTCTGCATGTTCTTCATGCCTTTGTCTATTCTTCGCAGCAACCGCATTCCTACCATTCCACGGAACATATTAGTCTCTTTTTGGAGCCCACATATTCGGCCGCACCACCTGCAATAGACATCGCCACATCCATTCCGATCGACTCGAGTGTATTGGCGGATGCGATGAGATTATTCTTTGCTGATCTGTGGGACGTTTGCACGATTCCGTTGATCCAAAACATTCTCGTTGCCCACTTTTCTCAGGCCATCGAGGTGCTTCGAGCCACGGTACAGAGTTCTGTCTTCGACAATATCATTTTATCTTGGGTTCTTCCCATCGCCTCCGCAGCCCTTCCGCGTATATCCCCAGCCCAGTACGTTGCACTACTGCGAGTATTGGTAGAAGGCGCCAGATGCAAAAGCTCCTATGGCGTCCCCGATACCTGGACCTTCGAACAGTGGGAAATGTACCTTGCTAAATATTTCCAGCGTGTATGCAAACACGCCGCGAGGTTCGGGGTAGTCAACGAGGGAATTTCCATTTGCCAGGAAGTCGTAGCGTTTCTAGAATCTCAAACCGATGCTCACCCGCGCGCTGTTATGCAGCTACAGGTGTTTCTGGCACTATGGGTAATCCTTCTTTGTGACGCAGCACGCTTTCGCGACGCGGTTGACCTTGTCAAACGGAAGGGGTTGAGGTATCCGGGATCTGGTGACCTTGCTCCTGATTGTTGGTCATGGTACTACCTTTGGTGGGTGATAAAGGAACACATACTCCGATGTGTAGGACGACATAAGGAAGCTCTACAACTTGTGAGGAAAGGAGTAGCGGAGGGTATTGAAAAATTCTGGACTCACGGGCCAACCTTCCATCTCCATCTTTTTATTCTTCTTCCGCAACTCGCCTGTGCTTGGCAACAGATAGGAAGACCTGCAAAAGCGCTCGAGCATGCTGAAAAGGTGGTAGCGGTGTGCCAAGATGTATACACTGAAGACACGGAAGAAGACGAAGTCCTATGCGTGCAGATTCACTCCCTCACCATTCACTCAAATTGCCTAGCAACGGTGGGACGGACAGCTGAAGGTCTTGAGTCTGCACAACAGGCGGTTTCACTATACACAGAATGCTCGGAGCACTTGTGGAAAAATTTCCTGTTCACAATCCGAGGTCAGGAGTTGGGAGGAAATGCCTTCTTTGCACTGTCTCTTCGACTGCTGACCGCCAATGACAATGAAGAAGCCATTTTGAACGGTCGACGAGCAACGGAATTATATCGCAAGCTGGTTAAGCTAGCCCCAAGACACCTTCCTACCCTTGCGCGCAGCCTACGACATCTTGCCGCTATTCTATGGTTGCTCGGACAACAAGATGAGGCCATCGCCGCCTCCGAAGAAGCTGTTGACATATTGCGCAAGGTCGTCGGCCCGGAGACTTACTTTCTCCCACTTTTCGCCGATGCCTTGGACGAGCTTGCTGGCTACTTGACAAAGAAAGGCGACAGCACTGGGGCCTCTACCGCGACCTCCGAGGCGGCGGCGGCTAGAGTAAAATTCTCCTCGCTGCCCCCTGAACCGGAGTGGTTATTTGTGCAAGTGGCGGACGGAGATGAAGATGACGATTTGAATTGGTGGGAGTGGGGTGCGGAGCAGTATCACGATGCTCTCGAGAGTTCAGTGGGCACGGATAGTGCCGAAGCAGATGAGTCGGACGTTGCAGGAGACCCGGAATTCGAAGATGCCCTTGATACCGAAGATGCCCTTGATACCACACTCAAGGATGAAGCGGAGCAGCCAGCCGCTGCCATAGAGACATCGGGGGGCCAGCTTCCGGGAGACAATGCCCACCAGCCCAGTTTCCAAGTCAAAGAGTTGAACCACAAAGACAATTCTGGGACCGCCACCGCAGGAGAAGCAGCGAAAGGGACCGAAATTCACAGCGCCTTTACGGACATCTTGAGCAAATCGGTGGAGATTCGATTGAGTATGCGGAGTACTCTTATGGACTTTATCTGGTGGATTTTGCTCCTGCTACTTGCATTTCTGTTCGCCGTCATGTACGCCCAACTCGCTCGAGGATTGTAGAGTGTATATATCCCTGATCCAATAGTCCAAAATTCAGTACAAAAAACATCTTGTCGAGAACGCGAAACACTCCAATCGACTGGTCAGTCATGCGTGGGCATGCTGGCCTGCCACGCATCACGCGGATCTCCGCGTCTGAGGGATTTGAGCAACAGCGTTAAGAGCGCCCGATACTGCCCCTGCGTTCTGAGCCCTCAGGGACCATCGACAAGGTCAGGCCTCAAAATGATTCACCTATCCCTTCCACTCGTCCCCGATGCCTTTTCTCGCGTTCCAGCCTAAGATGATGGGAATAATGGCGTAATAGATCCAGATTCCAGGGGAGGGGAATGCTGCCGTTGCCGACGAGAGTTTCGAAGGGATCTGAGGGAGTCTGAGAAGCAGTTCGAGACTTGATGAAGAAAGAGATGGATAGAATCATCACAAACGCACAGATTGAGGATGTGATGCGCAGGAACTGGAGTATCGAGTCTCGACCTGCCAATGCGTTAAACAAATGCTGGCCTGAACAAAGAACGGCGTACCTCCAGCCATGTTTACCGGCAAAAACACCTCCATTTAAGGGTTTCAAGGTCGACGCAAACTAAATCATGAATGAATTTTGACGGAAATCGACGAAATGGAGGCAACATACCATAGGCCCCATCGTAGCCGGTCCCGAAAATCCGCCGCGGTCAGAACGCGTGCCAGATATGTCGCCAACGACGCCGACCATAATCGCCATAGTATTGACTTGGTATTGAAGAACCCAGCTGCTTGGAAACATCGCAGATAACCAGTAATCGGGCGTAGGTGTGAGGTCGGGCCGACATAGGAGAGAGAAAGCAGCAGTAAACGCAAGATGAAGGAGTGCTAAACTTTGAAGAGCGCCTGCGATGGAGCTTCAAATCATGAATTTCTGCAGATTTTTGCGCAATGGCGGCCCTGTGTCATTCTTGCTCTCGCAAAGGCCTCGAGATTGGCTTTGGACCACGATTTTGCGCAGTGACTGTACGTGGGATGCTGAGGGCTCTGTAATCGTGGTTTGTTGAATTGGCGTGAAGGCAACCCGGAGTCGGCCCGTGCGTGTCATGATTACTCGATTTCGTTTCCTGCCACCATGGCCCCTTACCCACATTCCGAGACATTCCCTGATTCCGAGCACTAGTTGGTGCCCTCGCGCTTCAAGCTTGTGGTTTTGTGTTTTCTCGGGCCGCCGCTGTCGGCAGCGTGCGCTGCTTCCATTCAGACCTGATTCAGACTCTATGTTTTGCCTCTGCGGTTTCTGGTTTCTCAAGTGAATCTACCAGGTTGAATCACGCATATCTCTCTGCAATTTTTTGTTCGAAATCTGTGCAGTCGTCTGCCCCGAAATGAATCTATCAACGCTCACCACAAGTTACGCTCCCAATCTCAATCAAGGATCTCGTAGACGTTAGTGAAGGCATTCACCGCTCAAAGAGAAGGTATGACAGCCTTTTATTGCCGTGTGGTGTATTGAACAACTCCATGGTCAGCGAAAATCGACGGCATTCGCAGGACACTGTTCGCACTTATGTATGACCTTCCAATAGACGTTCCTTCGAATCAGAGTAACTGAGAGTTGCAGTCTACTGTTACAGTGATTGATCCAGAATGTTTGCTGCGACCGGTGTACAGCGCCTGCTCTCAGTTGAACGGGGCTTGAGCGCAACAGCCAACAGCATTTATCCTTATCCTGGACTCACGCTATTCCTGGCATGCCCTAACAATTGAACGCTATGATCAATCCGTCTTCTCCCTCAGGCTCTTCCCCTCCCGTCGTATCCCTCTTCGTTCTGGACCGCTCCGCTAATGGATCCCGTGTCCTTCACCACCACTATCATTACACTCGCAACCTTCATCAAGGATCTCATAGAACTCGGCGAAGGCATTCGCAGGTCTATCGAGAAGGTGTGCATGTGGAACATCTGGCGCTGTGAGCGTTATACGCTGACCAGGTTTCAGGTTGGCGAAAATCGACGGCAAATTCGAGAGCTTTCGCAGGAGATCTTGCGCACACTCTATGCTCTTGTAAGTCTCACCCGCGGCAAAGAAGAGGTTTTTCGTGGACCGGAGCTGTTGGGTGCACTGGAGGATCTCAGGGCGTAAGGGCCCTCCTTGAAACCTGTTTCATGCGTTTTCTCACATGAGATCAGCGAGATGCTATATGTACATTTCAAATGTGTCAAAGTCTCTCCGGTGCAGCTCCCCGGTCTTAGAGGCCTCAAGTCTCAGTGGGGTGCTTGGAGAAAGCGCGATGATTTAGAGAAGAAAATCGCGAGTCTGAGGGAACGCGTGAACAAATGTCTTTTTCAATTCACGGCAAGTCGTCTATTTCTCTTGTTTAGTGAATCATCCCACTTACTCTGCTCCCATCAAGGCCTTCTCAGCTGCTCGTACCGAGCACGTTGCGGGTCAGATTGCGCATTCAACTTGGCGCATCGAACAAAGATTGGTCGTCGATGGCATGGAGAGCCAGGTCAAAGCTCGTCGGCTGGAAGGAATGATGACCCAAGTATTGCTCAACACCGCTTTCGGGCGTCATAAGTTGGGCGAAACTATCGAGGTTATATCATCGGTAATGTGCTCGGTACACTCTCCATGAACCAAGCCCATCGTCCAGCAGGATCCACCCTTTCAAAGCCTGGAGTCGCAATATATGTCTGCGCAGTTGCGATCTGTCATCAACTCGCTTGAACAGCTGCTGGCTGGTGGCGGTTTATCTTTTCAACTGGATCTCTCAGACGATGGCTCGTCGCGTTTTGCTTTCATCGACCACACCATTCTTACACCTTCACATGCGCTCATTCAGCTCTTGCAACTAGTTGTCGAAATCAATGGCATGCCCTGTGTGGTTGTTCCATTGCAGTCGTTGCAGGGAGCTTGGCAAACCTTGTTAATACAACTCGACTGTATTGGAATGTTTTCCGAAGCCATTGCCTGGGGTCACCTTAATATCGCATGCCTTCGCCATGCGAGCAAAACAGACTATGGCACAAGAGCCTTACCAGACATCGCAAACGCACTAGATGACATCTCTCGAGCTCACAATCGCCGATTTGAGTCGACCCTAGCTGTGGAATTGAGTCAGCAATCTCTTGACCTCTGGATCCAGAGCTCTAAACTCCTGCCCTGTGACCATCGGATTGGCATATTAGCATCGATGTCACTCCACGCCGAGAATCTTCTCAGTAGCGATCAAAAGGCGGATGCACTTTCCAATGCTGAAGATGCAGTGTCCGTCGCTCGGGCCATAATGACGGAGTTAATGGAATGCATCTCGAATGCACCATGCTTGGCCGTCACAGAGGTGTTCGAGGCGGCGAAATCTCGTGACGCATTTTTTGTCCTCGCTCGAGTGCTTTCTTCCCTGGATCGACACTTGGAGTCATATGCGGCATTCATGGAAGGTTTCCAGGCGGCACACAGATTGCCCGTCCCCATCGACCATCCTTCTGGTCTGACCATCGACACGTTCATTGATGTTATATGCAAGCTAGCAGAAGGCGGCCACCTCTCACTTCCCATGCTGACCGAATGCATGATGCTTTTCCGGAATCTCACCTGCATCTATCGGAAAAGCTTTTCACGTCAATTTCTCCGACTCCTACACGCATTCGCCTACTTTTTGCAGCAACCTGTACTTACTCTCTCCAATATTCGTCGCTTTCTGGAACCAGGATCAGATTCCTCCGCACCTGAACTAGATATCGCCAAACCACTTCTCGATGATTTGGGTGCTATAGTGCAGGATGCAGTATGGCTATTCTGTACTGTGGCAGCAGAACACTACACAATTCCCTTGATGAAAAACATTTTCGTTGCTCACTTCCCAACGGCCATCGTTGTCCTTCGAGATCTGGAGCGAAGCTCGGCTCTCAACATGACCGACTTAACTTGGGTACTTCTCATCGCCTACGAGATCCTCCCGTTTCTGACCAGAGCCGCCCTCTCCGCTTTGCTGGAGGAATTAGGAGAGACCATCCAAAGATTTTCTCTAAATTTGGTCATCATGGGTTCGGAGTGGGCGAGTGAATTCAGCGACCCTCTTCAAGATATCTGTCGACACGCTCTGAAGATTGGAGCACATGACGAAGGGATCCAGCTCTGCAAGCACGTCGCCGAATATCTCGCTTGCCCGTTTCACATTGACGATGGTCCCGCGAAGAGGTCACAGTCGTTTTTGATATTTCAGAACTTCATTTTTTGCGACGCAGGCCGATTTTCTGACGCAATTCAACTTGTACAGCTCATAGAGGCAAGGCTTTCAGCCGGCGATGGTGGCGCTAACCTTTCAGAATACATTATAGAATACTATTCAGTGAAGGCGCGCATTCTTGGACGCCTCGGACGACACAGTGAAGCTTTGCATTTCATTCGCAAAGGCGTCGCAGCCGATCTACAAGTATTCAAGACAGATGGCTCGAGCTTCAGTCTACACCGTTACATTCTTTTTACTGAACAGGCGGCGGTAAGCAGCTGCATGGGAATACCGCAAACAGCGCTATTGGATGCCGAACGAGCTGTCGCCGCGTGCCAGGAGGTCAACATCGAGGGCTGGGATGAAGAGATTTTATGCGTGCAAGTTCACTCATTCATCACCCTCTCGGACTGTCTGGCCTCAATCGGAAAGAACGACGAAGCTCTCGACGTTGCCCAGAAAGCGGTGTCGCTATATACCCCAAATGCGAACGCGATGTGGAAAGATTATGTCTTTACAATCAGATGGCAGGAGCTAGGAGGAAACACCTTCTTTGCGTTGTCCCGACGCCTTGCAACCTTGGGTGACAAGGAGAGAGCACTTTCAAATTGCGAGAAGGCGATTGAATTATACCGCGAATTGGTGTCACTGGCCCCTAGACACCTCCCCACTCTCGCCAGCAGTCTTCAACACATCGCCTCAATCCTGTCGGGCCTCGGATGTCAACTGGAGGCCATGGCCGCCAGCAGGGAGGCCGTCCAAATTCTGCGAAAGGTCGCTGACTCGGAGACGTATTTCCTGCCCACCGTCGCCGACGCATTGGATCAACTCGTCACCTTCCTCGTGGAAACAGGAGATGAGGATGGCGCACGAGCGGCGACCGATGAGGCAGTTGAAGCTCGGATGAAATTTGCGTCTTTACCTCCGGGGCCGGAGTGGTTATTTGAGAAAGTTGCGGATTCCGGTGACGAGGAGGAGTTGGATTGGTGGGAGCTCATGGAATATCGTGATGCCCTTGAAAATCCAGCGAGTGACGGGGACGAGACAGACGTCGAGGATGATGACGAGTATCATGTGCAACCAACCTTTCAAAGCCTGGAATCTCAATATATGTCCGCCCAGCTGAAATCCCTTATCAACTGGATCGAACGGCTTTTGGTCAGTGGCAATTTGACACTTGATTTGCCTACGTCGGACGACGGGTGTCGTTTTATAATTCTCGACCCTACCATTCTTACACCTTCCCATGCGCTAATTCAGCTCCTGCAACTAGTTGTCAAAATTGATGGTCTGCCTTATGTGGTTGTTCCATTACAGTGGTTGCAAAAAGCTTGGCAGGATTTGTTGCTACAACTCCGCCATATTGGGATGTTTTCTGAAGCCATTGCCTGGGGTCATCTTAATATCACATGCTTCCGTCATGCGAGCAAAACAGACTATGGCACAAGAGCTTTACCAAAAATCGCAGGCAAACTACATGATATATCTATAGCTCACCAACACCGATTCGAGACGACCTTAGCTGTGCAATTGAGCCGGCAATCTCTTGACCTCTGGATCCAGAGCTCTGAAATCCTGCCCTGGGTTCATCGGATTGGCACGCTGGCATCCATGACACTCCACACCGACAATCTTCTTACGAGCAATGAAAGAGCGGCTGCCCTATCTACGGCTAAGGATGCAGTATCCATCGCTCGGGCCATGATGACGGAGATGGAATGTATCTCGAATGTATCATCCTTGACCAACGAGGAGGTTTTCGAGGCGACTCAATCTCGCGAGGCATTTTTTGTCCTCGCTCGAGTGCTTTCTTCTTTGGATCGACACTTGGATTGCTATGCGGCCTATATGGAAGGTTTTCAGGCAGCACATAATCTACCGGTTCCCGGTTATCCTCCGCTTGGTTGTGACATCGACTTATTCATCGATGTTATATGCTGGCTCGCAGAAGGTGGCCATCTCTCACTTCCCATGCTCACTGAATGCATGATGCTTTTCCGGGATCTTGCTCGCATCTATCGACACCACTTTTATTTTTCATATTACTTTCCTGCTCTTGCATGCGTTTGCCTATTTTTCGCAGCAGTCTGCCCCCACTCTTTCCAAAATTCGTCGCTTTTTGGAACCACAATCAGATCACACCGCGCCCGAACTAAATATCGCCAAACCAATTCTCAATGATTTGGTTATGGTACAGGATGCCGTACGGTTATTCTATACTGAATTACCGGTGGCCTCCACAATTCCCTTAATGCAAAACATTCTTGTTACTCACTTTCAACCGGCCCTCGCCGTCCTTCGAGCTCCGGAGCTCGACTGCACAGGGCTTACTTTGCTCTCCTTTATCGCCTGCAAAACCCTTCCGCTTCTTACCAGCGCCAATTATTCCACCTTGCTGGAGGAATTGGGAGAGACCATCCAAAGATTCTCTGCAAATTTCGTCATGCTGAATTCGTCGAACAGGGTGGATAATTTCCACAACGTTCTCCTACATCTTTGTCGACACGCCGTGAAGATTGGGGCCCATAACGGGGGGCTTCAGTTCTGCAAGCGAGTTGCCGAATATCTTGCCTGTCCCTTCCACACTGACGATGGTCCTGGAAAGCGATCACAGTGGTTTCTGTTGTTTCGCGACTTCATCCTTTGCGACGCAGCCCGATTTGCTGAAGCAATACAAGCTGTGCAAGAGTCAGATTCAGGGCCCTTGCAAATTGACGACATATGCTTTCTACCGTATCACATCATGAGGACGCGCATCCTCCTGCGCATTGGACGACACATGGAAGCTCTGTCCGTCATCAAGAAAGCGTTAACTGCTTCCATTACACAGTATCCGACTTTTGACATTAGCCTCTACTTTCTGTTCACAGAGGTTGCCGCGCTATGGGGTCTCCTGGGACATCCTGAAAAAGCGTTGGAGAATGCCGAGAAAGCTGTTAAGTTTTGCCGCGAGGTAAAGATTAAAAACCCAAACGAAGACGATTCGGAAGAATTAGATCTTGCGTCCCTGCAAATCCACTTGTTCACCACTCTTTCAAACTGCCAGGCAGCAGCTGGAAAGAGTACCGAGGCCCTCGAATCTGCCCAACAAGCAGTCTCGTTATATATGCGAACAGAGCAGCAAACAGGGGGGAAGATGGTTTGGACACTCAGAAAACAAGAATCAGGAGGAAATGCTTTCTTTGCTTTGTCCCAACGCCTCGCGGTCTTGGGCGATTCCGAACAAGCCCTTGCCAACGGCCAAAAAGCCATCGAATTGTACCGCGAGCTCGTCAAAGTGGCCCCCAGACACCTTCCTACTCTCGCAAACTGCCTTCGACATCTTGCGTCCGTTCTTCAAAATTTGGGCGGTCAGGACGAAGCCGTCGCTGCCTGCGAGGAAGCTGTCGAGATTATGCGTCGGGTTGTCGACCCGGAGACGTATTTTCTTCCAAATCTTGCCGACGCATTGGATCAGCTCGCCGCTTTGCTCGCGGAGGTGGGGGACACCAGTGCCGCCTCAGCTGTAGCCACCGAGGCAAGTGAGACGCAAAGGAAATTTGCGGCGTTGCCTCCAGGCCCGGAGTGGCTATTCGAGAAGGTCATGGATTCCAGTGACGAGGAGGAGTTGGATTGGTGGGAACTCCTGGAGTATCGCGATGCCCTCGAATATCCGGCGAACGAAGGGGACGTGACAGACGTCGAGGATGGTGACGAGTATCGCGATGCCGCCGACGCACTTGACACTCCGAAAATCGTCGAAATAACGGAACCAGAGCCTACGGTGACAGAGGAGGCGGAAGAACAGCCATTCTCGTCTCCCGCTGCAACAGGTCGAGATATGGGTTCGACGCAAGCCGTGGCAGATTCTAGGTCTACTAGTCTCCTCGCACCAGTTGATGAGAACTTCCCAAAGGTACGTTTGGTTTGAAGGCGTAAATTGCTTGATCACGGCGCTCATGAAGCGACAGCAGGATCCTGCCCGCGCCATATCGAGAACTCAGACAGCCGTGAACGATGCCTTGGCCAGGCCACTCATGATCAAGCTGAGCATGCAAAGCAGGCCTGTGGACATGATATGGTGGATCTTGCTCGCAGTTTTGTTCGCTATCGTGTATACCCGAATTTCTTGAAGTTTTGTTTTCGATTGAACGTAGACTCTTCGAATCGGTACAGCTTGGTACTCGTGAAGCTTGTTCATAATAGTTACGGAGGTTCAAGTTGATAGACGGTGAATGCAAGTCGGAAGCTTCGTCTTTCCCACAACGATGTGCGCGATTCCAGAAAGCCAGTTTCATCCATGGTCATGGCTTGGCCCATTGACCGATCCAGGTATAGCGAGCTGTGTGTGCGGTCCCGGGCTTCGTCGAGTCGCGTCGTCAGCGAGTCTCCACCTGTATGACCCAAAGATGTGGACGAAGAAAGGAGGCAACCCGCCCCGCGGCCGCGACGATCAGCGACCTGTCTTGGAGTGCATATTTTCACTTTGTTCCCTTTGGAATGTAAAAAATTGGAATGTAAAGTGCAGCAAGATAATCGAAAAACTATAACGTGTGTAATTCCATTACAAACTTAGATCTACCTTACATGCATTTCCGAAAAGAGACCCACTTGGCTGGAACAAAAACGACACCTTATCTCGGACTAACCGCGTCGCTCTCCGCATCACTGGACAACGCAGCCCACTCCCCCTCGATCTGCACATGCTTCATCTGCGGAATCTTCGCCCCCCGCTTCGTCAAAAACGCAATAACCTCACTCGCCTCCCTCCAACCCTCCTCCTCCGACTCCGCCTCGCCAATAACGACAACCCCACCATCGCCCTCGCCCTCCACCTTGCGCGGAGTCACCTCAACCCCGCCATACATCCTTGCCAGATGCAAGCTAGCCTTCACAAGCACCCCGCCCCCCTTGACCCGACTCTGTGCACTCTGCACCCGCAGCTGCTCAAAAAACTCCGCCAAAGCTTTCACCGCTTCCACCCGCGCACGCAGGACGTGGCGCATAATCCGCCGAGACGGAGGACGCCGTTTCGGGCGAGATTGCACTGGGGGTTCGGAGGGGCCGAGGTCGGGGGCGGGTGGCAGGACGACCGGGGCGGGTTTCGGCGTTGTCGTCGAAGAGGCGGGCTTGGTGATGTATTCGCTTTCCTTGGGAAACACTGGGGTGGTGTATGGGGCGAGAGCTGAGATGGAGAATTCCCATCTCTTCGGGGCCCAAACGCCCATGAGGACACGCCAAGTTGCGAGGAGACGTTTCGCACTAGTGAAATTAATGAATGAATGAATCAGCGATAAGGAATGAGACGGGCGAGCGAAATCACATACTGCTCGTAATTGGCTGCGAAAAAACGGGCACAAGATCAAGTTAGTCCTGATCGAGGTGGCTTGCACGAAATATTGACGTACCGTTGATCATGGAATCGTGATAACGCGCAAAGAGCCAAAGCGTCGCCACCGCCAACACCGCGCCGACGCGCGTGTACATGAACAGAGCCCACAGGAAGAAAAAAGCCGGGGGGTATATCAGCACGGCCGAAAGCAGCCCAAACACAAGCTTGTTTTGTGCCTGTGTTTCCTCCTCGTCCTCCACCAGACGCGCACCAAATCGGCCCATGAAGTACACAGGGATGTAGAGGATCAGCGGGAAGATAAAGAAAGGGAGGCGGATGAGGATGGACATGGTGTCGCGCGTCAGGATGAGGAGCGTGTAGAGGCGGCTGGGGAGGGGTACGGGTCTGCTCGGATCGAGAGTGCGCGGGAGCGGGAGGTTGGAGAGCACCGAGTTGGTGAGGTGGGTGGATTGGAGGAGGGAGTAGTATTCGAGAAGGCATCGCTTCACGTACTTGAAGTTGGGCGTGGGATTGGGCGTCGAGAAGAGGTCGACGAGACTGAAGGCCGTCAGAATTGTGCAAGTGTAGGAGAGAGCAACTCACGTCTGGGAAATCGGTACGAATTCGTCGAGGTTGATTGTCCTGTCCCCCTCCCACATTATATCTCGCGCCATACGGGCGGCGTACAATGTGTCCCAGTCAGGGCTGTTGACGGAGGTCTCGACTAGTGCAGTTTCGATGGCGCGGGAGAGACGTTTCACAGCGGTCCTTTGTGCGCCCTCCGCTTCTGAAGTGAATTGCTCGATGTATGAATCCATGCTTATGGGCCGTCCATATCTGCGGGCGGTCGTGTGAGCGAAAATTCATCAAAATCGAAGCCACGTACTCTACCACCACCTGCGAAAAAAGATTAGAAAAGACGAGACGCGCCAGGAGCGAATCAAACTCACATTACTCCGGTATTTCGACTTGTTCGTGTAGACGATAGCTGCCGGTACGACCACCAACGGTTTTTGCCCCCTATCTGCAGATTCCAGCACGGATTTGGTGTATTCCAGAGCCGCCCATGCGGCCCCGTCCTTCACTTGCATGATTCGCGGCTCGGTGTAGCTTGTTCCCTCCGGAAAAAGAGCGACAGCGCTCCCGTGAGACAAGGCCTCCATTGTGCCTTTGAGCAAGACTTTGCGGTCTTTCGACTTGCGGTCCACGGGGATGTTTCCAGACGAGTAGAGTACATAGCGGAGGATAGGGTTAGCGAATAGAGATGCTAGATACATGACACATTCAGCAACTGTGAGTGCGGGAGACGGAAAACATACCTTTGCTCCAATAATGTAATATTCTGCGATAGGGAAAGGTGTAGGCTGAATAAGGAGTCAGAATCGGGCGACCGTGACTTTCCAGCAAAGAACATGTTCTCGCCCATGATATGACGGCGAAAAAGCTAGGAAAACTCACATAGTATAACAGGGTCCACCATCATATTATGGTGCGTAGCTGTTCTGCATGTCCATTGGTTCGGGCTCCAAACTGTAGAGCCAATTACTCACACAATTACAGGTCCATCCTGAGGGACGTTTTCGCTCCCAATGACACGGACCTCGGTGAAAAACGAGGCGGCACCCACACCAGCCGTGTAGCGAATAATACGGTGTAAAATCTTGAGCTCGCCGGACATGGCGGCGAGATATCTTCGGTCTGAGTACTAGTCGTGGTGTACGCGTTCCCGTAATGGCGGTGTGCAGAGGGAGGGTGAGGCGAGGCGCAAGGCACAAAAGCGGAAGCAGAGTTCAGGTAGGTAACGTAATTGATGTCTGAGTCGCTTCCACTTTCGGACTTGAGCTTGGCAGAGACTCTCTGGTTCGCTTTGCATTCTAAGTACTTATAGGCGCCAGGCGAGGTAAACGCTTTGAATGGGTGTGCGGGTAAATTTGTGTGACTAACTCGCACTAATAAAAATTTCTGAGATGAGAAAGCCTGTATAGACTCGAACCAATCTCTCGCTGGCACTTTGACGGGGAGGAATTAGTGCCAGGAGAGACTGGTGGAACTTATCAGTACCGTGGCAGAGTGGAAATATACCCGATATGGTAACTACCTGGGTCTTGGTGCTCGGATTTGTGGGCTGTTCGTCCTACCTATGCCTAAATTAAATTGAGAGAAGTTTTCAAAGGTGCAGTAGCTATAATTCAGCTGAAATTCAGCTGCAGCAGAGAGCTGCAGGGCCCTCAACGGTGGTCGCTGCTCGCCAGCTCCTTCTCACGCCTCCGGATTTGTGTCCCAATCGGGTATATTTTGGGCTATTGCATCCGCACTCTGCCACGCCACGCCTAAGATCTACCAGCCTTTACTGAAGGTAATACCGAAAGTAAAGTGCTGGTCCGAGCCTAAAGCCTGTATCGAGATTCGTCAATTGAGCAAAGGAAGAGATCGTTCGACTGCGCGAGAGAAATCCACGAAAATTTGAATTCCGCAGAGGTCGAGGAAAGAGAAGGAAAGTAAATAAATAAAAAAGCGAGAGAGGACTAGGAGTCGGAGAACCAATTACTTCAAGGATGAAGGTAAATGAGAAATCAGGTGCTGAGATGTAGAGGCGATGCGAAGCCAGAAACAGTAGCACGATGAGTAGAAACACAACAATGAATTTGAAGATACATCCAGTAATTTTGGAGGAGGTATGATGAAAGATACACTGGCCCATGAGTAGAAGAACGCGAGGGAAAACGAGAACTAGCCCAAAACGCTGAAGCGATCGTGGTATGAATCCAGTGGGGGCGCGAATCTCTCCGACTCGCTCAGAGCGCGTAGTCGAGGAGACGGTAAGAGATCGGCACCGAAGGGATACCCAGGCAGGAAGTCAGGAACGCGAGAAGAGAACAACGAGTGGGGAAACCGGAGGAGGGTGTTATGCCAGTGAGCTGCTGCCAGTGGGCCAAACTGCCTGGCGCTGGTTCCGAAACGACGTGCGGACAACGTCACAATGAGAAAGGAGGAAGAGAAAGTGCGAAGGCAGGCGGGCTGAGGCACCGATAGATAGGTACGACTCGGTGTGGCAGCGGGACGCGAAGACAACAATCAAAAGATAAGTTCAAGAAGAGTAGGAAGAGGGAGATATTAGATTAGTTGGCTAAAAAAGGACAAGGAGTGTTCGACGAGCGTTCGACCGAGCTACGAGGTACAGTTGAATGGTACGGGCAAGGAAGAGGAGGAGAGAGAAGAGAAGAGAGAATGTCTGTTCACGTAATACATATCTGTCAACAGGCGCTAAGTCGGCGCTTCGTCATCTCATCTATCTTATCTTATCTCTCATTCTCTCTAATCTCATGTTGTCCTTGCAAAGTTCGAAGGGGTATTAAGCATTCTCCCCTCGAGAAGAGGCTACCAAATGAGCTTTTCTTCTAAGAAACGTTGACTCGTGGAATAGCAGTCCCAGCCTCGACGACGGAATTTATTGCCGACTTGAACAATGAATATAGATTGACCCGGCGGATGGCTTCCCCACTGTGCTAGCACAAGAAGAGAAATTTTGCGGCTAAACTTTGGTTGAGCCCGGGACTTGACTCAGTATAGGTGCTCCAAAATTTCCACATTTATTAATCGCTGTTTCTGTTGCGATACCCACCTTCTCTTTAGCAGATGCCATTGTTGAGTTTCGTTCCTGGGACGTCGAAATACTGGCTTTCGAACATTCTTCTCCTCGAAGTATCAGGCCGCTGAGTTTCTAACCATACAAATACAACCTCCGAAATTAAAAGGTACATCACTATGTCTATTTCCACAACCTTCCTCTTGTGTATACCTCTGCCGGCTTTGTGGAACCTCAGAACCCTGGAACACCAGAAGAACAGGACCGGCGGATGGACTTTCCAGGAATACAGAGATCGGGGACCCTGTACCCCGAAACTCCGAATTCGAATCTTTGACCGAGAGATTCTTTCCAAAGACAGCTATCGTGGCCCTGGACCTGAAGATAGGACGGAGACGAGTATTTTATCGACGTACGAACGTTCTTTATTTGGTTGACCGCCGGCGGAGCGCAAAACGTCGCGTTAAACGTGGACTTCGAGGGCGCGTTTCGTTTAGCACATTGGGGAATCCGAGATCACGTCGGATGAAGACTGGTGTGTTTGGGATATGTGCCATGCCCGAGTCCTAGAACATATCAATTCCGGAACATCGTATCATAGAGCGACATACTAGTACTGTCTGAAAAATGATTCCACCAAATTTTACGCAAACTTTCTTGGTTCAAGCACTGCAGAGGAGTTGAATCGGACTACCGGGGAAAACCGGACCTGAAAGCCCCCAGATTATTCGCCTGCGAAGCCGAGCTCAATCTTGCACACGCTCGCGGTACGCATTTGGCACAGCAAGCGCCGAGAACAGAAGACGAGAACGGAAAATCTGTGGAGCTCACCCAAAATTCGTGGTATTGTAGAACCGACCCTTCGGTATAGTCAATCTGAGCCTGATGCTTTCTTACCTATCTAACAAGCTCATATATCGCCGGCATCGTCCGCGCCACAACTCAAAGAATCAACCCCGAAAACCAAGATTTGTTTCTTCACTCGACGAGATATCGATCGCCGGTTTATTTCAAGATCTGCGGGACTCTGTCGAGGCTGTTTTTTCAACGACAAGAAAAATAATGAATCGTTTGGCGTGCTTACTATTAGAAGCTTCCAATGAGCATTGGTCTTGGACCGGCAATGAATCAGCCACCCACAGAAAGAGTCTCTCTCGGGCAGTGCAGATTGATTGATTGAATCTTTCAGAAGATGTCGGCGAATTCTAGGCTCACTATTTGACAGCGTCTTGGTATGAACTGCACGAAGGGGAATCAAATTGGCTGGTTTGCGTCACTGCTCTGATATAGACGACCATCGCACTAATCCTTGTTCTATGGTTGGAGTGAGACGCGGAACTCGTCGAGCAGAGAGGTTTTGAATATTCTCTGCACTGTGCTCATCCACTAGAATCAAACTACGAGAGATAAATCACCGGCAACATATCGGAACGCGACCCACTATCACGATAAATTGTTGTGACGCTCCATCAAGAGCGTATTCCGATACAATTAGAAGCGCCGCTAGCAGGCTTCTCCGGCATTCAAGTGGCGAGCGAGGTTTGAAATGTGGCTGATGTCAATCCTGGAACAGCTATAGTATTAGCAGAAAAAATTGGGACGCCAACCGAACACCACCACTGCTAAAGTCCACCAATCGGGTTTTGATGAGGATCCGTTGGACTGAACTGAGTTGATAGTGCGCCTTTCCACTTTGCGGCGCTGATTCGACACAATGAGTTGCCAACAATCTATGAAGCAATCACAGCGTGCTCGTACTTACAAGGAACGACAAGTAAGCTCCGTGTTCGGCGCATGACATCGATTGTGGTCCAGTTTGAGACACAAAGATTGGATTAACCAAGTATTGTGGCCATACCAAGTCCGCAATACGGTGAAATGAATTGAATCGGTTTCATTTCTTGTCCTTGTGCGCGAAAAATTAGCTGCGATAGGCAGTGAGTCCAACATATGCGGTAAGAATGGTCAGAATCACTTGAGAGGTAACATTTAGCCCTTTCTGAATCTTCCGCAGTGGCAGTAGGATTGGGCCACCTCAATGGGAATCCCACCTGCTTCGGGATTTATTGAGGGAAAGTGAAGTCTGCACGGACAGACGAAATCCCCGCATCGTCACCATGATGCACCTACAGGGACACATGGAAGAAAGATATATGCGTCTTCTCGTCAACGGTTTTGCACAGAGTGTCAAAACACAAAGTCCTTGTCAAACTATTCGCCGAGAGTTTCGAATGCCTCGCGTCAGAGAGCCCGGGTACGTGCACAACAGAAACTCTGGAAGCTCGATGATGTAGGAAGAATCACACAATGAACGCATTCTGCGGGATTCGAGGCCCGGTAGGCAGGTAAGCCGGCAGTAATGCGACGAATTTGTGAGTGAAGGGGCTGCGCGATCATCTCCAGAGAGCTATTTTGGGAGAGAAAAAAAGTGGCATGGAGAGACACATGATGCTCTGAAACAAAGCGGCGTCAAATGAAATTACCTGCGAGGCCAATGGAGAGACAGAACCTGAAGTAACCCGCGGAGGTAGCATATTCCATGGCAGGTCCGGGTCCTGCCACGGTGGGAGATATCTAGATGTGAATTTGAAAAGAAAAACACTCTGATCAGGGGAAGGAATGCCTACAAGAGGTGGGAATCTAGTCAAGACATAATACGCAGACTTTTGATGCCAGGTAAAAAAACTTGAAGGTCGCACGGTACCACATACTCGAATTTGAGGGAATTTCAAGGGAAACTTCAACGAGTCGGAGCTCTCTAACCACGTTAGTAACCACACTGCAATAAACGCAGCGGAATTTGTGTAAAGACGACAGAGACAGCTTGTCCAGCTTAAAGTTGCGCTCAGAATTGAGCAAGTAAGCCGGTAAGACGTGACAGGGTACTTGAAGTACGAAAAACCCAGTGGAAGTGCAACATCAAGCTTCAAGATCTAATTGAAACTCCGACTCGGACGCGGGAAACTTTCGGCACAGCAAAATGATCTCCAATTCAAAGCCGTCGATGTTTGATTTCTCTCCTGTCTCAGGCTGTCTGCATAGTTCCTCAATATTGCCTCAATATTAACCCAGTGAAAATCCCGTATGCCGAGGTTTGCCGTCCATTGCCCAAAATTGCCGCGACCGGGCTCATAATTGCCCAAAAGTGCTCCTCGTTGCCATTAACCTCAAAAATCGTGAACTTCGTCAAATTATCCTCGGAACTGACCCAAGTCATCGACAAACATGTCCACAGACCTCTGCGAAAAAAGCCCAAGTCCGTGTCGACGTCATCGTCGATGCCGCACAACGTCGGAGTTTCAAATGCCTTGCTCCCGACCTCCACCATCCACTCCCCGCTGCCTCCCTCCTTGGTCTTGGCCTCCTCCGTCGTCATGCTTCCCAAACCTCTCCTTGTGTCCTCACCTTCGCGACAGCTTAAAACTCACGTCGATATTCAAGAATCCATCCACTGCTTTACATGGATGCAGAGCGACTCGATGACGCGATTCCCAACGCCCACATCTGCAATCGCCGCCTAGCGGCACCCTACACGAACTTCCTTCCAGGTCCATGGGACTGGCATGCAAGGTCAGGCTGACATAACAGTTCGCGAAATCCTCCTCTTCAGGTGCGTGTGTACAAAGCTCGACGGCGTCTCGCTCATTTCAATCTTCTTGATTCTTAGACGAACATGCAGGACTAGGTGCGTAAGCCGTGGATCTGCTGTTTTTAAGCCATTCACATCCGTGCACAGTGCGCAGAGTCGCTCCTTCACCACCTCACTTATCGGAAGCGCGCCGTATTGGGCTGTACGCATGTACGTTTCACTCTCCTCTCCCTATAGCTCATCGTCTCATCCAGTCGTAGCATGTAAGCCTCGCTCGTTAAGAGGAACCGTTGTATGTCTCTTGATTTGTGCTGCTTTCATGTTATTAATCGTGGCTCTAAGCAGATGATTCGGATACAATACGTCTTTTAGACGCTTGTAGCGCGTAAGTCCTCCGTGATGCCGCCCGTTTTCGCTCTCTAGCTAATTTTGCATGCAGACTGTTCGGCTCATGCTCGGAAACGGAGTCCGTTGTTCCACAGGTAACCTTGAGTTTACTGCACTGCGCGTGTTATTCACTTGTTTCTAGATCGCTGCGACTTGGTGGTATGAGGCGGAGGTGCACTGGAGAAGTTTCGCTCGGTTGGGTGGAGTTGGCGGGGAGGTCGTGTAGGGGATCCGTATCGCGGACTTGTTTGTTTCATGACTTCGTTGTAGTACGAGTAGCATGGATAATATGGGATTTATCGAAATAAAGCAAAATAATAAGGAGGGCAATCATAAGCAAGCAACGGCATGCCTGAGCACAAAATGGGCAACGTTGAGCAACTCGCGGCACAATTGTGAATTGCTATAGGCTCATTTTGCCGCCCCCAGTTGCCCAGAATTGCCATCTTTTGAGTGGGCAATTTTGGGCAGCTGTCGGCAATCCTCGGCATAGGGGATTTTCACTGGGAGGCCTCAATCCTACAAATTGACTGCACAGAAACATCCGCTAGACTTTTGAACGAACTGTGACCCATGACTTCTCTGTGCTACTAACAAACAAGATTGACGTACAAGTAGCCGCCGAGTTCCTGGAACTCCTTGGGTGCGTTCGAACGACCCGCCCGCGCAGGCACACGACCACTCGAATCGTGGCCTGTGAATTCCTCATAGTCTAGTATGTTTTTGATCGGGGACCTTGGTGGGCTGCTATCGGTCGAGCACGCCCGCTACCTAGTACGTATTCTATTGCATCCTCACTTGCTTGCGGTCACGATGTCAGATTTCTGGGCCGATCCGAGAGTGATTCCGCTGTCCTGGGCGGTCGTTACTGACTTGAAAGATCCCGCCGTCTGGACGTGCTGCATCATGGATCTGACCGCAGCCATTTCATGACGGTCGAGATCAGCGTGCCAAATTTTCCTCTTTTTGACATTGTCTCCCAGGAACTTTTCACACGGAAACTCAAATATTGGGTGGGTTTTTACGCCTACCTGGGTCAAAAATGTCAGTCGGCCGAAGACACTTTGGACATCTTAGCGCAAGTGACTTGAATGCAAATTTCTACTGAATTTGTTCACGAGTTTCAGCAAATTATGCAAGTAAGTTGCCGATGTACGCAGGTGGAATCGGCTTGAAATCCCGGAACCGACTGTCATTCAGTAATTCACAACGGCTCGTGTCTTTTTGTGCCTGGAAGAGGATCAAATCGTGTCTGGTATGTGATGGAAAGTTTTTCAACCACAAAACACAACCGTGGGAAATGTTTGACATTCATTCCGTAACCATGATCAGCTTGGCATTTGCGGTCGTCTCTACAACTTCCGTCTTACAAGCAGCTGCCCCCACGCTGAAGAATATGTCCCTGAGAACTCAGGCATCCAACTGGCTCATTCAAACTGTCATTTGAACCAAGGCACAGGCGCACTGAACATGGTGACGGGCATTCGCGAATGAAGAAGCCTCCAACGCAATAACACTGTCACCTGTTCTTTCTCTAACGTTTTTCTCCGCTCTGGACTCTCGACTTATATCTATGTCGCAGAACCTGATGCAACTCTCTCGTCACTGGTGGACCGGACCAAGACTAAACTCTCTTCAAAGCTTCCAATGACCCTCTCAGCTGTCCTCGATGCCGCCTACTGCCGCGTGTCCCGAGCATCTCTGAACATAAGCTGGGTCACTGTTTCTCCATCCACCAAGTAGTGTTTCTAGCGTGCACACAACTGTGATTGTTTTCTGCCTCTGCCCCATCTGCCTTAGCTCCAACAACTTGACGCCAGTTGCACAGAACGTGCGTCGGTTGGGGCGGGATTATATTAAAATCCACGCAACCTCTTCAATCCGCATGTTGACCGACATTGTTGCACACGATTGTAGACTAACATGTATCGTCGAAGGCCCGGAGCGGAGACATTTTTATTCCCACTCTCGTCGCTTGCGATAATGACGGTCATTGGGTGACGTTCGGGGTGCGCTGCGACCAAAGAAGAGCGGGTTCTAATTAGGGCCAGTGATTCGGATACCACCTTCCTCTTCACCTGCGAACCGCATTGTTTCAGACTCCGCGAGGCATGACACTGGCACGAAGCGCAGTCAAGAAACTGGGGTAAGAAGCCGGCATCGAGGACTGGGAGCAATGGTAGCAGACAGCGATGAGATTATAGTAAGCGGGACCCAGATGGTCACTCCTCCGTCACTGACTTCCCGCTCTGAACTGCCGACAGCTGATGTGCGTATATGCTATGCTCCCTCGTTCACCTGTTCTCTGTCGCCTTCACAGCCTCTTGAAGCACATACTAAGGCTCTACCATCCCTTCTGTCGGCCAAACTAAAACGGCATGGCGGCACACGACCAATCCAATCCCACTCGAAATCAACTTTCTTGCAAAATACTTCGTTTTCTGTTTTCTGTTTTCTGTCGAAGCTGCACCAATTGGTCCAAGACTACATACTTCTTCGGTCTGTCTGCCGACTCTCAACTCTCACCTGGTGTACATACGTCAACGAAACGGCAAATGGCGTTCATGATTCTGCCAACGCCAATGTACATCCGGCTCTCTCTCGGAACCAACAACATTCATCTCACGAAATAAATAACGTCCATCCATCACTCATGATCATTCCCTCGCAACGTCGAGATATCGCAATCATAATCAAGTCTCAAATTTTGAATGCGGTAGCGGTAACAGCACCATGGCCAAGCGGAGCCCGATCCGCGATGGAAGTAAGTAAGTTACATAGCACCAAGTCCTATTCGCGGTTCAATCTGTCTGAGTCGTACTACTAACCACACTAGCACTGTCAGGATATAGCAAGAGAGAGATTTCAATTCTAATTATTGCCGGCCATGGCCAGGAACAGCAATCATCTATATACTGAAGCCCAGACCCTCCAACCCATCATTCTCCTGTCGGTCTGTACAAGATGTTTAATACTGAATCGAAGAATTCGAAGCATTGCATTTGTGGCAGGGGCGAGCATATGATTCGTTCATTATCCGTTGTTCAATTGTGGTATGTATGTCTGCACAGAGAGACGTGACGGCGCTATACTAGTATATGTGTAATTTTCTCGGAGAGTCTCGACGTGAAAATTTAACAGTGACAGTTGGCAAAATTCCCGACACCTTCCAACGCGACTGTATAGCATGACGGTGTATTAGATGAGGTGTTCACCGCCGCGTCGCGGCGCGCGGATCTACAGTGCGGGGTACTAGAAGTTAGAACCGAAACCGATTGAACCGTAATCGACGTACATAAATAAGCCCTTGACCTCGAGTTTTGGATGCATCAAGATAATTACATTCACTGCTCTCCATTCGGTATCAAGCGCCAAGCGCAATGGCCCAAATCATAAATGGAGCGGCGCGAAAATAGTATGTTAGTATTCGACTGAATCCGGCAACGCCGCGATACGGAGACCGACCGAAATGAGGTATGTACTAACAGAAAGTATATATGCGACAAGCGGCGTGAGCCTATGTACCTACAAGTCTCGGCGGGCGAGCTGATGCTGCTGCGTCTTGCTGCGTACACTAGGCTGTGGATTGTTAGGCTCAGGCTGATCCGGAACGCTCAGCGCTCAGAGCTCGTTAAGTAGGACAGAGGGAAAGAGCCTTGAAGGATCGGCAATGATGCAAGTCGGAACACCGGCGGCAGGACGGGCACAAATTGTCGAAAATAAAAAACATACAGTATTATCGCGTTGGCGAAGTCCAAGTGGAGTGCGAATGTTAGAAGAAGGGCCTTGTCGATCCGCATAGAATTAGAATTTAGAGTTTGTTAATAACTTGAACTAACTTGAATTCGTGATCATCCACATTATACATACACGTGGAACATTCGTTCGCTTGCTCGGTAGATAGAGGAAGGAAGGAAGGAAGGAAGATTACACGGCACGGTCCCCTTAGGAACGCCGGGGCCCAGGGAGTAACAGAGTGTACAGGCACTAATATACACTACGGTCCCTGGACTTCTCTACCACCCCGTAGCCGAGCTCACGGCCGCAATCTCGTTGGATCCGCCGCGGTAGAACTAAAGGATGATTAGAAAAGTAGTCAGTGTTTGGAACAGGAATTTGAGGACTCTAAGGACGTATTACGGGGACGGAATAAAATATTTCGAGGACATCATGTGCAAATTTAGCAACCAGGGCAATGTTCGGTCGAGAATATATCATGGCTTTCAGGAAGTCCACAGAAGAAATTTGTTGGCGCAGATTTTGAAGTTTTGGAGCATTGTAGAACAGCTTAGCGAGGAAGACGTCGCGGATTTCGACCAGTTCAGTCGAAGAACCGCATTCTAACATAGCATGTTCCGGAGATTCAACTCCTGTTTTGCAAAATCGACAGATACGTAGTGACCGATCAACAGGTTGGTTAGCGTGATTTGCATAGCGCAAGATTTCCAGGGCAAGTTGGTGGGTTGAGAGCAGGAGCGAGGTTAGCGCCTCTCTGTGCTTCTGTGTTGATACCATCGTCAAATAATGCCGCAGTTGTAAAGTTACTTGCGTAGGTGGTTTGTCCTTCTGAGGTTCGAGCCGTCCTCGTAATAAATAGAGCTTCTCGTTTGAGTCAACGCAGTCCTGCAACCAGCGCTTCATTGAGATTTCCACAACTTTGATAAAATTCCTGATATCCTGAATTGTCGTGGAATTCGTCAAGGCCAGCGGTGGGCATGTAAAAGGCAGTCTTGAAGCAGAAATAACGAGATCTTTGGCCCAGGATTTCTTGTTTTGCGTGCACAACTCGATTGAGCTGTCAACAGCGGCACGGGCAAGTTCACCTTTATTGAGGCCGAGAAAGTAGATGAGATGCTTCAAGATCAAAACCAGACGTCTGACTCGCAGGGGGACTATTCCTGTTTCCGTGAATAGCGGCGCTACCGCTGAGCGGGAGTGGAGGTTGAGCATAAATGTAGAATCAAGGCCCCGAGTCAACGGAATTCTTTTGTCTTGCCGACATGAAATGAATTATGGATCTAGGAAAATGACTGGTAAGTATCATCATCATCTCTTGTCGTCGGACAACGGAGGTTCGAGTAATTTCTGATGCAGTTGCACTACTCGTAAGTCAGATTTACCGTTTGTGGAAAGGCTTCAGCCAAGCTCGTCGTACCAAGGCAGGGTGGGCGAAGCCCGATGACCTGAGAAGGATTAAACGCAAACGTGAAAATGCATCATCGACTCGCTTGATGTAGGATTCAACCCGAGAATCCCGAACGCGAAAGTCGCACTACTGGAAATCAATCAATGACGCAAACGAAGAGAAGGCTGTTCAATGTCGACGAGCAAATATTCTCGAGCAGATCCAGACGCCAGAAGCGCAAGCGCAAGCCGCCGGTACGAACTTGCCAGAAGACGAAGAACCGCAGAGCTGTCATTGTCAGAACTAGCTTCTCAACTACGACAGAGCAAAAAAATTGTCACCCCAGAAAATCGAATTCGAAAGGAAGGTGCAGCGAGAGCTGGGATCCTAGAATTTGCCAGTAGTAAGTACATGGCGGTGCTTCACGGGCGTGGCACTATATGAAGGAGTAAGTAGTGTCCCGCGGGACGAGCAAGGCGATCTTCTACTCCGAAATTGTCTTCGTCGTGTGCTATGTAATAAAGCAGAAGTCTTGTGCACAGACGCCTCGTCCAAGTAGGCCATATGGTGCATACCTGCGTATTGACGCCCCTCGGAGCCTGAAAGCTTGAAGACTTTTCTTGAGAGAAAAGCGCACAAGTGCCTCGTCTTCGCTGGCGTCGCTGAACTTCGGTCCGCAAGAGATGAACGCAAGACCCGCATGTGGCGTGTTAATTGGGGGTTCCGCAATGCTGCACGTCCCCAACCCGTGAGCGACGCCAAGCTTAATAAATGAGAGAAGCAATCCGTTTGACAGTAGCTTTTCTTTGGTGATACTATATGTGCATGTGCAGCACAATCATTCGAATGGACCCCATTAATCTTTGGAGTTGAATTCGCCTTGTATTCCGGATCCAATCTTATAATTGATATCCGGTTCATGAAAGCTGAGCTTCAAGCAGAAGTTGAATTGCCTTGTACTCTGGATGCAATGAATCAGTGTCTTGTATTCGACGCCCCGGTCCTCGGTCTTGTATTATCCTTGCCCTTGTGATAGCTTCAGAACGGCAGCCCCGAGTGTTCCAGCTCGAGAAACTGCTAGGTGACTCCTCCCACACGTAAAGCAACTGGTTGTATTGGGCATTGGTCCTGAGAGCTCTGGGATTTCGGTCAAGAGATGAAGACGCCGTTCATCGTCGGCCGACCCAATTCATGTTGCAAGAGGCAAGAGCTCGCGATACGCTCGGAGTGAGCCCAGGGCCAATAGTTGCCGGTGGTTTTGTGAGATTTTTGAGAGATTCATTCGGCCGACGTTAGGAGGAACCGGGGCCCAGGCAGCGACTCGGAGAAGTAGGAGTCCCATAATGTCAATGGCTTCAAATTGCGTGAAATGCGTCGAGGGTTTTCGAAGAAAGTAAGTAAGCCGCATGGCAGCACAGCCTCCAAGTTCTACTTGCCAGTTGATCAATTGAATCACAGTCGACTCTGAACCAGAGACAATAATTCTCGTTCAACTTCTTCGGGTCTCGCACTTCAATATAGCTTCAATCCCGGGAACCCATCCCAAAGAATTCTTATTCTATTTTATGTTTTACTTGGGTATATACAAGTCCCCACCCACTACCTTTTCTTCCTTACTACATAGTAATAATCCCCTTGCGCCTCCTCCGCGTCGAAACACAACACCATGAAACCCAAACGAATTTAATACCATCGTAAACCAACAAGAAACCCAGGTAAAGAAAAAAAAGTAAACCGTCGTTTGCAGTGCGCACCCACCACTGTCAATGGCATCGACTCGAACGAGTCGAAGCGCGCCATCGTCATCGTCACCGTCATCGAATCGACGTCGCTTGAGCACGCGAACCGGAGGAACAGACAGCGGCGGGGCAAGACATAGCCAAACAACGAATATTGTAAGTAGCGTAGCGGTAGGGATAGCAACGGAAGGTACGGGGAGAAGAGCGATAACACAGTAAACGGACAACATAGACACAAAACAAAGCAGAACAGAACAGAACAAAGCAGAACGACGAGCAGCATAGCGATACGAGAGCAAATTGCTGGATGATTTAGTTCGGTAATGAATAAGGTGTATGTATGTATGTGTGCAGCATAGCATATAGCAAGCAGTAACAGCGCGGTGGAGGTCGACGATGGGGGAGTAGGGTAGGATACTGGGGGATGGGAAGAGGGGGTGCAGGTAGATGTGAGGAGGGAGGACAGAGGTGGGGGCGGGCAATAATCAATAAAGCAATAAGCATGCGGATAAAGTAAAAAAGAATAAAGTAGCAGTAGAGTTTATCATTCTTATCTTCAGGGGGGAGGGAGTTGTCGACGACGACGACGGGTCCCGAAAATCAGGACACCTATCGGTGGATCGGCCGACCAAAGCAAGCGATGGGGTGGTGGTATCATATGTACAAGGTATTTGTTGAAGAGGATGAGGAGGAGGCGCTTTACGGTTTGCTGTACGTCGCTTTTTTTCGATGATTTAAACAGTGGGTGAAGGTCGTTAGAGGTCGTCAAGAGTCGTCAGAGGCAAAGTCAAAGTCATAGGGGTTCGAGAGTTGGGATACTATGGAAGGCATGAAGTGAGGCGGGAGGGAGGTCCATTCGAAGGAGCGCGGGCCGGGAAAGGTTCATTCGTTGACCTGGGGCAGGGGACGAGGGTAGATCGATCACTGATGGAGAGCGGGAGCGGGAGCACAAGAACGAGCAAGGACGGGGAGAAGGAAGCAAGCAAGCGGGAAGGGAGCGGGAACGACAACACTTACTACACCCATCCATAGTCAGCTTCAGCTTATATCACATCACACAATAAAAGACACGCACGTTGAAGATCTCCCATCGTCCTTGTCGGACAAACGGAACTCGGTAGCATGGGGGAATCGGCTTCGCTTCGATGAAGACTTGGACGGATGCCACGACGAGTTGCGGAAGGCGGACAAATCCATGCAGATGCGGGACGCGGACAAATCCGTGCAGACGCGGGACCGGCGGCGGCAAGATTAGTTGGACAGGATATGCCATTCCCATCCATCCAATCTCGTACCCCCCCTCTCAATCAACCAATACGGACCGCATCCCTATCCTCCACGAATAGACCTCGAGCGCTCGAGCACGCGAACTCGAAACGCCAAGCAGAGTTACAGGAACACACGATCTCTCGGAGCAAGGCACCGACACTGGGAACCCAACGCACGAACGTTCGCGAAGTAGCACAGGCATTACGGCGCACGTCCAAGAATATTCTTGGTTGCTGTGAAGGTGTGCACTTCAAAGATGCTTGTCGACGTCGATGTGTCGATATCGAAACTGATAGGGTAGAGTGTCGGGGCGGATTGCCGAATTGGGTGCGTTGGAGAGATGGATGGGTGAGACCCGAGTGGAGAGATAGTCGCCTTCACGTCGGGGGTGGTGCTGCCGTGCTCAGGGAGGAGAGGTTATCGATAGATGCTTGTCCGTGTCGCGTCGAGAAAGGTGTTATCGTTGTCGTCCATGCGCGCCGCCGCAGTCGTCGTCGTCGTCCAAGTCGTATCCTCCCTATTCATCTTGCCCGTTGATTGCCCATTACTTCCCCTCGCCTTTCTGTCAACCCAACCCCCGAACCCAACCCACCCTCCCACACAAACACTAATGCATCTGTCCCCCTCCCCCATACCCCATCCCCAACATCCCCCCCTGCCCATCATGTTGCATCTCCATCTCCATCGCCTCATCATCAAACTCATACCCGCCCCCTACAACAAACCCGCCCCCGATATCCGCAACAGGGCTATGATGGTGATGCAGCGCATCCACAACTTGAACACCGTTGACGCCGACGCCGGGATCGACGTTACCGTGCCCGTACCACTGCTCGCCCCCGCCGATGTCGACGACGGGGCTATGATGCTGCTCGACATGCCCAGCAGGATCATACCAATGCTGATCCTGCTGGCCATGGTGGTCGAATCCGCCTCCCCCTCCCATGCCCACGCCGACCAAATTGACAACAGGCGTATGCACATGACGCGGCAAATCCCGCACCTCCAAGCCCGACACATCGATCCGAGGCGCCTGGGCATCGTCGACGGCACCTGCCAGCGCCGAGCTCAACGTCGAGGTCGAAGCCAACGCCGACATGGAATTTGTTGAGCCAGTGGTGGGTGACGGCAAAGCGAACGCCGCCGTCGAAGCAGCATTGACATCCACAGGCGAAGTCGAAGTGGTCATCGTCATCCCATCCAATGGCAATAAAGCTGCCATCTCCAACTTCACCTGTACCAGCGGCTGCGGCTGCGTCTCGATCGTCGTCGATCCCGATCCCGACGCAACGCCAGAGGTCGAGGGGGATACCACGGTGGGCAAAACACCTATGAAAAAGTAATCAGCGCAATGTTCGCAACAATTAGATGGATAGATAGAAAGTTAAAAAAATCGAGTCAGATCAAACGAATCGACGAAATGCCTCCGAGATATCCCAATCATTCAAACACAAGTAAAAATACCGCGTCGGCCTGGGTTAGTGAAGGTAGATGCATATGGCGCCATCCATAGCAAGGATAAGCGAACCACGGATGCTCGGATACACGGATGGGAAAACGGACGCAGAAATAGCAGGAAACGGCTCGCTTGCTGCGTCGCAAGGGGTCCCCAGATCGAACAACGCAACGCAAGCGCGGGCGCTGCTCGCCGTCGCGGGAACGGCAGGCAGCGCACGAAAGAAGAGACACGACGCGCAAGAAATCGCAGAGAAATCGGAAAAACAAAACACACCTTCCCCACCCAAAGGCGCACCCTCACCAGGCACCACCTTCTTCTTCCTCATCCCCCGCCGACTCTCGATGGGATACTCGCATTTGAGAGCGCGGCGGAGGCATTGTCTTTAGAGAAATTCGAGTCAGTATCGAGTGAAAACGAAAAACAGACAAAAACGAAATCAAACTCACCCACAACTCCCCTGCCCCCCCCTCCCCACCCCCACCACCACCAACAACACCAGCAGCAGCAGCAGCCGCCACGGCGCTCGCGCTCGGCGGCCCGCACGCGATCTTCCTCCCGCGGCAGAAAAGACACGCGAGGGGCGGTTTCTTGTGTGGGGTTTGTTGCTGCCCCGCCCCGCCTGCTGCAGACGCGGAAGCAGCAGCAGAAGCAGCCTTGCCCTTGCCCTTCCTCGGGGTCTTAGCGGGCGTCACGGGGGGCAATGAGGCAGAAGGCGACCGCGTCCGCGATCGTGACCGCGAGGAGCGCGAGCGCGAGAGGGAGGGGGATTGCGATTGCGAGAGGTGGGAGGGGGATCGCGAGGAGTGTGAGTGGGAATGCGAATGCGAGGAGTTGGCTGAGCGGCCGCGTGCGTGCGAGCGCTGCCGTTTACGCGGGTGGCGGCGGTGTTCCGCGTCGGTGTCGTCTGCGTCTTCATCATCATCTTCTATGTCACGTGCTTTGGACGGCGATGCCGTCGTCGCGGTCGTGGAGGGAGACGTGGGGGAGGCGGGGGAGGTCGGGAGCTTGAGCACGTTACTAGAATCATACGCTTTAGTCATCACCACCACAACACAGAAAATGCAGAGAAAAAGTCTTTTTACACACCTGCGCAACGGACTCGCGGGATAATGCCCGATCCTCCTCTTCTGCGGCTTCGGCGGCCTCTCCTCGCGCGGGTGCGGGTTGCGCCGCGTCGGCGCGGGCGGATACGGGAGCACCAGCGGGGGGTGCGGGTGCGCGAGGCTGCGAGGGAGCGGAGGGTGGGGCAGGATCAGCGGGGGCGTGTACTGCTGCCGTTGAAGATGCTGATGCGCGTTGTACTCCAACGACGAAGTGTCGGAGAACACGGACACGGACGGGGAGATGGCGCTGAGCGGGGGCGTCTCGGCCTCGCTGTGGGTGAACAGCGACGCGGTGGAGGAGATGGGTGAACAGTTGTTGTTGTGATTAGACACCTCGGGGAGCGTGATCATCAACGGCGGCGGGGCGCTCGCTGGACCCACAGGCTGCGTCGTCGCTGTCGTCGTGGTGGGCATATACGCCCACTCTGGCGGTAACCCATACTCGCCCTCGAGAACTCCCAACTGCAACGGCGGCGGCGCGCCCCCATGCTTCCACTCCGGCGGCCCATATATCCGCGTATGCTCGACAACGACCTGCGCCGGCGGGGGCTGCCTCGCCGCCGGGAACGTCGCAAAGAACAGCTCGTCCTGCTCGCGTTGCTGATCTCGAAAATGGTTTCCTGAATTCATAGCAGTAGTCATAAGTTGTTCGGAATCGCAGTCAAAGTCGGTGTGGGCATGGGAAGGAGAGAGGAGGGCAGGCCTTGATTACAAGTATATAAACTGCGTTTTTTCGCGCTAAGACCGTACACGCGACCCGACCCTACAATTCGGATCTATCCCCACACATTCCTTTATAGATACCTCCCCCCGATTTGGTAAAACTGAGATATCGATCTGGATTCTAAGGATTTCGTACGTTTCTATCGGTGAGCTGCATGGTCACCGATATTATCTTCTGCTTCATCTTGCCCATCGCAGACGACTAATTTATGAGGCAATCCAATCCTACTACGCGCATCTCATTCGAATTCCAACTCAGCGACTCGCAGTTTCACAAGCCACAAACTCAAAATCATCTGTCCTCTTTCCTATCCCTTTCCGCTCGCTTACCACTGCTTTATTGCAAATTTCATGTCTCCAAGTTGACTACCAGTTCATTTGTTGCTCTCATTTCAACCCACCTTCCTACCAACCTAACCCTCCCTTCCTTCAAGACTTACCTCCAAAATCAAAGAATCCAAACTCAAAACCCATGGCCACCCAATGCATCGTGCATCCACACCCTTGGTCCTCCCGGCCGCCGAGCCCGAATCCCTGCCCAAATCCCCATCACCCACATCTTCACATCTCGACTTACTTCCCATCACATTATACATCATCCATCACTGATCCGACTCGCCCCTCACACCCGGTGACCCGAATTCGCGGGACCGCGTCGACAACAAATTAGTTCCGATAGGTTTGCTTACGCGGAACCAGATAAGACTTAGACGAAGAAAACATGGCGAGAACATTGACAAGCGGAAGCAAAAAAACCTCAAAAAGTATCTACGATCGATCGATCGACAAACGAAAATCCTTACTGACTCCTCCCGGCAAACCCCACACTCCCCATGGAGACTACACCTGACTACACAAAAGAAACGAACCGACCCACCCAATCCCGACGCAGCAGTGACGACTGAACTCTCCTCGACTTCATCTTCACGTGAAAAGTAATAGAATACTGCCTCTGGCAACTTGAAGAACGTGCAGGAACATGAAAGTGAATGAAAATTCACCGACGCGCCGACCATTCAATCTCGTTCTGAACGAAACTTTTGTGTTGTCGATCTCCACTCCATTCTCCTCATCCGACACCCTGCATCGCATCCATTGAATCGTCCCTGAATCGCAAAGCTCTCCACTAGCTAAAACCGCCCTATGCTCTGGTTCAAATCCACCGATGCACCGACAGCCCATTCAGAATTTGCATTATTTTCAAGTCGATCTGCACTCCATCCCCAAACCCCTTGGATCGCATCATCCGAGTTGTCCCCTGATCGTAAAGTACTCTTGACACCAAAAGGAGCCCCCATCGTGTATGCTTCCAACGATTCGACTTGGACGGTATGTAAAAGTTTTGGCCATCCCGAAACCATATACAAAACCAAAAATACATGTAACCGCCGGCAGTACACAGGCAAAGGTTCAGAAAAGACTCCGAGTCGTATTCCCCAATTCTTCAATCATAATCGGTCGTTACCCGCTTTTCTCTTCGCTCTAAATTTCCAAATACAAGGTAGGACAGTCTGGGGGTTTACCATACCACAAGTCCCGGCCTACCCCCTACGCTTCACGATCGAAGTTGGATTGAAAGTAGGGACTGTAAATGCATAGATGGCTGAACTTGAAGTCTCGAAATCTATCTTGCAGGCCGAGGCCGTTGTGTTGATGTTGAATCGTCGAGTGGGTCGCTTCCATCGAGTCGTTGAGTTGGCTTGTCATATAGTCGGGGTATATTGCGCTTTGGAGGTCGTTGTGGTCGCGGGTGGCTCGACTACGGTTTAATGGGTCGGTCGGTCGGCTTGATTAAAATGTAAAGGACAGAGAACTTGTAGAAGCGGCGCCAACCTGAAAGTGCCTTCAATCAATTGCTACTTTCAGTTATTCGACCGAGTTTAATTTGCCTGTGAGTTGAGATTGATTTATTCAATTACAGTCCGAAAAGACTTAGCTGAGTCGAATAATTACCTGTTTCCCAAATTCAATTCTCCCCTTGTTCTCCCCTCAAGTTATCCAGTGAAACTATAACAGGCGTCTCCCTCGAGGATGTATGAGACGCGGCGGACACACACATCTGAGATGCGGCACACCGCGTCCAGATGCGGCACATGTGCCGAAAGTGTTGGAAGTACGGCAATTGCTAATTTCGGAAGTGTGCCGATTCTATTCAAGTAGGAGGTCTGTGCGCATCAAATTAAGAAAACAATGTACAATACAAGCAATGGGGAGCCAAATATTGATCCCACTTTTCTTTCCCGTACCACGACATCCGTCGCCCCGCCCTCTGCAACAAACGCGCCGCAATGCCTTTTCAACACACCACCGAGAACTCGGAGTACATTGACAGCCTGCCGAACAAGAGATGGAGATTGAAGAGGTCGAGGCGAACAAGCGTGACTCCGCGGCACGTTTGAAGGAGCTCAGAGCCGCGCGGAAGGCAATGCGGAAGGGGGCGGGGAAGGGGGTGGGCAAGCGAGGGGGAAAAGGTACGACGAGCGTCGTTGTGTCTTCCAACTCAAGCGGCCGTGTCAAGACGCGAACCAGTGGTGTGTCCGCAGTTTATATTTTTGGTCCATGATCTGATTACGACTGAATACAGCGTCAAGTGCAGTAATCCCCCGCCTGTAGTGTCGAGTTCCACTGCCAACGTCCCTCCTTCAGCTGTACCCCAATATTGACTACATGTAACATGATTATATATTTCTGCCTTTCCTTCAATCCACCGACTGAACACGTTCATTGGACTCGAATGATGTCAATGGTGAAAACTTCTTCAACTTGGCAGCACAGCGTCATCGCGCGGGAATGAGCATATTCGGAAGTTACCGGACGTGCCGCATCTGTTCTGGCTCATGTGCCGCAGGTGAGCTTGATGTGCCGTATTTGAATTTGATGTGCCGCATCTGATTCGGGTGTGCCGAATCTCAGGTGTGCCGTGTGCGCCGCGTCTGTTCAATCCCGGTCTCCCTCGTGGTATAACTGAATTCAGCAATCTCCCACGATCACTGTAATTTGCGTGTATGTAAGTAAGTAGATATTCCGAAGCGTGAGCCTGGGTACTGTATATCGAATCGCGTTGCGACTAGCGACTTGAATTGAATTCGAAAAAGCAACGAAAAAGTACCTAAAAGTACGCGATGGACCGCGATCGAGACCGACCCGGACGATGCCGGTAGAGATTTGCGATGTGACGAGGAGGAGGGGTGATAAGTATGAGAAAAATTCTCCAGATCCGGACGCTGTTTGACACGGTTGGAGTGTCTTGGTTGAAAACCCTGCGCTCCAGCCCGTAAGAACGCTGTAAATGTGTTGGTAACGTTGTTGAATCTTCCCTCCTTCAATTCAAATATAGCTCAGCTTGCGAGTTGACGCAAAGGTGCTCGATAAAGTTGTAAATAGATGACCGTGAATACTGATTGAACCTAACAAATCGAAATTGAAGAGTGGGTATCGATCGCCATCAGCTGGTAAACGTTTGAACCAAAAAATAACACAAGCACTTTTCGCTCTAATCCCCACACACTCCGCAGCACCGACGCCTCGTTCATCCACATACATACATAGCCCTCGAATCGAACACGCGTACTGATAATTCCAGATTACCTACCGCATGTACACATGTAGGCGCATATGGACGTAGATCCGCCGCAATCCACAATCCCCGATACAGCAGACTGTGGGGAAGATAATTTGGATTTCAAATCAACACGACAACTTAACATACGCTGGGGAAAACAATTAAGACGGTTACTGTAGGGCCATAGCAACTCACTCACCTAATTTATCTACGGTCTGGGGAGGCCGGACATAAGAAACGCGAATCCGAGTCCGGGGCCAGACCGGGACGATTTGTTCTGTCATTATTGCATTCAAGGTTGACATTGGGTAACACTTGACGCCTCCGGAATTAGCGTCAATGCATAGAAGAAATAGGTGAAGTGGTGCGCGCGTGCATGCTCGACAGAAAGCGCCGAAATGACGCAGTAGTATCGGTAGCGGCCGCACATGCACAGTGCCGAACTGGAGTAGATCGTTCAGAGTCCCGTCTGAATCCTTCGTGTTCCGGAGCAGAAATTGGAGCTGGAATGCGACGAGGTAATAACACAGTGTCAGTGAGTAGAACGATCAATGCCATTATGACGCCAGATAGAGCGGCCGCAACATATCATGGGGAAAAAATTGTTTGGGGCGGCCAACCCAACATAGTTGAACCGAAATGGCGCAAAAAAGAATGGTGAGAACGTACCGATTGACAGAAATCGGCCGTTCCGGACAGAGTACGCGTACGCGAACTCCACTCGCACCAACTATAAAAAAGCATCCAAGATAGCGGCCGCCAGGCCAACCTTGTAAGCCCTTAGCCTGTCGGGAATTCGTGACGGTCGCCCACAAATACGACAATCAACGGAGAACCACGAGACACAGGCTCCACTGACGCAGTTCTATCATGCAGGTTATAAGCGAGTGGAGACATTCAACGAGGAAAAGATATTCACGGACCATCCACGGATCCAACCAGATGTTCCGTTAGAAGTGGAGTTCGACTATATACTGTATCCGTCGTGAAGAAACGTTAGTATAGGCGCGTGGGGGTTATATATATTCGCGTGGCCGGGGAGCAGAGCTGGTAACAGATAAGGAATATTCGGACGGAGGAACATAATGCTCGACTCGGTCGACATAGATCAAGCGAATTTTGCATGCGTTGCTTGACAGAGCTTCCAAAGACGCGCGGAGCCGCGCTTACACCGTTCAACATAAGTAGCGGAGGACGTCGCGGGGGAACGGGCAAACAGGTCTCCGAGTCCGAACTGGCTTCAAGTTGCCCGAAGTGGAGCGCAAGACGTGCCAGAACAGCGGAATGTATAGGGCATTGTTGATGAACCTCAGAGTATCATCACCGAGCTGGGCGGTAGAGAGAAACGAGGGGCAAACGCCAGGAAAAGACAAAGAATTGAGAAGAAAGAAAAGAAAGGGTTGATTCGGCGACGGCGAGTTCCGGAGCCGAGCCGATTCCATCCTTGTTGCTGACTAATCGACGAGTTTTCGACCTTGTCCACAACTCAGCAAAAATGTATCAAATGCGCCCGCCTGGGCCTACGAGGCCCCAATTCCCTCCTTCTCACCCTTGCCACCCTTCAAGGCAGCCCCAAACAACACCATAAACTTGCAATCGCTAGAGACGGCCCGTCGACGCCTTCAAGACCGCACTGATTCTTTTTCTCAAGTCCCCCGACGGCACATCTAATTTGAACTCGAAGGGCGCAACTTCCGTTACCCCTCGAATCTATCTTCGTCTTTACTTTGGCTCGAAGTCCCTTCGGTCAAAAATTGTCTCCCGCCCAACGCTGTCGAATTCAATGCAATAAAACTCGCAGGATGCCACAAGAATCCGCGGTACCAGCAGTTCTATCCAGCCGCACACGGTCGCACTTCATCCAATAGTTTCACCTATCAAATGTCTTGACGGAAATAACCATTCGTCTTTCTATCAGGGGCTCGTCTGGACAAGATCGTCGAGAAGAGCCTGAGTGAGCTGATAATGGACTAAAGATATGATCGTGGAAAGCACAACACATCCTTCGAGCGAGCGCCAGCAAGATCTTTTAGTCCGACACATCGACCATATGTGCCAGGAGCAGAGCACGAAGTCCCAGATCTTCCGAAGCAACAAATGTGGTCCGCACACGACATGAAAACGGTCCCAATGTCAGACCCGCCATCGTGAAAAACGGACGTGGAAGGAACTCGTCCATGCCCAGCTCAGGTGCTATCGCTGTATCGCTGCGAAAGTGCGCTCACACGAGTCCTGTCCCCGACTACGCAAGAACCACCTCCCTCAACAATCCTGTTTCGTCGCAGAGCACTCCCGCGCCAAACCACGACTCCTCTTCTCCTTCGATTCTGTCTGTCATCGGTGCAAACCTCCTGTCAGGAAATCTCATTGAGACAGTAAATCCAGCTTCGCCAGTCTCTCGAAGTGGACGCCCATATAGCTCTATTCGGCCCACTGTTTCTTCGTGCTCGCTGTCCGTCGATCCCTCCTTTTGAGGAAACCGTTCCGCATGATCACGAATGGTGGCGACAGTGGCATTGTCCCTCGCTTCCAAACCGTCTCCTTGCTAGGCGACCCCCCTGACCCTCAATGAACCACAGCCCCCAGACTATCCGCATGCACTTATCTCCTGTGTTGCGCTATAGCCAGCTAGGTCTTCCTTCGCTTCTGTCCAATCGGAGTCGCTTATGTGTCGCCACGACATGAAGATCCATCGAAAGGGTAAATCGGTGGTGGTGGGCCAGTCCAAGAACAACCACCTATTGCCCTCGCGTATGAATCAAGTCGGTGTACGGCCCGCAGCTCACTGCATCTCCCACAGCTTAAATGTCGGCGGCGTGCGCAAGTTCTCAGGCTTGGGTTCTCCGTGCGTCCTTTCCACGAGTCAAATGCTGGCGTATATCGTTATGAGCGAGGTAAAGTGTCGGCATGGAGGCGTCTGTGTATGGAATCGACGATCCTTGCTGTGTGGCGTAGAAACCCTGCGTATTTATTCTTCGCATGCATTGCGCCACTCGAGTTAATCTGATGAGCCAATTGGATATTCGTTGTTTCTTGGCCTATTTGAACAATTAGACTGAAGCACGAGTCAAGATCCTAACTGATACACACCAGCCACGAGACGGCCGAGTAGAAACGTGGGACGAAAAATCACGGTGCTGTCACCATCTCAGCAACTGGGCAGTTATTCATTCGGGTACCTCGTCCAAAAATCTGGCGGATCCCCTCATTGGCCGGTTTGCTGCTCCACCTCGGACGGACGAGGGAATCGGTCCGACCGCGAAACAAAAAGCCCCCTTTCCCGACCTTACAGACCTCGCAGCTGCTTCTCGACCCGCCACAAGGCAAAACTGCTTTCCCCCTCTGGAAAAGATGCACCGCTGCAGTCAGACAAAGCGTCGCAATCCGCCGACTCGTCGGGATTCTCTCACCAAACCAAGCATTGAAGGGTTGCGAAGAGATGGATGAACGAATAATCCAGGGCCGGCTGGTTCTGCGTGCTTGAGGACATAGCCTTCCTGGAAGTGATCCCGTCGTTGTCGCGTTACGGGAACGTATAGCGAGATCTCGATAGCCATGATGATAATTTTTTGACTGGCGCACACTGGAATCTGGATTCTCTTTTGGCGGTCAATTTTCTGTAAACAAAGACCGATATATTGGATGACGACGCCGACCGTCTCGTCTCGATTACTCGCTACCCTGCGCAGAGGTACAATCCTGCCGTGGACATGGCTGCAGTGCTCAGGGCTCTCTGGAGTGATAAAAAAATCCCGTCTGCCTGTCGGCGAGCGACGTTCCTGTCGCTTAAAGACTGCGTAGCAAAAGGGAGAGAAAATCATACAATCATCCGCTTCCATGAAGAATTCCGTCGGTTGTATGACAGCGCTGCCTGACAGACCAACGCCAATGAGGAGCAAGCTCTTATCAGCTCGCAAAGGTCCGACCGGGAGCTCCAAAGACATTCAATGTAGCGCTACTGCTCCCGTCGTAATTGAGCTACGGGCGTTCGACGTTGGCCGATATTTGTTTTCCTCGACAAACAATGGTATTTGATGATTTCCCCAGTGGTCCACCAGAGACGAAGTCGTGGAACCTCTGCCGTGCTGCGGTAGCGAACAGCCATTCCGAAAAGTGGGAAACTCTAGCTGGAACAATATATAGACCATTGGGTGTGGATCAAAGCCGCGGCACAGGTTGCCCTTGTCTCCTCCTCCCAGTGCGGTGTGAGAAAAACAGATTCCTGCAGCAGTGGTCTCCTGGTCTCAGAGACCACCTGGAGGTGGTTTCGGCGAGCGGGAAACAGCGGGATCAAGTACTAGAGGCGTTGACGAGAAACTTCGGTCGTGGCAGGCTGGCAGCTCCAATTGAGATCCGTAGGCAAACGCAGCGCCGGTCGTCGTCGAGTCACTGGCAACAGATGCCATGTCTTCGGCGCCAAAAAAGCTTTACAAATTGTTTGACCGCGACGAAAACTTTGATGATCCTCCGTTGATTTCCAGAAGAAGCAAACAAACACCTGCCATTCGGCGTCTGTCAAGGGCTTCCCTTCTTCGACCTGCTTGACTACGCTGCCATCAGACCCCGCTAGTACGCCGCTGGGACCTAGGTCAAGTTTTGCCGGTCGTGACGATTTTACGAATATTCAGACGAGACCAGCGAGTATTCAGGCGCAAGGTGCACGACTATCAAGCCCAGAGGCGAGGGAAAATAGGTGGTGGCCGATGAGGAGGCGAGGGGGACGAAACAATGGACGTCACCGACAATACATGTAGCTCTTTGTGCAAGCTGCGACAGTAGGTGCGGTCTTTATGTTTTCACCTTGTGTGGAACGCGGACCCGCTGGGGAATCGAGCCGGGGCTGCGAGCGGGTATGCAGCTGGAGGATCCAACTAGCCAGGACCCTCCAGGAGCTTGCAAACGATCTTTGTCGGGTGCAATACGATACGTAGCAGTCTGCCTCGGTGATATCGCAAGCGCAACGCCGAACCCCGAGCACGGACCCACAAGCTCACTAAGCGGGAGTTCAGGCACCGCTCAGCAGCATCGACAAGGGGACCACCGCGTTCTACGAGCATTCCAACTGGAACGGTGTATACAACGGCACAACTTTCGCGTGCCCCGAAAAACGCCAACATGGATTCGAGGAATCGGAGGATGCAGGGACGGACGGTCTTGTGTCAATCGAGTTTGCCTCTGACGTCCAGTGATGCTTCTTGCGCGTCGTTGCTGGGCGCATATGGCGCCACCAGATCGATCTATCCGCGGCTATTGCGACGATCTCAGAAGGCAAGCGCAAGGCTCGACAAATGCGTTGCAGTGCGGACAATATTTTCCGTTTTAACCAACGGAAAACGCTGCGCCGACCCTCAAATCAATGCCAACTGGAAGGTCGGTGAGACCTGACTGAGGACTCGGTTGAGCAATTGATCACAGAAATTAATCACTTACTTTTCCCACAAAGCGGTCCGGAAGCGTACTGGAATTCTTGATTTTGATCGGCATTGGATCTTCAATATTCCTGGAGGACCAAAGTACGCGCGAGATACATCTTGCAACAACATGGCTTTTCCTGGAACATTGGGCAGCACCCCGAGAACAGTCTGCTTCCCAGAAGTATGATTTGCCCTTGACCCATACCGCAAAGATTCTCGCGCCTGTCGACGTCGCGCTTGATGGTATGTGCAGACCGCTCTTGTCTCGAAGACACAATTCACTTTGAGTGCTCCGACGTAGCGTGCAGCGAATGAAACGACCACTATGGATCTATGCATTCTGCGAACGCACTGGGGCCAAAACATCTATTGCCCATGCCAATTGAGATCGGAGGCCTGTGATTTCGATTTTATGCTTCATAATTCCACGCCCGAGGACTTCAAGTCTGAGCAAGACCCAAACTATCAGCAGGTAAAGCTAGACATGCTGAGACATGTTCACCACTGGGAGATGCATTCAAGTTTAGCCCTCTTGAATTCGAAATTCGTCACTTCCCCTTTGCGTATCAGTCACCTCCCAACAAGCAATGTGCGGACTCAAGATGGTTTCGAGACGGGGATGGGAAGCGTTTCTTGCACGATCGATCTTTGCCTCTGCATACGCGCGCTTCTACGTCCTCTCAGCCTGACGCCGTTCTCCGAGACTGCGAGACAAGACTGGCCAGAGATAAATGGCATCTTGTCTAGTTAGTTTTCGAGAGAAGATTTGGATACGTCAGGTTCTGGTGGTAAATCGACCAAGAACATGCTACATTTCTGGCAAGTTCAAAAGAGATGGAGCACCTCGAAGGCACAAGTCGTACCCTGCCAGTGGACAGGAAACAGTAACGAGTGAACTCAGTTACTGGATGTGGAAATAGCATTGAAGAACCCCGCAAAGGCAGCAGATTTGAGAGATAAGAACACTGCAGCCTTGGACGCCAGTGTTGCAGCAAATTCAGGAGCGTTTCGAGAGCAAAGTTGAGTTAAGTTGGTGACGACATGCTGCAGCGGACATCAACATATGTTGATCCGGCCACAGTAGTTCAAATTCACTTTCTTGTGAGGCACACAGATTCTTCTTCGAGTTCTTGCGTTAATATTGTCTAGTTGTAGGGATTTGCTGTATGTACGCCAAAAAAAATCATAATTGAATTAGGTAAGAGTATACGTGCCAACTCTGATTCTCAGGCATTCCGAATTAAATAAAGTTTGCAAGTTTAAACGAAACGCCATGAAATGGGAGTGTTTCTTCCTCACGACCAGGCCCCGTGTAGGTAATGGAAATACCTATATACCGAGTGCATAACAAGATGATGTCCACAATAATTGCTGCTGAACATCTCATTTCGTTCGAGAGGTTGAATTTGAACCAAGAAGCAGGCAATCATTCCGTGCAATTGAGATGTAGTCTCTGGCAGACAAGATATCTGTTGCAACTGAGAGAGTGATCTGATAGGAAATGCCATACCAAGGTAGAGAGTTCGGAGCATTTTTTGTCCCGTTCATTTTTTTTAAGACTAGTCGATATTAGTGAATGCCTATTTTTTACTCCGTAAAACTCGGTTGGTGAAGAACGGGAGATGGACCGCCAACATACGTACATTAACAACCCGAGGGCTTCGATAAAGATTGATTGGTAGAATATGTTGTGAAAATAGCTCGGATTTGACCTGGCAAGTGCATCCAGATATGGTTGGAAACCCGCGATCGAAAGAGAGGGAATATCAGGAGTTGAACCTGTGAGGCTACTACCGGTGCATGGAAGCGACGAAGGCATCGACTGATCAGCCACCCTTGGCAACCGCTGCACGTACCTGTACTATCCGGCAAGAAACGCCGTCGAGTAAGGAACCATTGCGCGACTTGCAAAGCCTTTTTGTTTTGCAGTCCGAAAACTGATTTATGCCTGGAAAGAATATGAAAGCATAAATAACTTCAAGATTGAAAAAATGTCGGCGCTCAGAGTGTCCCGGTGAGAGGCGATAAAAAAGTTCGAGTTTTCCACAAGATTGCCCTCGACGGTGCAAAGGTGTCCTACGAGCAACGTTGGCGTCCTTGTCTATTGTGGGGATAAATCTTAACGATCAACATTCAAGAAGCATCTCCCAAAGCACTTCCCTGTAGATACTGTGAATGAACTCCCATGCGGGCTCACTGAGCCGCAGAAATGAAGCTATCGCAGTCCTACAAAAGACTGAGAATGGTTAGTATGTGAAAACAGACAATATGAACGAGAAAGATGCTGACTGATCGTGTGAATCCTGCACGACGACCGAGAACAGTACAGTACAGGGCGTTCTAGGGCGTTGCACTCGCCGCGTCGGCCCCGAGCGGCATATGTAACAGATACTATCATTCCTTGCCGTCGCCGGGCAATCCGATCATTGTTTTCACTCTAAGACAGACCGACGATTTCTAAGACTGCCGCATCCCGCTCTGTGTATCAGCGCCGGTGCTGATGGGCTTGGCTCCGCTCTCTGGAAAATCTCTCAGACTTACGAAAGACCGTTACCTGCTTCTTCCGCGAGCGTTCAGGCTGTTCATCCACATTTGAACGCGTTACGAGATGCTTTTACGCAAAACGATGAGGTCGTGTGCCGCTACGAAATTGTGAAACGAGCGAGAAACGGCACGGATGGACTCACGAAAAACAAAGGAGAAAGTAAATAGATGAATAAAACAACCCGAAATCCGATACATCGTGGTTCGAGATTGAGCTAGGTGACGTGAGATAGTGATAAGTAGTATGATGGAGAATTAACTATACCATCCCGGGTGTGTAATTCATGTGTGGTGCGACAAGCATTGACTTCACATTGCCGACCAGACCGTCTTTCAAAGTGGGCGGGGTATGCAGCATATAGTTATCGTTCGTGTTGAGTGGTACAGCTCCGCAGAGATCATGACTCGAATGCACCCGGTCCGATTTGGGAGCGGAATGGTTTCGGAGAGAAGCCTACATATGGACCTACAAGGTACGGTCCGCATTCCAATCAGCACATGAGCAGCTAGAAGCAGATTTGGATGGATCCTCGCAGTCCCGTGGAACAAGGTTTGTCTATGAAAGAGAAGTACGCGGACAGAAAACATAAACCGACTCCGTGGAGTTGCTGATGAGAGTTGCTCCATATTTTGCGATGGACCAGTAGCTTGGAAACCGAATTTGGGCAACCCAGCCCAATGGAATCAAAGATCTCCCAGTTCCAAAAGTTTGGAGATGTCTGAGCAACTCAATCTTTGGACAAGATGACGCGCATGCTAGTAAGCTCAGGAGACGAGACAGAACCAGAGATGTACGTAGAAAGTGCAGATCGTTGCTGTACAGTTGTAGGCGCCAGCATCGTCCTTTCGCCGGCGGGGGATTCCGTGAGATCGCGATTTCTAGGATTTGGACTCAGCGTGGGAGAAATTTGATGTGAGCGCCGAGCGGGATTCCACCGAGCACAGAATCCGATATAAATTGGACTTTGGAGACGTAGCAGTTTCAAAACTGAGAAAAGCTGATAAATCAGGCTGTATTCGCGTCGAGTGAAGCCTTGAGAACTAATCAAGCCTCGGAGGTGGTATGTAGAGTCGCAGCCATTGGCAGGCTGCAGCAGAACTTGAAGTTGAAGGGGAGCATAGAAACCGAGTACAGAGCGACAGCGGAGCGTTCGACGAGATATACCAACGAACCAGAGAGATCTGGAAGATGATGCAGCTTCCAACAAGTTGAGCACAAGTGTCGAAGAGTGTCGAAGAAAGTAAATATTGCCAAGCATTGACTCTGCTTCAAGAGAGATTAAATCAGGGGAATTATTGGATGAGATCAATTTACTCTGTGCGGAGACCTAATTACCCTTCCAATGGTAGTAGATGCTGCCCTTTCGAGAGAGTAGTAGAGTTAACGTTTGGGACAGATCAGAGATCGAACCGTGACGTCACGTTTCAAACTGTTTCTCCGGACCGGGTAAAAAGATCCCCGGTAGCGGCAATCACCGGTTCATAAAGTCTCCCTCAACTTGCCCTCAACTCGCTACAGGTCGCCACAGGGTCAAGTCGAAGGTCAAAGCGACTCCACGAGGAATGATGAAAGCCCGATATTTCTCAAGATCTGGTCTGTTACCATCTGCTCAAGGCCACTTCCCGAGAGGTTCGAAAACAAATAGTAAATTTGATCAAATGACAACTTTATTCTAATTTTTTCTTCGCCCCGAACCAATGCTAGTGGATTGTAGGGGATGTATCATTCTGGTCCTGATATAGTACTCTTCTGGTGATTAACAAAGCTGGCTAATTTGCCTCCAACTGATGAACCAAGCTATGCTCCGTTGAATAAAACGCCTTCACGCCGATCGTTACGCTTGGTATCCGATTCTGCTTTTTGAATGAAGATTATCCTGGGAGGCCTAAACCGCCCCTGTTTTTGCTACACGCTTACTCGCCATGGATTCAGTAATTGTCAATGATTTGATCGTCTTGCAGTAAGGGCGCCGAAAAATCATCCTATTTTCTTCCTCCCCACCTTCCTCTGCACCTTCTTTTGCTATACTGATTACCACAAATACGGGAGCTCACCCGACCCCCCTGGCTGCGGTTGAAAATCAGGTCTCTGTCGCTCTTCTTGTCCCCGACATACCCTCCATATGATGGACCTGCTGCCACGATCTAATTTGCGAAATACCATTGTTACGCAAATACACCCGCGATCGCAGGTTGGCCGATAACAACGAATCTAGAAATCGATACCAGCGGTTGAATGCGATATCAACGGGAACCCCCACATTGTCTGCCTACTGGGAATGCGAAACAGAGTTTCATTCCTTCTACCTACTATCAATCATCTAATTTCTTCCTGGGTCAACGCAGTGGTCACTCACCTCTCACTCCACTTTCATCGCGCAGCCGATGTTCAGGCGAGCATCCGGGTCAACCGCACCAGTCTCCACTCCAGCATACTCGGTCAGGCGGCTAATGAGTTCAGGTGAGCAACTGCTGTTGTACAAGAGCTCCAAAATACAGACGCACATGTGCACACCCGCACTGCTGATGTTGGATTTACCGATATCTAGCCAATAATATTGTCATGCACGCATGAGAACGAACTATCTTCTGGTCCATCATTCCTCATACCAATCGATACGATCGATTACTTTTTTTATGCAGGTCGATCGTGCATCAGAAAAAAACCGGACAAGCGCGACACGAAAACAAGCGTGGTCGGAGCCTGACCCGGTTAACCGAGTCCTGAAGCAGTGCGCGATGCGCACGAAGCCCGACCCCCGAGATGAAAGGGAGATTGCCTCCAATATTGAATCAAGGCCAGAAAATTTATCGTCGAAGCATGAAAATCAAATGAACTTACAGGGTCCAGCAATTGAACAAATAACTCGCGATCGTCGAGAACCCTGATCTGCTGTCTCGATCCTGAGTTGCCCAAATTGAAAGAAGAACGGAAGTCCGGGTAGGACACTGAAGCAACGATGATCGAAATCAGGGATAACCGAGGTAGATCGCCCAATACAGGGAATTTTGCCAGGTGGACAGAGACATGTTACTGACATGTTCTGCTAGATAGACATCCTGCAAAAAAATGAGGCTGCCGTAGCTACTACCATTGGGTCTTCTCGTTTTTTAGCGAGCCTCAATGGAAGAAGCGATCAATGGCATCCACATTTCGAAGGCGTCGCGGACCTTGAATAATTAGTTGAGAGAGGCGAAGATAAGGAATCCGAGCGATCTTACCACAATTGAGGAGGAAAAGGCACATGCATCTCCGCAATAAACCTCATCCTGGTGTATAGATCCCGGTAAGCATTCGGCCTTGTTTCAAGCTTCCCAACTCAGCATGACTCGTCCAACCTACAAAGGTCGAGATAAGTTTAGTACCCCAGCGAGCCACGAGTCTGCAAAGATAAATGTTGGACGCACAATCGCAAGCTCCGGCTTGCCGCGGCGAGTCTAAAACATACTATCGATCTTGGAAGGCTATTTGGGTCCTGTCCGGTAACTTCTGAAAATCGTTGCCTTCTGATGCGATGTATTATTTGCTTCCGCGGAAGCAAAAGTGGGCTTGGCGCATGTGTGAGCAGGACCCCGGTTTATCCACCCAAATGCCAGATCTCGGTTCGGACAAATTTTGGTGGGGAGGGGTCGGGAAGCCTAGATGCCGTTCGGACAAAATTTGGGGGGACGGAGCCCAGGTACCTAGATCCGGTTCGGACAAAAATGCGGCATTCGCTGAACGTCGAGTCGGCCGAGGACAAGCCGAGAGTCGAGGAACCAGCAAATTTCTTCAGAATCGGCGAGAAAATGCCTAGATTTGGTTGGAAGAACGCAAAAAACAGCTCGGGGAGAAAAATCGAGCATTGTTGATGGTGGGAAGCAAAAAAATCACCGCTTTTGGCGATTTACGGCATCATAGGCTGCATCCGGTTCGGACAAAAACTGCCCAGTCCGCCCCAAATCTGGTTCGGACAAAAATTGGGGGTTTTGGCCGATTCGGGATCTAGCCTTCGAAGGGATAAACCGGGGTCCTGTGTGAGCCCGGTCAGGGCCAGTCAAACTTGACGGAGAGATCTGCTTAGTGCAGGGTCGAATCGGCGCTTTGGCCGACTCAGACTGTGCTGTCGTCCCGGCTTCCAGATTAGATGCTGACATACTTGATCATCGAATTGCGGCGTGTAGTGAGTTACCTGAAAAGGATACAGGAGTTGGCGTCGGATTCTGATACCACATGTAAATTTGTAAACCTTGGAGTGCAGGAATAGCTAGCCCGACCGAGTGCTGGTGAAAGCTTGGAAGACGTAACAGTAATGTATTGTCGGTATATGCTACAGGTGGATTTGCTAGTGGTGTGTAGTTGTCTACGTAGTGATTCTGATGGTACGATTAGGTCAAATGCAAGCAAGAAAGATGGAGCAGATGGAGGAGATGACAGAAAAGATAAATGAGATGGAGATGATACTATACAGTGTTGGGATGCCCTCCAGCCGAATTCGTGTCCCAAAATGGAGATGTGCCGATAAATTCAATACAATGCCGCTTATTTCATCGCTTGGCCTGTCGCGCCGGGCGAGTGGACCTTCGCAAAGCTGGCACTGGCTCTGGCGCCTGTTCCACTTCCGGCTCTTCCTGCTGCTTCTTCGTCGTCCTGCCCTTCCGGGGACGTGGAGTTGCGGGGGCATCAGCTTTGGCTTTGCCTTTCGCGCCAGCGCCATTCGTCGCTCTCTTCGTAGTCCTCCCACCGCCCTTGTTCGTCTTCTTCTTCGGCGGTGGTAGAGAGCTCAAGCTCGCCAAACTCGTCAGCGGGCTGCTTCCGTCTATCATTTCCTGCCGTGTCCGCTTCTGGCCATGTCCACCACCTTGGGGTGCGTCCTCGTCCACAATCAGAGTCGGCTGGCGAGCAGGCGTCCTTGTTGTGGCGGGTCCGTAGATCCTTTCGTCAGTGCTATTACGCATGAATTGGTTTGAGGGCACATTGAGAGCGGCGCCGGCTTTGCCTCGAAGTAGGCGTTGAGGAGAATCCGGTGGAGTGCTTTCCGTCGGGACTTGGCGCAAGCCCGGTGGCCGCGATGCTACCCTTGAGAGAGGAATGTGTTCAGCCGGGGGCACGAGCGGGGGCGTGTGCGTGTGTGGGTCCGGGCCAGTTTGCGGTATACCATAGTCGTCGCCGTATGGATCTGCCGTTGGTGCCCGGGGTATAGAGCGATGAGCGCTCGAGGAGCCGCTTGCGCTATTCGGAGAAGGGGCTCGCGTGGATGTTTCACCCGCTTCGTAGTCGTCCGGGTTCTGCATCTCGTACGTAGGCCTGTGCCCTACGAGCCAAGGATGCAGATGGGCAGCGGAAATCGCCATGCGATGGTCTTGGTTAAAAATCAATAGCTGGTGTACGAAATCCTTGCCTAGAAGGACGAATTAATCGGGCTACACAAGGATGAAAACAGTTTACCATTTTCAGAAATATCTGTTCGGAGGTCCAAGTGTATCCACTCAACGAGTTCATCTGCGACGACCTGCTTGAGATTTTGAGTCGGGAGACGAGGAAATGGGGTTTGCATGGTAAACCTGGAAACACATAAGGACCGATGCAGAAAAGCTGGAAGGACGGAAAGGCGCACATGGCAAACACGATGGCCCCGATGCTCCAACTATCGACCCGATTGGAGTAGGGTTTATCGGTGCTCATGCGATTGAGAACTTCAGGAGCCATATACGAGCGAGTACCGACAATGGTCTAGAGCGGGAATCAGCGCACATCTCATTCGTAGCGCCTAATAGGCGCGTACCCGGAGCGCAGTCTGCTCGTGCCTGTGAGCACCCGATTAGCGAAACACAAGGCAAGTCTTTGACGAGAAAAGAACCTACAACAACTTGGCCAAACCGAAGTCTGCGATCTTGACGATTGGGGGAGTGTCCCGAGTGAGCAGAATATTCTGGGCAGCTGTCAGTTATCGATTGAGAACATTCAAAGGCGTATACCTCAGGTTTGAGATCCCGGTGGGTGATATGGCAGGAGTGTATGTATGAAACGGCCTGGCAGACCTGGTAGGTCAAGTGGCAAGACATCCATTCACCTGGATGACGATCAATGCCTTGGCACAATAGGGGAAGGAGGAGAAAGCGTACCGATACCCGCCCCGCCGGTCTGCGACATATACTTTGCTAAATCGCCTCCGTCCACGTACTCCAGTACGATATCTATATTAAGCGTTAAGCTGGACACGTTAGAAGTCAAGGACGAGCGTGAGCACACCGAGGCTTCTGTTTGGATTCTCAAAATATTCCAGGAACGAGCATACATTGGGATGGTGTAGCGTCTTCATGATGGAAATTTCGCGAATGGCATCTGCCTCCGCTGCTGGAGTCAAGTTGAATCGCATCGTCTTTTTGTTTCGTCAGAATTGGCAGAAGGAGCCCGAAGAGAAATTCGTGCCTACCTGAGTGATGTACTTCACAGCAACCCATCGACTGGTCCCGATCTGCAAGGCCTTGAAGACTCGAGAGTAGGTCCCATTTCCGAGTTCGTTCGACAGGTCGTACTTTCGAAACACTTGTCGTTTTTCAGACACGAGATCGCGAAAGGTGTAGCCTGCAGCTGTTATGAGCAACGAATTTTGGGACGGATGATAGAACTCACGATATTCAGGCTTTCGTGAGTTGCTAGACGTTCGTATTGGCCCAAAGCATATGTCGCTCCCATCGGATAGAATCCGCGATTTGCCTTTGCCGATGAGCTCCTTATTTATCTGCAGAGGAATGAAGATGGTATTCGTGGCTAACTGGTTACGCTCACAAATGTGCCATTGAAGGAGCTATCGGTAATGGTGAAGCAAGTTTGACCGTCCTCCTGCTCGTTCCACTCAATTTTTGCGTGATGCACACCTGGAGATGACGATGAGAGGCAAACCGATCACCACACGAAGAAACCTACTGATGGCTGTCCACGGTAAAACCATGGTATGCTCAGCGTCACGACCGATAGTGACTGTAGGTTTAGACTTGGGAAAGCGAACGCGTTCCAGTCCCGCAGAGCAAGGAAGGAGTACACCCCAATACTCCGCATTCGACTCTTCTTCAGCTCGAGGCTGACTTTGGCTGACAGGTTGGGTCGTCTGAGTATTCTGGCTGTGGTCGATCGAGGTGTCCATGGTGCATGAGAGGCAACGCAGAGACGCTGCAGTGGCAAGCTGTACCGGTGGCACAAACGGAAGCAACTGAGGTCCTTGTTTTGAGCCACGGAGTCAAATGGAGGCTGTTGGTTTGTGATTAACTCCGTTTGGAAGTTCGCGCACACGTGATGGCGTCGGATTATCCTCACGCTAATTAACGATCCGTTTGCGGCCAGCATCTTGAGCAACTGCTGAGCGCTGAGCGTCGAGCACGATACGTAGTCGAAATCGATTTTGGACGGAATCTGAGGCTCTGCATCGAAGCTGTCGCCAGCAAGCCATTATGTAATCATGTTGGGCGAGTAGCTTAAAACAGCTTCGGTGAATCGAAGCCTGGATGCACATAGGTCTTTGAAGCCGTTTGAGAGTCTTGACAATCTTTACGCTTCCGAATAACGAAAACAGTGTCCTTGATTGATACTCCGGTCAATGAAGAACAAACGAGAATACACTGCTGATCAAGGCGAGCACAAACCGACTGATGAGTGAGGAAATAACGCAGAGAATCATTACCGCTGACTTGACATTCAGCACTCGAGGAAGACGGCGCTACTTGGAAATGATGGCTTTGCCGCGAGTCTTCAGATTCGACTTGCGAGTTTGAAGCGTTCAATTTATGATCTTGACTGCAATGCTCTTCGGGACAGTCGACAGTCCTCTACTCGGTCGTGAACGGCGTGGAACTTGCGTTGCAGTTGGAGGTCGTTCACAGGGGTGATTGTAATGATATTGGTGCGATATTGTATCAAAAGGTTGACACGCGGACGCTCAAAATCGAGGAATCGCCGAGGAGGCTAAGAGCGATTAATTTGCTGGAAGATCGTGAGATTCGCCAGCAGCCTCTCAACGAAGATGCTGGTGGTCAGGAGGAAGGCACGATGGTGGCAGTGACAGTGTGAAGCACGGACAAACAACCCATTTCATCTCAAATAGGAAATTTTTCAAACGCCAACCTGCACGGAATTTACAGTGAGACCAAAACCAGAGTTTCTAGGATGAGATCTAGTACATGCATACAGTACTCGAGTTGGCCTGCATTCTTCATCACCCTACCCCTCACCAGCAATGCGAGCGCAGGCTTCTCGAAGTCCGGCAATCCACTAACATCTCACCGTTCGCTGGATGTCCTCTGTGTTCACCGACATCCGCCCCAATGATTCCACGCCTTTATCCTTGTGTCATTTACCCCAGGAAAACCTCGAAGGAGAAATTGATACTCGCTCTGGAGGTGTGTGGAGCGCATTCGAACGAATACATGTCTGCCAGCTCGCCGGTGGCGAGGATAACTCGGACGTCTTGCTACGGTGTCATTCTTGGCTGAATCTTGCGAAAGCGTCTTGAGCGTAAGGTGTAGCGCCGATGATGCCTGGCAAATTTCTGGTCGAAGATTCTGCCGCCACAGGGACGAGACCACCAACCCCAAGTCGGCGTCGGCGCGTCGTCAACAGAGGGTGGTAGCCCTCATCCGAAGGTAGGGCAAGGTTCCCCATGACGCCCACAATCGACACATCCAGCTTCAGCGGCCTTGAATCCGCAAGCTTCACCTGGGCCGTGAGCTTGCGCGGGATCATGAAAGAAAAATAGGCCCGCCCGGTTCTCCCGAGAATACGAGGGGAGCGTGAGACTGCGAAGAAGAGGAAGCGGTTCGTGTACGAATACCACCGTTATCGAGGTGGACGAGCTTGCCAGGCGGTATGTGTCAGTACGCGACGCGGGAACGCCGACGAGGGGTGGGATGTCCATGATGACGGCCCAGGTGTGATGTCCAGATCGACCGGGGGACCGAAGATGAAGAGGGCGATGGAGGGAATGCAGAGGTCTGAGGAGGGCGGTGGATTGGTTCACGAAGACTTAGCGTGTCGTCCGAAAGAAGATAGTATATCGGGCACTCTGGTGAAGGCAATAGATCCTGGTCGATACTTTGAAGTGAGCTGCGATTTCAAGTGGGCGATACAGTATACTGGCGTTCGTGTCGAGATGAGAGACGAAGTCTCCTCCGAGTCTGAGGCGGATTGTATGTACTTGGTATAGTCACTTGATTTCATGTCAGCACAGACGAAGCGACTCCGCACACAAACTAAACAGCGCACCCAGCAGCTTCGTTTACTTCACCGTCAAAATGCATTGTACGCTCCTCTGTCTATTCCAGTCGAGAGACCAAGCCCGCAAATTTGTCGCTTCAAGTTCTCCGCGTCCTGTATTCAAATCCTATCCCAGCTAGCAACATCGTCTGATCTTCCTTCTTGAGCATCTTGGAATTCTCGACTAAGGCTCTCCACCCCGTAAGCTTGCGTCCACAGTATGTGCTGTACTTCGGACCTCCCGGTCTCCGTTCAAGTTCCTGGCCAGAATCGAGCCATAAGGTCTCCCACTTTCATCTAGCGTAGTACGAGGAAGAAGATGCCAATAGTGAAGTGGGTGAGATCTCCAGAGTCCAGGAAGGTCGCCGTTAATCGAAAGGTAGAGGCTCGCGACGGTAAAATCGTTGAATGTTTTCAGTTCACGATGGATTTCGTGTTCCCCTCCATGGCAGCCGTTGGATGGATGTAGACAATATACGACAATGAGAAGGCGCCGAACCAGCGATCCAATAGGAAGCCCGAGAGCCCACGCCTGGCGTCGTCAGAGTTGGTGGGAGCAAGGTGTGTGACTTTGTGAGTGGCGGAGATCAACGGCCCGGGCGGCCAGCGCTGAGCGCTGACCTCCCTTTCTCAACCACAACGTTGACACTCGAGATCCAAAATCGATACGAACTCCTGCGCAAAAGCCCACTGCACACGGACGGATATGCACAGTCGAGCTCATCCGCCTCGGTTTCAAAATATGCAGATCTAGTGCCAGCTCTCTGGCTCTCTCTGCTCAACGGGATACACAAAATGAAAATTTTCCGTTCAAGTTTCCATCGAGTGTCAATACAAGAGAATTTCATCTAGAAATAAAGAAGATTCACGCAGTTCGGATATACACAATAGCGGACAAAACTGCTAGCAAAATCCACCATATCAAGTCCATCGGCCGGCTTTGCATGCTCATGCTCAGTCTGAGTTCCAGCGACTTGTTCAAAACATCTTTCACAGTTGTCGGCACCTTCGAAATGGCCGCGGTGCGGGATGGGTCCTGCTGTCTCTTCATGAGCGCTGTAATCAAGTCATTCGTGCCTATGAAACCCACCTTTGGGAAGTCGTACGGGGGTTCCTTGACTGATACGACGAGGCCAGCGGGCATGGAATCCGCCACGACCCCCGGCGTATCTGGACTTGCTGAAGCGGGAGATGAGAATGGCTGTCCCTCTACCTCCTCGATCACCGTAGGCTCTGGTTCCGCGACTTCAACGATTTTCGAAGTGTCCATTGCATCATGATACTCGTCATCATCCTCGACGTCTGTCTCGTCCCCGTCACTCGCTGGATTTTCAAGGGCATCACGATATTCCATGAGCTCCCACCAATCCAACTCCTCCTCGTCACCGGAATCCGCAACTTTCTCAAATAACCACTCCGGCCCCGGAGGTAAAGACGCAAATTTCATCCGAGCTTCAACTGCCTCATCGGTCGCCGCTCGTGCGCCATCCTCATCTCCTGTTTCCACGAGGAAGGTGACGAGTTGATCCAATGCGTCGGCGACGGTGGGCAGGAAATACGTCTCCGAGTCAGCGACCTTTCGCAGAATTTGGACGGCCTCCCTGCTGGCGGCCATGGCCTCCAGTTGACATCCGAGGCCCGACAGGATTGAGGCGATGTGTTGAAGACTGCTGGCGAGAGTGGGGAGGTGTCTAGGGGCCAGTGACACCAATTCGCGGTATAATTCAATCGCCTTCTCGCAATTTGAAAGTGCTCTCTCCTTGTCACCCAAGGTTGCAAGGCGTCGGGACAACGCAAAGAAGGTGTTTCCTCCTAGCTCCTGCCATCTGATTGTAAAGACATAATCTTTCCACATCGCGTTCGCATTTGGGGTATATAGCGACACCGCTTTCTGGGCAACGTCGAGAGCTTCGTCGTTCTTTCCGATTGAGGCCAGACAGTCCGAGAGGGTGATGAATGAGTGAACTTGCACGCATAAAATCTCTTCATCCCAGCCCTCGATGTTGACCTCCTGGCACGCGGCGACAGCTCGTTCGGCATCCAATAGCGCTGTTTGCGGTATTCCCATGCAGCTGCTTACCGCCGCCTGTTCAGTAAAAAGAATGTAACGGTGTAGACTGAAGCTCGAGCCATCTGTCTTGAATACTTGTAGATCGGCTGCGACGCCTTTGCGAATGAAATGCAAAGCTTCACTGTGTCGTCCGAGGCGTCCAAGAATGCGCGCCTTCACTGAATAGTATTCTATAATGTATTCTGAAAGGTTAGCGCCACCATCGCCGGCTGAAAGCCTTGCCTCTATGAGCTGTACAAGTTGAATTGCGTCAGAAAATCGGCCTGCGTCGCAAAAAATGAAGTTCTGAAATATCAAAAACGACTGTGACCTCTTCGCGGGACCATCGTCAATGTGAAACGGGCAAGCGAGATATTCGGCGACGTGCTTGCAGAGCTGGATCCCTTCGTCATGTGCTCCAATCTTCAGAGCGTGTCGACAGATATCTTGAAGAGGGTCGCTGAATTCACTCGCCCACTCCGAACCCATGATGACCAAATTTAGAGAAAATCTTTGGATGGTCTCTCCTAATTCCTCCAGCAAAGCGGAGAGGGCGGCTCTGGTCAGAAACGGGAGGATCTCGTAGGCGATGAGAAGTACCCAAGTTAAGTCGGTCATGTTGAGAGCCGAGCTTCGCTCCAGATCTCGAAGGACAACGATGGCCGTTGGGAAGTGAGCAACGAAAATGTTTTTCATCAAGGGAATTGTGTAGTGTTCTGCTGCCACAGTACAGAATAGCCATACTGCATCCTGCACTATAGCACCCAAATCATCGAGAAGTGGTTTGGCGATATCTAGTTCAGGTGCGGAGGAATCTGATCCTGGTTCCAGAAAGCGACGAATATTGGAGAGAGTAAGTACAGGTTGCTGCAAAAAGTAGGCGAATGCGTGTAGGAGTCGGAGAAATTGACGTGAAAAGCTTTTCCGATAGATGCAGGTGAGATTCCGGAAAAGCATCATGCATTCGGTCAGCATGGGAAGTGAGAGGTGGCCGCCTTCTGCTAGCTTGCATATAACATCAATGAACGTGTCGATGGTCAGACCAGAAGGATGGTCGATGGGGACGGGCAATCTGTGTGCCGCCTGGAAACCTTCCATGAATGCCGCATATGACTCCAAGTGTCGATCCAGGGAAGAAAGCACTCGAGCGAGGACAAAAAATGCGTCACGAGATTTCGCCGCCTCGAACACCTCTGTGACGGCCAAGCATGGTGCATTCGAGATGCATTCCATTAACTCCGTCATTATGGCCCGAGCGACGGACACTGCATCTTCAGCATTGGAAAGTGCATCCGCCTTTTGATCGCTACTGAGAAGATTCTCGGCGTGGAGTGACATCGATGCTAATATGCCAATCCGATGGTCACAGGGCAGGAGTTTAGAGCTCTGGATCCAGAGGTCAAGAGATTGCTGACTCAATTCCACAGCTAGGGTCGACTCAAATCGGCGATTGTGAGCTCGAGAGATGTCATCTAGTGCGTTTGCGATGTCTGGTAAGGCTCTTGTGCCATAGTCTGTTTTGCTCGCATGGCGAAGGCATGCGATATTAAGGTGACCCCAGGCAATGGCTTCGGAAAACATTCCAATACAGTCGAGTTGTATTAACAAGGTTTGCCAAGCTCCCTGCAACGACTGCAATGGAACAACCACACAGGGCATGCCATTGATTTCGACAACTAGTTGCAAGAGCTGAATGAGCGCATGTGAAGGTGTAAGAATGGTGTGGTCGATGAAAGCAAAACGCGACGAGCCATCGTCTGAGAGATCCAGTTGAAAAGATAAACCGCCACCAGCCAGCAGCTGTTCAAGCGAGTTGATGACAGATCGCAACTGCGCAGACATATATTGCGACTCCAGGCTTTGAAAGGGTGGATCCTGCTGGACGATGGGCTTGGTTCATGGAGAGTGTACCGAGCACATTACCGATGATATAACCTCGATAGTTTCGCCCAACTTATGACGCCCGAAAGCGGTGTTGAGCAATACTTGGGTCATCATTCCTTCCAGCCGACGAGCTTTGACCTGGCTCTCCATGCCATCGACGACCAATCTTTGTTCGATGCGCCAAGTTGAATGCGCAATCTGACCCGCAACGTGCTCGGTTCGAGCAGCTGAGAAGGCCTTCATGGGAGCAGAGTAAGTGGGATGTATCACTGAATATGACGAATAGACGACTCGCCGTGAATTCAGAAAAACATTTGTTCACGCGTTCCCTGAGACTCGCGATTTTTTTCTCTACTTCATCACGCTTTCTCCAAGCCTTTAATTGAGACTTGAGGCCTCTAAGGCCAGGGAGCTGCACCGGAGAGATTTTGACACATTTGGAATGTACATGTAGCATCTCGCTGAGCTCGTGTGAGAAAACATGAAGCAGGTTTCAGAGGGACCTTACGCCCGTAGATCCTCCAGTGCAGCCAACAGCTCCGGTCCACGAAAAACATCTTCTTTGCCGCGGGTGAGACTTGCAAGAGCATATAGCGTGCGCACGATATCCTGTGAAAACTCTCGAATTTGTCGTCGATTTTCGCCAACCTGAAACCTGGTCAGCGTATGACGCTCATAGCGCTAGACGTCCCACATGCACACCTTCTCGATAGACCTGCGAATGCCTTCGCCGAGTTCTATGAGGTCCTTGATGAAGGTGGCGAGTGTGATGACAGCCGTGGTGACAGACAGGGGATCCATTGGCGGAGGGATCCAAAAGGCGGGAGACGGTGGGAGGGGGAGAGGGAGTTGAATACGAATCGACCATGAGGTTCAGTTATGAGGGCATGCCATGAATAGCTTCCAGGATAAGGATAAAAAGCTGTTGCGCTGGAACACTGTTCAGCTCAAGGCAGGCACTGTACATCGGTAGCGGCAAACAGGCCGAAGCAGTCACCGACTTCACCGGGCTTGAAATAAATCAAAAATTCGTACCTGATAAGATTTCCCATAACTTGGCTTGTTTTGTCTTTCGTCTGGACCGTGGACGATTCTGAGAGCTTCTGACGCGCTTCAGTCTCGTCATCCTTTTCTCGATGCGCATACCTGGTCTTACCACACAACTTCACGTGAAATGGCCTCCTTGAACACTACTCTCTCCTACAATCCACCCACCTTTCCTACTAAGTACTTGGTGCTCTCCAACCTCCCGCTTCCGCGCACTCACGACCCTAGCGGACCCGTACTACCTCTCCCTAGTCGTCTCTCCTGGCTCTTTATCCTGACGTGCGACTCCATCTCCATCCTCATCCGCCTCCCTCTCTTCGTCTTCCCTCGATCCTCTACCTCCCTGTGTACTTCATGAGCCGATTAGGTGCGCGTCCGGTCGAGGACGAAGAGGAAACGCAATCAGTGCACCAAACAAACGTCTTCTTGAACTGTTTTCGGCCTTGCTCATCCACCCTCCCGCGTTTCTCTTCTGTGGGCTCGGTTGTACACGCGCGGCGGAGTCGTGACGCCTTGGTTTTTTGCGCATGATCACGATTCGATGATCAACGGTTGCGTCCGTATTCTATTGCGTTTCGTAGAATTCACTCACTCACTTTTTCCCGTGTTTTTCAAACTTTTCTCAGCAGTATGTGACTTTGCTCAGTTTCTAGCACTAATTCATTCATCAATCTTTCAGCGCAAAGAGCTTTCTCGCACCCTGGCGTCTAGGTTCTGAAGAAATGGGAGTTTCCCATCTCAGCTCGCCCGCATACACCACCCTAGTGTAAGGAATACACAACCACGCCCGCCTCTTTCACGACAACGCACATTGTTTCTCATTTCGCGTTCCCTCATCCTTTTACTTCTTCATTTTTGTAGGTGTCAATTGAATCGGAGCGTCTCTTCCTCCCATCCCTTTAACTCATTTCTCTTCCCAAGACCCCGTCTTCAGCAAAGGATGGAAGCTGTGGATTTCATACGGGTGCGTCCTCGATCAATTCACTACACACTACAAGTACGCCACCTTGGTATTTTGATATTTCTAACTTCATCTTCATCGTCTACGCCCTCAGCACCAGCACGACCTGCAAACTCGAAGCTTCCGCCGCCCCGGCCGTCCTGCCCCACCTCATATCCTCCAAACCCAAGTGCAAACCCGCTCGAAGCGCCGTCCTCAGTCCCGGCGGATCATGCGCCACGTCCTGTGTGCGCGGGTGGGAAGCGGTGAAAGCTTTGGCGCAGTTTTTCGAGCAGCTGCGGGCGCAGAGTGCACAGAGTCGGGCGAAGCGAGACGGGGTGCGTGTGAAGGCGAGTTTGCATTTGGCGAGGATGTATGGCGGGGTCGAGGTGATTCCGCGCAAGGTGGAGGGCGAGGGCGAGGGTGGGGTTGTCGTTGTTGGTGGTGGGCCGGAGCGGGAGGAGGAGGGGTGGAGGGAGGCGGGTGAGGTTATTGGGCTTTTTACGAAGCGGGGGGCGAAGATTCCGCTGTGCAGGTTGACGGGGAGTAGACTGCGTTGTCGAGTGGTGCGGTTAGTCCGGGATAGAGTGTCGTTTTTGATTTCACCTACTAAGTAGGTCTCTTTTTCGGTAATAATGGATGTAAGGTAGAATTAAGTCTGTAATGGAAGTACATACGTTGTAGTCTTCGACAATACTGCCCTTTGAAGAGAGCCAGTGTAAAACTAGGTCCATGCCGCTGATCTGATCTGCACCGTGACCGCAACAGGTTGCCTCCTTCCTACATCCACGTCCCTTTCATGTTGCATTGGATCTTTTTTGTCTACAACGGAGTCGAGGGCGACTCGACGAAACGCGCACACTGGCACAGCTCTCCACGCCTACCAGTCGGTCTACGGGCAAGCCATAGAGAAAACTGGCTTTCTGGAATCGCACATCCGAGTCGTTACTAAGGGAGAAACAATGCTTCAACGGACTTACACTCAACGTCCAAGTTTCATTGACAACCTCTGTCATAACGAGCTTCAACTTGAGTATCTATCAACCCAATTAAAGAGAATCTACATTAAGTACCTCAAAATTAAAGCTTGTATACACGATAACGATTGTGAATATAAGCAAGATCCACCATATCACGTCTACCGGCCTACTTTGCATGCTCATGCTCAGCTTGAGCTTGAGCGGCTTGTTCAAAACATCCTTCACGGCGGACTGCGTCTTCGATTCAGATATGGCGCTGGGAGGATTCTGCTGTCTCTTTATGAGCGTCAGAATGAAGGGATTCGTGCCTATCAAACCTACCTTTGGCAAGTTCTCGTCAACTGGTACGAGGAGACCAGCAGACATGGGATCTGCCACGACCGGCGTCAAAACCATATCTTGACTCGTTGCAGTGGGAGGCGACAATGGCTGACCCCCAACCTCCTTTGTCACGGTAAGCTCTAGTTCCATTGCATCCTGACACTCCTGATACTCCTCATCACCCTCGGCGTCCGTCTCGTCTCCTTCATTCTCTGATTCCGTTGAATCCTGATCCTCCTCATCGCTCTCGACATCGGTCTCGTCTCCTTCCAGGGCATCGCGAAATTCCATAAGCTCCCACCAATCCAACTCCTCCTCGCCACTGGTATCCACAGCTTTCTCAAATAGCCACTCCGGGCCTGGAGGTAAAGAGGCGAATTTCCTTCGCGTCTCGCTTGCCTCATTGGTTGCAGCTGAGGCGGCACTAATGTCCCCCTGCTCTGCGAGTAAAACTGCGAGCTGATTCAATGTGTCGGCAAGGTCTGGAAGAAAATATGTTTCCTGGTCGACAACCCCACGCATGATTCCAACGGCTTCCTCGCAAGCAGCAATGACTTCATCCTGGCCGCCCAAATTTTGAAGTACGGACGCAAGATGGCGAAGGCTGTTCGCAAGAGTGGGAAGGTGTCTGGGGGCTACTTTGACAAGCTCGCGGTACAGTTCGGTGGCTTTTTGGCCATTGACAAGGGCTTGTTCGGAATCGCCCAAGACCGCGAGGCGTTGGGACAAAGCAAAGAAAGCATTTCCTCCTGATTCTTGTTTTCTGAGTGTCCAAACCATCTTCCCCCCTGTTTGCTGCTCTGTTCGCATATATAACGAGACTGCTTGTTGGGCAGATTCGAGGGCCTCGACGCTCTTTCCAGCTGCAGCCTGGCAGCGTGAAAGAATGGTGAACGCGTGGATTCGCAGGGACACAAAGTCTTCATCATCTGGGTCTTCCATGTCGTCTTCGTCTTCGTATACATATCCAATTTCTACCTTCTCACAAAACTCAACAGCTTTCTCTGCATTTTCCAGCGCTTTTCTGGGATGTCCCAGGAGACCCCATACCGCGGCGAGCTCCGTAAAGAGAAAGTAAAGGCCGAAGTCGAAAGTCGAATAGTGTGTGATGTAAACGGTTAATGCTCTTTTGATGACCGATAGAGCTTCCAAGTGTCGTCCGATGCGCAGGAGGATGCGCGTCCTCAGAATGTGATAGGGTAGAAAGTCTATGTTGTCAACTTGCCAGTGGAATGAGACGAGTAGCGAATCCGACTTGTGCACAGCTTGTATCGCGTCACCAAATCGGGCTACGTCGCAAAAGATGAAGTTGCTCAACAACAGAAATGACTGCGACCAATCCCCGAGAGTATCTTCACCGTGAAACGGACAAGCGAGATATTCGGCAACATGCATGCAGAGCTGGAGCCCCGCATCGTGGGCCCCAATCTTCAGAGCGTGTCGACAGAGATATCGAAGATGGGTGGCGAAATCACTCGCCCACTCCGAATCTATAGGGACCAAATTTATAAAAAATCTTTGTATGCTCTCTCCTAATACCTCCAGCAAAGTGGAATAGTCGGCTCCGGTAAGAAGCGGAAGGATCTCACAGACGATAGGGGAGACCCAAGTAAAGTCGGTCATGTCGAGAGGCGACCTTCGCTCCAGATCTCGAAGGACGGTGATGGCCGTTTGGAAGTGAGCAACAAGAATGTTTTTGATCAAAGGAACTGTGCAGTGTTCTTCTGCCTTAGTATAAAACAACCATACGGCATCCTGAACTATATCAAAATCAGTGAGAATTGGTTTGGCGATATCTAGTTCAGGCGCTCGGGAATCTGATCCTGGTTCCAAAAAGAGACGAATATTGCAGAGAGTGGGGGCAGATTGCTGCGAAAAGTAGACGAGGGCGTGTAAGAGTCGGAGAAATTGGTAGGAGGTGTATTGATAAATGCGAGCGAGATCCCGGAAAAGCATCATGCATTCGGTAAGCATGGGAAGTGAGAGGTGACCGCCTTCTGCCAACTTGCACATAACATCAATGAATGAGTCGATGTTAAGACCAGAAGGAGGGTCGACGGGAACTGGTAACCTGCGTGCCACCTGGAAACCTTCCATGAAAGCCGCATATGAATCCAAGTGTCGATCCAAGGAAGCAAAAACTCGAGCGAGGACAAGACAAGCCTCGCGACATTGCGCTGCCTCGAACACCTCTGTGTCGGTCAAGGATGGTGCATCTGAGATACAGTCCATCAACTCCGTTATTATGGCTCGAGCGATAGAGACTGCATCTTCAGCAGTAGATAGTGCAGCCTCCTTTTGATTGCTCCTGAGAAGATTCTCGGCGTGGAGTGTCATTGATAACAATTTGCCAATCGAATGGTCACAGGGCAGGATTTCAGAGCATTGGTTCCAGAGGTGAAGAGATTGCCGGCTTGATTCCACAGCCAAGGTTGTCTCAAATCGACGATTGTGAGCCAGCGATATACGACGTAGTCTATCCGCGATCTCTGGCAAAGCTCGTAGGCCAAAGTCTGTTTTGCTCGCGTAGCGAAAGCATGCGACATTGAGTTGACCCCAAGCAATGGCTTCGGAAAGCATTCCGATTCCATCGAGTTTTGTAATCAACTGCGCCCAAGCAATTCGCATCGACTGCAATGGAACAACCACACAAGGCATACCATTGATTTTGACAATTAGTTGTAAGAGCTGAATTAGCGCATGGGAAGGTGTAAGGATGGCAGGGTCGATAAATCCATATTTAGACAAGTAGACGTCGTCGTCGTCCGAGGGAGCCAGTTGAATAGATAATCTGCCACCAGCCAGGAGTTGTTCAAGTGAGTCTATGAGAGATCGTAACTGCGCAGAAATATACTGAGACTCCAGACTTTGGAATGTCGGATCCTGTCGGGCATGAGTTCGAGTCATGGAGGGTGCAATGGGCACATACCGATGATATAACCTCGATAGTTTCGTCCAACTTACGACGCCCGAAGGTGGAGTCAAGCAATACTTGGGCCATCATTCCTTCCAACCGACGAGCATTGACATGGCTCTCCATGCCATCCACGACCAATTTTTGTTCGATGCGCAACGCGACGCGCTCGGTACGCGCAGTTGAGAAGGCCTACACGGAAGCATGGTAAGTGGGATCATTCAATGGATGCGATGAATCGACAACTCGCCGTAAACTTAGAAAAACATGTCCTCACTCGTTCCCTCAAACTCGCGATTTTATTCTCCAAATCATTGCGCTTTCTCCAATCCTTTAATCGAGACTTGAAGCCCCAAAGACCAGGGAGCTGCACCGGAGAGATTTTGACACATGTGGAATGTACATATAGCATCTCGCTAATCTCATGGTTGCGGGTGAGAAAACACATGAAGCAGAGGCTCTGTAGAGGGACCTTACGCCTTGAGATTCTCCAGCGCACCAAGCAACTCCCGTCCACGAAACACGTCTTCTTTGCCGTGGGTGAGACTTGCAAGGTCATATAATATGTTAACGATCTCCTGCGAAAGCTCTCGGAGTTGCCGTCGATTTTCACCAACCTGAAACACCTGGTTAGCGTATAACGCTCACAGCGCCGGACGTTCCGCGTGCACACCTTCTCGATAGAGCTCCGGATGCCTTCGCCGAGTTCTATGAGGTCCTTGATGAAGGTTGCGACTGTAATGACAGCCATGGTGACCGACAAGGGATCCATTGGCAGAGCGGTCCAGAACGAAGAGGGATACGACGAAAGGGGGAAAGCCTGAGGGAGAAGACGAATCGATCATAGCCTTCAGTTATTAGTGCATGCCATGGCGCCAGGAATAGCGTGAGTCCAGGATAAGGATAAATGCTGTTGGCTGTTGCGCTCAAACCCCGTTCAACTGAGAGCAGGCGCTGCACACCGGTCGCGGCAAACAGTCTGGATCAGTCACTGGAACAGAAATTTGCAACTCTGAGTCTCAGTTACTCTGATTCAAAGGAACGTCTATTGGAAGGCCATACATAGGGGCGGTCGGTGTCCTCAAATGCCGTCCATTTTCGCCGACCCTGGAGCTTTTTAGAACACCACATAGCGATCAGAGACTGTCAAGATCCTTGACGAAGGTTGCGAGCCGCCGCAGCGAGCGTAAGTTGTGGTGAGCGTCAATAGATTCATTTGCGGGCAATGGACTACAGAGATTTTGGACAGAAAAGTGCAGAGATATGCGCGAACATCTCATAAAGCCAATCTGTATACCAGAGACTGCAGAGGTAATAGAGAATGCAAGCAGCGTGTGTTGCCGAAACTTTGGTGACCTGAGCGAAAACTCCAAGTTTGTGCGGACCTCGCCAGTGTCCGAAACTCAAATCGAACGCATATAGCCCCAGACAGTGGAGAGAAATCTGAAAGTGGGTACTTGGAAGGACATGGTGGCAGGAAACAAAATTGATCAAACATGACACGCGCAGGTCCCTGGTGCAACTTGTTCGTAACGTCCACCATGCCAATCTGAACGGACCAAGATCACAGAAATCTAAAAGTCCTCAGCCTCATTCTTATTTCGCGGTTCTGCGTCGAGTTCTGGTTGCGCCCTTGAACCAATTCATGATCAAGATATCCGGTGGCCAGAAAGCACCGCGGGGAGCCAGCAAGGACAGTCGCAACTCATCCAGACTTCAGAACCATTTCCTTCGCTTTTTCTTCGTTGCAGTCGACCGCAGCGGGTTCGCGGCGACTATTCCTCTCGTCGTCACGTAAAACGATTCCGTGCTGCCACTACGAGGCGTTCAAAACGTATGCTGATCTGATCAGCGCAACCCGGCTCTATTCCTTCACCGCATTCCGTTCATGTATGAACTATACGATAAGTAGACTTCTGTGTGGTTCGATGAGGCATTCATATCGCACATACAGCTCGCTACGTCTGGATCGGTCAATGACAAAACTCATCAAGATCTAGAACACTATTTCTCTGGAACCGCACGCATGCATGAAGTTTCCGTGCTGTCCTACTCTACCTCAGGTCCTCAAGAATGACACTCAGATATCAGAGGATAAAAAGCAAGCTTTCAAGCAACCCGCGCGTAGACGAAGGCGAACAAAACTCCTAGCAAAACCCACCACAATACATCCATTGGCCTACTCTGCATGCTCATGCTCAGCGTAATCTTCAAGGGCTTATTCAAGACATCATTCAAGGCTGTATGCGGCGAGGTGGCACGAGAAATCTCAGTTGTAGCCTGGGCATTCTATGAGTTCTGTGGCAGAATATTCGTGACTATGAACCTACCATTTCGAAATCCTCGGCGAGGCGCACTTTGGCAATTGGTACGACAAGAGCGGCGAGGCTATGAGAATCCGCTACGACGGGTGTCGAATTTGTATCCTGCCCCATCGCCGCGGGAGACGTGAATGAAGATTTCTTCACCGCCTCCATCGTCATAAGATCGGCTTCCACGACTTCGACAATCTTTGGAGTGTCAAAGCTATTCTGATATTCGACATCCTCTATTTCGCCTCCTTCACCCGCGAGTTTTACCAGAGCACCACGATCCTCCTCCGACTTCGGCTTCAATTCCCACCAATCCACCTCCTCGTCACCGGAATCCACAACTTTCTCGAATAACCATTCCGGCCCCAGGGGCAAAGACGCGAACTTCTTCCGCGCCTCGATGGCTTCGGCCGTCATTGCAGCAGCGCCGCTGGCGTCTCCCTGCTCCAGGAGTAGAGCACGGTGCTGATCCAACGCATCAGCGAAAGTGGGCAGGAAGCAGGTCTCCGATTTGGCGACGTTTCGTAGAATTTGTATGGCCTCATCGCAGGCGACGGTGGCTTCCTCTCGGCGTCCGAGGTCCCACTTGATGCAGGTGAGATGTCGAAGGCTGCTGGCGAGAGTGGGGAGGTGTCGCGGGGCCAGCTCGACGAGCTCGCGGTATAAAGAGATGGCTTTTCACCATTCCAAAGTGCTTGCTGGTGATCGCCCGAGGCCGCGAGTCGCACGGACAAAGAAAAGAAAGCACCCCCTCCTACTTCTTGTTTTCGGAGTATCAAAAGCAAATCTCTCCACGTCTTCGCCTCGTTTCGACTATATAACGACACGGCCTTTTGGGCGGATTCGAGGGCTTCGCGGGTCTTTCCTGCTGCAGCCTGGCAGTTCGAAAGGGTACTGAGCAGGTGAATTTCCACGCAGACAAGATCTTCTTCGTCTGGGTCTTCGATGTCTTCCTCGTCTGGGTGCTCCATGTTTATCTCCTCCCAAGCCACGACAGCTCGTTCGGCGTTCTCCAGCGCTTTCTGCGAATTCCCCAGGTGGCCCCATACCACCGCGAGCTGCGTAAAGAGAAAGCAAAGGCTGCAACGGCTGATTCCCAGATGCGCGTCATCAGGCCGGTACTCTTTCATGTGAGCAGTCACCGCCCTCCTCATAAGCTGTAAAGCTTCGCAGTGTCGTCCGACGCGTTGAAGAATGCGCGCCTTCATGATGTACTGGGGCAAAAAGTATGGTTGGCGAACTTGGAATGATAAGAGCCCCGAGTTTGACATTTGGACGACTTGAAGCTTTGCGTCAGCATATTGGGCAGCGTCGCAAAGGATGACGATCTGGAATAAAAGAAATGATTGCGACCACACGACGGGAAGACCGTCCTCAGTGTGGAACTGGCATGCAAGACATTCGGCGATGTCCTTGCAGAGCTGGAGCCCCGCATCATGGGCACCGATCTTCGAGGCGTGTCGACAAAGATATTGGAGAGGGTCGCCGATACAATATGCCCACATTGGATCCGTCGTGACGGAGGTTACACAGAATTTCTTGATAGCCTGTCCCAACACTTTGAATAATGTGGAATAGTCGACTCGAGTGAGGAACGGCAGGATCTCATGAGCGATGGATAGAATCCAAGGAAAATTGAACATGTTGAAGGCCGAGAAAGCTCGAAGGACAGCGATAGCCAGGTCAAAGTGGGCAACGAAGATATTGTGAATCAAAGGATCTGTGCAATCCTCCGGTGCCACGGAATAGAATAGTTCTACTGCATCTTGTAACATGACCAAGTCAAGGTGAATTGGTTTAGCAATCTCCAGGCCAGGCGCGGGGGTCTGCGACGTAGGCTCCAAGAAAAGACGGAGATTGGAAAGTTCGGGAGGAGACTGCGCCGAAAAATATGCCAACGCGTGTAGAAGCCGGATAAACGGGTAGGAGAATCTCGTCTCGGAGATGCGAGCGAGATCTCGGACAAGCGTTACGCACTCGGAAAGCATGGGAAGCGACAAATGGCCGCCCTCCGCAAGCTGGCATACAACATTGATGAATGAATCGACATTTTCTGAGGAAGGAGGATGCGATGGAAGGGGCAGGCTGCATGCAGTGTGCCAGCCTTCCTTGAAAATCTCGTACGACTCCAAAGGACGATTCAGAGACGCAAGTATTCGAGCGAGGACCAGAAACGCATTACGACATTGCGCCGCCTTGAATTTGTCCTCGCCAGTAAAGGGCGGCGATGGCACTTGGGACATATATTCAATCAGCCCTGATTTCATTGGCCGAGCGATCGAAACTGCCTGCTCAGCAGTCGATAGAGCCGCTGTCTTCTCGTCGTTTGTGAGAAGATTTGCTGCATGCAGCAGCATCGATTCCAGGGTGCCGACCCGATTGTCGCAAGGCAGAACGTCGGACACCTGAGCCCAGAGGTCGAGGGATCGCTGGCTGAATTCGAGGGCGGGCGCCAGCTCAAATCGGCGACTGTGGAAAAACGAAATACCGGACAGCGTATGTGCAAGGTGTGGTAGAATTCCTGTGCCCTGGTCTGCGTTACTCGCATAGCGAAAGAATGCGATATTGAGACGACCGCAGATGATGGCTTGGGAAGTCATTCCGATGTGCGAGAGCTGGAATGTTAACTGCGACCAAATTCTCGGGGTCAGCTCCAACGGCATAGTCGCATTGACCGTACTCTCGATCTTGACGGTTAATTGCAAGATCAAAATTAGCGCATGCGAAGATGTGAGAATAGACTGGTCGACGAATACAGGCCGGTACGACTTGTCGTTCGACACAGGCAGTCGAAAAATAAATCTGCCGCCAGCCATGAGTTGTTCGAGCGAGTTTACGAGCGATCCGAGCTGCGCAGAGATAAATTGAGAATCTAGCTTTCGAAAGCTTGGATCCTGCAGAAATAAGCTTGAATCCCGGATAGCATGACAAGCACTCACGCTGGATACGGTTTCGATGGATTTGCTCAACTGATGACGACCAAAGTCGGATTCGAGTAGTAATTGGGCCATCATTCCTTCCAACCGACGAACTTTGACCAGAGTTTCGGCATGATCTACGACTAGTCGCTGTTCCATGCGCAGAGTTGAATGAACAAGCTGCCCCGCGACCTGCTCTGTACGAGCAGCTGAGAAGGCCTATCGAGGTACATTGAGTGGGTATATTTATTCGAAAAGGGCAATCAAGTTCGACTGACCGTGAATTGGACAAAGCAGCTGTTCACCCGTTCTCTCAGGCTAGTGATTTTCTTTTCTAAATCATCGCGTTTTCTCCAAGCGTTGAACTGCGACCCAACCCTCCGAAAACCGGAGGGCGGTACGGGGGAAATTTTGAGACATTTGGAATGCACGTGCAGCATCTCCCTGGTTCGACATCGTGAGGAGAATAGAATGCCGTTTGAGAAAAGAGTTTACGCCTTGAGAATCTCCAGCGCGCCCAGCAATTCCGGTCCATGGAACACATCCTCTTTGCCATGTGTGAGATGTGCGAGGTCATACAATCTACGAACGATATCTTGCGAAAGCTCTCGTATTTGTCGACGATTTTCGCCAACCTGAATTCGTGTCCAACTCAGTGCACGCTATTTAACAACACCAGAAACGCTATACCTTCTCTATGGAGCTGCGGATGCCTTCCCCGAGTTCTATGAGGTCCTTGATGAAGGTCCCAAGCGTAATAACGGTGGCGGCGATCGTCATTGGATCCATGGTCGGAGAGTTTCCCAGATAGAGGGAGACGCAGAGCCAAGGTTAGGTTACAGCGCTAAATTCGGGCGGCGTGAGATACCCAATGATACAAGGACCAAGCAAAGTCACTATGTGTGCCAAAGGCCATTATTTAAAATGCGGACTGGAATCAGAGAAGGTAGAGATGTGGTATCCCAGGCCTTGGTACACGCTGAAAATCGTGGAATCAGCGAAGAAAACTTGCTAGGCTTGTGAACACGTACGCGGTAAACCAAATGTTATTCCTTTCCGGGCAGAATTCTGAGCTATAGGATCCATGAGAGGCTACTTTGGACGCCATCGAGCACAAAATGAAGCAGTTCCGAGTCACTGCACTGTGCACTGTGGCAGCTAGTCACGGATTTGTTAAGGGGTCCCGTGGAGAAGCGACAAGATCACTGGCGGAGTCTGAAATTCACTCCATTTGGAAACCCTTCCAAATTGGGAAACTCTGCTAAATCAGGCAACTGCTCCTACTTTCGACACTTCTGAGCATCCTTGTAACCCTCTGAGCCTCAAAAATATGTTCCAAGTACTGCGTGCGTGCTATAACCCAATTGTTTTCGTATTTGGCAGCGGTTTGAGGTCAAATTTTCCTCCATTGTGGGTGACACCCACTTATACTCGATTCATAAGCTGTCGGCGAGATATTGTGCGGATATAGTCTTAAGATCAACCTCTACCCTCATCAAACCCTCATACATGTTAGTTCTAGAGGCGAACTTGACCATCCGCGCTCAACGCGAAGGCCAACGCTTTCCGGTGTGTGATGGCCGTCCTAGCGACTTTCCTAGAATGGGTGCAGTGATCAGAGCCGAGCCATCAATTGACGCTTCTCAGCCGACCCCCCTCATACGTCCAAGACTTTATATACGTTTGAACGACTATCTTCAAAAAAGTTTATAAAGTCTTGTTTACGAGACTATGTGGCAGCTAGGACGCAGCAATCAAAGGACCAGACTTGGCGGTTGCTTGGCCGCGGCCATAAGATACTCCTCAAGGCTTCAAGCTTGATCAGCACCATGACCTCCATTATCTCGCGTCTCTCTCGACTTTACCCAAGGCTGACCTGCTGAATGCTCTTATACTGCATTTTCATTAGCTCGTCGCCTTGAATGGTATACTCAACGTTGTTCCCGCAGCAACAACAGCCTTGACAATGATTTAACAGTGATAAATCGTCATCCTGAACAGTTCGATATCATGATTCAGCGAAGACGGCGTGCACAGGGCTACGTACGTACAAGGGCGGATCGACTCTATTTGTCCCCTCACTGTAAGTGTTTTTGCAATACTTATATCGTACTGACAAGGGGAAAACTGATACGAAATATGACACAGAACTTTGAGGCGTCAGCATTGTACAATGCCTATGTCCCGCAAGTCTCGGCGACTTGCTGCAACCTTTGTTTCAGCCATCCTCCTCATCTGCTGGGCAATCTTGTTTTTTGCAGCGACCCGCGAGAATTCAAACTCAGTTCAGCGGAAGCTACTCTCCCGAATCACACAGGAAACCCCCATCTCCGGTTTCTACGGCCCAGGCGCGTGGTGGGGCTTTCTCATCACCCTCGGTATGACCCACGGACATGCGGCCATGGCGATCTATAAAGAGGAACGGATTCCGCCTGACTGGGACTACGACCTCACGAGCGCCGCGTTTTATGTCAGTGTCGCTGCGGTCGACCTCGTGTTGAAATCCAGAACAATTTCACAACTTGAAGATCCAGCCAGCCAGTCGAACCTCATCCCCGCCTTGGTCTGCGCAGAGCGCGTTGTGTCTCTCGGAACAGGATCGTTGCTGTTCTCGACATTGATTTCTCTCGTTTATGGGAGCTCTTCCAGAACATCGTCTGCGTATATACCTTGTCACAACGATTCCCTTGATTCTCGCACTGTTGGCTTCGGTTTGCTCTTATCGCGCTCATGAAGCCATTTCGCGCTCGGCGCCAGTGTTCTGGTGTCCTTTCCACGATGGCAGCAATCGCCAGTCATACACTATGGTCGACTATCCGGGCTATGTAGGACAACGGTTTATACTTCGTAGACACAGCGTACGCCCTCGTGGAAATACTGGCTCGCTGTAGGATTATTGAGCGGCGTATCCACAATCGCTAGTTTCGCGGTACGGCTTATTCAAGTCCAACCAACGCGGCCATGTTTTGGTTTCAGCTCTATCTACACTCTTCGGCACAGCAGCCTTCTCCATTGCACTTCCGTTAATCGGTGCGAGCGTCTTCGTTGGCTACAATATGCTGATATGGCTCGTGTTTTGGATCGCCTGGTGGGAACCCTTCTACCCTGCTCGCTTTCTTTCCTCGATTCAACTATTTCCCTCCCACCGATATTTCCATCTTCGAGATGGATCAGATCGCTGCGTTGCTCGCCATCTTGATTGTAGCCATGATTCGGGAGTTGGTTGCGGATTTTTGGCCGTCGGATTCAGAGGAGTGATGAGTAGTTTGTGGGTCGTGTCCTCCCTCGATGGCTTTACTGAGGCTAATGTGTTTTTTAGATTGCGCAGTAGGTGTATTTTTGGTGTTCATAGGTGCGCTTTGCAATGGATGGTGTTGTGGGATAGTATTGTCCACCGCCTCAGTCTTTCGCAGATGCCCTCCCAAGTTGAAAGCAGCGTCAAGACACTGCTTCGACATGGCTCCAAACGTTGACGACGAGAGGACTGGAGAAAAAATTAATCAACTTCTGTGGTCTACAACCGTATACACGACTAATTACACAACTACAAAGCAAATCATCCACTCGAATTTCAATCAATACTCGAATCCCTCCCGCTTCACGGCACTCTCCACCACCCTACCCCTCACCAACGCCGCCAAAGCAGCTTTCTCAAACTCCGGCGACCCGCAAAGGTACACCTCCCGTCCCTGCATTTCCTCCGAGCCCGTCTGGAAGAAATCCACCGGCATCCTCCCAGCGTGTTCCGTATCTTCATCCTCGCGTGGAGATCATCAGTCCTCGGGTACTTCTTTCGTGGAGAACACCTCCAGTGAGATATCAAGGTTCGCTGTAGAGCCATTGGCTGCGCTGAGCGCGTCCGCGACGAGTGGAACGAGTATCTCCGGCTCGCGAGTCGCAAGAAGAAACCGAATATCCCACCGGATCGCAGCATCGTCCGCATGTGAAAGCGCCTTCAGCATACTCAGAAACGGCGTTATCCCGATCCCGCCTGCGACCCATAACATCTTCTTCGGCGGTGGTCCATCCGCCGCTAACGGGACCATCAAGCCAAGATCGGTATCGCTAATTGCGGAGGTGCTGGCGGACTGAGACGAAGGGAGAACGAAATCCCCCGTAACACCTACAATCCCTACACGCAACTCCAACGGCCTCGAATCCCCCAATATCTCAGGCTTCACCTCCGCAAGTTTCCGCGCAATAGCGAACAACGGGCCCCGTAACAGCACCACCCTGTTTCTCCCTCATCGTCAACGAGAAAACGCGCGTAGATGTGGATTGCAGGGAAGCCGACGAAACAGTCCAGGTACGAATACTATCGTCGTTGAGAGAGGTAGGCTTCCCCGGCGCCATGTGTCGATATGCGGGAACACCGACGAGGGGGGACATATCCATTATAACCGCTTGACCAGGTTTGATGTGCAGGTCGACGGAAGAGTCGAAGGTGAAGGTGGCGATGGAGGGGGCGTGGAGGTCGATGCGGGTGAGTAGGGCTGTGGCTTTGTCGGATGTGTTCAGGAGGGATGAGGTGGGGGATTCTTCGGCGAGGAGGCGGATGGGAGGGCTGTATGGGCTGGGGGTGTTGTCAGCGGAGAAGGGTGGAGGAGAAAGAAGCGTACCTTCGTTCTGGAGAGGTCCCTTGACGCTGGCGAACGGGAAGCGCGTCCCGAACCAGTGTGTAGCCGGTTACATAGACAGTGGTTAGGGTCTTTTGGAATGGCATCAGCTTGAGGGCATCCGCGCCAACGAGGTTCTCTGCGTGGCCAGTAAGGTCTGAAAATCGTGTTAACAAAGGAATGTTCAGAAAGTAAATACACCCACACAGTATATCACCCGTCTCGAAGTCGACGAACGTGAGGGGACGCAAGCGGTGTCGCTTCGATGTTGCCAAGAGAGGTCATGAACCGGTTCCCTGTACAATGTCAGTACGACCGGGGGGAAGGAGGTTTTTTCGTCTACCTGAGAAATCTGGGGAGGACCACAGTCCTGCCGTCGGAGGGAACAACGCGCATGAATCCAGGACGTCCGCCACGTTGATTCATACCGAGATGAGACGGAAATTGTAGTGCATCTCTGTCGAAAGCCTTGTACGTGGTTCCAAAGAAAACCGTATCGGACGCCGTGATGAACGCGATGACCTCTTCCGGCAGTCGATCCTTCAAAGATAGCTTTGATTTCTGGAGCGCGATACTGGGGTTGGTGTCGGGATGGGGTACCAAGTCCCTGATGTTGATATACTTGGGACAATTTCTGTTACTTTGGGTTAGACCTGTCGTTTGCGACCAAGCCGAACCACGCACCCAATAGCTTCGTTCACTGAAACATCAAGCTGCATTCTGCGCTCGTCTTCTTGGTTCAATTGAGAGACTATGCCCGCAAACTTGTTGCGTCTTCGCGTTCCGAACTCGATGCCAATCCCAGCAAGCAACATCGTCTGATCTTGCTTCTTGAACAGCTTGGAATTCTCAAGCAAAGGTTCTCCATCCCACAAGCTTGCGTCTATGCGCAGCGTGCTATACCTCGAACCTCTTGTGATGAACCCCGGTTTCCCTTCTTTGCCCGCCAGAATTGATCCCCAAGGTCGACCGCTTTCATCTAGCGTGGTAACAGGAAGAAAAGGCAAATTGTTGCAGTGAAAATGGGCATGATCCCCAGGAAGATCGCCGTCAATCGACAGATAGAGTCTCGCCACGGTGAAGTCGTCAATTGTATTCAATTTGCGATGGATTTCGTTCTCGCCTCGATGCCAGCCGTTGAGAGCCATGGTTGAAGACAAGATGAGAAGACACCAAGCTAGCCATTTGACAGGCTGAAACCCCCACGCCAGCCTTGGTCAGAGTTCCAGGAGAGAGACACGAGATCATGGAGGTGCTGATCAAGCCCGAACGCCGTGGCCGAAACAGGCCGGGTTTTTCACACCGACGACCCTGTCGTATTCAGCTGCGGTGGATTGATTCAAGAGCCTCTCATACCTTGGAATTGAAAGGAATAACTTCGCGACAAATGAATTCTGCAGCATTCCAAGCTCGAAGTTACTTGGGTTACCGCGTATACACTAGTCTCGTAAACAAGACTTTATAAACTTTTTTGAAGATAGTCGTTCAAACGTATATAAAGTCTTGGACGTATGAGGGGGGTCGGCTGAGAAGCGTCAATTGATGGCTCGGCTTGATCACGGCACCCATTCTAGGAAAGTCGCTAGGACGGCCATCACACACCGAAAGCGTTGGCCTTCGCGTTGAGCGCGATGGTCAAGTTCGCCTCTAGAACTAACATGTATGAGGGTTTGATGAGGGTAGAGGTTGATCTTACAGCTGTTCCGGAAAATAATGAGACTTGCCGTTTTTTTCCCGCGAGCGTTCCCAAAACGGAAGTCACCGCCATTTTAGTTCATTTGAGTTCTTTAGGGAGCACAACTCAATTTTTTGACCTAAGTAAGGATACAAATGTGTTTCGGTAGGATTATCCTATGCATCCAGCCCAAATTGTGCCCTCGTACGATGCGTAAATGTCAAGAGAGAGAGGATGTCGGAGATAATCGGACGTACGTCGGACCTACCAAAACGGAATTGATCAGAAATGGTCGCTTTAACGAAAGGCTTTCAGCGAGAGCATCTAAAGGGTAAGCAGAGCGGCCAAAATCTCCCTGTGAAACCTCTTCAATCTTTCAAGGCCTCGAAATGTCCTCAGAAGGTCTCCCACTATGAAAATGAACTAAAATGGCGGTGACTTCCGTTTTGGGAACGCTCGCGGGAAAAAAACGGCAAGTCTCATTATTTTCCGGAACAGCTGTAAGACTATATCCGCACAATATCTCGCCGACAGCTTATGAATCGAGTATAAGTGGGTGTCACCCACAATGGAGGAAAATTTGACCTCAAACCGCTGCCAAATACGAAAACAATTGGGTTATAGCACGCACGCAGTACTTGGAACATATTTTTGAGGCTCAGAGGGTTACAAGGATGCTCAGAAGTGTCGAAAGTAGGAGCAGTTGCCTGATTTAGCAGAGTTTCCCAATTTGGAAGGGTTTCCAAATGGAGTGAATTTCAGACTCCGCCAGTGATCTTGTCGCTTCTCCACGGGACCCCTTAACAAATCCGTGACTACGTATACACCACAGCGGATCCCTCTGAGGGGGCCGGTCGGGATGAATATCAACCTACAGATCAACCAGCGTTAGGATGGAGATCATACGAGGATAGGATGAATTTCAACGGACTCAGGATGAAAATGAGCGGTTCGTAGGTTGTTTTAGGCAGGATGATTAGTATTCTAAAACAGTTCGTTTCATCCTAAGCTCGTTTCAGCTGTTCCGCGTGAATATCAACCTACGTTAGGGTCGAAAAATCAACCAACTTCATGCGGCTTTTCATGCGCTCCAAGGCTGATTTCTCACAGGACTCAGGATACATTTCAATGACAATCAAGATGAATTCATGTAGGCATACTAGGCACGGAAAGATAATTAAAACTACAACAATCGAGCGGAACGGAGCAGACAGTTGACTGTAATGGGAATGACATAGTGATAGACCATCGATATCGATGGCCTCGAGGCGGAACTAAACGGAGGCAAAATGAGTGACGTGAGACAAAATGAACACGCGCACGCACCTCAATTTGTACCGTCCTCCTCGTCGCTCGTGGCCTGCTCCTCACCGCCGCTCATGGCTTGGTCCTCGTCCTCTTCATCGTCGCTGGAAGGCTCACTGTGAACAATCAACTTGACCTTGCGTTTCGACACCTCCTTTGCCTTTCCCTTGCTGGATGTCGCCTTCTTGCTGGAACTCGAGCGCGCCGCTACCTTCTTCTCTGCAGCTTGCTTCTTCTGGGCGGCACGGGCTTTGACAATCTTGTTGCGTCTGCCGCGAGGCGCGTTCGGGTTCCGTTTTGCTGAGTTGGCGCTCAAGTGGGAATATTTCGGGTCGACTTCGAGCCACTCGTGACGGTACGCGTTATTGCGCTTGTTCTTGAAGTACTGTCTGATAATGTCTTCGGTAGCCCAGTCGTTATGGAAGCGCGCGAGGATCGGGTGCCTCTCTCGTGCCTGTTGTCGCGATGTGAGTAACCGTCTCGTACATCATAATAAATATACTCACCACTCGAAAGAACTTGCCTTTGACCTCGTTGGAGATCTCGCGCCACGGTTTCTCCCAGTTGAGACCTGCTCTTGCAGCCAAGTCTCTCAGGTAACGCTTCGGAGTTCGGGTAAGTCTTTGTCGCACAAAACAGTGTAACGTACCTGAATTCCTTTGTAGAGCTCCCTATCCCGGGTAGTCTTCCCCATGCCCATCGCGTCCTGGATGTTGTAGTTGGTCCCGGCCGTCCCCTTAGGCTTCGGGATATCATCCGTCATGGGGTCATCAGGTTCATCGCTGGTCACACCTCCGTGTGCGCGAGCCGCCTTGAGCTGCCGCTTGAGCTCGGCATTCTCGCGCTTCAGTTTCTCTGCACACAATGTGAGTGAATGGTAAGCTCGGCAGTTCGGACCCTCACCTGCATCAAGGTCCTCGTCCACCTCCATGTCGTCTTGATCAGCATCGGCAGTGTCGCCTGTGATGATGTTCGTGCTAAGTGCTCAGACATTGGCGCCAAGGCTCGTATTTACCTTGAGCTGGCTTGATGAGCTTCGGCGGCGCTGGACGACGGTGAGCATGAGATGCTCGTCAACGACAGGAAGCTGCTTATGCTCACCAGGTGCGTCAACATGAAGGCGCGTTGCGGGGTCTCCGACGGCCTTAGCTTGAGCAGCTATCACATCATCAACAACGCGTCGCGTGAGTCACGGGACATTGTTGATGTGATTATGCACTCACCCTCCACCACATCGTCTCCAGCAGTCAATTGCGCGACACGACGCTGCAAATCCTCCAACGCCTTGTTCGCAACCTTCAATGCCTCAGCCTGCGCGTCGATTTTGGCTATAAGAATTGCAGTCAATTCCCGAGCGCCGTCAAGGTATTGTTCTCGCCTTACCTCGATGCTTGTCATTCTCAATGGCCGAGTAGATGATGTCGACGGTGTTGCAGTTGTCGATGTCGTATTTTTCTTCCAGCTGGGCATGGAAGCGCTTGAAGTCTTCCAAGGTAGGGCTTGGGAGGCGCCTGTTCTCCTTGTCTGCGGCTTTCCTGGGCGGCCGAGGCGCCGGCTTGGCCTGGGTGCTTGCCTTGGGTTCACTTTTGATCTTGCGAGGTGGGTTTACTGGTGTCATTGTGTTGCGCTGGGTTGATATTGACAAGAGCTGTAGGAGAGGAGATGGTGGTTCGAGTTAGAGCAAATTCAAATGTTTGTTTGTCACGCGTCGCTTTGCAATATCGCAGCACAGCATCCCTAATAAAGTATCTCTCTCCTTTCAATGGGCCAACGTCGTATCTGCGCCTGTGGCTGCGGTGAAAGAGTCACTCAAACACGAGAACAAATTCATCTAAATGCTCAAGTGCACCCCTACCCTGCACCCTTGGGCAATGATGCCTCGCGTCAGCGCCGCGTCTATGCTCCAAGTTCCGACGACGACTTTGGGCACAGTGTAAGTGGTCCCGATCATGCTGGTCCGTCCCGACAAGCACAACTCGGCGGATGGTACGGCATCGGCACCCGCGAGCTTGACAGTGGGCCAGAGGATGTGGATATGACTCCGGCTCCTCCAAGCCCATCACAGCCGGGCGGGTTCGACGAGCCCGAGTCCGAGTCCGTTCATGGTGATGTAGGGGATGAACTGGAAGGGGACTCAGATGTGGATGATGTGCTAGAAGATGGCGGGGATGAGTTGAGGGTGGAGGATAGCGAGGGAGAAGACTCTGATTCTGATGAGCCGGATATATTTGACTGGGATACCTTCACACCTTCCGGGGTCTCAGCAGCAGATCATGTAGGGGAGGATTTCGAGAGAGAGGCAGCAGCAATAGGTATTTTCTGTCCTTTCCGTCATGCCACGATCATAACAGTCTCTGTTTCTAGCCGACAAACTCAGCGCATATGACCTCGCTATCTGTAAAGCATTTGCCTTCAAGGTCAAGTCAAATATGACAGACAAGGCCTTCAGAATGACCCCGTTCGCTTTTCCTCAGCACCCACCTCTCCCCTCGCTCGACAAGATTCGTTCTCGTGTCAATTTTCTGGCTGGCTTCAAACCGCAGATATATGACTGCTGTGTCAATAGCTGCCTTTGCTATGTGGGCCCGCACGAGGGTTTGACGGAGTGCCCTTACTGCCACGAGCCGCGCCGAAGAGCCAACGGCAAACCTCGAAAGAAATTCACTTACATCCCTATCATTCCCCGCCTGGTCGCATTTGCGGCAAATCCTGAGATGGCTGAAAAGCAGCAGTATCGAGCTGAGCACGTTCATCAACCGGGTAAAATGACGGATGTTTTTGACGGCAAGCACTACCGAGCGCTTCGACACAAGTTTGTCGAGATCAATGGCAAGCAACTCGATCACAAATACTTCTCGGATCCTCGCGACGTCGCGCTTGGTGCATCCTGGGATGGTTTTGCGCCGTTCAAGAGAAGGAAGAAGACGGCGTGGCCACTCATCCTTTTTGATTACGACCTTCCCCCCGAGCTCCGATTCTTGCTGGAGTATATTCTGGCTCTCGGCGTCATCCCGGGCCCGAACAAGCCCAAGGATTCGGACTCGTTCTTGTGGCCAGCGGTGCAGGAGCTGCTCCGGCTTGCGGCGGGGGTCCCCGCCTTTGATGCGCTTTCTGGTCGAGCTTTCGACCTCAGGGCGTATCTAATCCTTGTGTTTGGGGACATCCCTGCCGTCTCCATGTTTATGCGCATGAAGGGCCATAATGGGATCTCGCCGTGCAGAATGTGCAAGATTGTCGGTCTGCCAGTTCCGGGAGCCCGGGGAAATGCGCACTACGTCCCCCTCGATCGGTCATATCATCCGCAGGTCAAAGCAAATCCTCAGGCTGTGAAGGTCTATGATCCCGCCGACCTTCCGTTGCGCACGCATGATGAGATTTTGTCTCAGGGCAAAGAGGTCGAAGCCGCGCCTACGAATGCGGCTGCGGAAAGGCTGGCAAAGAAGTACGGCGTGAAGGGTGTTCCCATCCTTTCCTTTCTACATTCACTCTCATTTCCCCGGTCGTTTGGCTACGACTTCATGCACCTCATCTGGGAAAACCTCATCAAGAATCTCATTCTGCTTTGGACGGGTGATTTCAAGGGACTCGACGGCGGACGCGAGGATTATGAATTTAGCAAAGCGGTGTGGGAAGCTATTGCGAGCGAGACCTCTGCCGCTTCCAATACCATCCCATCTGTGTATGGCAGCCGTATCCCCAACATCTCGAAAGACCGTCCCAACGTCTCCGCTGAGATGTGGTCATTCTGGACCCTCTACTTAGGTCCCGTTCTGTTGCGCCGGCGTTTCAAGCACGTCAAATTCTTTCGACACTTTGTCAAGTTGGTCCGACTGCTCAACCTCTGTCTCCAGTTTGAAATCACCGAAGAACAGATTGAAGTCATCCGTGCTGGCTTCATCTCATGGGTCAAGGAATACGAGTCGTAAGTCTATCTTATACCGTGCACTTCCTTATCGCTCACCTCTTTCGATCAGGCTCTATCTACAGAACAATGTTGATAGGATGTCGACCTGTCCTCTCACTATCCATGCTCTCCTCCATATCGCCGACTCAATTGCCTTCTGCGGTCCCGTCTGGTGTTACTGGGCTTTTCCAATGGAGCGCTACTGTGGCAGTATCCAGCCCGGTATTCGCAGCCGTAGATTTCCCTGGGCATCAATCGACCGATATGTTCTTGAAATTGCGCAGCTAACTCAAGTCAAAACGCTTTACAGTGTCGTTGAGGAGCTTGCGCTTCGTCCCCCGCGCAGCATAGTCCAAGGATCATATTCCGATCCCTCTTGTATGTGAATAGCTCTGCTGATACTGCGTAGTGCTGATAAACATTTGCAGACCCGTCGTGCTTATTACTACCTCCCAAGTCACCGACGCGCCCCGGAAACAATGCTATCAAGATGATCGCAGCTGCGCTCGCAACTCGGACAGGGGCATCTATGGGACAGGTCAATACAGCATTGAATACAGCGATTGTTGAAGAGTGGGGCAAGATCCGGCGTGTCGATTCCGAGGCAGGCGATACCATGCGTTCCTGCTCTCTAGGGGGTGGTGCTGACGACTCCAGGGATGCTACATACGTCCGAGTAAGTTGTTTTCACTGTACTCGTACTTCGAGACTCATAGACCACATTATCAGTACGAAGTTCTTGTGGATCAAAACCGACGTTTCAAAAACAAACCCGTTGCGTTGCACCTCCAGACATTCTATGGTCAACTCACACACATATACCGCGTCCATTTACCGGTTGCCTGCCCCAACCTTCACCTGGACAGCGCAACAACATATATTCTTGCTGCCGTCCGGTCGTGCACTCTGAAGGCGCCGGACAAAGAACTGGAGGGGCTGGATATTCACCCATATAGCTCTCATGGTTCTCTGGACGTTGTCGATGTCACCACCGTCCAATCGCTTGTGGGCCGGGTCGCTGTTGCTGGCACAGCCGGAACTATAATCGATCGAAGTGGTGTGTTAGCGCGGGCAGAGTGGGCAGCGGATGAAGATTACTGAGTAGTTTCCTAACCTCATGCATGCACCCTTTTTAATCTTTGAATGCTCCACTGAGCTTGATGGACTCGTCGTCGTACATAGACATATATATTATACCCCTTGCTGCTAGTGTATCTCAATATCTCGGGATTCCCATGCCAATATAAAAAAATTGCAGACTCATATAGCAGTAGGGTGTCCTTATTTCATACTCACAAGTAATTTTGAGGCACCCCCCGTGCGCCAGAAAAAGGTCGAGAAATTGTAATTATTCTCGTGATCAACACAGCCACCACTCCAGACTTGTGTCTCTCCTCCATCGACGCGTATTATGGACGCGTTTTTCACTCGGGAACCTGACACAAATAACCAAGAAGCGGCAGCTGCTTTCCTAGAGGACTTGAGGGACAACAAGCATGAGGATGATAGGTGAGTACCCAAGCCTCTGAGCGCGTTGCTGCAAATTGACAATTGATGCGCGCAGTTACTTGTGGCCGACCGTAGATTTTCACGAAGTGTCTGAGCAAACGTGCAACAAGATCTTCTCTCTCCTCGGCGAGGCTCCCTTCTCTCTCCTCAACGAGGAGCCTCACCACCATAGGGATGTTACCAAGACCCCTCGACGCGAACGAGTTTTGCGGCAACTCAACGAAGTCATGATGGCGCGCATCTACCTCCCGATAAAGCGTGCTGTTGATTCCCAGCGTCTCGAAGAGGCGCTGGAAAAGGATGTTCTGGTTATCGTGGACTTCCTGCAAGCCGCCCGCCGTCATAAAGAATTTGTGTTTCCTTTGCCCCACGCGGAGCACAAAATTTTGAGCAGCGCAGCCGGGATCAGGGCAGCTCTGCTAAAGGTCGAGGACATGCTGCGTCTCAACAGCGACCTACCGGGTTCAGTCACAGAATCGGACTCGCAGCCGGGATGGAATCCCTTTCCGCGCATGTCGGCACTCGTAATCCCCCGCACTTCCGACAACGAGGAGGACCCCGATAAGACGTTGGTGGGCATCAAGGTCGAGCCTATGTAGCTCAGTTATGAAAGGCATCCATATATATTCACTATCTATGCTTGTACTGTCTTTGTATTGTTTTTATTCTATCATAGGTTGATATAATATTTGGCGAGCAACCGCATGAATCTCATTCTAGTTTAGGATGAATTGTACTGGATACAATGCAACCTACACAATAGGTTGAAATAAATCAACCTAAAATCAGCCGGTGTTAGGTTGTTGGACGATTTTCATCCTGAGCTAGGATGGAAATGATCCTGATCTACCTCCATAGTGGGACAAAATACGCAGCAAATTCAGCATAAAGTATCCATCGGCGGTACCATCATGTCTGCTGCCAGTGGTTGAAGTACGATTTGGTTGTATCGATCCCTGCTTCGTGAGGTAGCGCGAGCTCCTTCAGGACATCGGCGAAGAGGAGGAAATAAAGCTTGAATAAAGCCCCACGGGCCACCGACATGAAGATTGAAGACACAGACGGGGGCAGATTGGGGATTCTCTGTAGCATTCCGAAGCGGCCACAGTTCAAGTAAGTTCCAAGTGATCATAGAAAGTGTTTTTTTTTTCAATGTACTGGGTCCCGTGACGGAAAAACGAGAAAAAGAAAGGGAGAGGGGGGAGAAAAGCGAGAAGGTAGGGAAGAAGTAGAAGTACTTCTCGTGGCTTGGAAGGGGTTTTGATCGAGCAAAGTGAAGCTGATTACTATATTCCCTCGAGTTTGCGCGCACAAAGATTTATTGAAATGAAGCTCGATCTATCACGATTCTTGCCTAACACATGTCACAGATGTATGTACACTGGTAGACAGATAATGATGACAGGGCTCCCAGCTGCACTGTTTATTTCCTACTGCTCACGGTGACGGATCGAGAACAAGGTATTGTTAGCAAGAAAACAGGGAGAAAGTGTGAATACTCGCGTACCTGTGCAATGCCAGCCCGGGTTGATGAGAACTTTGAATTTTCTGGAAGCTTGCTCCAAACCACAACCTTCTGTTTGCCCGAGCTGTCCTGCCACAATTTCCATTATCCTTCAATTCAAAATCCTCTGGCTCTGCTCTATTTCCGTCACTTGCAGCCGTGGAAACGTCGTCATTGTATCGGGGCAGGTGTAAACACTAGAGACGGTCGAGTATGTTGATTTGTGTTGAGCAAAAATCCGATTCTAGCCATAAGGAAACGAGGAGAGCGACGAGGAGGGGGCAAAAGAGGTAGACGCCAGTGGCGCGTGATAATTGATGGCATCAATCATGTTATTAGACAAGCGCCCATGTTACTTGCCGTTTGGCTACCTGGCCACATAGAACTTCATTTCACGCAAAAGAACTTGACAAAGCTGAGAGTATATGTCCAATGTAGGTCCTCGCAAAATTTTGCGCACCCAAAACACCTACAAGGTGGTGAAGGAGAGAAAGTGATGGCAAGTGGCAAATAACATTGTGGCTGTGGGCAAATAACACCCAGCTGATCGGATTATCAACCTAGAAAGTTGAAGTTGACCAAAAGTCACCAAACGCAGCGGCCAAGCACCGGCAAGCGCCAGATCTGCTGAAACTCTTGACTCGTGTCATCTCTATACCTCTCAGTCTCTTCCTTCAAATAGTTCCACGGAAATGGTCTTCATTCAAGCAAAGGAAACGCAGATACACCCCAAATGAAGCTGGAGCTTTAATTTTTAAACAAAATCCCAGTAATAGCGAACAAGAGCCCAAGCAAGATACCCAATACAACGTTCATGAGTCTGCTCATACTCAACTTGATTTCCTGACGCTCAGGCTCCGCCAAAATATCTTTCACGACCATCCCAGTCCATAGACCGTGATAGCTTCCTTTCTGAATTATAATGGCACCATTAATAACTTCACAGCGGAACTCGTGAAGAGAATCTACCGATGCATATTTCTCTTCAAGCCGCGATGAGGATTCCACGATCGACGGCATGGCAGCCGTGCAGTTGGCTGCATCGTACTCACACCCATTCGGTGCCGCTGAGGAAACTGACCGTGGCTCGATCCTGATAACCGGGGGCTCACAAATCATTTCCTGGATGCTCGTTGCATTCTGTAGAGCGCTTCGATGCTGTTCATTTACCTCTGGACCTACCCCGTCTCGTCCAGCCGTCGCCACCGGTTCTTCGCTAGCGAAATCCGTGACAGCGTCGTGATATGTCTCTGGCTGCCACTTCCACCATTCCAACTCCTCTTCAGTACTCAAATCCGAGTCCACGACTTCTTCAAACAACCACTCTGGGCCCGGAGGCAAAGCTGCGAACCTCATCCGAGCTTCGCCGGCCTCGTCAGTTGCCGCACCTGCGCCATTCCCGTATCCTGTTTCGGCGAGGAACCTGGCGAGTTGATGCAACGCTTCGGCGACAGTAGGCAGGAAATACGTCTCCGAGTCCGCGACCTTTCGCAGAATTTGAACGGCCCTCCATGCTGGCGGCCATGGCCTCCTGTTGACGTCCGAGGTCCCACAAGATCGAGGCCATGTGCTGAAGACTACTCGCGAGAGTGGGGAGGTGTCTCGGGGCCAGCGATACCAATTCGTGGTATAACTCGATCGCCTTCTCGCAACTTGAAAGCGCACTCTCCTTGTCACCCGAGGTTTCAAGGCGCCGGGACAATGCAAAGAAGGTGTTTCCTCCCAGTTCCTGCCGTCTGATTGTAAATACAAAATCTTTCCACATCTCTTCCGCATTTGGCGTATACAACGACACTGCTTTCTGGGCAGCATTGAGTGCTTCGTCGTCCCTTCCGATTGAAGCCAGGCAGTTTGAGAGGGTAGTGAGTGAGTGAATTTGAACGCATGAGATCTCTTCAACTGAGCCCTTGATGTTGACCTCCTGGCACGCGACGACAGCTCGTTCGGCGTCCGCTAGAGCTGTTTGCTGTATTCCCATGCAACTGCCCACCGCCGCCTGTTCGATACAAAGCAAGTAAAAATGTAGATTGAAGAACGGGCCATTTGTCTTGAAAACTTGTAAAACGGATGCGACGCCTTTGCGAACGAAATGTAATGCTTCCTTGTGTCGTCCGAGGCGTCCGAGAATGCGCGCCTTGACTAAATAATAATTCAAGAAGCCAGCACCACCATTGCTAGCGCTGGTTGGGAGCACTGCCTCGGTGTGCTGCACAAGCTGAATCGCGTCAAAAAATCGGGTTCCGTCACACAGGATGAAGATCCGAAGGCGGAGGAACCAGCCCAACCACGGGTCAGCATTTTGATTAGTGTGCGATTGGCATTCGAGATACTCCGTGATCTGCTCGCACAACCTAAGCCCTTCATCGACTGCCCCAATCTTCAGGGCGTGTTTACAGATAATTTCGATTGGGTCAACGAAATACAACTCCCTCTCAGGTATTGGGGTGACGAAATTTGTGCGAAGGTGCTCGATGGATACTGATAATACCCGGAGTAGAGCAACATAGTTGGTTTTGGATAAAAATGGAAGGATTTCGCGTGTGGTATGTAGGACCCATTCGAAGCTATCCAGGTCGAGACTAAGGCGCTGGGTTTGAAGCGTGTTGATAGCTTGCTGAAAGTGTGCGACCCAGATATTTCCTATCAGGGGGATTGTGTATTCCTCAGATGCCTCAGTGAAGAAGATCTTTACAGCATCCTCCAGAACACACAAATCAATCCTAATCGGTTTTGCAAGATCCAGACCAGGCGGCGGGTGATTTGACTTGGGTATCAGGAAAAGACGGATGATGGAAGAGGGGGAGTGGTACTGCTGCATGAAATAGGCGAAAGCGTGCAGGAGTCGGAGAAACTTGTGAGAAAATTGTTCACAATGGACGCGAGTGAGATTCCAAAAGAGGACTACGATGTCCACAAGCATGCGAAGTGAGAGGCGGCCGCTGTCCGCCAACTTGCAGACAACTTCAATAAATTCATTGATACATTTCCCGGGCGGGGGTGCTCCGGAAACTGGGAGACTACATGCAGTCTGGAACCCTTCTTTGAAACTGTTGTATGAATCAAGGAGTCGATCTAGAGATGCAAGTACGTGTCCCAGCATGAAAAAGCTGTCATAGCAGCAGACCGCTGTAAACTCCTCGTGGCTGGTCAACGGTAATCCCCCCAGGGCTATAGCTTCGATCAGCGTTTTTGCCAATGAATGGCCCAGAGAGGCCGCCTCTTGCGCTGCGGACAACAAAGCCGTCTGATCGTCTCTCTCGAGAAGGATCTTTGCGTGAGTGACCAATGATTCCAAGAGACCGATCCCGTTGTCCACCTCAGGCAACATGTGCGATATCTGAACCCAGATCGCAAGCGATTGCTGGCTGAATTCAGCGGCGGAGTCAAAGTTGGCTCGACGATAATGGGCGAGAGAGATTTCGCAGAGCGCACTCGCCACGCGGGGTAAGGTTCCAGTGCTATGTCCGGTCCTTGCTGTGTGACGCAGGAAATCTATTTCCAGGTGACCCCAAACAATTGCTTCGGAATGCATTCCGATGCAGCCAAGACAGATCGGAAGCTCCTCCATGGCCAATTTTAGCAGCTCGAGAAGTACCGACGGATTGGCCTGACTCTTGATTTCCACAATGATGCGGAGAATCTGGACCAGTGTATGTGAAGGGGTAACTCGGGAAGGCTCAAGGAATTCGAATTGTAGCAAATCGTTATCCCAGAGAGGTGACTCGGATAGTAGACGGCCTGAGAGAAGCAATTGATTGAGGGTATTTATGAGTGACCTCAGCTGGGCAGAAAGATACTGTGATTCGAGAGTTGAGAAGCTAGAGTCCTTCGCATCTTCAGATGGCGTGAATATGCTACAAGATGCATACTCACCGTCGAGATTATTTCCATCGTATTGTTGATCTTGAGCCGGCCAAAGTCGGACTCAAGCAACAGCTGCGCCATCATCCCTTCTAGTCGTCGAACTTTGACTTGAGTTTCCACGTTATCAAGGATCAGCGTTTGTTCTATTCGCCAGGTTGCATGCTCGGTACGAGCGGCTGAGATGGCCTGCAGGGCGTGGACTAGTCATTCGATAGGGCTCAGTTCAAAGATCTATGGGCGCACCGTGAACTGGAGGTAACACTTGTTGACACGTTCCCGCAGACGAGTGACTCTCTTTTCTAAATTTTCGCGCCTTCTCCAAGCCTTAAATTGCGACCCGATCCTTCGGAAACCCGGGAGTTGCGCGGGAGAGACTGCGAGACATTTAGAGTGTACGTGCAACATCTCCCTATCTTTTGACTGAGGCAAAAAAAAAGCATTCGACGAAGGAATACTCACGCTTTCAAATTCTCTAACGCGACCAGCAATTCAGGCCCGCGAAAGATGTTCTCTTTCCCTTTAGTTAGACTTGCAAGGTCATGCAAGGTGTGATCCACATCTTGCAAAAGCTCCCAGACTTCACGTCGATTCTCGCCCACCTACGGGTGTGTTCGTCTTCTTATGCACTTTTCAAAATGAGAGATTGTACCTTTTCTATAGAGCTTTGAATGCCTTCGCCAAGGTCTATGAGATCCTTGATGAATGTTGCAAGTGTGATGAATGTCGTAGCAAACGTTACTGGGTCCAGCATCGTTATGGTGCAATAGAACGCGACAAGAGCACAAGAGGAGGAGAGAGAAATGGGAGTGCGATCTCAGGCTTGTAACGCATCTTGCGGGGTACAGGATTGAGGAGCATCGCTCTAAATTTGAGCGACGACGATGTCCGAACAATCTGATTGATTTCTACAACTCGGATGTGCAAGGGAAAATAGACAGTCAAAATCCAACAAAAGGTGACCATATCCCGAATCCCAGTGATGCGGGGGGATTGACTGGGCGGTCTAACCACAACGATATTAGGGAAAGGCAGCCATTGACCATTATGGCCGCTAACGGTAAGTACCAACCGCGGAGGCGTATGCACCGTTCGCAAGCTTGAAGCCATATGTTTGTGAGAGACACCATAATCTTGAGCGTATTAGAAGAGTAGGCGGGAGAGCCTGGGTGAAAGTCGGAAAGACGACTTGCATGGTGAGAACTCAGCGTTTCGCACTGATATCACGCAAAAGGCGGCAAAACCTGAGATGATACATACTACCAGAACAGGGTTTCGATTGAGGGCGGTGAACATACCCAACATTATCCCCAAATAATCTCTTCGCAGTTCACAAGGAGGTGCAGCTCCGTGAAAACCTCGCGGTCTGCTACAAGAGCCACGATTTGCAAACTAGACTGGAGGACACCAGGGTTCTTGTGTCCCCGCGGTTATCATGGAGAGTACTCAATAATCTCTGCTAGCGCTATTGAAGGTGTCGACGTTGGAAGACAAAGGTGGCGCTAGACTCTGGTAGGTGGAGATCATTCAAGAGGTGGCCGGCAGCATACGGGCCGACTATTGTTTGATGGGCGAAGTCGGCACGATACCGGCGGACTGTGCCGGCTTTTTCGACACAGCCACTGATCACTCCCTCTCATCGGCCCGTCCGCTCTCAGGGTTGAGGAGTTTTTCACGCATCTTCCCCGCCTCCACCGGTGCTTTTGCCCTCCCGCCCATCGCTCTCTACGTTGCGTACGCTACGGTGGCTGCGGGGCTGTCTCGGCTTCTTCCGACTGAACATTCGGTCGGGACAGTCGAACAAACCTTCGCCTCTCTTGTTGAAGATCTTCCTCTGAATCAGAACGGGATTATCATGGTAGAGCTCGCCATCGCCTTGACCATCTTCGACCTTGCAAACTCACACTCTGTGTACAGTCAATGAGAAGAACGCGGCGAATAGAGGGCATTCGACGTCTCGTTAGGCTATCGTTTTAGCCATCGTTTTCATTGGCTGTGCGATGAACGGTCCACCATCATGATATGTAGAAAAACGGCCGGACACAGGCAAACAGCTTCTCAGAGTATTATGATCATACGTACAACCTACAGCTTGATTCCCTTCAACTTCCTTGTGAGTTCTTTTTTACTGGCAGAGTTCAGAATTGACGAAGACGCAGTGTTCGAGAACAAGTTTTAATGCTTTTACCGCGCGAGGTTCTACGATGTCCTATAGTCATCGTTCCGGCGATACTACTCGTCGTCTTCGTTGGCTGGCCCATCTTGGTATTCACCACGAAACTGCAACAAGGAATCTCCATCCAGAACGCTCTACGTTCACGAATCACGCCCAACACCCACGTCTCCGGATTCTACGGTCCGGGCGCCTGGTGGGGCTTCCTCCTCACCCTCGGTATGACCCACGGGCATGCGGGCATGGCGGTTCTCAAGACAGGTCGGATATCGCCTGAATGGGACTACGACCTCACGAGCGCTGCGTTCTACGCTGTCGTTGCTGCAATAGACCTCATCTTCACGTCGAGAGCTCTCTCGCGGCTCGGAGACGCTGCTAGCCAGTCGACTCTCATACCTTCCCTGGTCTGTGCCGAGCGCGTCGTCTCACTCGGAACGGGCTCCTTCCTCTTCGCCTCGGCCTTCTCCCTCGTCTACGGAAGCTCGTTCAAGCATCGTCTGCGTCTCCTCTGCATTGCGGCGATCCCGCTAACCTTCGCTCTGGTGGCTTCTATATTTTCCTTCCATGCTCACCAAGTCATGTCCCATTCCGCGCCGGTAATCTGGTGTCCCCTACACGACAGCAGCAATCACGCGGCGCCCTTCACCATGGTCGACTATCCAGCCTACATAGGGCAACTCTTATTCGCCCTCCGCGCGATGCTCACCTCACAGATATACTGGCTTGCTGCCGGAATCACGAGCGGTATAATCACATTTGCCGCCCTCGTGTTCGGCGCTTTCGCTTCGAAGATTTTGACATCGGTTTCATACGCATTTGTTGGGACGCTAGGTTTCTTCATCGCATTCCCCATAGCATGCGTCAGCCTCATGGCCTGCTTCAACATGGTCCAGTGGCTCTTGTTTTGGGTTTTCTTCTGGTGGCCTATATACCTGCTTGCTTTCTTCCCGCAACTCGACTACTTCCCTCGAACCAATATCTCAATCTCCGAGCTGGATCAACTGGCTGCGCTGGTGGCTGTTTCGATTGTGGCGACGATTCGAACGTGGTTGCGCGTTTTTGGCCGACAGGGGGAGGCGAGCAATGAATAATGTGTGTCGTTTTGTCTTTTGATTTGACTGAATTACTGAGGCGAGCAATGAATAATGTGTGTCGTTTTGTCTTTTGATTTGACTGAATTACTGATGCGCCGCTCATATAAGAACTTGTATTGCATCATACTCATTCAATGTAAATTTACTATCCGTGGAAGGACAACTACACAGCGCGACCAGACCGCTTGAGGGAACCTCCCCTTTCCGTCCCTCCCCACGGCACCACCATCATCATGAGCGCTTCACCCACTGTCAGAGGTGGAGGGGGCCGGTCCCATTGACCGGCGAGGTTGTTAAAAATCGTCTAGTCCCCCAATGTAAATCCAAGCTCATCAAACGACACGGTGTACGGACGATGGCTCATTATCCACGAATGAATCAAGGCTTCGTCGGCTGTCATCCGATTCCGGGGATCTACGTGGAGAAAACCAAGCACGAAGTCTTGGGCTAGGAGGAGTATGTAGCAGTTAGCTAGAGTGAATGTGATAGAGAGGCAGTGAGGCGGGCTGCTTCACCTTTGGCGCTGGTTCGGTTCAAGACGTGCCAGTCGATAGTATCCTGCGCTGGGTCGAAGGGTCCTGTTTCCGCTATCTCTTTGCGGATGAATGGGTGACGCGATACGAGCCTGCGCGCGACGCTCGATTAGTCTCACAGTCATACACCGTACACTACTTATGTAGGATTAATTATTTGATCCGAAAGCGGGTATATGGCCTCTGCGAGGCGGAAGCTTAACCTTCAATAACTTTCAGGACTAGTACTTTCGGTCTCAGTCCTGCCGCTTGCAAAACACTCAATTGAATCTTACTTGTCTTAAATTCTCTACTTGACATGGTGATTTCCTCCGAACAACTTGAAAGTTCAAGTCCCTCTTCACCGTAGAGTATACACCTGCGCCGCCGCTGCACATTATCTCGGCAGGCATGGAACACGGGCCGACACTGTCCCCTATTTCTCCAAAAAAGAGTCGAGATAATGTCTCGGGAGCAACTCTAGAGTCTGGATTACGCGGGATGCGAAGATTAACCGACCAACAGATTCCAGAGCCACGCGAGCGAACCCCCTTAAATTCATTGCCCAATCATTGCCCCTAAATTTCCGATTGTCGCTGCAATTCAAAGCAACACTCCTTCTTTTGCACGATGGTGCCCACAGAGGATTTGCAGATGAGATGGCAATCTGTTAAGATCCTGAGGCTCAAGCTGAATACGCCAGCTGAGAGAAAAGTTGAAACGGCGGAGTGTCCACTGTCGGCGTTGAAACAAGCTTACGCATATAAGGTGACACATACTTTATTTGGCGGCGCCCCCCGCGGTTATTTGTTCCGCGCAACGAAACGCAAGCCTGTCTGGGTAGGCAAGGTAGATCACGCTATTCGAGGATGTACCGAGATGGATGATGGGAAGAGCTTGAGCACTGCGTGCTCCGAGCTCGAGAGTAAATATACGATATTCACTCTTGAGTATTTTGTGTGTGTGTGTGAGGGGTTTGGCCGTCCCGGCCGACTTGCCGCCTTTGCCGATCCTCTCGGGGACTCGGAGGCGACAAAAACCGAAACGAGGTCTGCGAACGAACAATCGTCGAGACGCGGGACCGGCCAAACCCGAACGCAGCAGGAAACGACCGAGGGCACTGAGTGACCCCGGAGCAACCACAAGGAGCAAGGCTCAAAGGATGGTGCCCAAAGGGTAGCATCCGCGCGAGGGAGCGAAGGGCCCAAGGAACCCCAACAGAGCCGAAGCGAGGACGAGGAGGAAGAAATCCTACATATCAATCATGCCTTCAAGTCCGTTGGCAAGATCTGAGATCAGGATGTGTATGTGCGAATGATGATTCTGAATGAACACGGTCGAAGATGTTGCATAGTCAATAGAAGACGAATTGGTCGTATGCGGTGCACAATGTCCAAGGTTGGAGAGACAGAAAATTGAACCGCCGTATGCGATATTCAATGAAGAAAGATGCAGAAGAGGCACCGCCGAAAAAGGTGCCCCAGCCGTGTGTGCATGGCATATGCAACGAAGCAAATGAAACCGCTGTGCACCGCTATAGGACCACGCGCCAAGGTCCAAGGGACACGGCAAAGAAGATGGTCATGGAGTCGTTAAAGTGTTCGAGCCGCCGTATGCAGCCATTGTACACCTTCCGAAAAGGAAGCGTCAGACGGAGGCCTGGCCGTTGCCGCGCGCATCACTGTATACTGTATGTCGGGTATGCAATCATGCGCGCACCCGTATTCAAAGACACGGAGCAATATGAGATGAGTCGAGGAAGTGAAGGGGAGATTTGATCATGAACCAGTTCAAACTGTTCGATGAGAGGATAATAATGATGACCCGCGTGAGCCATGGGATGTGAATGATGCGGATGATGGTGGAAAGGACACCAACAGAAGCAAAAATACTGTTGATCAAGGAAAAATCGACGTATTCCAGGCGCCACGGGCATGCCGTTCGATGACACGAAGGGAGGAGGAAAAAGAGGTTGGTAAGTTGTCGCAGTGAGCGACTTTGAAACCCGAGAAGAAAAGGATCATGAACGCGAGAATTGTGCTCGAACTGGCAATGCAGCCATTGTGATGAAAAGAGAAAGAAAGAAGCCCCATAACATGCCCGGGCTGCATGTACAGACCGTCCGTGACCTGTGCGGGCGACCATACACAGGCATAGGGCCGTGTAGCCCCCCGAGGAGTCTTCCCGCCGCTGTTTATCCCATGGAAAGGCACCCACGCGCCAACTCGACGTCCAGAAGGGAAAACACGAAGGACTTGAGCCGCGCACAGCTGTACAGAGCTGGACAGTGCCACATTCGGTGGTGAGTAACAAGTGAAGTGCCGAAGGATGATCGTAGTCGAGCCAGTTGGCATACACCAGTCGTCAGCCTGAGGGTTCAGGAACGATGATGAAACGAAACGTTCAGGGAATGGTTGTGAAGCGTCGGATGATGACGGTGAGATCAGCCAGCGAGCGCCGCGGTGTCGCCGTGCGCCGTCGCGTTCTGATACTCAAGATAACGATGATACGCGTTGTTTTTGGGTTTGTACGGTCACGAAGTCGATCCTCGATCTCCAGTAAAGAGAATGAGCAACATGACAAAGGTCAGTTCGAATCAACATGCCAGAATCAGCGCACGAGGCTGATATGCACAAGACCCGATGGCTTGACGAGGACGCCAGGGATGACAATGATAGAACCCGCTTTGATATCCCGTACCCGCAGGAAGGAGAGATGATCGTGACAGAGGTCGAGTCAATCAATGCGCCGCCGGATGCAGCTGCAGCTTTATTCAATGCGAGGAAGAGAGAATCGCGCGGCACTCGGTCACGGATAGCCGCAGAAAACACGAGGAGAGAGACTGTGCGGGGTCTCAACACTTGTATCATCGGAAGATGCAGGTTGGATGAAATAGAAACGAGCGAAAGTTGTGTCGATGGTGGGCAATACTCGCATGGGCGTTCCCAGCAGTGTACATGCCATGTCAGAAGATGCGAGGAGGAATACACCATATTCCGATCCTTGCCGCTCGTTACATGTCTGCACGATTCAGCCCTTCGCGTTGAGACTCGATACATTGCATGACTTGTCGACGTCCACCGAAGACGCTGATGTGGACTCTGAGAAGTCCTAGGTGCGCTCCCTCAGCGAGCCAGAAGGTGGAAGAGGTTCAACGGATGAAAGAGTCGTGCGAGACTCATTTGTGCCGTCCTGGGTTCCGACTCGGAATGACAAGCACTTAGATGACAGGATGATACGACAGGAGAGTACGATCTTCAGATCGGTCGGTATCCGTAACCTGTTTGCATGAGGGATGCATAGGATGGCGATGACAGGGAACGGAGACGCGCACGTCGTCCGTGGCTAGCGCATTCTTACCCGTGACCCATCGGGAGCATGGAGAATGAATGAAAACGATAAGATGTGATCGAGATGCACGCCGTTGCGTGAAAGGATAAAGGGATCGATATAGAATATGATTGTTATTCTATAGGGATGCACGTCGGATGAGTGCAAATCGTTGGGAACAACCACATTTGCACTGGCCAACGCGTGTAGGGAGTAGCAAAAACCCTTCGCGACAACTACCTTCACGATGGAGAGTTTCGCGGGCATGCAGTGTGCCGGATAGGCAAGCTGAAGGGCACGACCTTCGAAACCCGCTCCAAGGGATCAAGCACTACGTCGACGTTCGACGATGCGACCACGGAGAGAATGAGGTGGAGGCCACCGGGTCTGTGACGCGACCCGATGGTTCGCAAGAAAACACTTAGGGTTGCTGACCACTCGCATTGTCCGCAACGAACACATGTGCACCGGTGACTGTGTGTTACGTGTCATGGATGAAGGAAAGGAAAGGTGATTCGGAAGGCATGCACGGCATGCGGTGTTAATCGTTCTATCAACATTTACAATGGTATAGGTGCGTTGCGCGCCCACGGAGAGGCTGAAGAGATACGGAGGAGACACCACAGCGCTCGCATTCAACAATGGCCTCGTAGGTGTCTGCGGCAATCCTGAGCGATCACCAAGTACACAGATTGGAGGGCACGGCCTTCTCAACTCTGGGTACAAGCAATGGGGCACTGCGTCGACGTCCGACGATGCAACGACAAGGAGGATGAGGTAATGTCGACCACTGGGAACCTGCGGAAGGACCCAATGATCCACAAGAACGTGGCATTCCAAAGAATATCACGATGTGCCAAGCACGACGACTCTCGGCGATCCCAGCCGTCTCAGACGAAGCTATCTTCGTCGAGCCGGCAGGATAGCCTCGATCCGACCGAGAGAAAGAAGGAAGGGAGAAGGACAGAAATTGACAAGTCAAAGACGCACCATGAGCATTGAAGAAATCATGTCTTGAGGTTTGCGGTTGGACCCTCGCGCAGCCAAAGTGATGCTGAAGCCGTCGCGTGTTGGGTTTGGAGGTGCGGAATCGACGTTTCGGAGCGCTGAATGTGTAATGCATCGCGCGTTGGCTTGAACCAAGGCCGAGGGATCAGAACGATGATCTGAGCACGTTGGTCAGCAAAGATGAGGACGGAATGGGGTGTGCACGCCGTGCGTCACAAGCCCGCGCACACCGGCGACTTCGTGTCATATGCGTAACAGAGGAAGACAATGAAGACAGGGTGTGCTCCGCGTTCGTGACGAGCATAACCCAGACGACCTTGTGTCGTGTATATCGACGCGAGATGACGCGGCGTCCGTGGTGGGCACCAACAACTATATGTTGTGTGCATTAAAAAGAAAAGGGTGAAGCGAGAGCATCGCCCGTGACGAGCGCAGCACCGGCAGGTATGCATCGGGCATGTAACGTGGACGCCACCAAAGGGCTCCGAGAGATGAACTTGACCGATGGATGTCGAGGCGCGCTGAACCTCGAGACAAAGATACTCACGGCGACCGAGCCGCAAGCGAAGGTTCGCTCGACCGACGTCGCAGAGACCTGGAATGCACCGTGCCCACCCGACGGAGCGCAAGGCGGGCTGGAATTCACGAGGGCAGAACTGAATTCAATTAGACCGGGGGCGACGATGACGCTCACGCCGACACGAGTCGCACGCGAGTTGACTCGCTCGACCGACGAAACGAACTGGAATCCACCGCGATCAACCACCGGCGGCGAGGCAGGCTGGGATTTATTATGATGAACCTGCTCGCAGCGACGCGAGTCGCGCGCGAGATGACTGGCTCGACCGATGTCGCAGCGAGTCGGAATTCTGCGCTCGACCGTTGTCGAAGCAAACTGGAATTCAAGACGGCGACGATGCTCCCGGCGACACGAGTCGCGTCCGAGATGACCTCGCTCGACCGATGTCGAAACGAGTCTGAATTCACCGCGCTCGACCGTTGTCGAGGCAGGCTGGAATTCACGACGACGAGGGTTATGCTCGCGGCGACACGAGTCGCACGCGAGATGGCACGCTCGACCGATGTCGCAGCGACCTGGAATTCACCGCACTCGACCGATGTCAAGGCAGCTGGAATTCACGACGGTGATGATGCTCACGGCGACCGGGTCGCGCGCGAGATAGATAGCTTGCTGGACCGATGTCCTGCGCTTCGCCGATGTCAAGGCAGGTGGAATTCACGGACGATGATGCTCACGGCGACCGAGTCGCACGCGAGAGAGGAACACCCCTAGAACCCGGTGTGGAACACCGCCGTTCTAGAGCCGTCGCATTGGGAGATGGGAGGAAACAGGAGGAAAGGAAAAAGGATGGCGAGAGCCAAAAAAGCGACCCACCTCGGCGGCGTTCTTTGAGAGCACGACGACGAACATCATGGTTTTCAAAAACGTCGCTTCGGAGGGGCCGGAAAGTAGGAAGGAACAAAAGAAATAGGAGGATGAAGAGCCAGAGAGGTCTCAATAAAGCGCGGCGCGCGTCGGATCGAGCGACGTTCATCCAACGCTCCGCCGTACAGTATCGAAGTACAAGAGAATGGAATGGGAGGGCATGGCGAAGGAGATAACTCACATTGAGCCATCTTGTTTGCATGCCCGCGTTCGCTGCCGGCGTCCCCGTGCGTCTGGGGGTGGTGCTAGACCTGGGATGAGATAGATAGGCCCCAACAGGCCCTGATCCATCTACCCGCGTCTTCTGCCGATGGGTCGCGTCTTGCTTCGTCAAGCCGTACGCGCCAATAACGTTCCGCGAGTCCCACCCTTTCGTAGATGTGCGTGAAAGCGATTTCAGATTCGGTGTGGTCGTTGTGGTCGCGTTCCACAGGAAAGCGCATTGTATAAGCGGGGCGGATGTCTTGTCGCGTTGGACAAAGCCCGGAGTGTTCCAAAGAGCGAAAAAAGACAAGTATTTCCCTTGAGGAAGCGACGAGGCGGACGCGCCTGCGGCTATCGACGACGAATGCGCACGGAAGGAAATACGTGAGTGGCTGTGCTACTCGGAACGTAGATATTCGCTGATCTCAAAACGGCACTGACCGCCGTGCAGTGAATATTGGGTGAATCAGTGATGCGGTACATCCGTGCGCTATTCTCTACCTTGCCTTTCGCTCAGGTCGCCTCGCAAGCTCGGCTTTCCTGAGCTGGCACCTAACCTAAAGGTTAAGCAAAAACGTACGCACAAATGAAAAACAATACATCCAAGGGCCCAACCATCCCACTGCTGGCACACCGTGTAATGAGTTATCGTGTTCATGATCGCTTGCTGATGAGCTTCCGGAGCGGTGAAGATGTGATCGGTCAGTACCTGCAAGATCGAGTTAGTGTTCAGGATAAAACATTAGACAAGAACATACCGGATGCGTACTCCACAACCTATCCACCTTAGCCAGGCCGAAATCAATGATCTTGACTTGCGGAGGAGGGTGCCGCGTTAGGAGGACGTTCTGAAAATTGTCGCGTTGAGTTCCAGCGAGAAGCGACTTGAAAGAGAAAACAGACATCGAGCTTGAGGTCGCCATGAGAAATCTTCTTCTCGTGAAGAAACGCGACGCCACGGCTTAGCTGGAGAGTGAGCTCCTTGGCTTGCAATTCGCCTAGAGCGAAATAAGCAGAGGTCCGGAGCAAGGACGCGGGTGAACATACTCAGACGAGATTGGAGCACTAGGGCTTCGAGACTGATGCCGTCGATGTATTCCAGAACCATGTCTACAAAGCTATGGGTCCAACGCGGCATAGAGATAGCTTGGTAAAGACTGACCAAGTGTTCCGTTGTCCATACGGAAGAAAACCTCATGAAGCCGGGCGATGTTGTCGTGCGCTAGATTCATGAAAGCTACGGCCTACACCAGATGTCTGTCAGGTCAAAGATAATGGGTGTCTGAGTATATGCACCTCTTGAACGGCACACGCGAGGGACTCGGGTCTGTCATGCTTCGGATCCAGATAGATAAGAGAGATATACAGAGAAAGGGCAAATTTGATAGTCACTTACCCTCCACGAGGTTTTGACGGCAAAAATCTTGCCAGTGGCTTTCTCGAGAGCACGATGAACGTGGCCATGAAGACCTCCTCCAATCCTGTCGCCGACGGTATAGTGGTTGAAGACGGTTTCATTTTTGGACCGGCCAAATGGATGACGGAATGTAAAACCTTGGAACGGATGGTTTCAGAAACCAGTGACGAAAGAAAATCGACCAACGATAATCGTCTTCCTCCCCTTGAACGCGGACACGGCACCCAAAGAAAACTGTACAGCCATCGAAGAGTCGGTGGACGTTGATACCCTCGACCTTGGCACCGTCAACCTGAAAAGTAATTTATGAAGGTCGATGGTCGATAACAGGGCCCAGATGATACACTCACGAATGTGCCGTTAGTTGCTGAGAGGTTAGTGATAGTTACAACAGACATTCTATCCCTTCTTCCATTCCACTGTATGGTTGCATGTAATTTGCCTGTCGGTACATTAGCAAACTGGACATCGAGAAGGAAAAAAAAAACTATGCCACTCACTGACAGCACATCCGTCAAACAACACGTCGTTAGCTGCGGCTCTCCCAATCGCCACGCTATGTTTGACGAAATTGATGCGCTGGACATTTAAGCTCGGGACAAGTGGCTCGAGGTAGCCCCAAAATTGGGCAGCAGACGAGCTGGAAGCAGTGGCGACATTGCTCATGATCGTTGAATGTTCGAGGGTGACGCCTTGAAATCGAGAAACAACCAGTTCATTGACGAAGTCTTATATCAAAACCGCTTTGACGAAGCTTGGACTCAATTTTGACATATTGTAACAAAGTCGAGACGGCCAGCGCTTTGACGGTCGGATGTACTGTATCGACGGCCAAAGCTGGCTTGCAATGAATTGAAACAACTGTTTATTCAAAGGAAACAGTCCAGCAACGAGCGGAGTAACTTTTTCAGATATTCATGGCGCCAACTCCGTAGCTCGAGCAACAATGGGCAAAGATCTTAACATTGAAGCTCTCAGTAAGAAGCAGCTAGTAGACATTGACTGGAGCTTCAGGACAAGAGACTGCCCATGAAAGTCAAAGCCAAGAAAGACGAAGACCTGGATCAGTGGCCCATGATGCATGACGGCAAGTTCTCACGCTTCTTGGTGCACAACCACTAATGTGCACGACCGTGGCTGGCACCAATCTCGCTCAACCAACGTTCAACGTTCAACCTTGCTTAAATTCACCATGCACCGCACAACCCAGCAGCCAAGTATGCAGGTTGGCAAAGACTAAACGACGGGCGCGCGCGCGTTGGGTTCAAATCAAGAAACATTCCAACGTACAATGAGTACAATTTCCCCACAGAGAAAGACGGGAGGACGTTGAAAGATCCCAGAACGGATGATAATGAACTGAGATCGACATGAAGAAAGCCGAAAAATATCCACAGAGGGCAGATAGGACATGCTTGAATTGCCGCTTTGTCCGCTGTAAGCCCTGCATCAATAAGACACCGAGTCTTCCCGTTTGTGGGGCGAAAGACTACCTACTATGTCCAGCTCTCATATCACCCAGCTCGCTTCCAGAATCGCTGCCAACACGACTCTGGTAAGCGAATACCTCGAAGCTAAACATTTACCCTTCCCTTCATTCGATCTCGATGGCCCGTTGGACACCCTTATCCCGAAGGAAGAGATTACTGTCGAAGCCGCCCGGGTTGCTATCATCGACGATACGGAGGAGCTTCGTCGACTCGTTCTTGGACCAAGGGAGCATCTTATGAGCTTCGCAGTAAGCTTCACAGACTCACCGGCAATGGCAAGGGTACTAATATGGCAGCAGCACCACGCGCTTCTTAGCCAACAGGCCATCGTTCGATTCAAACTCGCCCACTCATTCCCTGTGGGCGGTGAGGCATCGTTCGCTGAGCTTGCTTCTGCATCGGGTCTGACCGAAACCACCACTCGTCAACTCGTCCGCTACGCTATCACAGACGGTATCTTCACAGAGCCAAAGCGCGGTATGGTTGCGCATAACGCCGTCTCGCGGTTGCTAGTCGAGGACACGGTCATCTTGGACTGGGTCGGAACGGCCGCTGATGGTGGCTGGCAAGCTGCTTCTCGCATATGCGATGCTCTGGAACAGTTCCCTGGCTCGGAGGAGCCGAACGAAACGGTTGGTGCTCGGCTGAGTTGCATTCAGTCATGCTAATGAAGATCGGCAGGGATATGCTCTCGCTCATAACACGGACAAGCCGATATATGAATTCCTCTCCACGCATCCCGACAAAGCCCGGCGTTTTGCAAACACGATGCGAGCCTTCACCACGGGTACGGGATACGAGCTATCGCATATAACTGATAACTTCCCCTGGGGGGGGTTAGGGAACGGGGTGGTGGTAGATGTAAGCCTTGCATTGTAAGCCTTGCATTTGTGACGAATCTCACTGACATGCTCTTCCAGGTCGGCGGGTCCGCAGGACACGCTAGCATCGCCATCGCTCGCAAGTTCCCCTCGGTTTCCTGCGTGGTCCAAGACTTCGCGCCCGTCGTCGAATCTTTCTCCAATACAGTTCCCGCTGAGTTGTCCGATCGCGTCAAACTCGAGGTCCACGACTTTATGACGGAGCAGCCCGTGAAGAACGCCGATGTCTATTTCTTCCGGTGGATCTTCCACAACTGGTCGGACAAATATTCTATCAAGATCTTGAGGAACCTCATTCCTGCGCTCAAGACCGGCGCGAAGATCGTTGTGAACGATAACGTGCTGCCAGAGCCAGGTATGCTGTCGAGGTGGCAGGAAAGGCATCTCAGGTGAGTTCCTAGGTCGGCTGGCAGGCCGCTAGCGGGCGTACTCATGCTCATCGTTGCAATCAAGGTCCATGGATCTTACACAGATGATGATCCAGAATGCGCACGAGCGAGAGCTGGACGATTGGAAGAATTTATTTGAGAAAGCCGATGCGAGATTTCAGTTTCAGTGGGCGAAGCAGCCCCAAGGGTCCACTCTCTGGTTTCTTGTCTTTGAATGGACTGGCAACGACTGAAACTCCGATGGATCGAAGAAGAGGGAGTAGAACGAATGAGAATACATTGACTTTGCTTTGCAAATGTGGTCGGTCGCGTTGCAGGTTGTAACAACAGCAACACCTGAATTCTTCGACCGCTGCAACTATGCCAATTCCAACATCACTGCACTGAGACTTGAAGCTTACTTAAAGCCTTGAGAGCTTGAGCTCGCAGCCCAGCAGCCGCATTGCACGTCCAGCCCCACGTTTTTCAAGTATTGTGATCTGTTGGTCCCGCCATCATTTTCAACTCAACTTGACCACGATGTTCAAGGCTGGCGATAAACTCAATCCAAACGATCCGGATACCCGATTTTTCTGAACGCATTCGGTAACACGAAGGGATTCAGATTATCCTGTTATACATGACAGCGAACAAAACCGCGAGTGATATCCACCAAAGAATGTCCACCGGCGCACTCCGCACGCTCAGTCTGATTTCTACCAAGTGACTGAAGACGTCGGTCCCCAGCTCTTTCGTCAGCGGTCTAGCCTCAACTTTGAGCTTGGGTACTGCTGGCCCCATACTCGACATAGACGCATCGACTATTGCCATGACCGTGGGTGACGGCGGGACTGTTACAGCGCCGCCGCTGGGTTGAAACCGACTTGCGATCTGACATTCGTCCACTTCACTCAGTGTTTCCATAACACCGCCTTCGATCGCAGTGTTTTCCAGAGTATTGTGAGGGCCCCACTCCCACCAATCCATAGCGTCGTCGCGGTCTACCAATTCCTCGAAGTCCTCGAATATCCACTTTTGCTCCGGAGGCAGAGACGCGAACTTCCTTCGAGCTTTCGCAGACTCGATGGTTGCAGCAGACGCGCCATTGATGTCCTGCATCTGTATGAGGTAGCCTCCAAGGTCATCCAATGCGTCGGCGAGGGCTGGGAGGAAATAAGCCTCGGTGTCGACGACCTTTCGCAGAATATCGACGGCTTCCTCGCAGGCGGCGATGGCGTCATGTGGACGGACGAGAGTCCATAAAATTGAAGCTTGATGGCGAAGGCTGCTAGTCAGAGTGGGCAGGTGTCTGGGGGCTAATGCAACGAGTTGACGATACAGGTCAATCGCGTTTTGGCCGTTTGCGAGTGCTTGTTCGCTATCACCGGAGGCAGCCAGTCGCAGCGACAATGCAAAGAAAGCGTTTCCGCCCAGTTCCTCCTCTCTAATCGTGAATAGAAAGGTATCCCACATCTCCTCCGCAATCTGGGTATATGATGATATGGCTTTTTGGGCGGCTTCAAGAGCCTTCTCCTGCTGTCCGACTGAGGCTAAGCAGTTTGAAAGAATAGCCCACGAATGAATTTGCATGCATAGAAGTTCTTCGTCGGCGTCCACAATGTTCACCTTCTCGCAAGCCGTCACAACTCGTTCGGCATTCTCCAACGCTTTTTGTGCTTGTTCCAGACCACTCCATGTTAGGGTGAGCTCAGTGAGAAGGGAATAAATCCAGAGGTTGAAAGTTCGACCATAATTCCAATGCACTGGAATGCCAGCGTGTATTGCTCTGTCGATGATGTGTAGAGCCTCAGAGTGTCGTCCAATGCGTCGAAGGATGCGCGTCCGATCAATGCAAGCCAGAAAAAAATTGGCGTCATCTTCCTTGTTGAAAGTCATGCACGCCGTCTGCTGTGCGCAACCAATCGCTGCAGATAATCGGGCTGCTTCGAAAAGGGTGAAAATCTGAAGCCTTTGGAATCTTTCCAGCCAAGTAGCAGCAGCCGTGACGGCGGATACTTGAGTTTGGAGGTACTCGACAACAACCCGACAGAAATCGAAGCCATCGTCTAGAAGTCCCATTTTCAAAGAGGGTACACAGAGACTGTAGAGGGGTCGGACAAAAAGGTAAACTCGTTCCGAATCAAGGGCGACGGCGGATGCGCGAAAGTGTCTGACAGCTTCTGCTACCATCCGGAGCAGGACAGCATGGTCTGCTCCGGAAAGTAAGGGAGAAGCCCTTTCGGTAATGTAAAGAGACTTGTAGAGACTCCACATGTTAAAAGCCGGCTCTTGTGTCAAAGCATGAAGGGCATCCACAGCAAGGAGAAAATGCGCAACTAAGATATTTTGCATCAAAGGGACAACATTGTTCCACGCCGCCGATGCAACGTTACAGTAAAATCGGAGGGTTTCCTGCAACATACCGATGTGGAGCTGCATCGGCCTAGTGATATCTAGTGCAGGCGGCGGAGAAAGGCTTGTAGGTTCCAAAAACCTGCGCATAGTGTCCATGCAAAGGGTTCCACAATCCTGCTGCGAGAAATAGGTGTAGGCGTGCAGGAGATAGAGAAATTGACATGAAAACTCTGATGGGTGGATACAGGCGAGATCGCGAAAGAGGGTTACACAGTCTGCCAGCATGGGAAGTGAAAGGCGACCTCTCTCGGCCTCCCTGCTGATCACATCAATAAAGGAATCGATGTATTCTCCAGACGGAGGTCGTCCAGGAACCGCGAGACGACATGACATTTGGAAGCCTTCTTTGAAAGCTTTGTAAGAGTCGAGGGGCCGGTTTAGAGAAGACTGAATCCGAGCGAGGACTAGAAATGCTTCATAACACTTCACTGCCTCAAACTCCTGCGTTGGAGTCAAACACGAGAACTCGATCACGTCCTTCACCATTGAATGCGCCAAGGAGACTGCGCCTTGGGCTGCAGAGAGTGCAGCCACGTTCTTCTCTGCTCTGAGCAGATTGTTCGCTGAGGAGACCATTGATTTCAAAGTTCCGATGCGATTGTTTGCCTCGGGGAATGATTCAGAAAGATGTAGCCAGAGGCGAAGAGACTTTCGACTGAACACAACAGCCGAGTCAAACTCGAACTGGCTTTGGTGTGCATATGAAATACCGCAGAGTGCATCCGCGACGCGGGGTAAAATTCCAAGGCTATAACCTCTCTCAGCTGCATAGTGAAGGAGCCGAATTCGCAGGTGGCCCCAGGCGATAGCGTCGGAATGCTTTCCAATCTGGCGGAGACCAAAATCGAAATCATCCATGTCAGAGCTGTCGCCTATCAGCGACCCCAATGATAATACATCAGCGCCGCCATTGACTTCAAGGACGGTTCCCAGAATTCGATACAGTATATGCGATGAGGAGGGCGTGGACTTGAAGACGTATACCACTTCCTCTGAGTCAAACAGTTGACTTTGAAGCGATAAATTGTCACAGGCAACCAATTGTTCCAGTGAGGTCACAAGGGATTGCAGTTGCGCGGAAAGATACTGGGATTCCAGACTCTGAAAGGTTGGATCCTTGCCGAATCATGAGCTTGAATTATGGAAAGACTGTGCATATGAACTCACAGCCGACACGATCTCAACTGTTTGGGCTAATTTATGCCGCCCGAAGTCAGACTCAAGCAATAGTCGTGCCATTAAGGCTTCGAGACGACGAGCTTTGACTTGACTCTCCACATGATCAACGATCATCCGTTGTTCCATCCGTAAAGTGGTATGCGCGATTTCAGACGCGACATATTCGGTACGAGCAGCTGAGACGGCCTTTGTGTGTGGAACGGGATGAGTGCCTCGTCCATCAACGTGCCAAGGACTCACAGTGAATTGGAGGTAGCATTTGTTCACGTGTTCCCTGAGACGCGCGATTTTCTTTTGTAGATCGTCACGCTTCCTCCAGGCCGTAATAGCTCGCAATCCGGAAAGTCGAACTTGAGTATTCCGAATACATTCGGCATGTACGTGCAGCATCTCCCTGGTTTTGAATATTACAATGGGAAACATAAGAAGCATGGACCTTACGCCTTTAGACTTTCTAAAGCACTCAATAGTTCTGGCTCAAGGGGAGCGCCCTCTTTTCTTCGTGTAGAGCTCGCGAGGTCATGCAATGTGCGAGCGACATCTTGTGCGAGCTCCCTAATCTGTCGTCGATTTTCGCCAACCTGGAGACCGTTCAGCATGCACTCGCTGATCAGGAGCTGACATGCCTTTTCTATAGAGCTACGGATGCCTTCGCCGAGTTCAATGAGATCCTTGATGAAGGTTGCGAGTGTGATGAATGTGGTGACTGGTTCCAGCATGATTAAAATGCAGCGCGAGAGAGATGAAGAGTCTGAGTGGAGAAGGGCGGGAGGTAAGGGGAGGCGGAAACATCGAATACTTGTATGGCACTGTCGGGGTTACAGCTCTATTCTTGCAGTGGCCGTGGCGCTAAGCAGGTGTATTCTATCAGAACGTGTACTATGATTAGTGCCGAGAGAGAGCTCAGAAGATACGGGAAGAGCAGGGATCAAACAACAACACAAAGAGGAACTCTAATTTCCACTCGCCTGGTAGTCGCCACCGCAAACAACCGGGCATAATCAGGTTGCGGCCAAGGTTGTCAATGGGAGGAAAAGACTGAGCACGCAAGCCTCTGGAGGCAAAATGTCGAGCGGTAAAAAGGCGGTACCATTGACGAATTGAGGAGTATCAGCAACTTGGGGGGTTCAGACTATTCGTCACAGCCCTACCCTACAGTCGGGCTTGAAGTAAGCAATCATAGCGCCTAAGATTCACTGCGCTTCGCATGTCTTGGAACACCAGCCCAGAACGCTGGCCTCGAAATCCCCGAGAGCTGGCCAGCTGGGCGTATTCTGCAATGTGCCCAAGGGCAACCTGTGGTTCAGCATAGTACGGGCTTTACTGCACATGACAAGCACATGAATATCTCGATAAAACGAGTTGTGGTTGTGAAAAGGTTGTCGGTAAATTGAACACGTCCATGGGATGTAGTTCGTATTTCTTCATCCTAAGACGGTCCGAATATCAGTTGACAACGAGAGGACTCGGAAGGAAGCCTTAGGAAGGAGGCTAGTAACAACCTGGGTTCAACCTGGGTTAGGGTTTATATAGACGTTTGAACGCAACAACTCGACCGCCGCCACGATGTTCAAGCCTGGCGATAAATTCAATCCATACGATCCGGGTACTCTATTCCTCTGCTATTATAGATACGGCAGCTCAAAGCCAGGAAAGCCGCCTTTGATCTTGGCCCCGACGGACCTCAGCAGCGGGCAGCCGGCGGTACTAGCCCAATGTCGTCAGACATGCTCAAAAACCCATCCCAGATGGAAGCGATCTTGAAAATGATGTTGCGCGAGAGCGCAGCGGAGCGCGAACGCACGGGAGAAACCCCGCAAGAACAAATGATGCGCGAGAAACGCGAATGGGCTGAAGCCGACGCGAAGAGCGCCCAGCTCAAAAGCGAGGGAAATGACGCGTTCAAGGCTGGTGATTACCAGTCTGCTTTCGTTCTTTATACGGCCTGCATGCATCTATCTGGCCATGAACCGCTTTATTTCTTGAACAGAGCTGCGGTTGCTTTGAGTGAGCCAAACCGCAGCATCCATCTCCTTGTTTACTCGACTCATTATTCGGTATTCTTACTCGTAGAATTGAAGCTATACAAAACTGCGGCGGAAGACGCCCTCCTCGCAACGAAAAAGGGAGATTACAATGCAGCTAAAGCCCACTTTCGTCGCGGTCAAGCCAAATTCTTCCTCGGTGATTGGACTGAGGCAGAAAAAGAATATCAGATAGCGCTGGAGCTTCAGCCTGGGGATCCCAGCATCCTCGAACGAGTGGATGAATTGAAGAAAGTGCAGTCTCTGTCGGCCGATGAACAGGCCGCTTGGATCGCCGCGCAGAAACCCACCACGGAGTCTGATATCTTTGGGGGGCCAGGCACGTTGCAGCGAAAGGTGAAGGAGGTCTTGAATCGTTGAGACTCAAAGAATCGGGCCATTTTCTATTTCTCGTCACAGTGTTGAGCAGCTCGAGATTCTTGGATCAGGAAGCATAGACAATGAGCTTCAAACTGTAAAATATGTAACTGTAGCTATAGTAGACCGTGTATATATAAAACTGAGCTCAGTCTTTGAGCTCCTTCGAAACCTCAATCGATACCAGAGTCACGCACTCAATATTGCCAACGACTGGTGCAAGGAACTTGACGGTTTAACGTTTAACGGCCACCCAGAAATGAGAGGAAATGAGCATCGAGCCGACTGCCGCAGCTACCACTCAGGACTCCCAGGCGGCAACGGCGCCCACGCAGTAGAATTGATTCTCTGCGGCTGTGGAGGAGCGTCCGCCAACCCCGCCCAAGGCGAAAACTGCCAAAACGGCAGCGGCATGTAATTCAACTCCACCTTGAGCCCACAATTATCAACAAAACGCTGGAGGCTGGGCATGACATCCACCACCACATGTCTCCGGAACTGTATCTTCACCTGCTTCAACGTCGTCGACGATGTCTGCATCCGTTTGGTGATAAATTCTAGAACCGCCTCGTCCGAAATGCTCACTCCGTTGTCCATAGTGAGTTCTTCAAGATTCGGACAGAGGCCGGGGGTAGCGAGCACCACGAGGGCGTCCTCGTCGACGGTAGGCGGCTCGGGGTCCCATCCGCCTTCGGCATCGCGGACTTTGAGGCGTTTTATGACGGGCGGCAAACAACGCAGGGTCTCGTGTAATCCAGGCTTGGAGAACAGATTCCCCTCGATATCAACGCTCTCGAGACGTCCGAACCCAGCGAAGAAAGTCGCGAGGGAGAGAGATTCTTGTGATGAACCAAGAAGGGTGAAGTCTCGCAGTTGCGGGACCGAGAGGCAATTCAGTATGCCGGAGACTGCGGTTCCTACAGAGGAGACGCAGCGTATTGCCAATGTATGCAGGAACGGAAGCTCGACGTGTGTGGAAGTGTCCGGCGGGATATCGATCGACAGATCACTGACAATCAGCTTGCAGCAACGCAGCTCAGGACACCTCGAAATGACGCGCAGAAGCAAGTCACTAGTCAATCCCTCTTGCATCGCCCATGTAGGTCCACCAACGACCAGCTCCGTGAGCTGGTGCCATGCCACCGGAAGCCGGTCAGGCAGGAAAATACTCCCCGGCATAGTCAACTTGGAAATGCGCGCCCCTCGAAGCATCGCAAACGACCCACAATTTACCGGGACAGAAAGTGTCCTATGAGGGCAATACTTGAACGCCACGCTCTGCAGCAGCGGCATCTCCGTCTCGAGATGCGACAGCACCTCCAGCACCAAAGACACCGGCGTCGTAAATACAACATCCCGCCACCTCGGCGCAAACGCCACGAACATGCGCACGAACTGCATACTATGCTCCGTCGCGTCTTCCGGCGTGTCCTCATACTCAGGTGCACTGTGCAGCGAGAGCGACAAGGGACACTGGCCGGACCGGTCTAACCACGTCCGCGTGGCGGCGAGACGCAGCGTCGCGCGGCGTGCGAGGAAAGGGCTGATAGGGTTGCTGTCGAAGGCGCGGCGCGAGGGCTCGACGACGTGCAGGCTTGCCCAGAGACGCGGGGTTGACTGGGAGATTGTTCGCCAGGACCGGCAGATGCGACCGAGGAGGAGCGGTGCTTCGGAGGCGCTCATGACGCAGTCGCGGTTCGCCGGGAGACAGGCAAGGAAGAGTTCCTGGATTATATCGAGGGGCAGGCGGCGCATGGGTGATATGAGGGCTTTGTGGGCGTCGACATGGGCCTGGAGAGTGTCGCGTTCGTTGACGAGCTTGTTCAGTACAGCTTGTAACTTGAATATCTCATTGCCAAGCCTTTTCAATAGCGATGTAGGCTCAACAAGCAGGGCTTCGATGTCGTGTACTTCAGCATCTGTAGGACAATAGTTCGTTCCCAATTTCGCAGCAAATGGTGAAGGAAGAGTTGGAGAAGCCATTGAAAGATTCTCACGCGTCAAGAAGACGTTGAGACGAGCACAATGGTGACACGGCGTCCATCGCCTGATATTTGGACTGCTTGCCCGGTGAACCATGCCTAGGAGCCTGCGAGCTACAGCAGTGGAAGATAGCACAGATTGCGACAATGCATTGCAGCATTGTTTCCAAGAGGCATTCAACAGCATTCAACTCGTACTCGCAGAGCTGCTAAAAGTTACAAAACACATAGTATTTCAGAGCACCCAGCCCAAAGGATAATCTACATATAGACATTCGGATTTGTTTGTGTGAGTTTCAGGAAACAGGTAATAAGAGATCGTAAGATATCGTGAGTAGAGGAGCATAGTCATTAACGTAGTGGAAGAGGAATCGGCGCATAGCACAGACGAGACGAACGAGAGTTTAGATGTATGTCCTAGATGACGGGACCAATTATTATATCATAAAATGAAGCATACCGTTCATGCCATCCCGAAGCCCTGCAACGCCTCCAACCGCTCCTCGAGACCCTTCCCGAGGCCCTCGCGCTCCCATTCCCCGCCCACGTCGTCCATCGTCCTATCCTCGTCCCCGAGCCCGAACCCAAAGTTCCGCAGCGACGGCGCACCGCTCCCGCCATACGCCGAACCCGCCGACGGGTCTGAGATCGACAGACCGGGGACGTGCGACGGCGAGCCCGAGGGCGCGGTGAGCGCCGACAGCGGCTGCGTCGCCGTCGGCGTCGAGCTCAGCAGGTCCGTATACGACACGAACGAGAGTCGCTTCGACGCAGCGCGCGCGCTGAAGTTGTCTGTGGACGACGACACGGGCGTCACAGGGTCGAACTGGCGCGCGGTCGGCGGGGCGGACGAGGGGGAAGCGGGGATGGATGACGGGGAGGGGACGACGTGTTGCGGCGTCGGCTGTGCAACTGCACCCGCCGCAGGGATATTCAGAAGCAGCGAGTTCCGGTTGCCACTCCGCGTCGGGCTGGGGCTGCGCGAGCGGAAGCTGCCGATGGGCGATGCAAAGCCACTGCTCCTGCTGAGCACTGCGCTTTGATCGAGCAGCCCCGACATGGAGAGCGGGGCTGGGGCGATGACCGCAATGGAGTCGCCTTCGTCGGAGGTCATGGACGCGAGGATGGAGGCTGCGCTGTCCAAGACTGACGGTACGGATTGCTCGAGAGGTTCGCTGTTCTTCGAGCGTGCTATCCGATGAGGGTCCTTCTTGGTTCCGGGAGGTAATATCGGGGAAGTATGAATGGGTTCAATGTCTCGCTCGAATATTGCGGAAGACGAGGAGTGGCTGTAAGATTCAGTCAGTACGGGGACATACATTGCGACACACAGAAAAGAGAACGAATCTCCATTTCTATCTCTCGGCGACTGGGAGAATGAATCGGAGCTGCTGGCAAAAACCCAGCAATATGGCCCTCACCAGTAAAACCGCCGACGTTTGGAGACGGATGGCAACTAGTTCTCCCATAAACCTCCGAAGTCCGAAGTCATCGCCCCGCCCGCTCCAGACGGCAGACGAGAACCCAGAAGCACCGAATTTTTCAATGAAGCCAGCAGAATTGGCGCAAGCAGATATCAAAAGTATAACCGGGTGGGGCTGAAATCCAAATTTGCTTTTCCAGTGTGGATCAAGAGCCGGTTTCACAACAATCGTTGCGCCGTTCAACGCGGAAACCCAGGAGGAAAGAAAAAACCAGCAGAGATACTAACACGGAAGTAGGACTTGAAGGGATTGAAGATGGTGATTTGGAGCCCTTTCGTACAGTGGCTTGGAGGTGCTGGGATGTCCTGCGATTATCGCTAGGTGCCAAAGCCAAAGCGGTCGCAGAAGTCATATGGCGGAGGTCTATAGGCGTCACATTAGGTGAAGACCTTGTAGATGACCTCTCTGAAGCGTTTCTGTGAATATTATGGCGAAATTCTGCGGATTTGAGGACGTACGAGGTTGAACTTCAACAGACATGATGGTAGAATGAGAAAGGGATAGGTTGCGCTATGTTACTGCGGTGTAAAGGGCAAGGGTGAAACGCGGAAGACGGAAAGTTGGTCGATCGAGTGTTTGGCTGCTCCACTTGACATAATTCGTCGTCAACATATCACTCCTTCCTATTTGGGAAGAAATCGTTGTTGCGTAAAATGTCACCTTCCTAAATTCTTCAGGAATCCTCGACCCCGCTTGCTAGACCTTGCAAAAAAATCCTATGTGCAGATGGTGATCCCCCCGGTAGCTCTCTTTTTTACGCTCATGGCTAGCCGATATCATGCTAGCCTTCGAAGCTAACAGCAGTCAGAGATCATGATATCCTGTTACTCGGAATCGCTTTGCTTCTGTGTTCATCAGACAAGATATTGACTTTCAAGTAAGGAACTGCCTTGGAGACTACCGCTACGCTGGACCACTGAAAACACCGGACTGATACATACATCACCGCCTTTGACTCATTTTCTGAGGAATCTCTGGACTGCCTTCGCGCGCCCGCGCGGGATGGTATCAGTCACCCCAAAACGTGGACGTCAACAAAATCTCAACATGGTGAGCTGAGTCCGCAACTCGTTTTTTCTTTTGTCTCTTCCAGGTTTCGTGGATGATGGTCATTGAACAGGAAGAGATTTCGTGTGTTGGGTCTCAGCTACGCGTACGACTTCCCGCGTTTTGCTTCGAGGCACAAGGGCGGTGTATTGTTCTTGCAGTCTCCCTCTTCCAAGGCTGTCGGGTCACTGTCCACCACTGAAGCTCGATGTACCAGCAATATTACAAGAAGCCTCGGCAGTATTGGTCTAGCTTGGAAACTGCTTAGTTATATCAACCGTTTCATAGGTGAACCACCGTTGTGTCTTCATCACTCTGCCAAAATTCACCGAAATTAATCCCCAGGAAACAAGATCAAAAACCTTAACTCTTGTTTGCCTCAACCACCGATGACACCAAACCGGAGTACAAGAATACTCTCAACAATCGACCGTCTTCACCTTAACCCTCGCCCTTCACCTGAACCCTCGTTCTGTCCGTCTCGGCATTCGATGTTTACTTCCAGTTTCTTCCGAAATCTCCCCGCCTCACAATCATCTTATCTCATCAACGCACATGTCTCCTCCACCAGCTGTTCCTCCTTGGAGAACCCAATCTGAGTCTGTACACAGCAAGGCGGTCAACCCTCGCAAAATCCGGAGAGCTTGGCACGCTATAACCCCTCCATAATCTCATGAACCCATGGAAGAAAAATTCTACGTCTACAAGGCCCCATACTAAACTCGAACGCCTGTCTGCGGCATCCCTTTCCAAGCCGACCTCCTCAGGATGCCGTCCCTTCTGATCCCTGGCTGCCAAAACCCACCAACTCCTAAGAGCCTCACTATAAGTACCCCTCAGCCGCCCGATCAAAATCTTCAGGGCAAATCACCACCCCCAAGCGCTCTGCTTGTCTTCTCCCGCCATTCCATCCCTTCCTTGCTAGCTCAGCTTACCTTACCTCGCTTCCATCCAACGCCGTCACCACCGAGCAAGCAAGCAGCTTTGCTTACCCAGCGTTCCGCTCTCAACGCACCCCGCGCACATCGCTTCACAGGACTTTCATCTTCATCCAAACCATGGCCATGAAATCCGTCCCCAGCAATTCGAGCAGCCACTCACTCGCCTCGCTCACGCCTCCCCTCCCCTCGCCCGTCGCCCCCTCCTCGCTTACGGTGGAGACGCCTTCCCTGGGCAACGAGCTCCTCCCGCGTCCCAAGCGCGGCGCCCCGCCCGTCGCCCCCGCGCCAAAGAAGGGTCAGAAGAAACAGGAGGATAAGAACAAGCCGCTCGACCCCGCCCTTTGCGAAGGGTGGTAGACGGACGGACAGACAGACAATTCAGTCCGTTTCGGGTTTCGGGTTCCGTCCACACTCATCATCATCCTGATCCATATCGTCATTCACTCATTCACTCATCGGTACGTCCCCATTTTTTTCTTCGGATAAACGCATCCCGCTCACCAAGTCTGCTTGTTTTAGTCCCTCGACACACGCCACCAGCATCATCTCATCATCATCATCATACCACCGGAACCTCCGTTCCCCCACCCTCACACTATCCTTCGCTTCCTCCTTCCTGTTTTTCACATTGTACCATCAGCATATTGTTTTTCCGCGGGCGAGAACAATTTAGGAGTTGGTTCATTATTCTCATTCTCATTCTCCTATATCTCGACGCAGCATTTTATGATCGTACCTTTGCATGTCTGTAGAAGAGTCGTACCTATCTCTTCAATTATTGCATTCTCAGCATCCTCCGACTCCCAAATCCGAACTCCGCCACACCAAGACCCACTGCAGCAACCTCAATCGATTCAAATTTATGTCCATTTCAAAGCCATTTCCAGCGAAATCAAAAGAAAACAGGATGCGGTAGGTTGCCGACTAACAGAACTAACGAGCGGACAGGTATGTAGTACTTGCATTGTGTATATGTAGGGTCATACGGATGTAAGTAGTAGATGCGTGGTATGTGTGTAGTACTACCATTGAACGCGCGTCGTCTGAGTGAGTTACTTAGATATAATACATTGGGTAGAGCAGTAGCAAAGCCGTGGTAAGGAGGGAGGGGAGGAGTGGCGCGTGTAGAAGTAGCTGGAGGGTAGAGGTGAGGGGAGTCGTAAGGCGTGTCCCGCTGCTCGTCGCTGCGGAAGAGGCGCACGTCAGTGAGGTGGACGTAATCAGAGGAATGGCAGCAAAGCCACGACGAGGAGGAGAGACGCGAAGACTGCGACGAGCGAACAGTCAAATAGAAAGTGGATACGGAAAACAACGGAATGAGAACAAATTCTCCGACAATCAAGAGGAAGTGATACGTACATGTTCCTGAAGCAGTGGGCGACCTGCCCGACGTTCCACTAGTCCGGGGACCGTCAGTCGGCGCACCAGAACCTCCAACCAGATCCGAGAGCTGAGCGAAGCCAACCGACAACGGGTCCGCGCGGTATACCGAGTACACGTTTTTCTTCAGTCGCGGATACATCAGCGCAATTTCAATGACCGAATGGCGCAGCACGTACCAGGAACGTGTCCCCTACGACCCACGACGGGTTGCCCGAGTTGGCCTCGATGTTGCTGCCCAGCGTTAAGTCGAAGATCCCTCCAAGACACCTCCGCGAGCCATCCGTCGCCGCACCGAGGTTCATATCCTGCGGGCTGATGGGCCATAGCTTGCCTCCAAACGCCATGCTGATGGCCACCGTCGTCGTGCACGCTGCATTTGAAGTCAATTTTGTCATTCCAAAAGAAAAACAAGCCCACGCACGGAAAGACCAGAACCCAGGCATACTCGGAACCTTCGCCGAACCAGGCACCGCATTCCAGAGATTCGCCACGTCCTCCGACGGCCCACCGATGAGCGTCGTGCCCGTGTCAATCGCCGCCAAGGCGTTGTTCCCCGTCGCGACAGCCAAGTTATTGCCCTGAACCGTGATCGCTGCAAAAAAAAGTCAGTCCTGGAATAAGGAATGAAAAAGTCACTCACCTGAAACACCCAAAAGCCAAAACGACGGCTGCGACGGCCCCGCCATGGGCAGGAACTCAATCTCGCCCTGGAACAAAGACGAGTTGGTGCCGCCGAGGGTGAACGACCCTCCGGGCTCCTCCTCCTTGAACCTCGACCCGCGGAACCGCGTCAGCCAGAACCCCATCTCAGCCGCTGTGAGCTGGTTGCTGTTGGCGAGTCCCTGCCAGAACGGCGTTGCGCCGGTCGACGAGATCGCACCGAAGGCGAGACCCATGATGCCCGAGACGGAGCCAGCGAGGAGTTGGTCTGATACCGACTCTACGGACACTGCGTCGACGATCAGGAAAAATAAAAGGACAAGATAACATGCAACGCACAGAAACCCTGATTCTGCAGCGAAAAGTTGCCCATGCTGACGGTCTCCGTCGAGATGAACCCCGCGACATTGCCCGAGCCATAGTTGATAGGCGTCGGGTTGTTTCGTTGTTGCTTGAAAGTGCTCGACTGCTGGGGGTTGAAGAGGGGGGTTCCCCGGTCGCAATTGACGCATTGGGTGTCGGCAACCCAGAGATCGGATGAACCGGTGTCGAGAATAACATTAAATGATTGAGGGCTGGGTAAAGGATCAGTGCACAGTTGCAAGAATAAAGGGCGGGTAGTCTATCATGGATGGACGACGACAGCACGCGTCGAAGGGGCGCAGACGCGACGCATATGATAGCTTTGGCCGAGAGAAGAATATCCACCGGAATGCAAGAGTTCAGAGCGATTCCGGCTCTAATCATACAGGCACGCCACTCTGCAACAAAGACCACGGAAAGCAGACACTACACTCACGGAGTTCCAATTTGAACAGTTCCAAAGTAACTTGAATCTCCTTGCTATAAACCGCCCGCATTTAGGAATAAATTGCAAACCTCGCCCGGATACCACTCACCTGATTGACAAAATTCAAACTCTGAGCACTTGCTCTACGCTCCATACGTTTGGCTGTCGCGGCGCTGCCGTTCGTCTTAAGATAGCCATAGCGATTGCGCATGAACTCGGCCGCCGCCAAATGGTCCATGTGAGTTGCGGCCCAGCCTGATCTCCGTTTAATTGGGATATGTATTGGGTCGGCCGCTGTGAAGGCGGGGAGGAGGAGGAGGGCCGACACGGCCAGCGGTAGTGGTATCATGAAGGGAGAAAGGAAGGTGGAAAGGGCCAAGCCCGGCCTGAGAGTGTCACTGACGGCTCTGTGGAGATGTGTTGTTTGTCGTCAACTTGGCTTTTACACTGATCTCTGGGTCTCAGCCAAGGTTTTCTTGCTTTCTTTTCTTCCTCTACCAAGTCTGTCCAAGTCACTCGGCGTCGCGGGCGAGCAAGAAGAGGCAGGAAGACCGTCAATTTAAAGACAAAATCATATCTGTGCTTGGCAAACTTCCCGGTTGATCAGATTCTATGATGCCAAAAATCCCGCAATGGCCATCCTTCAGACGTTCGCGCTGCGGGACTCCTCGTGCATACACCTCAAGGCACTTGTTCTCTCTTTCTTTCGCAGCTTTCACGCAACATACATGCATTCAAACGAAGGGAACAGCGACAACACGTGCGCCAAGGGTGGACTTGGCGCTGAGGCCGAGTCGGAGTGAGCTGAGTATTACGGTCACGGTCATCTCGGGGTGGTCATTACCATTACAAAGGTCTTCGGCTGGTTAACATGTCCGCCGTCAAGTTGGGGATTCTGCCAGAAGGCTAGCTTTCCCGACAGTTGTTGCAATCTCGTGCCAGTAATCCACTGCCATCCAGCAACTTTGCCCCAGAAGCCCTTTGAAGATTCTTTTTGAATTGTTTATCTCAATCAGCAAGACAGAGCGACAAGTCTTTGCATAGAGCAAGATTGAAGTTGGTGGATTTGGATCACCATGATGGAGCGGAAGACCTTGGTTTCAGTGTGATGATACAAGTTGCTGGGCTTTGACAGACAGCAAACATGAAATCTGCAAGTCTTGAGATATTTCTTGCTGAGATCTATTTCATTTGCTACATTGTGCTCTTTCTGGGGACTTGGGTTACCAGAGGTTGACTCCGACTGGCCGCTGCCGCGAGCTGTACGATATGCTCATCTTGAATTGTGAGATGAATAAGACAGTATGAGCGACTAGATCACAGCACCGAGATACATGGATGACCCCGAGAAAAGTTGTGAGGCATCCCAGAGCCAGAGAAAACACCAGACAGAAAGCCAAACTTCGAAACAGAGGCGTTATTGAAGACCGGAGTAATCGAGAAATCTTGGGGTCTCGCGAAAAAGCACAGCAAGCGGACATAGTGACTGGCACGGGAAGGCTCATGAGGCGTAAGATCCAGTGAAAACCAAGATTTGGGAGTGTCGTCAGCTCCACCGCAGAAAAGTTGCAGTGTTGCGGGCCCGTGAAAGAGACTAAGGAGAAACACCAAGTACCGCACCTTGAGATTCGTTCGACAGATTGAGACCACCATACTCCCATGTCTTCGCATTCATGTAACCCCCCTAGATGCCTGAAAGAAGATTGAGGTTGTATCCAAAGAATCGAGGGCAGGTGGCTCGTTCAACTTGAAGTTGTTGTTGGCTTGAGGTCCGAGTCGGACCGAGGTGTCTTGCATGACGCACGAAAATGGACCAGTGGGGACTGGAGAGCACGTCGCGTATTCCGGCGTTCGAAGTAGAGACGGCGCGCCGCCCGCGCGAATTCGTGTAAGAGCTTGAAAAGGCTTGAAAGTATCAGCCAGTTGCAAGTGTAGAAGGGCGTGGGAAACCCAGACCATCCGTCGGTTTCTCCTTCCCATTTTACTGGCAGTACTGAGTACTTGTCATGACCATCCATTGACTTCGACGGTTACGATGATATTATCCCTCGCAAAATACACGGAGCTACTCTCGAGAATTTCGAAGCTGGCGTTCCTAATCACTTTCGGGTCGGTGTTCCAAGACTTGCCACTCAATTCGACCATTTTGAAGATTTCAGTGCTGCAGTCCATCGCAGTGAATATCCGGCGCGGCGAACCGGCTGAGGCGCCATAATGACTTACTTGAAGCCTGAGTTGTGCTTGAGAATCCTTGGGCCTCGTACCGGGTTGTCAGCTTCTATATCCACAGTGTACTTTACACTGCATCCGCTCCGTTCTGTCTAGTCGAGCAGCAAAACCTTGGCTTCGGTTCGCCACACGCTGAAGCTGTAGGCTAGAGCTGTGACGGATAATCCGAACCCGGCGCCAGGTTCCACCACTCCCGACTGGTACCGCTACCCCCAGCTCGACATTCGATCATGATCGCCTTGAGAGGCTTGCGGGCTCCGAATCTGTCCTGTATCTCTCTTTTGTTGTGCGCCTGACGTCTTAAGATGTGATGGTTGACAGCCGTTGCCTCTTTCCTCTCGCCCACTGCAACAAGCTGATCATCTCCGGTTGTTCGCGGTGGCGAGTGGAAAGTAGAGTTCCACTTTGTCTTGCTGTTCGATCCCTTCTCTTTATCTTTTGAGCTCGCTCTCGACACTAATCATAGTATCCGTTCTGATAGAATACACCTGCTTAGCGCCACGGCTACTGCAAGAATAGAGCTGTGACCCACGGCAGTGCCATACAAGTATTCAATGTTTCCGCCTCCCCTTACCTCCCGACCTTCTCCCCTCAGACTCTTTCTCTCTCTCGCTACGTTTTGATAATGCTGGAACCAGTAACCACATTCATCACACTCGCAACCTTCATCAAGGATCTTATTGAACTCGGCGAAGGCATCCGTAGCTCTATAGAAAAGGCATGACAGCTCCTGATCAGCGAGTGCATGCTAAACAGTCTCTAGGTTGGCGAAAATCGGCGACAGATTAGGGAGCTTACACAAGATGTCGCTCGCACATTGTATGATCTCGCAAGTTCTACACGAGGAAAAGAGGACGCTCTCCTTGAGCCGGAATTATTGAGTGCTTTGGAAAACCTAAAGGCGTAAGGTCCATGCTTCTTATCTTTCTTGTTGTAAAATTCGAAACCAGGGAGATGCTGCACATACATGCCGAATGTATTCGGAATACTCAAATTCGATTTTCCGGATTGCGAGCGATTGGTTCACAGTTCACAGCCTGGAGGAAGCGTGACGATCTAGGAAAGAAAATTGCGCGTCTCAGGGAACATGTGAACAAATGCTACCTCCAGTTTACTGTGAGTCGTTCGCTCGTTGATGAACGAGGCACTCATCCGTTCCATACATAAAGGCCGTCTCAGCTGCTCGTACCGAATATGTCGCGTCTGAAATCGCGCATACCACTTTGCGGATGGAACAACGAATGATCGTTGACAATGTGGAGAGTCAAGTCAAAGCTCGTCGACTCGAAGCCTTAATGGCGCGATTATTGCTCGAATCCGACTTCGGGCAGCATAAATTAGCCCAAACAGTTGAGATCATATCGGATGTGAGTTCATACAGCCTCTGCAATGATTCAGGCTCATGCCTTAGAAAGGATCCAACCTTTCAGAGTCTGGAGTCCCAGTATCTTTCCGCGCAACTGCAATCCCTTGTGACCTCACTGGAACAATTGGTTGCCTGTGACAATTTATCGCTTCAAAGTTCACTGTTTGACTCAGAGGAAGTGGTATACGTCTTCAAGTCCACGCCCTCCTCATCGCATATACTGTATCAAATCCTGGGAACCGTCCTTGAAGTCAATGGCGGCGCTGATGTATTATCATTGGGGTCGCTGATAGGCGACAGCTCTGACATGTATGAACTCGATTTTGGTCTCCGCCAGATTGGAAAGCATTCCGACGCTATCGCCTGGGGCCACCTGCGAATTCACCTCCTTCACTATGCAGCTGAAAAAGGCTATGGCTTTGGAATTTTGCCCCAAGTCGCGGACGCACTCTGCGGTATTTCATATGCACACAGAAGTCGGTTTGAGTTTGACTCGGCTGTTATATTCAGTCAAAAGTCACTTCACCTCTGGCTACATCTTTCCGAATCATTGCCTGAAGCAAACAATCGCATCGGACCTTTGTGCTCAATGGTCTGCTTGGCTCAAAACCTTCTCAAAGCAGAGGAGAACATGACTGCACTCTCTGCAGCCCAAGACGCAGTGTCCTTTGCCCAGTCCATGGTGGAGGACTTGATCGAATCCTCGTTCTTGACAGCACCGCAAGAGTGCGAGGCAGTAACCTGTTGCGATGCATTTCTAGTCCTCGCTCGAATTCAATCCTCTCTGAACCGGTCTCTCGACTCTTACAAAGCTTTCGTAGAGGGCTTCCAAATCTCATGCCGTCTTGCGGTTCCTGGACAACCTCCAGCTGGAGAAGACATCGATTGCTTCATCGATACTATCAGCAGGGAGGCAGAGGAAGGTCGTCTTTCACTTCCCATGTTGGCAGAGTGTGTATCTCTCTTTCGCGATCTCGCCTCCATCTACCCGCCAGAATTTTCATGTCAATTTCTCTATCTCCTGCACGCCTACACCTATTTCTCGCAGCAGGATTGTGGCACCCTTTGCATGGACACTATGCGCAGGTTTTTGGAGCCTACAAGCGCTTCCCCACCGCCGGCACTAGATTTCACTAGGCCGATGCAGCTCCAGCCCTCTATGCTGGAGGAAACCCTCCGATTTTTCTGTAACGTGGCATGGGCGGCGTGGAGCAACGTTGTCCCTTTGATGCAGAATATCTTAGTTGCGCATTTTCTCCCCGCCATGGATGCCCTTCATGCTGTGACACACGAGCCGGTTTTTAACATGCTGAGTCTCTACGCTATTCTTAACATTACCCGAGTGGCCTTTCTCTTCCTTTCTGAAGCAGAGCATGCTGTCCTACTCCGAGTGGTCGCAGGAGCTGTCGGACACTTTCGCGCATCCGCCGTCCCCCTTGACCCGACATGGGAACCCCTCTTTGTCCGACCCCTCTATGATCTCTGTGTACTCTGTTTGAGAACGGGTCTTCTAGACGAAGGCTTTGCTTTCTGTTCGAGTGTCGTCGCGTACCTCCAGACTCAAGTATCCGCCGTCACAGCTGCTGATCCTTGGCAAAAAAAAATCGAAAGGCTTCAGATTTTCACCCTTTTCGAAGCCGCTCGATTATCTGCAGCGATTGGCTGTGCACAGCAGACGATGGTCATGCCCTTCAACGAAGAAGATGACATAGAATTTTTTCTTAGTTGCATTGATCGGACGCGCATCCTTCGACGCATTGGACGACACTCTGAAGCTCTACATGTCGTCAACAGAGCAATCAAGACTGTCAGTCCAGTATATTGGAAGGATGGTCGAACTGTCGACTTATCTCTTTTTCTCACCGAGCTCACCCTAATATGGAGTGGTCTGGAACAACCGCAAAAAGCCTTGGTGAACGCCGAACGAGTTGTTGCGGCTTGCGAAGAGGTGAACATCGGGGACGCCGATGAAGAACTGTTATGCGTGCAAATTCATTCCTGGATCATTCTTTCAAACTGCTTAGCCGCACTCGGACGGCAGGAGAAGGCGCTCGAGACCGCCCAAATAGCGGTATCTTCATATACCCAGAATGCGGAGAAAATGTGGGAGGACTTTCTATTCATGATTAGAAAGCAGGAACTGGGCGGAAACGCCTACTTTGCATTGTCCCTGCGACTAGCTGCCTCCGGTGAGAGCGAGCAAGCACTCTTGAGCGGCCAACACGCGATTAGCCTGTACCGTCAACTCGTTGCATTGGCCCCTAGACACCTCCCCACTCTCGCTAGCAGCCTTCGCCATCAAGCTTCAATTCTATGGACTCTCGTACGTCCGCATGACGCCATCGCCGCCTGCGAGGAAGCCGTCGACATTCTGCGAAAGGTCGTTGACACAGAGGCATATTTCCTCCCAGCCCTCGCCGACACATTAGATGACCTTGGAGGCTACCTCATACAGATGCACGACGTCAGTGGCGCGTCTGCTGCAACCATCGAGTCTGCAGAAGATCGAAGGAAGTTCGCGTTTTTGCCTCCTGAGCCAAAGTGGATATTCGAGGACTTCGAGGAATTGGAGAACAGCGACGACGCCTTAAATTGGTGGGAGTGGGAACCTCGCAATGCTCTGGGAAACGTTGCGATTGAAGGCAATGTTGAGGAAAGGCTGAGTGAAGAGGACGAATGTCAGAACGCAAGTAGGTTTCAAGGGAGCGGCGACGCTGTGACAGTCCCGCCGTTACCCACAGCGATAGTTGATGCACCTGCGTCGAGTATGAAGCCAGATCCAGAGCTCGGAGTCGAAGGCGAGGCTACACAGACAGCGGTGACGGTGATCGTTAAAGCGCAAACCGACACAAGTCCCTCTAAAGCCCCATCTACAAGCGCTCTTGTTCTGTGTGGTGTGGTGCTCGGCGCTTTAATCGCCGTCGCCGGGAACAACATGGCGGGGACCGACGCCTTCAGCCACTTGGTAGAAATCAGACTGAGCATGCGCAGTACGCCGGTGGACATTCTTTGGTGGATATTACTCGCAGTTTTGTTCGCTGTCATGTATAACAGGATAATCTGAATGCTTCGTGTTACTGAATGTGTTGGCAGGTGTTGACAATCTGGGTTGAGAGGGACGTGATTGTTCGTTGGTGTTGGTGCTGGCGACGATAGTTCAGTGCGTCGCTCCAGTATCAACGAGTCAAACCCAATGTATTCGCATGATTTCTCGGTCTACTCCCAATTTCCGCTCCCACACCGTCTCGGCGCGACCACAGCACTCCAAAGCATTAGACTGGAGAGCCCTTGTAAATTCAGACACACCGCCGCCAACGCCGAAATACAAGACCTTCGCAGCGACCAGACACAGGACATCCTTTGCGCTGCACGCTTGATAAAGTAGCTGTATCAATGCCGGGAGAGAGTCCGTCCGGTATATTGTCTCGGAGGTCAGCACCATGTCGTATTTTGTTCCCTCAGACCGCAGACGAGTGGCGAAGGAGTCCCATGAACCCGAGAAGAACGCGAGATCGATCCCAAGTTTTGCGACGGAGGCTGTGAAGGCATTCTTCAAAACCGGGGTAATCGAGAGCTCTCCTGCGACAGCGGGATCCGGAGGAGGGTATTCGACGTCATCTTCCGAAGCGCGGTAATGACGTCGAATGCGGTATTCAGCCGAAGAGGGCGACATGTCTGGGAAGCGCAAGTTCAGCGAACCGCACAGAAAGGGTCTTGAGGCGCGTACACCAAGCCAGGATAATGTTCGGGAAAGTTATGAGCTCCAGCACCGAGGAATTGTAGTCCTGAAGGTGTACATGGCAGTTGACGTTGGACTGCTCGCAAAAGAGGCGCGAGAGAAGAAACACGGACGGTATGCCAGTGCCACAGCCAATCTATATCCCGAGTAAATGACGTGGTTGTCGGCCTGAATATGCGGCTTGCCTCGAGTATGCGCTTTCCCGACAATCGCGTCTCGCTTGAATCAGGGAGGCTAGCGAGGTATCCGACCAGATCGAGACTGCACTCCCATGTCTTCAAGCCTCCTTCGTAAACGCCTGGAACGAGGTCGGAAGGTGCATCCAAGAAATCAAGCCCAGGGGCCGCATCGGTATCGTCTGTTCCTTCGGAAATGAGTTGAAATCGTGCGTCGAACAAGTCCCGTCGCGAGAGAGTAACACTCTTGCCACTTGATAGAGGAATCAAAACCGGAGAATACGAAATACGGGAAGGTAGTGAATCGAGCTGGCGATGGCTAGGCTCTCAGCGCACGAAACCAAAAAAAATGTAGATGACATACCAGATGGGAAAGTGGAAGCTCCACCACTGGTTCAGACTGGGGAGCCGGGGGAGCAGCAGCTACGCCCTTCGTAGATTCATGGATATTATCCTCCAAGTCGAAATCGAAACTAAACATAACTAGCGCGTTATCGACCAGCAGAAAGATTCAGGAATGAGTAGAGGAAAGTTTTATAGGGTTAGGGTTAAGCGGAGCCGCTCGCAATAGTTCTGCAAGAATTCTGAAGACATTAACATGATAGCGAACAAATATTCAAGCTATTCAAGTTTGGTCGTGGCGCTCATTGGGGATTCAAGCTTCAAGATGTAGGGATAACAAATTTACGAATAGCCCAAACCAAATTATCGGTGTACACTAGTCTCCCTGAGGCAGACGAAATTCAGAGAGTGAGCCAACCTTCGCGCGATCCCTGTCAGATCAAGGAATATCCTGAGTGAGGCGAAGGAGGGGGCGAGGTTGTGAAGGGTAGGAGGGAGAGTTGGGCAACTTGACTGTTGTTGTGATATAAATTTAAATAAAATTATCTTGACGGTTTTGCGACGTCTAGCTGGTCCATTGCATCAGCTTCCACGCTCCTTCAACACTGCAGCCAGAGGATTAATAATAATCACAAGGCAACATGGTCCCTCGCGGGGAACGGTCAACCCATACTAGTACTCCGAGCTTTGGCGACCTGACCCTCAAGGAGCCCTCTACCAAATGCCCGGAAGTACAAGCTAGCTAATCCTGTAAGAGACAAACAAAACCTGTAAAATTTTAGCGAATCAAATTAAACTCTATTACCATTTCCATTTCCCATCCCTTCTCCGATTCAGCCCCATCTTTAGCTTTGACCGCCACCCTGAATCGCCATCGTCTATGAGAATGAAATCTCCAAAACCAGGCTGCAGAGCTCCTCCGTCTCATTCAGCCTCTTTCAATGGGGTACGGGGTAAGGGCCTAAATTTTTCCTCTCCCATCACTCTCCCGCAAAACCTTTAACCCATACGCCTAGAGTTCTTTCCCGTCCCATCCCAATTGACCCTCCCACCACCTACCACCTCAAGCGCCTTTCCTTCTCCTTCTTTCTCAACTCTTTCCTCCCCTTCCCTTTTCCTCCATTATAATTTATAAGACTCCCCCATTTTATGCCCTGCACTTGTTTCCCGGCATCGGAGGCGAGAAGTGATTTATTCCACCACCACAGTCGCCTTTTTTGTAGAAGTTAATCTCCCAGCGCGCGCGCTTCCTCATGGCGGGCGGCAGAGACCGCGGGAACGTTTGAATTCCAGGGGGACGCAGTAAAGGCTACATGCCGCCAACACTGATACCCCGCTCGCTCGGCGGGTATTGCTACGAGCGGCGGGGGGCCAGGGAGATTGAGTGTGGCAACCAGGAGCCCGCGAGGAGGGGAACGGCCGCGGAAACAGGAGTACAGTAGAAAGACGGGAGTAGGGTTTAGGCCGACTGTAATCCCCACAAGGCAGGGACGGCGGGACTCAAGAACAAGACCGCGTGGGAGTACGGCTTGCACTGCAGGTAGAAATTCGAATCTCAACAAACCGACGTCAGAGCCGTCGTTCGAGGAGTCGTCGGCGCTCCCCACTGTACAGCATCTCGTCATGCGTACCTCGGCCTGCGATGCGCGAATATCGTCGTCCATTCCTTAGGTATCCGATTCAGCCCGTTCTAATCCTTCTGACCCTTTTCTTCATCCGAGTGGTGAGGTTGAGGTGCCGCAAAGGATGCGTCTCGAGCACCATCGGGACAGCACAGACGGCCACAGATGCAGTGTACATGTGAGGTACTGTATCTGGCCGAGCCAAAATGAGGGCGGGTGGGGCGCTGGCAGATGTGGCTGATGATAGCAGGTGGTAGATGTGGCAAGGGGGTTTGCCATTGGAAAAGTTCCTCCAAAAAAGCGGCGAGCGGAGGTTGGACATTGAGACTGGTCATGGTGTAAACTGCCTAGTCGGAGGCAACGCAATTCGGGCGGATGATAAGGGACGCAACGACAACAAGGTTGCTCGTGCTAGGGAGAGTGCAGGGCCGAGAATGAGACTGAGACCAACAACTACTGGCCTTTGACGGAGTGCCAGCGGTAGATATTGGATACAGACGCAGAGAGCGCCAATTGCAAGGGAGAACGAATGAGCGCGCGTGGTTCGTACGTAGCGTTGGGAGAGCGCTGCTGGGGACCTTATCAGGCTCCTGCAGTCCAGACCTCGACCTCCAGACCCCTCCTACCAATGCATCCTCGAGCTTCCGCCAACGACATCCTGATGCATGAATTCCATCACTTCCTACCGACCTTCCCAAACCCTCACAAGCATCTCCTTCGAACCGACCTTCCACACCATCCCTACGCACTTTTTCCAAGAGACGAGTATCTTTGCGCTTCACATACCTCCAAGCTTGGCGAGGGTTACGCAAAGAAAGACGGCGACCGTCCCTTGTAAGTAAAGCCGAGATGGTGCCCAGATGTAGCAGTCATGGCGCGTAGCATAAAGAGCGATTCGGAGCACAACGTGACCGCTCGATGGTGGATGGTCTTGCTTTATTGGTTTGCGCACAGTTCCCTTAGGTTTGATTTCGGATGCATGACCGCTGCACTGTTAGTGAGTGCTAGCTAACGCGTAGTTGCCCTCTGCCATCTTGAATAGAATACGATGTGGATTGAATCCGAATGGGTAGTTGGGAGTGAGTGAGAACAGGTAAAGGTTGGCTGAAAGGACTGGGACAAATTTCGGACAAGCGAATTTTTTGAGGGAATTGGTCTACTCTGCCTCTGGGAGACTAGTGTACACCAACGGCCGCGGCTCACAGAAGCCGGATCTTTCCCAATCCTCGTTACACGCATGCAAGCAATGTATCTTGGCGCAATATTTGAGAAGTTTAGAGTCCACTGGCAGTAGGCGCAGGAGATCGAGCCGTTTCCTCGATGCCAATTTCAAGGTCAGCCACAAAGGTCGATCATTGACATGGACATCGTGTAGCGGGGAGTCAGGGGAGGCGCAGCCGATGCAATCTAGCCCAACCTCGAAACAAGGCGGAATCCTACGGAATCACGGTTCAAGTAGATCAACGAAAAAATCCAGCGAAGCAATTCAAACAGAGATCATCCGCGCCAGTCTCGACCGCCAAGTCAGATTCTGTTTTACACACGTCGGCCTCCCGGGAAAAGAACGAAGAAAAGGACCCGAGGCCGTCGGTATCCGAAGTCGAAACATGTACCGCACGTTGGCATGATGAAGAGTCATTGAAGACCATAGTCACAAATGAAGGAAGAAAGCTGGAAGTATCGAGAGAGTACGAGCGAGACAGCTTTAAATCGAGGTCGGGTGCTGAGCGAGCACGGTCGATAAGCCGCCGCCCCAGCTAAAAGTTATGAAAACACATAACAATGGGTCGATGGCGGCGGTCAAAGGTCGTCAGTGCTAAGTATGTAGCCCTTTAGATTTTGCGAGGACAGTTGGAACCCTGATAACCCTTCAAGCTTGATGTGTTGGCCGTCATGGATGGAAAGAACTAGAAGCTTCTGAAATTTACTACGAAAGCTTGCAAAAGTCGAGCAGATGCTGGAGGAGGCGGAGAAGGCTGGCAACACTGCAAAAGGCAATAGCTCACGTGAGTCGTGACATTGTGAAGCTGGGCCTGGACCGGAAGAACCCGGCAAACACATCGACAAACAATGGTCATCCCATGCAGCTCAAAAAGGAAATAAAAGGAAGCTCGAAACGGTTGCCAAGGAAATTCGCTGATTTTTCCCTCGCCATCAAGGCTTGCTGGTTTTTTGCCGGAGGATTATGAATGCCTGTGAGCGGTTTTCACAAGACGCCAGCCATGGCGATGATTTCTCGTCCAAAATCTTCGCGTGTCAGGATCTGTGGCCAACGCGGTCTTCCTTCGGAGCAAACCATGCCCCGAATGTTTATTTTCCAACTATTTTTGCTGGGCAAATCGGATGAGCGCGGCCTACGGGTTCACTCCGTTTCGAATATCATACATTTTGAATGTTGTATTCACAGCCTCGAAAGAATTCGAAGGAAAGCCGTGTTAGATTGGACGGTGTTAACGTGTTGATCCAGAGATACGGTTCCAATACAACTCTATCCCTGAGCGAGAGGGACCCGCAAACCGAAATTTTCTTTCGGAATACGGACTCAGAACAAAACACACACAAGACAAATTCCATGATGAGGGAACCCCCTCCGGAACTGAGCACTGTAGATTCAAGGTCCTACACGATGCTACAAACTCGACCCGCGTGCGCAAAATGTACGTATGTACAGTAAGCAAGAAATGTACCGAAGGTACCAAAAGCGAGCCAGCGGGGATTTTGTAGGTGCAGTAACGACACGACTACATTAATGTGAAGTAAGTAACTATGCAAAGTGGATACACAAGTGGTTTTGGTTTGTTGTCCGAATAGCAAAGTCCGAATGTCTGATATACAGTGAGTGAGTAATAGTAATTAAGTAACTTTTGTCCGATTGTGAAGTCCAATGTAATGTCCAAGCTCGTAGATATGCATGAGGAATCGTGAATGAGCGTGGAGGATAATGCAATAGAAGTCCAAGGTGCGATGATGAATGTCCGTGAGCACAACAGCGTCCAAGAATCAAAAGAGTGTCAGGTCGAAAGGAAAGTACGTCAAGTAAATGAATGGTCTGTCCGTTATCCAGTCCGAAAGCAAAGGTTCCAAGAATGGCGGCCTCCAGAGCGCGTATAAAGAAGGAGGAGTGCCAGTCCGGTCGAAAGCGAAGCCCGAAGTGTGAATAGAAAAAATATCGTGGTCATCTCTCGGAGGACTTTTATCGTTTACAGCTCAGCCAATTGCTTTTGCAGCTTGGCGGCAGAGATCCCTGCAATAGGAAAGGATCGTCAGTACTGACAGACGCCACAGGAACCGGGTGAAAAACACTTGCCCAAAAGCGGGAATCGGGACGCCAGTTTGGTCATAGCATAAAGGATAGTTCCTAATTCATTACGGATGTCGGTCGTATTGATAGGAGGCCACGCTGAGCTCAGGGAGGAAACCTCGCGCAAAAGAGTCTCAGCGGCCGTCGTCCAACAAGGCTGAACGAGCACAAGGCGTAAGTTGAGGGAAGGCCAGGCAACGATATGCACGTACCCCAAGAATAGGATCTAGGAAAACGAAGTCGGGGTCCGTGATCTGCGTTATTACAGCGCCGCACGCCCTAGCGGCGCGCGAGCACTTGTCATAAGACACAGGGTCGTCAGGAGCAAAGCGCTGGTACAGGTGGAGGATCGCGGCCTGGGTGATCGTGTGTATCGCGATGATGTCTATATGTAGATTATCCTTTGGGCTGGGTGCTCTGAAATACTATGTGTTTTGTAACTCTTGCCGCGTGGGAATATTCACTCTTCCTTCACCACTCGCCAACAACTGGCACTCTACTCCCTCCCTCTGCCCTCGCCCTCGTTCCCCGCTGACTAAGCACCCCCGCCCTTGGTGAAAGTGCCCGCCAGGAGAAAGATGTACTTGTTCTCCCTATCTGTGCAAGCATAGTCTCCCCGTCCCGAAGGTAATGTTGCAGCCGAAATTAGCGGGAGGGGTATTTGGGCGCAAGGAAATGACTGACGTGGGTTTGCGAACAAAAGAAAATGACTGACGGATTTTGTAGAGTTCTGCTGCCTGCAATGTTAGCAAGTCTAGTGGAGTCTGTAAGCCTGGAAATTAGAAGGTGCGTAACTCAGTAATTCTGCTCATACCTTGAAACTGACGATGGTTGCAGATAGCTCGACTCCGTGAATACCTGGCTACATGCGCGGCAATTAGACTTGGATTCAAGGTATTCGGCAAGAACGTACGCTTTTCGACGAAGCATTGACCGCGTAGGGGACCTTGCGGTGGCGGCGATTTGAGTATGAAATATTGCGTTTAGAACAGCATCGGTATGTATGGGCGCATTTCTGCGTGTCGAGAAGGGGTAAACATCAAGGTAAGTCGATTATTAACTGGTTAGACGTACCGCTGACACTGCACAGATCTTTCAAGGTGTCGTCGCGCTCGCTGGAACGCCCAAAATGAGCCCGGATGTTTTTGACAGTGCTGCGGTGTAATTGAGTCGCAGACATCTCGCAAGGTACACACAACAGACATACCTCTCCAGACAATGGGCTGACAACGGTCTCGACACAGACCGACGCGTCGCCGCCGCTCGGCGGACGGCGAAAACTAGTGTCGACGTTTTTGAGGTAAGCTGACGCGATCCAGGGCTCGGAAGCGTTGATACAACATTGGCGCGGCTTCGTCTGGTGTGCAGCGGCAGCCTGGTTGGCGCCGACGCGTCTTCGTCGGTCGGCGGACGGCGAAAAATCAAATTTTGAAATTTCGGCGGTGGGGAAGCTCAGCGCTGGCGGGGGACGCGTCAGAAGGTGAGTGCAAGGTATTTGTGACTAACGTACCTTTTCCCAAATTCACCAGGCGCGCGTCGCGTCGTCGGCGCCGCTCGGCGGAACGCGAAAAATCGAATTTTCGCTTGTCGTGAGTCTGGGATGCTGTTGAGTATTCCATCCGACGCGCGAGGTAATTAGCAGTCACGTACCTCTTTCAACGACCCCCTGATACCCGTCTACAGCAGCCCGACGCGTCGGTGTCGCTCGGCGGACGGCGAAAAATCGAATCTTCGAATTTGGGGTAACAAACAAGCCGGGAGGTAACTAGAATACGTCGATACACACGTCAGTAAGTAGTCTTCAGTGAAATATGATCCTTTTCTTACCCGTGAAGTGTTGTGGGCGGTGTCTGAGTCGAAATTAAGCTCCAGGGAGCGCGTCAATGATCTTGAGGAGGAGATAGGTCAGTATATTGACATTCATAGGGCTCAGAGAGCTTACCTGGACGCGTCTCAGGCTTGAACCAAATGCTCGCGCCACGCTACGCCTCGCGTCGGCGAGCTCGGCGACGCCAACAACGGTAAACATGAGTTGATCTTCATGTTCAACTCTGAGGTGGGTGTCTGGCGCGGCGGCGGGGGTGTCGGGGAGGGTGAGGAAGTCATAGAGGTAATGAACGGCCCGCAACGACGACGCTGAGACTGTAGCGAGGCGGTAGAGGAGGTAGAAGTGAATTAAACGCGGAGGACGACCAGAAAATAGGTGAGTGGTCAGATATCGTAGGGGCATAGTGCGGGGAGGAGGGAAAGGGTGGCGACCGTTTACGACAAGGGCTTATATACTGACGCGTGTCGTTGGTCCTGTTTGTTTGATTCAACAAAGTCACGATGTGTTGAATCAAACAAACAGAACCAACGACACGCGCCTGGATAAATACCCGGCCACACTGCTTTACTTCCTGCTTCACTCCCCCCACTATTCCCCTTGGTTTTTCTGGCACTCACTGCTTGTTTGGTCGCAAATTCTCAAGTTCAACCTTCAACGTCGTTATGAAGCCTCTTTCGAGCTGAGGTGTTGCTGGGTTAGATGATGGTCTTTGAAAGGTGTGTAACATGCTCTCCTTACCGCCGACGTTGTTCTCAATGTGTGCTTGCGTCAGGACTTTTTTATTACTCTCAGAACAAGAAAGGTGCGTCGGGCACTACTCTGCTTGGTATTTACCATCTCCAAGCATCTATCCCGTCTTCAAGTTGTGTGCTGGCCTTCAACATACCCTGTCCTTCAACCTCACACCTCTCATCCCGTCACTGTTTTTCAAATTCAACTTCCTTCCCGGGCCGCACCGTTGCCTGCTGCAAGCTCCACCTCTCCAACTCAACCGCAAGCGCTCGTGTGCTTCAAATTGCTTCAAGTCCCCACCATGATCACCACCGACCCTGAAATTCATCAAGACGTAAATCTCTAAGCGAATCAAGCAACCCTGAAACTCATTTCAACGTGTTTCCCTGAATTGCCGTCATAACTTAGTTTGAAACATTTGCCACTTAGGATCCGAAATTCGCTTAGACTTAGTTTTAGAAACTCAGCTGATTGTGTAGGCAAGTGTAGGGTAACCCAAACTGTATGCTAATCAACCAAAATAAAATTGAAGTTGCACGCACCGTGATTTTCGAGTTAAGCTGGACGGCGAACGGCGGACGCCGTTTTGCGTTGAAAGACTAATCAAATAAAGCTACCTACTGCTACACACCTAGAGTACATCTCTCGCAAGGAACAAGGGCAGGGGCGGAGCGCGTTCGAGTGCAAGTTGAAGGGAGAGAACACGTTGAAACAGCGTGTGACTGTTTGGGTTGCCATCAATCGAACTTGTCTCTTCCGCCCATCTCCGAAATTGGATTTTGAGTTTCATGACGTTCTCGGCTACCTCAAGCACACAGCGGGACTTGGATGCGTCCCGAGCATCCTTGAATACTATGGCTAGGTTACTCGTACTGAATGCAAACCATCTGTTGCTTCACTGAACTTGAATTGGCTTCAACGGTTGAACGCAAGCTGCACTGACTCGAACACGCGACGCCAAAAAAAATCTTGTCAATCTCGCTTGCGCTTGTTCCCGGCTCACGTACCAATAATGCCGTATCTCAGTTTCTCTCGTGTGTTCTGACTGGGCTGACCCTCTGCAAACTTTTCCCTCCCCACGACTTGCTCGACTCTGACCGCTGCTTTTCGATGCACTTGCGAATTAATACGCTCAGTTTTCGGTGAAAGCTGTATTGATTTGTTGAATTGGTAAGATTCTGCTCCAACTACTCATACTACGCCCACACTGAAGACCGTTTGGTTTCAATTTTTAGCCCGACTCTACGAATACAAGAATTGCCTTCAACAACCTTGCCCTTCCACCTTTCACGGCTCGACTACTCGAAACGAACTCGACTACGAGACAATGAAACGACTACAGTAATTCAAAGCGCCAATACACTACCTACACCGCTCGTTCAACGCCCCCGAACCCAAAATTCACCAACTCTACTTCAAACTCCAGCCTACGGCTTACCAGTCCTTCAGGATCGTATTCTCGTCGTTCGGAAGACCTCGATGAGCTGTAATATGCTGTGGTTTGAGCGGGGCTGGAGGTTGGGGTCGTCGACGTCGGCGGCAACGAGATCAACCAAGTTGAACTTGTGGTTCCCACGGCTTCGGCGACGTCGGGCGACCTCGACGGCGGGCTGGTGGACGTCGGGGTGGTCCTGGGGGGCGGTGGATGGTCGAGGTCGATGTTGGCGACGACGGTGGCGGCGGGGGGGGAAGCGACGACGATGGCGGGCTGGGGAGGGGGGGTCGGGGGTGAGTTCAACATGACTGGGGGTCAGTCAACAAGCTCACCTGGTCGTAGAAGAGTTGGAGACGACGTCAACGACGTCGACGGCGACGACGACGACGAGCGCAACGACGAGGTGAAGGCGGAGAGGGCAGCGGGAGGCGGAGGCGAGGTCAAGACGACAGCAGAGGAGCCATGTCGAGGCTGAGGGGGGACTAGGAGAAGTGGGGGGCCTAAACCTAGGTGAGTGCTATGTTGTTCGTTCCCTCTTATACGAACGCGCTGCACATTGCTGTGCTGAGTTCAGGCATCAAACATTCAACAAGCACAACAAGGCCAACGCCACGCGTCCGTATAAATACAGGGCGTCGATTCAACCAAATCCCCAACTCACCCACTTTCGAGTTTCGACCTCCCGACCTCTCCTGCCTTTCCTGGATTCTTCCCCGCCCTCTACTACCCCATTCTTGACCCCTACCGACTCCCCAGCCCGAGTGTTCAACTTGGGCCCCGACATCGACCTCGACAACGAGCACACCACTTTAGGTAAACCGTCAGCTTTTAGCTCTCTCAGCTTCATATGCTCATTTCTTACTTCCTAGAAATCGTTCACATCCTCGCCGCCGACCTCGAGCGTGTTGCCGCCACTGCGCTCAACATTTGCACATGTTCGCCTTTTTTGATCTTCGGTAAGTAACCCATTTCTGTGTCCTTTGACCTACTGAACGCATCCCAGCTCCTTATTCCAATCTATGAAGACCGTCCTCAAAGCTTAGCGCTATTGGTTCAACTTTGATCAATTTCGACTTCGGCCTTTCCGATAGCGCTTCCAGTCCAATTGAACGAGTATGGCTCTGCGGTGCGTTCATTTCATTCGATTATCTTGTAATCTATTCGTTTCTGACTCTTAGGACAGCGCCGGGTTATGCAGCGGCTCGTTGGAACGAAGGTGCTTGGTTCGAATAGTATTGGGATCATGTTCAAGGAGGTGCGTGTTTCATTTCCTTCAATATCCTGCTTTATTGACGTTCCCTGCTTTTCAAGATAGCCCACTATAATCTTCCGACATCTTGATTGATTTTTCGACTACCGCGGCTTGTTCGTTGGGTCTCGGTACGGGACGGTTGAGTTGAATGGATGGATGGGTTTGCAGGGTTAAATAATGGTGCGTTTCTTTGACTGATAACTTTCATATTCCTTCTCATATTGCACATTAGCCTAGTTCGACTTCACTCGTTTGACTATCAGTATTGGATTGAAGGTGTGTTGAATTTCTTTTCATCGTCACCCTGGCTAACACTTCCTTTGTGTTCTCTTCAGACTATTTACTCTCATTTGAACTCGGCCGACTCGACGAACCTAGGTTCACTATTCAGTCGATTCAACCTGACTTGAATTCGTATGTCTAGATGCCAACGAGCTCATCTTGAGTCTCAGTGGTTGAATTATACGAGTCGAATTCTCGGTGCGTGGTTATCTTTTCTGGCATATCTACCAAACTAACGGGTTCTGTGTAAGCTATCCGGCCGATCCCTCCAGTTTCATCTTGGCTCGCCATGTTGGTGGTTATATTGACGCTTTGAATGGATTTACGGGTGCGTGGTTCATCTATCTTCAATTCAACTTAACTGACATTTGTATCATTTAGACACTAACATATCGGGGCTCCGCCTCCGCTTTCAATCTGGCTCAGTGTTCAAATGGCTTTGACTGACCCTCGGGAGATAGGTTGTGTTCAGTTCGGCTTTGGTGCGTCAACAATTCCTATCATTCAACTCCGAACCTGATCACCTTCCATGTCCAGACTTGCGTCCCTTCGACTTTGCCGCTTGAGGTTGGAAATCAGGAGGGGCGGTGTCTTGGGAGAATAGACCTCTGTGACCTTGGTGCGTGTATTGACTTGCTATTCACTTGCGCAAACTTATGACTCGTTGTTTTCAGTCCCGGTCGGTTCAAAGTCTTGGTTCAATTATAGCGCTGCAGTGTACCGCTCGGGATTCGGGTGCGGCTCCACCTTTTCTTCCTTCATTCTGTTTCAACTGACCATTGTCCAGCTTCCCTTCGAATCGCTGTATTGACTTGAAGCTACAATACAGGTGTGTTTGAAGTCGATATTGTTCGGGACTTTGACTTACCACTTCCCGCGTAGCTCACTCAAGGAGTCGAGCAGGAAGTCTCATTCTTACCGATACCGCTACCGGTGTAGTGTCTCAAGTGGATTAGACTTGGAAGTGGAAGAGGGCCGAGGCACCTCGAAGTAATTAGTACTCGTCGCATATCATACGCACTACCCAGTATTTGAAGGGCGCAACAAGAAAGCGTTGTTAGATAGAGTAGCGCCCAAGTAAGACCTCGAGTAAGAAATAAGAAATCAAAGACAGATAAAAACCGCGTACCATTCGTTGGCGCGGGCTGTATCAATTGTTCCTTTGAAAGGAAAAGAGGCCCATGGCTAGAATTAGCACAAACACAATCTCAGGTGCGCAATATCCTCGCTAACTCGTTCCGCAAGTCAATATTTATCTTCCCTTTACAGACTTTCCTCAGTGTCGTTCGGATGCTCTGGGTATGTTTTCATTGATTCAAAATATTGATCATCTCTGTTTACTGAATACATTTATAGCTTTCCACCACTACTACCTCGTACCGCCCTACCCAAAGATCAGAACGAAGATAGGACATGAGGTATGCCTTATCTTCACACCTGCTCCGACACCTTTGCTAACAAGTCAGCCTGCAGGATGTGAAGCATCAACACAAGTCAAACATACCTTGGTCTCGAGACCACTCCGAGCCTTGTGTATCTGCTACTGTGAGTACTTGACCTATTCCCCTCTCATTTCCTTCATCCCTTTGCCTGTGAACAGTGTGGATTTAATATAAACTCGACACTTGATCTGCGGAGTGGTCAGCGCCAGACAATTCACTGAGAGGTACGAAGGTCGTACTTCATCGACAATATCTCATGACTTGTTCTGCAGCTCGAGTCGAGACCATTTCGACGGCGGCGCAGACTTGCACGTCGAAACCCTCCCATCTGTCTCTTGGGGAGCGCTGGTATGTGTTCCTATACCTTCTTGACGAGGTGAACATGTCTTCATGCTCTCATTCTAGCGCGGGATTGATTTGACAAGAGGCCGGCTTTGAGGTACGTGTATGTAGTTTCTTGCGGTTGACTCGCGCTGACTTGAAAACGCAGGACTGCGATTGTTCGATGAATGCGCTGCCTAGGACGGCCGACACGACGAACGGCCGAAGCTTGAGGTATGCTTCATTTCTTCACCGAGATCGCGCGCGCTGACTTGATCGTACAGAGATGATGCGCGCTGGCATTGGCTTGCAGCCTAAAATTGGTGCGAATGACTCTTTTGCGAGGTTCCAATTTTCGAGGTACGTCGCATATCTTGCTATTTCCGTGCCGAGCCCCCACTAATTCGCAAACTCAGAACCGTAATCCCGCGAGAAACGCAGAACGAGCCGCTTTCTCGTATGTAACAACGTGAGCTTGACTTTCTTGCCGTTTTTGGTCGCGCTGAGTTTGCCGTGCAGAGACGCGTTTTCTCGAGCGATGCTGGGGGCTGGATTTGTGGTAAGTGCCGAAAGACGTGCGAACGCGGACTGGGCTGATTTCAACTCGCAGAGAGAAGGCGGCGGATTGACTTGTGCTGGATATAGGCGGATTTGGCACGCGCGCACGGGATGGAGAAGGAGAAATAGATAATATATTCAACGCAGTAGTCTTACTTACAAGTTTTCCTTCATTTCCTAGCCACCGGTAAGCCCGTTTCCTTCATTTTATTGCGGCACTAATGATTCCCGCAAAAAGAATTGTGAGTTAGAGTGAATTTGTGGGGAATCGGCCGACAACGCACCTCAAAAAGCCACCACAATTCCTCTTGACAGTGCACACACGCGTGGCTGCGAAATTCAAAGTCAGAGTTAAGAAAACGGGCAAAGAATGATTATGCACCTCAAAGGCCCGCCAACCGTTTCGCCGCCTACGACCCATTAGTTGATGAGAAGTACAATACGGCGCACCACGTTGCGAGGCGTGTTCAAACAAGGGGTGCTTGCAGGCCGCGCTGAAAGCGCGATACGGAAATTGATTTCAAAAGCGCGTTGGGTGAACGGGCGGAAGTGCTGGATGGGTTGAGCAGGCGGGAGTACCACGATCGAGACGCGCGGGTAGAGCGAGAGATGGTCACTTTGAGGGATTGAGTACTGAGTACTGAGTAGTCGATGGGGCGTCGGTGTGTTTCGATTTGGTGTTGTTGACCAGCCAAACACTCCCGGGAAAAGAACGAAGAAGAGGTCTCGAGGCCGTCGGTATCCGAAGTCGGAGCATGTACCGCACGTTGGCATGATGAAGAGTCATTGAAGACCATAAAGAAAGCTGGAAGTATCGAGAGTGTTCCAGCAGGACAGCTTTGAATCGACGTTAGGTGCTGCGCGAGCACGGTCGATAAGCCGCCCCAACTAAAACTTATGAAAACGCATAACAATGGGTCGATGGCAGCGGGTCAAAGGTCGACAGCGCTATGTAGCCCCTTTAGATTTTGTGAGGACAGTTGGAACCCAGATAACCCTTCATGCGTTGGCCGTCATGAAAGGATAGAACTAGAAGCTTCTGAAATTGACTGCGAAAGGTTGCAAAAGTCGAGCAGATGCTGGAGAAGGCTGGCAACAAGCTGGCGGGCCTGGACCGGAAGAACCCGGCAAACACATCGACAAACAATGGTCATCCCATGCAGCTCAAAAAGGAAATAAATGGAAGCTCGAAACGGTTGCCAAGGAAATTCGCCGATTTTCCCTCGCTATCAAGCTTGCTGGTTTTTTTCCGGAGGATTATGAACGCGATGCGTATGGTCTCGATGTGCCTGTGAGGGGTCTTCACAAGATGCCAGCCATGGCGATGATTTTTAATGCCCAAAATCTTCGCGTGTCAGGATCTGTGGCCATCGCGGTCTTCCTTCGGAGTAAACCATGCTCCGAATGTTAGTTTTCCAATTATTTTTGCTGGGCAAATCGGATGTACGGGTTCACTCCGTTTCGAATATCATACATTTGAATGTTGTATTCACAGCCTCGAAAGAACTCGAAGGAAGCCGTGTTAGATTGGACGGTGTTAACGTGTTGATCCAGAGATACTGACCTTGCATTGTGCCGAAATGATTTAGGTTCCAATACAACTCTAGAGGGCCCGCAAGCCGAAATCTCTTTCGGAATATGTACTGAGAACAAAACACACGCAAGATGAATTCCATGATGAGGGAACCCCCTCGGAAAGTGAGCACTGTAGATTCAAGGTTCTACACGATGCTACAAACTCGACCCGCGTGCGCAAAATGTACGTATGTACAGTAAGCAAGAAATGTACCGAAGGTACCAAAAGCGAGCCAGCGGGGATTTTGTAGGTGTAGTAACGACACGACTACATTAATGTGAAGTAAGTAACTATGCAAAGTGGATACACAAGTGGTTTTGGTTTGTTGTCCGAATAGCAAAGTCCGAATGTCTGATATACAGTGAGTGAGTAATAGTAATTAAGTAACTTTTGTCCGATGGTGAAGTCCAATGTAATGTCCAAGCTCGTAGATATGCATGAGGAATCGTGAATGAGCGTGGAGGATAATGCAATAGAAGTCCAAGGTGCGATGATGAATGTCCGTGAGCACAACAGCGTCCAAGATCAAAAGAGTGTCAGGTCGAAAGGAAAGTACGTCAAGTAAATGAATGGTCTGTCCGTTATCCAGTCCGAAAGCAAAGGTTCCAAGAATGGCGGCCTCCAGAGCGCGTATAAAAAGGAGGAGTGCCAGTCCGGTCGAAAGCGAAGCCCGAAGTGTGAATAGAAAAATATCGTGGTCATCTCTCGGAGGACTTTTATCGTTTACAGCTCAGCCAATTGCTTTTGCAGCTTGGCGGCAGAGATCCCTGCAATAGGAAAGGATCGTCAGTACCGACAGACGCCACAGGAACCGGGTGAAAAACACTTGCCCAAAAGCGGGAATCGGGACGCCAGTTTGGTCATAGCATAAAGGATAGTTCCTAATTCATTACGGATGTCGGTCGTATTGATAGGAGGCCACGCTGAGCTCAGGGAGGAAACCTCGCGCAAAAGAGTCTCAGCGGCCGTCGTCCAACAAGGCTGAACGAGCACAAGGCGTAAGTTGAGGGAAGGCCAGGCAACGATATGCACGTACCCCAAGAATAGGATCTAGGAAAACGAAGTCGGGGTCCGTGATCTGCGTTATTACAGCGCCGCACGCCCTAGCGGCGCGCGAGCACTTGTCATAAGACACAGGGTCGTCAGGAGCAAAGCGCTGGTACAGGTGGAGGATCGCGGCCTGGGTGATCGTGTGTATCGCGATGAAAACGGCGCGGTTGTCTGGCCCCATGCTGGTCAATTGGTGTAACGGCGGCAATGTCGAAGCGAAGGAGTTGATTGTGAGCTCGAATGCGTGGATTTCCTGAGGCAGGGAATCTGAGAGCTTGTTTCCTGTATCACTTGTCAGAAAATAGATCGATAGGAAGACCAAGACGCCGTACGCGGATCCCATGTAGCGGACAAACTGTCGGCACGTTCTAATAAAGCGGAGGCTTTGGCGCGCAGGGCTGGAGTGGAGTAGCCGTTATCGACCACATCTCCCTCAAGGAACGATTTAATCGTATGAAAGTTCACACCCGAGCTCATTACGCCCTGTGTGAATGAAGAGTAAGTCGGGTGAGAAGATATGCCAAGACGTGGCTGACTGACCGCCTGGTACTCCGCAATATCCATCGGCCAAGGGCAGTTGATGGAATTCCACGCCTGGGCTCCGTCTGGGATTATGGTCGGTTTACGAAGCGCGACCGACCAACAACGATCAAGATTGTAGACCTGCCAGAAGGCAAGGATCCGCTCCCCTTGCTGAATATCCATCTTGGAAGGCTTCAGCTCATCGCTCGCATCGACCAGCCAGCTCGAAGCATCTGACACGACATCCTCGTGAAAGCCGCACTGTACCGCAAGAGCAGCGGCGGCGCTAGCATGGTAGCTGCCTTCGAGGATACGACCATTGGCAAGGAAGTAGGACGAGAGTAGGCATGAAGCCTGCACTGCATCGACCATCTTGTCTCCCTCCCGCAGTGCATCGCGAAGAGCATCCAGAGCTTGAGTGAGGTAGTGCTCTTCGTGCTGTGACAGAGGCTCCGGCCGAGAAATGAAGCAAGCCCACAAGAAGATAGCGTTCATGAGGGCAGGGTGCCGCTGCTCGGCCCTAGGGCGGCCGAGGCTCTCTCTTAACTGACCCATGTGGATATCGAGCCCACATTGTTGACGATGGGGCGCGAAGATTTCCAAGCTGATAATTATGTTCAGCACCTTGTAATAAAGAGTGTCGGTCGGCTTACAGCATCGTCGCCAAATCCACCGGGGGCTGGAATTGGTGAGGTTGAGGCTGTTGCATCTGCGGCTCTTGGAAAAACATATCCGGAGCAAAGAGAGGAGGCGAGGCAGAGGCACCCTATTGAAGCATGAGGAATTGTTTGTTTGAGAGAGCGAGAATAACTCACGGAGTGGCCTTGACCCCATGAACCTTCTGGTGAGTGTGCTGGCGACTCTGCTTGGGAAAACGAATCAGACAAGTTGGCGACCCATACTTCGGAGAGCATACCGGATGGGAAGGGAGAGTGTCCTGCAGAGAAGGACGCGTCGGCCGAGTCGTATGAAGAAGAAGGGGGTGACTCTGAGAACCCTCGCAGAGAGCGAGGATCGAACAGAGTCACAGCTGGAGAAATGTAATCGGGATCTTCGAGCTCCCGGACCCGTTGCTCCAAGCGAACGATGGTCTCGCGAAGAAGTTGTGTTCGCGTCTTGCCTTTACCATCATCGTATTCGCAGGTATCGCTCTTCTTGGCCCGGGTACATTGTTGGCAGGCGGGTTTGGCCCCATCGCATCTCTAATCTGGGATTTAGCATACGGAATAGACTTGGCGAATTCAAAAGCACCATTTTCCGTTTCCTACGTCTGGTATTAGTACCTACATAGACAGGCCAACAAAAAACACAGACCTGCATCGTAAACAAGCTTTGCCTCTTTGCAAGGTGGTAGCACCCTCCGCGAGTAGGGTCTTGTTGGCCATTAAATTGAAGGGATATTAAAGTACAAAAAAGTTTGGGTGTGCGCCGAGCGCTGTGTGAATCAACGGGGAAAAGTGGCCGCGGGCAAAGAGGAGGGAGAGCAAGTAGAGGAAGCGGTGAAGAAGAGAGCGCCAAAAACGAGGACTAGAGAGAGCGGGAAGGACGGGACATGAAACCAGGGCGGAATCGGGTAGGAAAGTAAGGACAAGGAGTCTACTTGAACGTCCAGAGCATTATAAACTGAGACATCAAGACGATCACAGCCGACGCGTCTGACACGGGTCCGTGTTTGAAAATGGGGAAATGTCAGGCCTAGATCACATCGGAATATCAGATCTCGGCTAGTCATACTTCTTACGAGACCCTCTGTCTTCCGTTTCAGGAACTTCAATTCCGCTCCGAAAAATTTATGAACTTGCCTTATCGAAACTTCGTTCTCTACGTCGAATCGTGCAGATCCAGCGTCGTCCTCTGGTGCGCAACATATCATTCAAGGGTCTTTTGAGCATGCATCGCATAACCATCTCACCACGGCGAAAGAAAGCCGCAACACGTTAAGCCAAAGATTCCCCTCGGACCGGTGCCTCTATCATTAATTCCGGAACCGGAGCTGAAATCTCTAGAGCAGACTATAGCCTTCTCGGTATTACGATCCTTCCAATTCGCTCAGACGTCAGGGACTGTTTGGGAAGAGGTAGCTTACAGGATCCACGCGTATACCGCGCAAGATAATCGTCGCTGTACACCTTCAGGCTTCGTACACCAGAAAATGAATGCGAATTTTGACGGATCGAAAATCCGACAATCAATTTGGATCATACAAGGATCATCATATGAACACCCATATGTAGGTCTGCCGCAGCAGTTGATGCCTAAAGAGGAGGGAAAGTTTGAGCGTTTCAACTCCTCAATAATCTTGCCTTCACGACGAATTCTCTACACTGTATGTAAAGTGAAAAGCTAATAGTAACAGCTAAACTTTTACAGAGTCGTCTACTCACCTGCCGCGGCAGTGTAATGCAAAAATACACCTACGCCAATCAGGTTTCGAGAATCCGCGAGTCGGAGCTTCTTTTCGGGACCATTTTGCTCCGATATTCTCGAGTCGGATGGATGAGTCGGGCGGATGAGGCGGGCCGGGCAGGACAAGCAATTTCGAGCAGCTTCGAGCTTCGACGAGGCAGATCCTGGCGAATCTCGGTCAATTAAATTCACAAATCCTTTGAACCAGAAGACTGCACGAACCGCATTTCGGGACTGGACCTTCCTGATTCCAAGAAAGCTGTTCAACAGGGTCTTGATGAATCTTATTTTGGTGTTGAACATCGTTCAAGTTGAATACGGGCCGCTTTCGATGTGCCGTATTATTATACTCATCGACCGCTCATACCAAGCCCAAACCTATCAACGAGCTTGGCAGTGGGCATTGGGGAAGCCGGTTATCAAACTGTCGCTGATCCAGTCGCTGATCTTCCTTCTTTACTGCGGTCCACAAAAGTCAAATCACTCACGCTGTCTTAATCGTATGGCTAGAGCAGGCCCCCGGTCACTGACATATAGGTCTGTAACATTGAAAACCCGAATTTTGGCCTGATTTACTCTATTTTTCGGCACTGATGGCGCTCTGGCGGCTTCAAAAACCACCATTTTTTTCTGAAAATGCGCGCAAACGCTTAGTTTAGAGGAGCTGCATCGCCCTATCTAGTCAAAACCTCCGTCAGATGGCTGGTTCGCGAAATAGACCTCTCAAATTGGACGTTGTTTTACTCTATGGATGTTACAGACCTATATGTCAGTGACCGGGGGCCTGCTAGAGCATGGGAGAGCATGGGGCCGGTGAACACAGCCAATTTGTTGATACTATTCATTCAACTTTCGGAAATCGGAACAAGTGCTTCAAAGTTCTTCGAACCTTCATTCAGATATTTCAGCGGACTGGCCACATTCATAAGCACCTACATACTTTCGATTATACGCCTAGAATCGCAGTAGGCCGACGGCAGGAACCAATTCAGACTCGGTACAAGACAGTCGCTCCGTTCAGCCTGAGTGTTTCGCCGACTCCTAAGTTTCGCGAAAAGAGTGCGCGTAATACCGATGCCTTCATGCCGCGTGAAGCGGATTCTTCCGTGAGGCTGTTTACACGATACCAGACAATGCCCACCAACGAATGTAGTTCGGGACGCACCCGTCGACAACCTTGGCGCGCGTTTCGAAAACCCACTTCTTCGAAAGCTCCAACGCGCTTCATTCATTTTCGTCTTTCTCAACGCTTATCATCCAAAAATCCTGAGTTACTTACTCGGGCCTTGATAACAGCGACGCCGTTCGAGCCGTGCTTCAACTAGAAGCTCTGTGCTCTGTAATACGTTACGGACACGACGGCATGCATGGTGCACCGCGATTTGCGACGCGCGTGGGCTTGCACGAATCAACTTGAACGTAACTTGCCCAGTGGGGAGTTGCGAGGGTTGCTCAGCCTTTCGGATGTTGACGACGCGATCATGTTTCAGCAAGATAAACATTCGCGGTGTGCTGCAATATTCTGACCCTGAAGTGGAACAAGAAAGATGGTTTTAGGCTAGCATAGAGCCTCAGCGTCAAGCAATATTAATGGACGCAAGCTGCTTGCAAGCGAAGGAATTGCTCGGCTCAAGACTTGGCCGCGGCGAAAGCAGTTCTTGTCCTAATCGGGTTTTCGGAAGATGTAATGTTTTGGAAGTGTAACAGTGTTCGTGAACAAAGCCTAGGAGATATCCATTAAGTGAGGTATCCGTTCCACAACAAAAAAAGACATTCAGAAGATATTACATAATATAACAACTAAAGAGATACATACATACAATCACAGCGATGCATCGAGTCTGGGGAGCAAATAGTCCAACGAGAGAGACGGTCTACTGGAATCCTCCGTTCGCAGTCGGAGTGATCATCCTGTCGGACGAATAGTCATATCTGTACGACGAAGGACCACCGCCGTACGACGATTGAGACTGCAGTGGCGGAGGCTGATACTGTTGTTGGTGCTCCACCGCGAAGCGCTTCTCACGCGCATGCGCCTGCCGCACATACGCGTACCGCTGGAAGTGATTGAGCGCCTGTAGGAACTGGACGCCGATCTACCAGACGAGGGACATTGAGGGATTGATTACAGGACGGGACTAAAGTGCGACTCACGGGGTAGGCTCTCAGTTGGTTGAACAGATCCACCGTCGCGTCCCGCACGGCTTCTTTCTGGTGGAACAGGCAGAACGCGAGGTGCACCAGTCCACCGCCCTGGGGCATCAGATACGCCAACAGCTGTATGAGACGGGGTTAATGACTTTCGATGCACGTCGATATGCGCTGACCTCAACAACTTGTTCATATGTCTTAATGCTTTCGGCGAGCGTCCTCGTGATGGCAGTGACCTCTCCATCCGACATATGTTTTGCGTTCCGCATGCGGAAGAGCTGGTGCGTCACATCAAAGCCTTGTATTGCGTCCATGAGCTGAGCGTTCCTGAAGTCCTATTCTCACCGCTGCCTCAGCCGTGCGGTATATCATGAAAACATCGACCCTCACCGCGCATATGTACTCGTAGCTGTTTGTTTTGCGCCAACCCTCGAAACGATGGGAGTTCGCACTGAGCTCCTTCCTACCAGCATGCTCGTCATTAAAGACAATCCCGCTCCCCAGCCGCGAATTGGGTGCATTATTATTGAACACAGAGCTCGGATACCCAAACTTTGTCGACCCTGTCGTATCTTCCTCATACCGGGAAGCAAGCCGCACGAATCGTAGGACATACTCCGTGAATCGTACACGGACAAGACCCTCGCCGTAATGATATTCGATCGCAGATTTAATCTGAAAAGAAGCTTGTTAGGAGAAGCATAAGACTCTGGATTACCACAAGAGCTCACGTCTTCGATGAAATGATTGTCTGCGTTATTATCGGCCTTCGCTACAAAATCCCCCTTCCCGTCCTTAGCGTTCGCGGTCCGGACGATGTCTTCGTCACTTCCCAATGACGTCTCCGTGTTAAACGTGGTACTCCGCACCATGTTCGGAAGATTGAGGGGTGCGCCGGTGCTGACAGGGTACGTGCTATGTATATCCCGCGCGACCGTGACGGATCCTGTCGATATGTCAAGTAGCAGATCCCATGTCGGTGACGATTTGAATATAGGGTTGGTGACCCCCGCAATGTAGGCGGGCCTACACGTCGCGTCAGCTGTCATATCAGGCAACATGGAGAAACAACGCACACAGCCTCCCATTCGTCTCGATTATTCAAGTTGGCGTAGGGAAAGGCGCGCTCGATGAACCCGCGTAGGACGGCACCACATCCAGACCCCAACGCGCAAGCGGAAAGCACGAAACTTGACACCTCCCCCGCAGGCTTTCGATGTCCCAAAAATATTATGCGCTTCCCCGTTACAAGCGCATTAAACAAGATGATTATGGGATGCGTCTGCGGGCCGTTCGTGTGGAGATGGGGGTGCTGCGGGCCGGAAACGAGTGTTGTCGAGGAGAAAGCCTTAACCAGCGTAATGAGCGAGTACTGCAACAAGAATAAATCATCAGACTCCGCTAATCCGACCAAGGCGCAAACCTACGTCGCCGACTTCCTCGGAAAATGTCGCCAGTGGCATTTTTATAGGCAGCTGATGGTCCTTGTACGCGACCGTCGTGTGGTAAAAGTGGGTGTCTTTGGCCATCCCTGTCCGCATAGTCGTGGGGTCATAATACGAGGGAGTATGTATCATCGAAGGCCGCATTTTCATATGTGCTTGAGATGAGCCAGACGAGGCGTCGGTTGATCGCCGTCGACGAGTGGACTCGGTCACTGTAGTGCCCACGAACGACAAGATGCTCCCGTCCTCGCCTTCATTGTCATCGATCCCACTTTCGTCGCCTACCCAGACGGCACTCCCACCAAGCGAGAAAGAGGCCTCCGAGGGAGAAGACTGTCCTGTCGGTGGCTGAACCTGCACTGCAGTCTCTTCACGCTCCTGACTACGCATCAAGATGCCCTCCTCAAAACTAGAGAACGATTCCGCGGACTGAGTCGCTCGGTGCTGCACGCTCTTGCCGTTGTTCTTGACCGCGGCATGAGTGCTGTTCGGGAGGTGCGCAAGATAGGTGAATTTCTCTGCAAACACGTCTTTCCGTTCTGAAGAACGCATGACCATCTTCTCGTTGCGCGTCAGAATGGGCGCTCCGGAGAGGTCCATCGAGTTGACAGCATCAAAGAGGCGGGCGAGACAGTCCTGGGACGGATCTGAGAGGTAGTCGTCGAGAGCCATTAGCAGAACAGGCTACACAAAATGCGATGAAAAATGTTTCGAGCAGGCAATGCGATTCCTACCTTGAAGATCTGAATAAATGGATGTCGCGTGCATATCGCTAATGCCAGGACCCTCGCACCTCTGTCTCCATCTAGTCAGTCCATGACGAACCATGGTAAAATAGTATCGCGCACCTATCCAACGAAGCATCGTGCTTGGTTCGCACCAGATTCAGCACACAAAGCAGTTCAGGTTTCGGAGCTTCACCCGCAAGAGCGGTCGTCTTGACTTCCGGTGTATCCAGAGCAAGAATCGGAGAGATTGTATTGAACGTAGTCTGATTTAGGAAAAAGATGGTCCAATCGTCGAGTTGAGTCTCTGCTCCGTCCGGGAGCATCGACATAGCAAGAACACTTGCTCCGGCGTCAGAATATCCTCCAAATTGTCTGTTGGACGCGTGTACCTACCTTTCATCGACACCTAAGGGTTGCGGGAATTGATATTTAAGTTGGGCTCCAGCCAGAATATCGAACTCTGCCAGAAGAACGAATGAGCAGTGGCCATCGCTTCCCATGGCAGACAAGCTCTTGAATGTCGAGACCTATGGCAGCCAAAGAGTATCCGTTTAGCAGATCATCGTTGAGTTCGAGGAGGATATTTGGTTTCAGCTTCGAAAGTAAATACAGCTAATAGATATTGTTTTCTTTTCAAAAATTGCATGAACGGCAAAAGTCTATGGAAGCGTAAAGAGTATACAGATCTATTGACAAAAGGAATGATATGGCAAAATTTCGCAGATAAAATATAAAACCCAGTACTATACCGAATACTTTCTGTCTATTCTCTATGCCAGACTCTGGCCATCTATACCAGCGAAGAATACTGCTCACATGCACGCGCGTCCGCCGCCGGCCGCTTGGTAACCTCGGATACGCACGATTTTGCCCCCTTGCCAAGTTGTTATCTCGACATGTGCGAGGCACCCGGTGAACGACGCTGCTGTGGAGCGCTGGGTAGAGGTCGTCGGTTCATATCCACAAGCGCATAAATATAGAACCCTCCGGGCATGACCTAGTGCACCGGTATTCGACCGCGAAGTGCCAGACCACTGTCGCAGCCAACGAGTGGTCGTTTTCTCCCCAGACTCGCCCTCTAGAAAGCAGACAGAGTCAGCTATCGTAGCAGATGAGAAAAAAAAACGTCCATACCCGGTAGCCCATGTTCTGCCACGACTTTCATTGCCTTCGCTTGTGCAGCGTCGCTGGTGGCATAGATATAGTCCACAATTGAGGGTAGGGGGAAGATACCGCTGCGTGGATTATGCATCGCTTGAATGCTCTCGTGTTGCTCGTCGCTGACTTTGAGATGCGAGACGGAAGGAAATATAGAATTTATGCAAGGCGTCTTGAATTTGGGGTAGAAACGTTTCGACCTCAAAGATTTGGTGCCTTTCTCGGTTCGAGTTGGACCGCTGCTGCGGGTACGTGTGGCGAGCGCAAATTTCTCGGATTTCGTCGACTGAGGCATTGGTGCGTGTGGGTTGTGGCAAGAGACAAGGGGTTTGACAAAGCGTTCTGCAACTGCGACAAACGACAAGGCCTTGTAAAAACGGCTTCTTGATTTAGGTTCTTGTGATGCCTTGTGCTTGGCTCTTGACGACAGTCTATAATGGTGTTGTATCACCAAAACAGGCTTGCGCTTTACTAGGCTTTAGGTTTATCGACCTTTTCCAGAGCAAGGCTACCGTCACCCTCAACAGTTGTAGAGTTCTGATCCGCGAATGGCGAGAACGAGAGACCGAGAAGGAAGGGCGCTGAAGCACTCGGAGCTTGGCGGCCTCGCAAGTAGTCGGTCTAGGACTCCAGGGCAGTAAAATGACAAGCCCATGACCATAATAATCAAAGCCAAACATTCTCATCCTATGCAACTCAAAAAGGAAATTTTGGCTTGCGCACATGTGTTGATACGCAACAAGAACCTATTGCGCTGAATACAGCACCTCACAATAATTCAGAAAGTGGAAAATGTAATAGAGAATAATAACAGCACTGTACAGTAGTCTGAAGAGGTTGGGTCTCTACTGGATTGTGACACAGAGTATGTTGTCTCATACAAAACCAGATCCAATTCAAAATAGTACACTACTCATCCATCCAGAGATTGCCCCATTGAAGGTGGAAAGGGAGTGAAGATACAGAAGAAGTAGGCAGAATAACAAAATCATGAAGACCCTAGATGATTGATGGAAGATGACTGAGCTTCAGGAGAGGGCAATGATTTTGAGCCTTTGTAGCCAACATAGAATTATCTGCCTGAAAGAAACTATCCAGTGCGGTTTTGTATAGATAAATTCCTGCAAGCCAGGGCAGTTTGAGGTATACACAAAGCCTTGAATGAGCTGGTCTGTGCCACAGCACCAATCATTTGGACCCATTCAGCAGTTCAATAATCAGCAATTGGGGTGATTCCCTTTCGGTAGGCGGCAGCAAGAATAACGAGGGCGCGGAAAGCGAGGCAAGTCTGCGGGAGTAGTTTCGGTGTGATCGGGCACATGTACAGTGCGAGATTCTTGAGAAGCGGTAAAGTTTTCCCTTCGATAGCAAATGAGCATCTTGAGTCTTTAGCCAGGATAAAATCCTCAGGTATATGCAGAGTTGCATGCGCTGCGAATTCTGGAACGGTGCGGCGGAGCTTCCAGCGGCGGGCTCGTCCAATCATCACTGTGAGCGGGTGCCAATCGGCGTCTAGCCGCAACTGGAGAATATCTCCTCCAGAATGCCTTGAGGGAGTCGCGGGTGAAGTCGACGAGGATCGAATATCAAGGCCGTGTGAGCATCAATGCAAGCCTGGACTTGAGTATGCTTGGAGAGCTTGCAGATACGTTCATCGATTCGTGCTAGCGGTGCGGATGGCAATGCGCAACAAGAAAGTCAAGTTGCCAAGTTGCCGTTGAATCTTTACAAGCTCCGTGTTCGAGGGGGCGTAGTTGGTGGTGAGGAGATGTGAGAATGGGTATTTCATGTGGCTAGGCAAAGACTGGGGTTCAAGACTGTGTAGGTACGGGTACGCCCTAGCGGGTGCGGCGAAACTGGCGAAACCTAACCCTAGCCTTTTGACCACGAAATGTCACGGTGTCGTGCCTGTGTGACCGTGACATACTCTCCTTTCACCGCCGTGACCAAACTCTTTCACTCGGCATTTCACGAACGGCGATGGCAAGAGCTGTGATAGCTCAACGCCTTCCTCCCGAAATAGTTGATAATATAGCCGATGGAAATCGCGGTGACAGAAGATCACTTGCAGCCTCCAGTCTGGTATGCAAGTCCTGGCTACAATCCAATCGCTACCATTTGTTCTCCGAATTCGACGTGTACGTTGGGCCCAACGTCGGAGCCTCGTTCTTGAAACTCTTACATCACCCGCTTTGCACATTCGTGTATTGCATACGGAGCATCTCAATCTACCCTGGCAGTCCTGACGCGCTAGGAGTTGCAGGTTTGGGAGACGGGACCGTCACAGCGCTCGCGAATCTCAAACACGTTACTTCGTTGCGCATTCACAACCACCGAGGCTTCATTTCCAAGCCTGTTCTGACTCTTCTGACCTCCGCGTTTGGAGAAGTCACTTCGCTCCGTCTCAGGAATAGCTTCCCTTCCTTCCACGATGCGATAGAGTTCTTCACCGCTTTCCCGGCGTTGAAGACTCTCGATTTTGATTCCTGGTGCGTCGGCGCGTCTCCAGCGGCCGTCCCCGACACTCTGCCTCCACCAGCAACGCTGTCAGCCATTCAGCTTCATTCTCCTTTCAAGGACATGTCTTGGTTCTTGGACCATCACCATCGCTTCCCATCGTTAACTCTGTCGGAAATTGCAGACAAAAACTTTCCCGTGGTAGATCACACTCTGAAGACGTTCGGACCCGACCTTCACACCCTCTCGTTGAGATTCAAAGAACGGGAAATATCGGCTTCGCCTCCATGTAAGGACTTGCATCATTCCATGTTGTGTTATTTATACGTAACGCATCACTGTAGCCCGTTTTTGCCAGCTTGACTTCCTCTCGAACACGCGATTAACCTTCCTGGAGCTTGAGGTACCCGACGGAGATCTCAGTGTAGTCTTCCTCTTTCTTCAAAATTTACGCCTTCCTACCGTCCAAGTTCTCCGCTGGAATTTTGGTCGAGCCAATCGGCTGTATGTGTTGTACGGTGCCGTCCCGTCCGAGGCAGACGCCAGACTAGCCGACCGGCAGTCTTTCAAGTGTTTAGGGCAACTCGAATTTATGACGAGATATGGTATTGAGGGGGCCAGTCATAGTTTGTCGCTCCTTCAACAGAAGAGTTACCCAAAGGCTGCAGCCGTAGGTATTGCAATCATTCACCGCTACGTTTGATGTATGCATGTCTCCGTCATGGGGATAGTGAATAGACACCTTCCGGTCGTTATTGTATTTCTTGTATGATACTTTACAATCAGTTGAGACACTTTACGTACTAGTAGTAGTACTTGCTGTAATGTAAGAACGTTAAATGAAAATCAGCTACGAAGGTTTCCTTGGCTCCCGGTCACTCCAGAACCCAATCTCCTTCTGAGCCACGCCCTGCCAATATTGGGCAGGGCCAAGCGGATGATGATACGATGGCAGACACACAAACCGCGGGTCCTGACTCAGACCCGATAGCTCTACCGCGCTCAAAAAATACTCTTCGCGCGAGACGGCGATCAGCATCTGCAACCGCGGCTCCTCAGAAACGAGGGCGTCGCAGAAAAAATCGATCATGGTTGCAGCATGCGCTGCATTTAGATCACCAAATGCAAGGTGTGTGAGACAGGAGAGTAGCCCGCTCAACAGCGGCGCCCAGTCGAATTCGCTGGGAGGATTAACAATCTCGAGGTGTGTGAGACGGGCGAATACGGGATGCGTAAGGTCCAGTTGGGAGACTGGACTTGTGCGCGGAGGCCAGAGTATCGACGCGTCAATTGACAGTCGTCGAAGAAATGGAGACTGCAACGCCGTCTGGCTGTCGTTTCGGCTGCTGAGCGGATTGGCCCAGCAAGTTAGGGTGGAGAGGCTAGTACAGACGGAGATGAGGTCTCGGGCCCTGTCGTACAGCACCCCCGAAGTGAGATGGAGGTTTCGGATATTTTTGGAGAAGAATTCGCGAGGGCCTAGAGGAGAATGTGCGCCAGAATAGGTCCTGTTTGGTGGACCGAGCACCGAGTACGACGGTCTCGTATATTACGGCTTCAATCCTTTGGACCAAAAAGAGAAGTCAGCCAAGTCATGGAGGAGGCTAAGAACGCACCATGTCTGCACGTAGCGAGAGATCAGGGTTAACTGAGGGGCATATTGCGGGTGGGCTCGCGCAGAGAGCTCTAATATCTCCTGTTCTAGTTCGTAGGGGAGGTCGAAGGCGGATTTTTTGAGTGGGAGGAGATGGGACATGGCAAGCAGGCGAAAGTCGTAGGCAAGTTGAAACGATTGACTCGATCATACCGACTAAATAGCCCAAAAAACGGGTTGATGTATTACATAGACTGCGGTAAAAGGGTGAGCGTAAAAATCTATCCGCTCCCAATGGAGACGGAGGATAACTGCCAATGTTTCACACGGAGTACGTCGGTTGCGGGCAGTGTGCAGGGTCTGAGACGATGCCGAAGCAGGGATGGCACGGACATGACACGGCACTGGATGAATACAGGCGATGGTCTGAGTACGATTGCGTCACGATGCATGACCACCGATCAAAGCGCGACAAAATGGGTCGCGATTTTATTTGTGCCTTGACTTGAATATTTGAATCCCAGCAGAGTCGTCGCTCCAGTTATGACCGACACTCGATCGAGTGACTTCTCTGTAGTCATACAGGGAAGACGGCTGCAACGAAGTCGAGTTCATTGAAGACAGAAATGAATGGATAACGGGCCTCGGACAACGTAGACGCAGAACGCGTCTGCGTGGACGGCCTCCTCCAAGAAGTGAGGATATTTTGACGTCAAACTTTGAAACATCTGTTGCCCCCAGTTCTTGCAGTTTTGTTGACCAGACTGTTTCGTCCGAGCAGTGGAAACAGTGGCTGGAAATTCTGCATAGGCATTGAGGTCGCGGCTTCAGTATACAAGCAGAACCTAGTCGCTATATTGCATTGATATTCCTCGTTAGACTCACGCAGACTCGGAGTGGTGGATCACTGGATGTGAAGGGTCGCCAGTACTAAACACGTCCATCGGACGCAGCTCGTATGAAGTTGTTCATGAACATCGATCGCGATTAGTCCAACTCGGAATCGAATATTGAATACATGAGAGGTTCTGGCAAGGTTCTGGTGTGCCCAGGGAAGCGAACTGAACCAGGTCGGCATGATGGTGGTCACGGTCAAGCTTTGAGACCAAGACTAACCTCGGGTTAGGGTTTCCGTGACTCTCCTTCGACCAAGTCAGTTGCAAGTCGGTCTTACCTTCCCAGTTCAAATTTCTACCTCGCAACTTCCGTGCGCATGGAATCTCCCTTTGCATATCGCCTTGGCACGAACTATGTCCCATCTGACGAAGAAATTGAGCGGATTCAGCTGGATCTCGTTTCGCACAGAGAACAACTAGCTCGGCTTGATGCGCGCATCCGCGAGCTCTCCGAACAGCGAGATAAACTCAAGGCGTATATCGACGCCCACAAGGCTCTGATATCGCACCCTCGACGTCTCACTGGGGACATTCTTGAGGCTATATTTCTTGCATGTCTTCCGAAGAGCAGAAACGCCGTTATGAGCACGCAAGAAGCCCCGTTGCTCCTTTGCCGGATCTGCAGCGCATGGAGGACAGCTGCATTGTCTATGCCGAGGCTCTGGGTGTCCCTACATGTGCCTGTCGATTTCGTCCTGGCAAAGAATTCGCGCCCTGTTGCCGTCGAGCAGTGGCTACAGCGGGCAGCAGCCTGTCCGATCTCACTCTCAGTTTGGGAAACCTGGAGAGAGCGAACGGATTTGGATTCCGCCATCTCAGCACTAGCAAAGCGTCTTGTGGCATATTCAGCCGGGTGGCGTCACATAGAACTCACGAATATGTCCGTCGAGATAGCACAAGCACTAGCAGAGTCGGTTGAACTTCCACAATGTCTGGAATCCTTCACAGTCGTTGGAAACGTCTTGCCTCTTTCCGCGGTCAAATTTTTGGATGGACCTAGCCTCCGGTCCGTCTCCTTGCAGAGCGAAGGCAACTTGAGGGTGGTACTCACGCTCCCAGTTGCATGGCATCAGCTCACCCACCTCAGTCTCAAGTCCTTCAATGGTAGGGAGGATGCACTTTCTCTCGATGATACGATTGTTCTCCTGGGCCGGTGTTCCCGACTTGTGTCATTCTGTGTCACCCTAGGAAACACTCAACTGCCGCTCGAGTCGTCGTGCGCTGTGCTGCCCTTCCTCGTTAGCTTGCGTGTCGATGGATACTGGCATCTGCCATCAGCTTCTCTCAAATACATGCTGGATCGTGTTGCGATGCCGCAGCTGCGTCTTCTCCACGCACCAACAGTTAACTCAGAACATGAGGGCTTTTCCCTCCTATCCATGGTTGGAAAATTGCTATTCCTTGAAGACCTTACCTTGAGTCTTGCCTCCCTTACACCGCAATCGCTTCTAGAGACCTTGCAAGGCTTCCCCACCATCACCCGTCTGAGTGTCATTGCTCAAGTGTCGACCTGGGGGCCGCAAGACCCCTCATGTGGAACGAGCAGGCTCCTGGAAGTCCTCACAGAGACCTCTATCTGCCCTCAGATGCACAGGCTTGAGATCCACAACTCGATTGATCTGAGTAAAACTATGTTGGATGCATTCCTGCAAGCCCGGGTGAAAATGGAATCTGCTGGTCGCTTAAGACGCCTGATTATCACGTTTCAACGCGCAGATCCTTGGACTCACTTCAACATCCCAGACTTGTCGTTGACTGAAACTCAAGCATATCTTGCTCAAGGTCTTGAGATTTCCCTCATCCCTATGGGTAATCCTGGGCTTTCGTTACCTGGATCCCGGACGGGGTTGCCCCCCGATAATCCCTAGATTCTGACTGTCGACCTCTCTGGCGTTTGTTGGCGGCCACTTCTGTCAGGCTCTCACCTTTTTGGATCACACTGGCAGTTTCTACTGCTGTGTGATATTCCAGTCGGACTGGTCTCACATCGCAGCCTGTACCGTGGACGGTTTGTCCCTCGATTCCAAGCGATTATACTAGTTGGTCGGCGTACAATCCACTTCAAACGGTTCATTTTCGCGCTTGCTCTCAATCCGACTCGGATTTCCTATTGATGTCATGTAGCAGTCGAACCAATATAAATTACTGTAATAAGAAATGTATCGCAGCTCATTGCTACATAGAGTAAGTAGTCAAGCGGCGCCGTTGAATTGAGTTGAATATAAAATAGTTGGAAAGAGCAAGCCAAGTCACAGCTTGGTCACGCAAATTGGGCTTGCCTCTTTCCGCCTTCGTGAACCTCTGGCCCCAACCATCGGAATCGGCTGACTCGAAAGTACCGGGCTGCTGTGCGATATAAGATTTGGTTGAAGAGGATGAAGAGGTCCCAGGCTGGGTCCCCAGCCGCGGAAAAGCACTCCAACAAAAAAGTCAAGATCACTGGAGCTGGGCAAAATATGTCAACGGAGGATTCTGGAGGATGGACCAAGGTCGAGAAACGAAAACTCAAGAAAACGGTCAAGCAAGAGGTCAAATCTGACGTGAGTTTGACGTGCTTGGTTGTCCATTGCATCTTAGCAGGTTCCTAGTCAAAACAGCCGCGATTCATGTACGCCAACAGCGAAATAGTTAAGCGGAATCATGCTATAGGTGTCGACGTGAGTTGTGCTGCTTTTCAGCGTTTGGAAACATATTCATCGTTCGTTAGGACGTCAGAGATTTAGTACTTCATTTGGCAGCAGATGCATCTCCGCCCAACTGGTTACGCGTGAATGTAGGAAATCGTCTATCTTTTTGCATTCATGTACTGAATCTGTGCAGGATTCGTCTCTTATCCAAAAAGTTGTGACTCTGTTGATTCCGGGATTGACCTTGGAGCTTCTTGGGCTTCCCCCACTCCCCACCTCTGCCACCTCCAATCCAAATATCCCAATCGCGATACCCCTCCCTACTCCCGACTCTCCACCATCTCTACCCTTCATCGCATCGACATTCAGTCATGCTTGTCCCACACGTGCACCGGGCGACCAAACGCGTATGCACAGTATCCTAGCTGCTTTCTTCCAGGGCCCAATCACCGCTTCCGAACTGAAAAAGCGGTTGACCGCGCAAAACTGTCTGTGAAGCTTGTAATTTACCCGCAGGATTGCTTATCTGGTTGGTTTGCAGCAGAACGTACGCGCGAAAAAGATCCAGCACAATACCTGCTCACGCTTGAACAGATGCTCGAAAACGAGTATCCCATTCCGTCTTACATGGCCGATGTGTTTCAAAAGCCCGATGGCTGGATTCAGACTCCAGAGGAACTTCCTGCGTCGTTACTCGATGACCCAACTAAAGCACCCAAACGGCCGGTATATTGCGTCGATTGCGAAATGGTATGCTCTTTCTCTTGCTTACAACCAACAGAACTTGATCTGGTTCCTCTAGTGCCTGACGGAGGATGGCAAAGAACTAACGCGAATTTGCCTCATCGACTATCACTCCGGGATCGTCGTATACGACCAACTAGTCAAGCCGTCAAAACCTATTCTGGATTATCTGACTCGGTACGTATTACACTTGCTTACGCTTCACAACGTGAATTTCCTTTTAGATGGTCCGGTATTACCGCTGAACAGCTTCGAACGGTGACAACGACCCTCGCACAAGTTCAGGCACACATCCTCCGTCTCCTCTCCCCTCCAGCACCCAACCCCTTCTCGACGACGAATGGTTCTATAGCCGCCCCGTATCTGACCCCCATTCTCGTCGGCCACTCGCTCGAATCCGACCTCAAAGCTCTCAAACTTTGTCACTCGAAATGCATCGACACGGCGGTCATGTACCACCATCCGCGAGGACGCCCACTCAAACCCGGGCTCGCTTGGCTGACGAAGAAGTGGTGTGGGCGGGAAATTCAAACGGGGGGAGAGGGCGGACATGACCCCGAGGAGGACGCGCGCGCGTGTGTCGAGTTGCTGCAAAAGAAACTCGACGGGGGTCCTGGCTTCGGCGAATTCAAGACGGACTACGAGTCGATATTTGAACGCATGGGAAGGGGGACGAAGCGGGGGGAGAAGCAACGGTCGGCTGTTGTGGATATCGGGAACCCTGCGGTGATGCACGGGAGCAAGGCGACGACTGCGGTTGGGTGTAAGAATGATGATGAGGTGCTGCAGGGCTTATTGGATGTGGTGCCGGCGCATCACTTCGTTTTCGGGCGGTTCATGGCGCTGGCGAATATTCTGGGATGTAAGTGTTCTGATTTCTCACATTCGATATCATTCTGATTCACTTGCAGGGTCAGCACCAAAACCTGAAGCTGGGGCGCCCCTACCGGAACTCTCTCCGCCTCCCGACCCCGAAGTGCTCAAGCAGGTGCTCGACGCTTTAGACAAGCACTTGAAAACGCTACATGCAAGCCTTCCACCCCGGACAGCCCTAGTCATTTTCACCGGCCACTCTGACCCGCGGCGGATGGCGCTGCTCAATGCCCGCAAGACGGCGTTCGAGTCTGCGTTGCGGAGCGGGATGCCTGCGGAGGAGCTGGCGCCATGGACGGCTAGCGACGGGCGGGACTTGGAGGAGGCTGTTGCGTTAGCGAAGCGAGGACTTTTGTTCTTGGGAGTTGTTTGATGAGTCGGGAGGAGAGACCAGGAGGTGTTTGCGCCAGTGAATCTGAATAGCAAGTCCGCAGTCTATCTTACATCGGTGGCCATTGCTTTTGAACACTTCCGCTCGACCGTTATCTAGGACGATATAGTCACTAGGCAATGCTCACTAGAGGATGCTGCCCCAATTCATGTTCCTTCGGCATTGGTGTTGTCTTCAAAAAATCCCAAAACAGCTGATGCAGTCAAAGCGTTCTTTCATGAGATATTTATTCCATGGCTGTACTCCGCCACTGTCAATTTGTCACCTGTAAACGAAATTCAGGAGGTTGTTCTTGACAGCCCCACACGCGATCGAGACCTCATCATCTCTCTTCCCTCACCATGCTGAGGGTTCTTCATAAGGTCCCGACGCTTCTCTCGCGCAAACGGAGCAACGAATCTCTTGGAAGGTGAGATTGGGACTATTCGTGCCTTTGACGCTCCGCCAACGCCAGAACAAGTCCGAAGTCTCTCAACTTCACCAGCCATAGTACAACACTTCCCGGGTCCGACTCGGAAGACGCTCAATTCACCGTTGAGTTCATGGACTTTCCCGCCACGCCGCCACCTAAAGAAATGCACCCAACCACGAGGACAGCGTTCCCTGCCAGCCACGCGCTATTCACCGCCGTTGTGGAGTCTCTAAGAGCACCCGAGGGCTACGCGCTTACTCAGATTTACAACGCCGTCCTTACCACCGTCGCCTCGAACCTGCGACACACGGGGAATTTGTCACCAGACGAGACGAAGCTTCTGACCGAAACGCTGATGTCGCCTGCAGCAAAGTTTGAACAGTGGATAGCGCGGAAATTGGTTGTGTGTGTTACCACGGCGTTGGAGGCGGCGCGGGACGACACGGTGCAGACGGTGCAGTGGGGGGCAACGAATTGGCTGGGCGAGAGGAATCCACGGTATTATGGCGAGAAGATACCTGCGTTAAATGGGGGACTAGCGCAACAATTTGAGGAAGCTGTGAGATTTCCGTCTTGGTTGTGTGCGATTCCTCGTCTGAATGATTTGTAGTCTCTGCATCCGACCGACTTCAGACCGTTCGTACGCGCTAGACTGGGGACACTGCTGATGATCGCTTTCCTGCGCGAGCTATGCCATGCGTGGTTGCGGGAGGTTTTCGAGCCGGCTCTATGTCAAAACCCTATCTGGCACACTTCCTTCGTCGACGATTCCAAAACGCTCGAGTCCTTGCTCCTTGGCGGCGACATCAAGATTAGCTTTGCTGAAGGGTTCGCCGACAATCCCAAGAGGTTCCTTTATATTGCGCATATTTTCCAAAAACCTCACACGATGGGTGAGGAATGACTTTTTTGTTCTGCGACGGCTGTGCTGATTCGTGTTCTGCAGCTCGAAGTTATGCGCCAATCAGTCAGTCCTCGTGCATTTCAATTAAATGAAACTGAGAGTGCCCGCAGATGTGGAGGAAATGCAGCGTCTATTCGACCTTATCTCACTAGGGCCGGTAAATTTGGCTGATGCGTTTGCGGCGCTGATTCCGCCCCCAGAGCAAAATGGCGCGGTATGAAAGGGATACGTAGATTCTTGTAGATGTATATTTAGATGGATTTGGATGTAGCAACTCGCGGAAATGTAGCCCTATTACGTTCAATGAGTCCCCGCTCTGGAAGATTGGATGTAAAAGTTCCTGTAGCAGATTGATAATCATCTGCGCTCTCGTTTTCCATGTCCACGACAGTGTCTGCTCACCCTCGTCCCCTCGGTCACATCTCTCTCGGAGTGCGAGACTATGAAGTCTCGAAAGCGTTCTACACAGCAACGCTAGCGTCGCTCGGCTTGCGAGTGGTATACGACAGCGAGGCAAAAAAGCCTAGCGGTGGGGTCCGCACACTTGGCTACGGCAGGCACGAGGACGAAGAGCCGCTAAACATCTTCGAGTTCAAGAACGCTGCGCCGCCGGGTGAAGGATTCCACCTAGCCTTCAATGCGGCTTCGCGCGAAGCCGTGGTGGAGTTTCACAGCAAGGCGTTAGAGTTCGGAGGCAAGGACAACGGCAAGCCAGGGGTGCGGAAGCATTATGGCGATAATTACTTTGCTGCGTTCGTTGTCTGTCCCGACGGTTGGAGGTTGGAGGCAGTGTGCAAGAAGAGCCCAAGCGAGACGCAGGAGGTGGAGGAACTTGAAAGCGAAACAGATAAATAGTCAACAGGCCGGTAGGCATAGAAACTTGTGTATGGGCGAGGATTGAGGATTGAGGACTCGGGATATTGGCGCAGCGGGCTTTTAGGTTGTTCGCAAGTTATGCAGTGATACTGTATACACCAGGGAAAAAAATACTTTTGGTCAAAAAGACGTTCCGAATGGTCAAAATCTGGAGGGGTCATTGAAAAAATCCCAGTTATCGTGTTCGAGATGAACCTGATGAGGTGCTTTGTCAAGAACCAAGAAGCCTCTCCTAGATGCTGATGATAGGCTGGGACGACCTTTTGCCAGTGAGTCGACGGTAACAGAAGATTATTTCTTTGGTGTACTGTGGTTTCCCAGATTTCGGCACAAAAAGGATATTGAGATGATAAGTTTCCCGCCGTTTTCGCTCAGGAGAGCAATTTCACAGAACCTGGGCTGCAGCAAGCTCAGATCATTGTTGAAAATGGTTACATAAAACAAAGAAATCGAAGACTCTGGTAGGGTTAGGGTCAGCACAACTTGATCAAAACCTCGTCCATCTTGTCGTCCATCGTTGCTCAACTTCCTGTAATTCTGGGTATACATGGAATCACTGTTCGCAGATCGCATTGGCACCAACTATGTACCCTCAGATTCAGAAATTGAACAAATCCAAGTAGACCTTGCTTCGCACGCAGAAGAATTAGCTCTGATCGATGCGCGTATCCGCGAACTCTCCGAGCAGCGGGACAAGCTTCAAACTTATATTCATGCTCACAAGGCTCTCATATCTCCTACTCGCCGTCTTCCTAGGGACATTCTCGAGGAAATATTCCTCAAATGTATTCCCAGTGGCCGCTGCGCCGTGATAAGCGTTAAAGAGGCTCCATTCCTGCTTTGCGGGGTTTGCAGCGCGTGGAGGACCATTGCGATGTCTACTCCCAAGCTTTGGGCTTCCCTGCACATCCCTCTCGGATTCATCCTGGCCGAAGGCCTGAGACCATCGGTTGTGTTCGAATGGTTAAATCGCGCAGCAGCCTGTCTACTGTCTCTTTCCATAATCGACTCATATGGATGGGGTGACATTCCAGCGGGCGTAGATCACGATATTCAAGAGTTCGTTCAGTCTCTGGTCTCATACTCAGCTCGGTGGCACAGCGTCGACTTCAGGAATACGTCCTCCGCAATGGCCAAAGGGTTAGCAGAGATCAGCCAGGCTCCACAGAGCCTGAAATCGTTCCAATTCTTCGGCGATATTTCGCTGCTTTCTTCGCTCAATCTTCTGAATGGCCCCAGTCTACGAACCGTTGAACTGCATTCTGATGGTGACCTGGATCCCGCTCTCAGCCTCCCAGTCGCGTGGCACCAGCTTACACATCTCTCCCTCACCGGCTCAATCACCGCAGGGGTTTCTATTATGGATCTTATTATCTTACTCGGAAGATGCCCTCAGCTTGTATCAATCTTTGTCAGCCTTGGAGGTGATGACCTTACGGGTGCGGCCACTGGTGGGTCGACGTCCACAGTGCTGCCGTTCTTGGATACATTCCACATTCCCCAGTTTCGGCTTGTACCGTCCATTGCCCTGAAATACATCACAGATTGTGTGTCGATGCCACAGCTCCGCCACCTTCATGTCCCCACGACCCCTTCGGATTCTGACCCAGCAGACTTTTCCTTTGCCTCCATTGGAACAAACCTGCCAGTTCTGGAGGACCTGACACTCCGCCTGTCCGCCATCCCGTCCCAGTCACTTGCGGAGACTTTGAAGTCTTTTCCCGCTCTCACCAGACTGATCGTTGACGCTTATTCATGGGCTCCGACAAACGGGGGTACTGATTTGTGTCGCACAACTCAGGTCATGGAAACCCTCCTGGACACCTCTATCTGTCCTCGCTTGGAGGAACTCGTGGTCCTCCAAACTGTGTTTGTGAGCAGAGCGACCTTGGATGCATTGATTGACGGTCGAATGGAAGCTCCCCACCGTTTACAGCGGTTGTTCATCAAGTTTCAGGAGCCTCCTCCGGGTAACAGAGGGATCCTAATTTCAGAGTTGTCAGCGACTGAAACTGAATCGTATCTATCTCGAGGGCTTGATATCAGCATCATGCGTCCTGCCCCTCCTCAGCTTCGCTTTCACCATGGACAGGTCTCCCAGCGGAAGATTGAAATTTGACCCGCAAACCCTACACCGCTTTGGCGTGGTGGTTTTAGTTAAATACGGTTTGAATCGCGGCCTGTATGTATTCTCATGTATTGGGGTAAAATCAATTCTCAACGATAAGCGTCCGACTCAGAGTCCACTGTGAGTCCTAGAAGTAGATACCGGACACACAGGCTTGGTCCAAGTTACGGTTGGGGTTAGGGTTGACGGTGGTTTCTTCCTGCCATTTTTGCTGCTTTTTGTGCTCCAGAATTCTCGTCAACGGTCAAACCACTTGATGAACCTCCAGGGATATTTTCTGGTCTACGAACCCCACAGTCCGAGTCGACGTCCAAATCTGTTGACTATCATGATTCCTGGTTCTAGAAAATCGTGACCTCAAAAGCTTGATCTGCGCCAATACTGCGCCGCAGGCTCGTCTGCGACGAGAAATAGGCCACCAGACTGTACGTGAAGCACCTGCAAGCTTCTCTGTTCATTAAAACCCACATCTACCGCCGGAGTTGCTGAAAGTGCAAGAAATGAGCTCTACCCCAGGTTTTCCCTCGTCAAGACCCTCTGTTTCGTTCTGGCTGCAGCATACAAGAAACTCTCCGCTTCTGGGTCATCGTACGACACAGAATCTCCCTGTCAAGTCAGATGTCACCATCGTTGGCTCCGGTCTCTCCGGTGTCGCTACGGCGTATTTTCTCTTGACTGCAGAGCCCGAAGATAGACGGCCAAGCTCAGTGACACTTTTTGAAGCGCGTGAAGCATGCGATGGCGCTACAGCTAGAAACGGAGGACATTGTCGACCGGATTGTTACCGTGGTCAGCGGAATCCGCCTCATATCTCTCAACTGTCAATGATAGGTATTTGACAGATTATAAGTATTACAAGGACGACTTTGGTCGAGAGCAAGCGTTGAAGATCATACAGAATGAAATGGTGGGTTTGTACTGTGCCTGTCGTCTTAACAATGCAGATCTTGAAATTTCTAGGATACCTTGAATCTCACAGAAGAAATCATTGCAAAGGAGGGCATCGACTGTGATTTCTGGAGAGGCCATACCTACGGTGAGTGCCTTCGTTTGAGTATCTCGTTTGTCTCTAACAATCAACGTATCCAGACATCCCAATGGACATCGCATCCGCGGAACATCTCGCCGCCGCCTACGCCGAATTCGCAGCCGACGGCGGCCCCGTCCATGGAATAATCACACCCATCCTCGATCCCGCTCAAGCCCGCGAACAAACTCGTTGCCCCGCCGCAACCGCCGCCTACAAAACCCCAGCCGGATCTCTCTTCCCGCGCAAGCTCGTTCTGCACCTCCTCGCTCTGTGCATCGAGAAGCACGGGCTGAACTTTCAATCCAACACACCCGTGAGGCGGGTGGTGTCCACGAGTGACGGGTGGCTTGTCGAAACCGATCGCGGCGCGGTGGAGACGCAGAAGGTGGTGTACGCGACGAACGCGTTCACAGCGACGCTTCTGCCCGAGTTCATTGGGCATATCTGGCCGTTCAAGGGACAGTGTTCCGCTATCGTACCGCCCGATGCGTATGCGGGCAAGGGAATGCTCCGCGAGACGTATGCACTTGTACATTGTGAATTGACTTGACTTGTGGTTTTGCGCTGACGAGAAAGCTAGGGCAATGGCGAGTATTTGATACAGCGACCTGCCGATGGGATCATGATATACGGCGGGCAGCGGAGAAGCGTCCCTGTTGAGCGGCTCCTAGGCAATACGGACGACGAGAGCACCATTGCGGAGATGACAAAGGCGTTAAATGATTCGCTTCCTCGATATTTGGACGGGTTCGACCAGGAGAGTTTGGCGGAGGGCGAGGGGATGGTTCATGTCTGGAGCGGTAGGTTTCTTCGACCACCTTTTTCAGAATAATCTCTGATTTCTTTGGTAGGAATAATGGGATACACCACCGAGGGTGCGTTTTATCGGTTGCATCCAGCCTTGGCAAGCATTGAATTTATTTCAGGGGTACCATACGTTGGCGAGCTGCACGATAAACCGGGGGCGTTCATATGTGCGGGGCATCACGGGCACGGTGCGTTCTCTACCTTCTTCACCTTGGACTCCCAGTGGGCCAACGCGGGGACTCAGGAATGGCGCGCATCATGACCTGTGCTCGTGGTCTGGCTCAGTTGATTCAAGGTGACTCTTGGGAAGCGACCGGTCTTCCTGAATGTTTCCAGCCAACGCAAAAACGGCTCGCCCGTCCTGCGAAGGCGGTGGTGCATAATATTGGGAAGCAGGACATCATCGGGCAAGGGCAGGGTTGGGAGGCCTGAGACGTTTCGTTCGGCACTGACACCCAGCCGGGCCAGCCCAGCCAATGATTATCGAAGAACTAGAAATTTCGTGTATCGGATTGTGTGGGTCACACCTCTTACGACAGATGTAGGAAGTACATGTACAATGCTCTGAATATACATTGCAAGAAATACAGCATCATAATTAACTAATATGACTACCATTGAACGGGATAACCGGTAGGGGGTGGCCGAGCAGGATGTGGTGCATCAGGCAGCCCCATCCAAGGCGAAGGGGTTGGAGGCAAAGGCATATACCGAGTCTCAATTTCCAGACCTTCATCCAGGAACAGTTGCAAGCCAGCCTTGATGTCCAGTTTCATTGGTCGGTAAAACTGGACTCGGATCCGTTTCAGAGACGATGGCGCACCGTACCCGCCAGTGCCTGCCATAGTCATGCGGCTCACCACGAATTGCTGCAGCGCCCGGTCTGAAATCTCGTGACCGGCCACCACCGTAAGTGTCTGCAATGACGGGAGGCAACATTGAGAATCGCGTCCAGGTGCGAACATGGCCAGTATATCGTCATCGAAGGGGTACGAGGATACCATTCCTTGCGGCCAGCCGTGATCGCGTAAAGCGAGGTGGTGCATGGTTTGGGGTGAAAGCGCACAGAAAACTTCCGATAAAGACGCTTTGTCAAATTGACTGATCCCTACATCGAAGGTCTCTAATCGCTCACAAGAAGCTAAAAACGGGGGCAGCGAATTGACAGGCCCCTGAAGCACGAAGTTGCGTAGGTTGGGGACGAAGAGTCGGGTGAGGAAAAGGGAATTCATGTCACCCAATTCCAGCTTCAAAGAGTCAAGCTGAAGAAGTTCCACTGGAGGATGCTGTAGCGGGGTAAAAGACGGTATATTTATCGACAACTCGCATATCCGGAGCTGGGGGCACCTGGAAAGTGTTTGCAATGCCTTTTCATCATCCAGAGATGACTCCCAGTGGGGACCAGTGAGGACGAGCTCTGTCAATAGACTCCAACGAAGGGGAATCGAATCCTTGAATTCCTGAGCCAGGGTCGAGAAGCTGGAGACACAAGGACCGTTGAAAATTCCATACTGGGTCCAGTCGGCGTTGTGATTAGTCGAATGATGGCCGTTTTGTAAGTAAACAACAATGCTTTCCAGCATTGGGACGTCTGTGACGGCTATTTGCGCTAAAACCTGGAACGCAGCGCGAGATGTCACAAATTTGACATGCTTCCATCTGCCCGCAAACGGGATGAGTTCATTCATCAGCAAGTCGGGCGGCGAGGGGAGCATTTCCGCCTGCTCTGCATGTCGGTATAATGGGATCACGTTAAAATTCTCCCAGTGAATTGAGATCGACAACGGGCATCGTCCGGACCGCCCAAGCCACATTTTCGTCGCATCGAAGCGTTGAATTAATTTGTTGGCAGCATTGTTTCGTGGTTCTACGATGTGCAAGCTAGCCCAGAGACGCGGGGTAGCAAGCGAGACAGCCCTCCACAAGCTGCATATGCGCCCAAGAAGTACAGGAGCCTCTGAAGCGCTCATAACGCAGTTTCGGTGCGTTGGCAGGCAGGCAAAGAAAATTTCGGAGAGAACGTCCTCCGGAATGCGTCGGATTGGGGAGATGAGAGCACTATGCTCAGCGACATAGCTGCTAAGAATTTCGCGGCTTTCTTCGAGTTTTTCGATTGATTTCCGCAATTGTGCTATTTCCTCGTCCAAGGACAGCAGCTGACGGATGGGTCTGACGATGAGGTTCTTGATTTCTAACACCTCAGCATCCGTAGGGCAATAATTGGTGCCTAGATATTGAGCGAACGGCGACGCCATCAGCGTCAATGGCGAGTGTGGGGGTCGGAGTGTGGGCGCGCTATGATGGGTTACGTATATTGTTGTACGCGGTAACGTGACTAATTGACGCGCTGCTTGGCTCTGTTGACGGCAACCTCCGCCGCGTGTCTCCTCATGACATCATCCCCGCACGATTCCACAGCCTTGAAATGGAGGTCCCAGCCGCCGTCTCACCTCTACCTCCCCGTCGATCTCAATGGCTACCATAACTCTTTCAGACAACCACAGAACCGCAGATAATGGACCCTTTGAAAACCCCTGGCCCCCAGTCCTCACTATGCTTGCGAGCGCCATAAGTCTTATGCGGCTTCCTTTCGTCCGTGCCTCACCTCTGCAGCAAGATTTGCACGGAGTCAAAACAGTGAAGACCGTCACCCCGGACTTCAGTATTCTCTCTCAGTCAGTGGATAAATTGGGTGCGACTTGGTTGGGACATGCGGTATGTTGTGTGCGTCACCGCTGGTCTTCCTTTTTCAATTTGTGTTTTGTAGGGCTTCCTTGTACAACTACCTGCTGAGCCAGGTCACCGACCTGTCCGTATTGTTTTCGACCCAATATTTTCAGACAGAGCCTTCCCCTCGGCTTGGGTGGGACCTCGACGGCGCATCCCGCCTCCATGTACAATTCAAGATCTCCCCACTGTTGACTTTGTCGCAGTCAGTCATAACCAGTGTGTATCAGTCTCCTTTGATGTTTCTCTTCCGAGTCGTTAAATTCCTTTCGAAGCTACGACCACTGCGACCTAGAAGCGTTGAAGGCTCTCTGGAAAACATCGCACGGCGTCGACTTCCTTGTCCCGCTTGGCGTAAAAGCCACACTTCACTCGGTTGGGATACCCGATGACCGGATACACGAGCTGGACTGGTGGGACAAAGTCACGTTCCCGCCGACGTCTGGGACGAAGGCCAGCTACACGTTTACATGTACGCCGGCGCAGCATAATAGCGGCAGAGGAATGCTGGACCAAAACTGGAGTCTATGGTGTAGCTGGGTGGTACAAAAAACCACTTCAGAGGGCGGCTCGCCTGTGGCATCAGTTTACTTCGCTGGGTGAGTATTTCTGTGTGCATTACATTCGCGCCTTGAAGACAAAATTTTCAGCGACACAGGGTATCAGACCGCAGATGGGGCATGTCCAGCGTTTAAAGGTATGCAAATCTCTCTTAATTTGATTGAATACAACCCAGTCTCACGAAATTTACAGAAATTGGCCAAAAGCTGGGCCCTTTCGACTTCGCTATGGTGCCCATCTGGTCTGGCGCGTCTTTGACCGTACTCGGAAAAATGGGATTCCGCGTGAGTGTATTGCTTCCTCCCTGTGACATAACCTTTACCCAGTATTCCTCGAACACCAGCTCTCCGACGACACCCACCTCGTAACGTTGCACGCTACGCCAGAAGACGCGGTCCGCCTTGCAGAAGACATCCGCGCGCGCCATACCCTCGCGATGCACTTTGCAACGTTTGCGGGGAGCGACGATGAAGCGCTTGAGCCTGTTGTGCGGCTCGCGAAGGCGCAGGGCGGGACAGCTGATTGGCGGGAGGAGGGAGGGTTCGGGGCCATTGACGTTGGCGAGACGATTGTTATTGAGTGTGCGCCTTCGACGGCCGAGAAAGCGTGATCGGGTGTGTATCTTAGTGGAAATTCATCTTGTTTTTGTGATTTGTACGATGGATGAAGTCCTTTTTCAACAGGTGGTCGGCTCAATAACAAAAGTCGACTATGAGTATAGTTGTAGAGGTAGTGATATTGGCTGCGATACATTCTTCATTCTTCATCTCCATTTTATCTGACTGGTACAGCACACCAATAGGAAAGGATCGAGAGCAAGTGCGAAAATGCACTGATTTTACGCTGACGACGTTAATGGCCGACGAAATATGTAGCTGGGAAGCGAGGCCGAATGTCCGCGGTACAGGCGGCGGTGTGAAATCGGTGCGACTAGACCACACAGCAGTAGAAACTGCCATTGTGATCCAAGAACTCGAAAGCTTTACAAAAGTGGTCGCCACCAAACGCCAGAGCGGTCGACAGCTGGAATTCAGGGATTATCGGGGGCCAACCCCGTCCGTGGTCCAGGCAACGAAAGCGCAGGATTGCCACTCAAGACGAGAGAAATATCAAGACCTTGAGCAAGATATGATTGAATGTCAGTCAATGACAAGTCTGGGATGTTGGGGTGATTCCAAGAATCTGCGGGTTGGGAAGTAATGCTAAGCCGTCGTAAGCGGCCAGCACATTGCATTTTCACTCGCGCTTGCAGGAATGCATCCAACGTAGTTTTACTCAGATCAATGGAGTTGATGATCTCGAGTACATGCATCTGTGGGCAGATAGAAGTGTCTGTGAGGACTTCCAAGAGCCTGATTGTTCCACATGACGGGTGTTGGGGTCCCCAGCTCGACACTCGAGCAGCGACGCTGAGATGGGTGATGGTGGGAAAAGCTTGCAAGGTTTCCAGAAGCGATTGCGGTGTAAGTGAAGCGAGATTCAGGGTAAGGTCTTCAAGGAATGGCAATTTCCCAGCCATAGAAAGGAGGGGAAAGACTCCATCCTCATGTTGTGAGCCAAATACGGACGGGGTGTGGAGATGACGCAGCTGCGGCATCGAAACACGATCCAGGATGTGCGTGAGAAATTCAACGGGCAAATACGAGAATCCATCGACGCGCAAGGTATTGAGGAAGGGCAGCGCGGCGGACAACGACTCTGGAGGTGGCTGAGTGTTTCCGAGGTAGACACAGAACGACACGAGTTGGGAACACCGGCCTAGCATGATGATTGTATCACCGACGGAAAATGCATCCTCCCTACTATCGAAGCACTTGAGAGTGAGGTGGGTGAGCTGTTGCCATGCAACTGAGAGCTTGAGTACCACCCTCAGGTTGCCTTCACTCTGCAAGGAGACGGATCGGAGGCTGGGACCATCCAAAAGGTTGACCGTGGAAACAAGGGAGATATTCCCAACGAGTTTGAAAGACTCCAAACGTCGTGGAACTTCACTCAGCTCTGTTAGCCCTTGGGCTATCCCGAAGGACAGATTCGTGAGTTCTATGTGGCGCCAGCCGGCTGAATATGCCGCAAGACACGTTCCTAGTGCTGAAGTGGTGACATTCAGATCCGTTAGCCTCCATGTATCCCAAACGGAGAGTGATATCGGACAGGCTGCTGCTCGTCGAAGCCATTGATCAACGGCAGCAAGGCGCGAACTCTCCGCCAGGACGAAATCGACAGAGACATGTAGGGACGCCCAGAGTCTCGGCATAGACAATGCAGCCGTCCTCCATGCGCTGCAAATTCGGCAAAGGAGCAACGGCGCTTCTTGCGCGCTCATTACAGCGTTTCTACTTGTCGGAAGACATGCAAGAAATATAGCTTCAAGAATGTCCCCGGGGAGACGGCGAGGATGCGATATCAGAGCCTTGTGGGCGTTGATATATGCCTTGACTTTATCTCGCTGTTCGGAGAGCTCGCGGATGCGAGCATCAAGTTTGGCTAGCTGGTCTCGATGCGAAACGAGATCTACTTGAATCTGGCTTATTTCTTCATCGGTTGGGACGTAGTTGGTGTCAAAGCGGTCTGCGAAGGGGGAATGCATGCCCAACGGCTGGCAAGATAGCAGAGTGAACGGTTTGTGTACGCGAAGATAAAACGCAGGAAGGAGGTCACCAACCCTAACCCAACTCGAAGTTTCCTTTCTTTACAACCACATCCTTTCAACTTAACTTAGCTTGAAGCGACACGTCCGCCGTCGCTAGCCCCGTAAAAGTCTCGATGTACTCACCTTTTCAGTCAAAACTAGGCACCAATTATCGTGCTCGCGATGACGAAGTTCCCCAGATTCGGTCTCTCCTCGTCCAACCATTATCCCGTATGCAGGAAATCGATACAGAAATCGCGGATCTGCACAATGCTATTGATGCACTACTCACCGAAAAAGCGACCCTTAGATCATATATTCGTGCTCATCGTACTCTCATAGCCCCAATCCGACGAATTCCCCCGGAGATTCTCTCTGAAATATTCGTGACTTGTCTTCCAAAAGAGCGTAATTGCGTTATGAGTGCTACAGAAGCCCCCATGCTGCTGGGTCGCGTGTGTAGCTCATGGAGGTCGTTGTCACATTCGATACCTCGTCTTTGGTGCCGCCTCCACATTGTGGAACCAGAGCTAAATTCCGCATGGACACAGCTGGTCTGGGAACAGAAGTACGTCCAACGGGCAGACGCTGCCAAGACTTGGCTTGAGCGCTCGGGCCCATATCCGCTCTCCATATCGCTAACTGGCAGTGACGAAGATCGCCGTGCTATGGTCAACTCTCAATCATCCGGCACTACTGCGGCCATCTTACAAGTTCTCATTCCATTCGCACATCGCTGGCAGAATATCTCTGTACAGGCTTCCCCAGCAGATTTGGAGTGCCTCTTGAGTATATCCGAGCAGGATGTTCCTATGCTCACACGGCTCCATATCCATCGGGTTCCCTCCCCCGCCGGTCCAATGCAGTTGCCTGCCCTTCAATTCCTGAACGGCCGACAGATCGCTCATTGTTCGTTCAGTGGTTCGCATGGAAGAAACATCCTTTCGTTACCCGTACGATGGTCCCAATTGCGCTCCCTTTCCATTGGCGGTAACGGGCGCTCTTTGACAACCGAAGCAGCTGTGAAGGTTTTGTCCAGGTGTCCGCGCCTCGAGACATGCGAGCTGACTATCGTCCACATGTCACCGCCCAGCGCTTCCACTGCAACAATCGTCACTCTTCCTCATCTCCGTGCGCTCACAGTCAACGATGAGGGCCCCCATGCGGCGTACAAATTGGGCGGTCTATTCAGCTGTCTTTCATTACCTGGATTGCTGAATCTGGAGGTCTTGGGGTCATACAGGTCGAGTGTGACTGGCTCCGCGGCTTCCTTTGCGTCCTTGCCACGTCTTGAAAGCTTCACCATAATCACAGCCCTTTTCACCAAACCAACTCTGATTACTTTATTGGTTACCCTACCACCGACTATCCAACAACTGCACCTATCCAGTCTCAATGTGCGTCGGAATCATGCTCATATGGACGACGACGTGCTCGCGATGCTCAATCCCTCTATCTTTCCGAACTTGGAGGAGCTTCGCATCACTGAATGCAATTCCGTGTCCGACCAGGCTTTGTTTCGATTCATAGTAGCCATGATGAGGGTCGACTGGCCTGCCCTCCGAATTGTGAAGGTACATTTCAAGCGCAGCAAGCAAATGGAAATTCCAGAGGAGATCCAGTCGCTTATGGACGCTGGGCTGCAAGTCATCATCGACTACCAGCATCGATATCACGCGCCGCTGAGGTCTTCCCCTTGGAAGGGCCTTCCGGACGAGTATAAGGCGGAGACAGCACAGCTTACTTCGAGAGTGCGTTGGACAGTGTCGGCTGAGCCTGAATCTGATGAATCTGCTTTGGCCGCCTTCTCTAATTTGACGTCGGCACTCCCGTCGATCCTCCAGCGATTGCAAGATTGAGTGCGACATACGGATGGTAAATAGGGTGTTTCACGCTTGGTTTTTTCGGCCTTTTTTCGACGTTTTTTCGACGTTTTTTCGAGTCTTTTTTCGACCCTTTTTTCGGAGAAAAATGGCCAAAAAACACTCAAAAAAGAGGTAAAAAATGCTCAAAAAAGGTCAAGCGTGAAACCCCTCGAAAGGCATCTTTTTCGCAATCCATGCTCCGTCTCTGTCCGAAACAAGTCGGGTGCATCCGGGACTACCTGGAAGGGGATCGCCAGCGAGGTCATGATTGGAATTCGGGGGGCGCCATAGGCTATTGCTCCCATATACGTTGTAGAGTCTCATTGAGACCTTTCTTGGACCTTTCACGGGAATATACATACTCAGCTGTTCAAGTTTGCGTGATGCCAAAAGGCGCGAGCCCGAAAACAAATGATCACCGACGGGCGGGCCGACGGCGGGGTCAACGTACGTGACAGCGGGATGATTGGTCTGAATCAGGTAGTGGGAACCGAAAAAACGTTTTTTGAGTTCTCAAAAAACGTGCATAAAAGGGGTGGAGGCCTTTTATGCAACACTTGCAAAAAACGGGGTCTTTTTTGCAAAACGTTTTTTCGAGTGCATGAAAAAAGGGTCGAAAAAAGACCTGAAAAAACGTCGAAAAAAGGCCGAAAAAACCAAGCGTGAAACACCCTAATGTATTAGCCCTCTATCAAGTAGAATAGTGAAAATGCCATCTAGATTATTCTGTCCATTTCCCCAAGAGAAGTTAATCTACATCTATGGAAGATGCTTGTCCATAACACACCCGGCCGCTATGAGCCTTTGAGCCGCTGCCCACACATCGTCGGGAATATCTTGTTCAATTTGAAACCCCTTGGCCGGGTAGTCTCTAATGCGCACCAAATCGCCGACCATGATGCTCGTCACCAACTCACGCGGATTATCAGCATCGGGATACGCATCCCACCCCATCTGCGGGCTCGTCACCGAGAAGCGCGTCGTCGAATCCGGCCACTGCTTCACGAACGTCGCATACGTCCGCCGCTCCATGTAGGGTTTCTGTACCAGGACGAAGGACTCTGGGTGAAGCCCTTTGTCCTGTAACAGCGCGTATGTGAAGCGGACATTTTCGCCTGTGTTCGTAGCGCGTGGCTCGACGATGATTTTGTCTTCAGGGACGCCCCGCTCGCGCGCGACGGCTGCGAAGGCTTCTGCCTCTGGTACAGCGAAGCGTCCAGCAGAAAGCGCGCCGACGTTGCCGGAGAAGATGATGTATTGGCCGTAACCTTCGTGGAAGAGTTGGGCGGCGCGTTCCGCAACGCGGATGTCGAGGCTGCAGAGGGTGAATATGGCGTCCGCTGGCTTCAATTCCATGTGCATGCAGTGGTAATCGTAGATTATCGCTGCGTCTGAATTGTTGGCCATGTCCTGGTCCAAGTCCATGATGATCTCGCGCCTCTGTGTGAATTTTCGAGAGCAGATCTAGTCCAAAACTTACTTCCCGTACCGAGATACCTTTACGGACAGAAATCGCAAATAAACTGGTTCGTGTGTAACTTGACCAGAATACCTTGATTGCTTCAAGTTGTGACCGCCGTCGAATCGCCGTCGAGCCGAAGTCCCAGAGTACCGCCGACTGAATTCGGGGTAGAGATTGGAGAAAAATGGTGCGTATCAGTGAATTTGAAGGGCTAAGATAGCAGGATGCTCATAAGTAGTCTCAGACGGCTTTGCTTCGCTGCGAGTAGCCTAGTTCTTCCAGCTTGTTTCTGTTCTTTCTGCTTCCTTCTGTTTCGCAGCCGTTCCCCAGCGCGTCTGACTCGAATTTTCCTGAATTTGACTCGATGACACCACTGGCTATCTATATGTCGATGTAGCAGGGGGAGTCGACCAAAGTAGAACGCAAGTTGTGCTAGACGGTTCCGCAAAACGCCACATGGTGAAGTCGAGTCTGAGTCACACCTTTCTTTCTACTCTGTCGGACGCCATGACGATTAGGGAACCGAGCACATTGACTCACCAGCGGTCACAAACCTCTGAACGGACGAAATGGTGATACGGGCATTCACAAGGGAAGCTTATGAAGTACAAAAGCAGAAGTTTTCAAAGTTCAAAATGCATCGATATCGACATCCAGTACTTGGAGCAGATCCATCTCTCATACCACCACCATGGCGACTTCGGCGACTTTGACCACCACTCATCTCTCTACGTTTCGCAATATTCTGGACGAATGGCACCAAAACAGATTGAAGACAACCCCTACGAAAGGATTCCTCGTGCCTTTTGAAGAGTTGCAACAATCTCCCAAGAAAGACGCGTTGAAAGACGTGATTGTCGCGTTTAGAACCCGTCCACCTCTTCCGAACGAGGCTGCGGAGAAGTTTCACGCCGATCCCGACGCGCAGGACGCGGCTGAGACTGAGGCTGCCCCTGTGGAGTTTTGTTCTGGTATCACAGTGACCAGTGCAGAACCCGGCGTATTCTTCGCGCATGTCCCCGGAATGAAGGTGCGGTTGCTTGCGTTCTACTCGACCAAGTGTTTTACCGTGCGTCCAGTGGTCAGGACCCACTCTCACTCACAAGCCTTACGAGGCCGATCTCGCTTTTGGGCCTGACATCGGAAACGAGGAGGTCTATCAGCGGACGGTAGTCGCCAACGATGTACGCTTGTTCGTTTTCGCCCACTCGTTGACTGATCATACTCTCTAGATGCTGTCTCTGGTCCTTTCTGGTGGCGTGGGCTGTATCCTCGCATATGGGCAGACCGGCAGCGGGAAAACCTACACCATGGAGAGCGTTGAGCATCGTGTTGCGCGCGATCTATTTGATCAAGCTCGTATGGTCGGCAAACGCTTGGTCCTCGCTCAAGGAGGTGCCGAGGCATCTGACACTGAAGCCGGCGACATCTTTGAATTCAATGTTACTTTCCTCGAGCTTCTGGGCAAACACGCAACTGATTTGCTCGAATCGACGGAAGAAGTTGACGCGCAAGGTAACCCTGTACGCACCGAGATCGCCGTACGCGAAGATAAGGTACGTATCCCCCGCCATATCAGCCAATTTTATGTTTTTACTGAAGCAAATTTTGCAGGTCGGGAATGTTCGACCCAATCTCATCTCCTCCGTCATTCGCACCTCGGAGGAACTGGAGGAACTGATCAACAAGGCGTTGTCCCACCGCCGAACGTCGGCGACGCTTCGAAACGCCGCTAGCAGTCGGAGTCATGCCCTGCTCACTATCAGTATCAAGAACAAGCTTCTCCCGTATGCGGACGAAGGGCAGCTCATTCTCGTAGAGTGAGTGTCCATTCAGTACATACCGACCTTTGCTTATCGCCCTTCAGTCTCGCGGGTAGCGAGCGGCACGAAGACTCCAAGGATCATGATAAACAGCGCATGGAAGAAGCGCGCGATAACAACAAAAGTCTCATGAACTTGAAGGAGTGTGTCCGCGCCAAAGCGAAGATGGCTGCCGAAGACGGTTTCGTGCATATTCCGTGGCGGTCGAACAAGTTGACAATGTTGCTCAAGGTGATAATGATTCTCGTTCTCAGAAGCTAGTATAGGCTCTGAATATTCATGGCAGCCGATATTCGACATTGAATCTCGTCAACCTTCCAGAGCGATGATCATCGCACATGTGTCGCCCCATATTCAAGACTCTGTTCACTCGTAGGTCGTTTTTTTAAAACGCCTTCTCTTCAGACCAACAAATTTGCTTTCAGGACAAACACGCTCTCGTACGCAGCCCCATTCAAAACCATACCACCAAAGCCGCGCGGGCCTGCTCCGTACGACGCCGAAGACCCACGCACATGGGACCACGCCAAGACCGTCGAGTGGCTCACTGCGCAATTCACCGCACAGGCGATGAAATCCCGTCAAGCAGACTACAACGTCAGAGCGCGCTCTGCGCAGCTCGCCGGGAAGAAGCTGAAGCCGCTCGAACCGCCTGCCCCAGGACAGCTCGATCTCGGCGTCGACGTCGCAAAGATCTGCCCTGAGGGCGAGAGGGCGAAGAACCTCGGGATGCTATACACGCCGCAGTTTGTGCAGAGGTGTTTGGAAGCGCGGGTCGGCGAGGCGATGACGGTGGATAAGCTGAAGATGGTAGCGGTGGAGATCATTGGGAAGCTGTTTTATCTGATTCTGACGGCCAAAACGAAGAAGAGGAACGAGATTATGAAGAGTCGCAAGAAGCTGGTTGTGGATGATGCGTATGGTGAGTTCTTCTGCGGCGTGCTCCGTCTTGTTACAGTTTTGCTGATGGGGCTTATCAGGCGATGCACCTAGAAGAGAAGAGGAATACGACGAGGATGAGTTCCTCGAGGCGCAGATTTTCTGGGGGACTGATTGGCAGAAGACTGTCATCGCTGCGTACGAGCAGTGGAAAGCGGAAGGCAGGGATTGGACGAATGTGGGGTATCCTCAGACTGTTGAATCAATGATGATGAAGTTCAGAGAGCACAAGGCGGCTGAGGCGGCAAAGGAGGAGGTTTACGACGAAGGTAATCCCGAAGGCAAAGAGAAAGAAGAAGCTGTATAACATCAAATCATTTGTACAATTTATACCAATGCGTTCATCGTCTATCTAACGTCTAACGTCTGTTGGGCCCTGTGCATCCATTGTATTTACCCAACGACTGCATCTGATGATGTGCACCACTCGAATTTGAACAGATTCAAATATAATCTCGAGAAATACCCGTCCATGCTCCAGGCGACGGTTCGGGATGGGGGAAAACAAGGGAAATATTCAGCCCTTGGGAGAGATAACATTGGATCTCGGTAGACGACAGAAGTGGGATCCCCGGGTCATTCGGGGGAGCGTGGAAGGCGACAGAAAGACGTTGTAAACGGAGAGACGATTCCACCTGTACCCGAGCTTGGAGGAAGGCGTCCAGGGTAGTTTTGCTGAAAATCATGGACCCTTCAAGTTCAAGTTCTTGTAACCGAGGGCAGACAGAGGTGTCTGTGAGTACTTCCAGAACCTGTGCCGTGCCAGTCGTCTCGAAATGCCCTGTCCAGACATGCCCGAGAATGACAAGTCTGACAAGAGCAGGAAAGGATTGCAGAGTCTCAAGAAGCGAGTGCGATTGAATAAAGTTCAGATAAACCGTGATGTCTTCGAGGATTGACAGTCTCTGTCCCAGACAGGCGAGGGAAAGTCCGTGGGGTTCGTCTCCCGCGTCTGCGAGGCAAACACCCAAACGGCGCAGCTGTGGCATGGACAAAGTGTCCAGGACGTATTTAACAGAACGAGATGGCATGAACCGATATGCGGGGATAATGAACGTTTCCAAAGACCGAAGGACCGCAGACGATGGAGGATTAACGAGAGCGCCGGATAATTCGGATGCCTCGGGGGTGACATGAAACGATACGAGGGCTGAGCACCTTCGTAGGAGAAGAATCATGTTATCAAGAGAGATAAATCTATCGGGGCTTGTCGTGTGCTCGAGGGTGAGATGCGTAAGCTGATGCCACGCGACTTGATTTGTGAGGAACGACATCACCAAGTTCAGGTCAACAGTAGTATCTAGGGATACAGATCGTAGGCTGGGGCCTTTTAAAAGCTCGAGCTCAGGGTGCCAGAAGAGATCTCCAGTGGACTTGAAAGATTCCAAGTCGCTCGGCGCCGACCGTGTCTCTACCAAGTCTTGTATCATCGAGGAAGAAACGTTGGTGAGCTCTACCCTGTGCCACCCTGCTGAGTACGTCGCTATGGTCTTTGTTAAAGCTCCAATGGCTTTATATTTCGACTCAGCCACTACCCCGCCCCAGGCTGCATCGAGAACAGATAGCGACATCGGACAGGCTGCTGCCCGCTGCATCCATTGTTGCACGGCGGGAGTACGGTCTATGTAGCGAGGGCACCGAGCTCAAGTACATAGAGCGTCTGTCTAGGAGAGACTAGGAGTACGGGAAGGTTTGGCCAGAACGAAGTCAACAGGAATGTGCAGAGACGCCCACAGCCTCGGAGTAGATAGTGCGATGGTCCTCCATGCGCTACAGATCCGGCAAAGCAGTAAAGGTGCTTCCTGCGCGCTCATCGCAGCGTTTCGCATCAGGAAAATCCCAATCTGCTAATTACTGATAATCCGTGCTAATTACCGCTAATTACCAGATTATCAGAAATTATCAAATTCGAAAGGTCCGATAATTTTAGCGATAATTTATCAACAATTGGCGCCAATTATCACCGGATTGTCGAGCTTTAGAGGAGAATAACGGGGACTTGAAAGCTTTTATTGGGTCGCTTCAACCGATTCAGGCCAGTTCTTTGTGCAAAAACAGCATTGAGATTCAAAACTTTACTACGACATGACATATCTACTTGATATACGTTCCCCGTTCCACCTCGGCTTGCTCCAACGTCGGTCAATCCCGCCACGCCCAGCAGTTCTGCGGAAGTTGCGAGTCAGCACCAATGTCTGAACATACATGAGAAAGAGACATACCTGATGCAACACATCACACGGGAGCAAGTAGAAACTCAATTCGGGGCTTCGTTCGGAGTGTCGTGCTAGACGAAGTCATAGTCAGAAAAGAAGTATGTATTGGGAAATGTGTGCATACTGGGAGATGTGGGCACGACAACGGGATCAACGAAGCCTGCGAACAGAACGGGTTAGCATATATATCCATCTCCGAAAGACCTGGGACTCACCTATGGAAGCGAGTGCGTCCGACAAGCACATTTTAAAAGGCGGGCGCTCAATCACTAGATAGACTGGACAATGAATATTAAGACACAATGCATGGAAGGAATGAGTCGGGCCACGTACCTCGAGTGCGGCGTCATAAAGGCAAACAATCGTCGACGTCAACGACAGCGCGAATGGGCAGACAGACTGACGTGAAGAGGACAAGCAGGGTATCAGTAATGCGTACAAAGTATAACTGCTGCAGGTACACATACCTGCACGCCACCAGTAGCGACAACGTTGGTGCTGGGCCGGGGTGGAAGTCTGGGATACATTAACGGATGCTGATTGATGAATGAGAGGGGAGGAGAGGGAGTAAAGAGGACAGCTGAGCTACGCCCTGCGGAGGAGAGGAGGGCAGAGGAGAGGAGAGGAGAGGGGATGGTGGTGGTGGTGGTTGGGGAGAGAGAAAGGTTGGGGAAGTGACGAGAAGTTATGCGCTGGCACGCCACGTGTATGATGGCAATCAGAATGTGATAGATCCGACTGTTTCCGACGGCACACGGACATCCGAGGAAGTACGGCACTCGCTCGGCTAGGGACTTTGCCAAATTTTCGTCAAGTCGGTCAAGTCCACACCGAGACACCATTCAGCTTGAAGTCTATCCCAAGACCAGAGATAGCATTTCTGTGTTAACTGCTCCTTGTAGCAATCGTCCCTGCCCTGTTTGATATCATTCCGCCCACATCACCAAAGGTGTTGATATTTGATGATAAAGGTTCGGCATTAGTCCCAATTGCCGAGGATTATTGGGCTTTATCCAAATTATCACGATTACTGCCAAACCACGAAGATTGTTGATAAATTACCAGTTTGTGTTTTTCCTGATGACTCTACTTGTCGGAAGACAAGCAAGGAATATTGCTTCAACGATATCCCTAGGAAGACGGCGAGGGTATGATATCAGGGCCTTGTGAGCGTCAATGAAGGCCTGAATCTTGTTTCGCTGTTGAGAGAGCTCGCGAATCTGTTCATCAAGCCTAGATAACTCTGCTGTATGCGCGGCCAAGTCTGATTGAATGCGTTCGATTTCTTCGTCAGATGGAACGTAGTTGGCGCCAAAGTGATCTGCGAATGGTGATTGCATGGTTGAACTGCTATGTAGATGATATTGTTGGACCGTGTACAAGATGGTGGTAGACGAAGCGTGTACTATTAATGTCCGGCGACATTCCTTTTCTGTCCTGGCTCTCGCATTTCTGTCCCCCGAAATAAGCGGCAATCTCCTTCCAATGAAGCATTAGTGTCCTTGCTTAGCTCTTATTTTCGTCCGCCCAACAATGCATTTTTGTCACCGTACCAAAACCCACCTGCCCGCTTTCCGCAGTTATTCCGTCCGGCCCAAAACAAATAGCTGTCCCCCTCAAATACATATGCTGTCTGTCCGCTGTATATATACTGTCCACCTCGAAAGTCGTTTTTGTCCACAAGCAAATTGTTTTGTGTCCCCGCGCCACCTTATTTGTGTCCAGCCATCAATCTTTTTCCGTCCTTTCGTCAACCACTTTCTGTCCGGTCTTTATGGATCTCACCAACCACCTAGGCAAATCCTCTGATGTTATATACTGCCAGGACCCATTTCTCGAGTAGAATCCAGAAAAATTACTTGCGGGACAGTATGCCCAATTCCTAGCTCAGCACCGGCCATAGATCACTTCTAGTTGCCAAATTGAGCCTCTTTCGGTGTTTTTGGCCGCGCCTTGCTAGTTGGGTGATTCTTCATACACTCTCTGGGCCCTCTGCGTCGTCATGACCCTCCCTATATAGCAAAGCATGAGTGTCGCTTCAAACTCCTTTGCCTGCCTGCTATATTTATTCCGTCCAGCTCACAACAAATAGCTGTCCCCTTTGAATCCATATACTGTCTGTCCACTGTGTACATACTGTCCTATTTGAAAGTCATTTCTGTCCACAGGGAGTTTGTTTTGTGTCCCTTGGCCATCATATTGACGTCCAGCCATCAATCTTTTTCCGTCCTTCCATCAACCGCTTTCTGTCCGGTCTTTATGGATCTCACCAACCACCTGGGCAAACCCTCCAAAGTTATATACTGCCAGGACCCGTTTTTCGAGTAGAATCCAGAGAAAATACTTGCGGGACGCTATGTTCAATTCCTACCTCAGCACCGACTATACATCACTTTGACTTGCCAAATCAAGCAACTTCCGGTGTTCTTTTGGCCGCCACATGCTATTTGGACGAACTCTCATACTCTCTGGGTCCTCTCATAGTCTATTGTCTACTCGTGAGCTTGATGAATCTCGCCAGGGAGGTGAATCTATCATTTGTGAAGCACTTTCGTCTTCTATCAATTTCTGATGTCTATTCAAGGGACGGGATTCCACACGAACTTCAATTGTACACTCACAGAGCTCGAATTCTCACAGCTACAAACCTCTATAAAGGTTAGATGTCATGTATATCTATCTAAGAAAATCTAGTTGCCTTGACCGTGGCGGAATTGAACTCAGTGGTGAGTGTTTTCCACCGCGAACCAACTATGCCAAATATGGAAATTCTATCGTTTGAATGCTTTGAGCGGGGCAGGATGCCTGAGGATATACCCAGATCTCAAACTTTGCATCCTGGCACCTCAAACAACAGCCAAGCCTGAAAATTTCAACCGATTCTCAAAGCGTCCCGAGTCTCGATCACTGCCAGAGAAGTATTTGTCTCTGTGATTTCTACAGGTTCTTAGCCTGCCCCTTCCCCGCTCAGAGCTCAGAATCTCCCATGTATTTGGTACTTTCTTTTCTCAAGAACACACGAATAATACCATTGAGATTCATTTTAGCCCACAACCTTTGAGTCTCTACCTCGGGAAACCCGACAAGAGATCCTTGAGCAGCTCCCCCGAGCATCCAAGACATCCTTGCTCCAGGTTTCTAAGCTCTGGAGCACAGAGATTGCTGGACACACACATCTGTGGACCAATCTGGTATTTGGTCCTCGCTCTGTTGAAACCGATCTCTTGGTTGCCTCGAAATGGATTGATCGCTCGGGGTCCCTCCCGCTGAGCTTCACAATTTGCCAGGCTGCGGGCGGAAGTAGAGACGTTTCCCCTGCCAAACTCGGCCTCGCCGCTCTTCTTGATAGTGTCACTACAATATCAAGCCGCGTCAGAAAACTCCACATTCAGGTTCCATACATTCACGCACAATACATTCACAGTTTCCTCACTTCTCTCGATTTCTCCGATCTACACACCCTCACCATTCTGCTGGAGCCCCACTGGACAGATATCATCCGTCATGGCGTCTCGGAAACCGCTACTATGGAGGACACCGACCTCCCCGCTTTTCATACCTCCTATAACCTTCCTTTCCTACGGCACCTTCAGCTCTCTCACTTTCCTTCGTTCCTGCCGCCTTTACCCGCGGGAGCTAGAGGAAGTAGGCTGACCGAGATTCTCTTGGGACCCGTTGGCTCGGTCAAGCCAGACATTGCGGAACTGAAGCAGGCTCTTGAGAGCGCTCCAGGTTTACAAAGACTCGGGTTCTACGGCGAAGTTGTGGGCTTGTCTCTGAATGATTTTCAGCTAGCAACCACAGTAATTTCACTTCCGTCGCTCACTACACTCTCATTCAGCAACACCCCGCCTTCAATTCTGTATCCATTTGTGTCCACATTGGACATTCCCAATTTCGCAAGTCTCGTTATCGCTCTCAAACCCTCCAATACATTGAGCGGTGATGACCACCCTTCGGAGCTTATAGCTGCTCTTCATACTCCCCTCATTGCAGCTCGCCTGCGGAGTCTCACCATTCAAGCCCTTCCTTATGCCTGCGACAGCTTCTTCTACTCCCGATTTACCGCTCTCGAGACACTCAGCCTTGACTTCTCTGGGATATTATCTTCCAATTACTGGACTGCGTTAGCAATGGGGGGCGGTGAAGAGACGCTAGCTACGCTCCGTAATCTCAGGCTTGTCAACATTCATCCTGCTCAGGCTCAGGAGATTGTACTGCTTCGGAGTGAAGCAGATCAACCGCCACTTCATTCGTTGGACTTGCTCCTTTTTGAAGTGGCTATTGTCAACGGTCGTAGCCGATGCTGGACTGCCTGGTTGGAGAGGAATGTAGGCACTCTAACCCTCTACAACATCATAGATGCACAGACTCACAAACGTAATCAAAGTTTTTTCGAGTTGTAACAGAAAAAATATAACTATTTCAGTTCTAAGGTATAATTATAGGAATTGGCGGAGGAAGGTTAGGTACCGCAATTTTGAGCTGCTCAACCTCGAGCCATCCTCCACATGCCTCGCCATAAATGTCTCTAAGCTCCTCAGAACCCGTCTTGGCCCATTCGACCCTTCCCTCCTTCAGCGCTGCATAGACCATCTCCTCGCTCTGCTCTGTAAGGCGACTCACATATGCGACACAGAGGGAAACAGCAGCGATTGCCTCGGTCTCGTGTGTGAGTACCTCGCGGTTCTCCTCCCCTTCGACCCCGTTGATAACCTCCTCGACAATCTCGTTGGTAAGGTCAAAAATGAGCCTTTCGTGTGGCGGTACACGCCAGAGACTGAAAGATGGAAACAAGACTAGCTCAAAAGATACCTCGACCGTCTTTCCACTCGAGAGCTCTGTCATGCGTGGAGGTCCGCGGTTAACATAGTCGCCTTTAATCTGCACAAACAGGGCGCTCTCCGGTTGTCGAGACAAGAACTGGTCCACGAGCATGCCCTTGTACGCAGTGAGCGCAAGGATGAGCAGTCTGCCAGACGGAGACGCATATGATGGATACCGAGCATGACCAAGCATAGAGGCCGGCCACTGGATTTCCGCCAGCTGCACATTTAATCAGTACCTGTAATTGAGCCAGTAGTTGCAGACTCACTTCTCTTGCTTCAAATATTTTCCTTGCTGACCGAGTCCAGTCCTCCGTGAAACATACAAACTGACCGCACGGCCGTTCATTCTCCTCAAGCCAGAGCAACTCGCACATCCATTCCATTGTAGCATGCTCCTCTGTGAGGCTGATCGTTTTTGCGGGGAGCCACTGATTTGATCGGTTAGGATTCTCGAAAAAGACGACATGGCCCACAGGTCTAAAATCAACAATAGAATCAGGATCTGTGGATCGTAAAAGCGTAAAGGCAATGCTCTAACAGACCGTGCGGGAAGAGAACGTGTCAATTTTGTGTTGGAGGCTTGTGAAGTTTGCGGAGCTTCTTCTATTCCCAAAGCAGCAGCATTCCGAGCATCGTCGTGTATTGCCCGACACAGTCGATTCGCAATCAGCCTACGGCCTCGTGCTGCGGATGTGGGAGTGAATACCATGAGAGCTGGATCCACCCCCTGCACTATGGCCTGTGCAAAGGCAAGAGTGTAGATACCACAGTCGTACGTATTGACTTGTCTCGGGACTGCAACCAGAATCTAAGAGAATATTGGCTTCAATGCAGATCAACCAACCATGCATAACTCACCGTAGTCATCGCCGTGTCCGCACCTTCCCAATCGGCAGGGAGGCTTTCACCTCCGAAAAGCTGCTTGTGCTCCCAGACTAAAACCTCGTATAATCGACCATAAACTGCGCTGCCACGCTGAGCGCTGCGAGTGGTCCAACTGTCGTATATACGAATCCGCTTCTCTTTGAAGAAAACAACGGCCAATAGCCAATGATTCCTCCAGAAGATGGGGGCTATCATCAACTCTAGATCAAATATGTTGACCTGTGTACCCTAACAGTTAGCGTAGCTACTTGCGAGGAAGACCTCGGGTACTCACGTTTTCGAACCACCGTTTGCGCTGGCCCAATCGAGGGTTTGATCTGGCCGGGGGAGGAATGCCGCGAGGATTGCGTTTGACTTTGGGGTCAACAAGCTGACTGCGGAAATATGTGTCTGGTATCAAGAAAGGTAGACCCACAAAGCTGTCGAGAGTAACGTCGTCGGACAGATCTTGAATCAACAGCTCCAGGTATCCGTCTATGACAAATTCGGAAGTCCATTCAGGCTCAATGAGCATTTTCAGGCGGGATGGGGGTATAGAGATATCTCCTACGATGTGCCATTGCTCGTCGCCGGCATCGATGCGAGTGAGGAGATCACTGTAGCGTGGGTCGAGTGCAACGTTGTGAGCTTCAGGTAGCAAGAGGGTCCAGATCGTAGCAGGCTCCCGGAGACTGCTAGGAGGGGCAGCACGCTCATATTGATGCGGGTGGGGACAGATCTGCTCCACTGTGTCAGCAACTTTATTCCTGATGCTAAAAATATTGTATCAGGACTTACGACGGAGGTAGCAGGCAGGTGTTCTAGATCCACCCTGGGTTTGAAGACACGGAATGTGTTTCGCAGCAGCGAAGCTGCAACCCCGGTCTCGTCTCTAAGGAAGCTCAAATACAGCGGACGCAGAAGGGTCTTCAAGTAATGAGCTCCAATGACGATACCACATGGATCGAAGTCCAGCAGAGACGAGAAGCCGATGAGCACAGCCCAAAAGCCACAGGTAAAGTCGTCCTTCTGGAGGCCATAGTACGTGGGCAATGCGTTCAGAGGACCAAGAGCTGCCTATGGTGAATGAGATACGGCTACCTCAGAGATTCAGCGCAACTCACGGGTGATGCCTTTGGCCGGTTGGGGAGGAAGAATTGATGGAGGAGTCGTTGGTCTTGAATGTCTGATAGCAGGCTGTCGTCTTCGGGGATGCCAAGCGAGTTGTGCCATGTCAGCTTGGGTGGGTCTGTTCTCAAGGCATGGTGGAACATAGTCCAGTGGTCAGCACGGCACTCGAAGTATACAATGCGCTTCACAGTCTGCTGATGGCGACTCTCGACCAAGTCTGCCAGCATGTGAGCATTGGCCTGTCGCAACTGCATAACACAAATAAGATACATTTGACGAAGCACATCGGGATACTACACACCTGCTGAACAGAAAGTCGCTGTGTCCAATCAATAGCAAGGAGGTGCCTGCGAAACCCTAGCTCCGGCGGTCCTGCGAGGAAGATAATGCCTCGCTCAACCGCTATTGCGCAACTATTCATGAGCGTAACGAAAACCCCCATCTCATCAAGCCGAAGTTTATATCGAGGGTGAAACCATAGGGCCGTATTTTGGAGAGTCGTGATGGAGGCATCCTCCGCATTCAAAAATCTGTCGGAGTCTCGAGGTGCAATTGGGGGTAGAGACAAAGGCGGGGGTGGAGACAGAGGAGGAGGTGGAGGTGTCGGTACAGACGGAGGTAAGGATGGGCGAGGAACATATAGCCGACGAATTCTTTCTGCCCGTGCGGCTCGACGAGCCAAGTCCTTGCGATCGGAGAAATACAGCAGACTGTTGCGATGGACCCGCACCCGCTTAGCTGGCCCCCTCTTCTTTATGAAACGTGGGCTGTATCCGTACGTCCCCGGCACCATGTTCAGCAGCTTCCTTCGCCAAGGTCGCAGTGGCTTAGCGTTCGCAGGTCGCCCCGAAGAAACTGCAGAGAACGATTCAATGAGTCTGCCTATGTACAAGAAAAGACGCACACGTACCACGATATTCACCGAAGTACGGCTCCACTTCATCCTCCTGCTCATTCTCTTCATGTTGCCGCAACTTGGAGAAGACATTCTCCAATTCAGCTTCAATGGTTTGGTCGTTTGGGAGTTTCCCTACGCGACGGTCGCCTAGCTCCTTTCCCCATTTTAAACTCGACTTAGACTTCTGCTTCCCCTTGGTCTGTGTTGTCTTGGACTTTGCCCTTGGGGCAGCTCGTCGTTTCGTCGGCTTCTCTGTCTCAGCCTCTACCACTGCCGAACAACACAGATTCAGTGCATGCTAGAAGTGCACAGCAGGAAACAAGCCCACCTTTCCAGTTCGAGTTTGGTCCGGCTTTCCTATATATGCGCGCGGCAACGATGTCAACGCAAGCCTTTCCCGTGTACTTGTAGTCACTGCAGGTGCAAGACAGCGGCATGAGCACCACTGTGTGTTGAACGGGGCCATCTTTCCTGAAACTAAGTGTCAGTACGCACAGCAGAGACGAGACAGAAATACATACTCGACTCGTCTAACTGTGAACGTATCCGGAACTGCGGACGGGGTAACCATTTCCGTTTCCCATAGCTTGTTTGCGTCATGATTGAGCTGTAAGAAAGCCTTCGAAGGACCGCGGTCTGGTGTTGGAAAGAAACGGAAGTATGGGAGATGATGGTTGAGTATGATGGAGGCGAGTTGGTCGATGCTGGAGAAGCTTAGAACACGATGAATGTCCGTGTATGACAGTCCAACGAACCGTTTATTGTGTTTGTTGTCCAGGAACACTGCGTTGAATTGCTTGAATGCAGTTTCCGCCCAGTTGTTCGTGTTCCAAGTATCGTCTCGACTTTGACCAGGAGGCATTTCTATGTCCGTGAAAAGCTCTGAGAACATGTAAGCGGTTGAACAGATGATACCACTGAGGAAGAAAGACCCACTGATCCACGGCTCAACAAACCAATTCTGGTCGAAGTACTCTTGGACCACCTGAAGTACCGGTTTCCCCGCATTCTTCGCTTTCTTTGTGTTGGGTTGAGGAACACGCTTCGAATGAGCCTTAGCCTTGGTTTGGGGCGATTCATCCTCCGATGACGACGACTCTTCCTCCTCCTCCTCCAAATGTAAGGTGGCGATCCGCTCCGCTGCAGCCGCTTTTGTCAAAGTGTCTTGATCAGTTTCTCCGAGAAGTTCCACGAGCCCGGCATGGAAGGTGCGCTTGGCATCTTCCCATTGATCCATAGAACGACAGCGCTGCAGCGCGCGAAAGAGGATAAGGATTTGCGCTTTCATAGTCACCGGAATAGTGAAGCCAAGGCCCTGGTCTCCGTTGTCGAAGTCGAATCGAAGAATGGCGAAGATGACATGGAACTGGCAAAGGCGGATGTAGTAGTTTGTTATCCCCAGCTCAAGGAGGGCTTGAAGACGACAGGTTAGACACTGAAATGGCTAGAAACTCAAGGGACATGCTACCTTCTACTATGCCATTGTACTCCGATCGAGATTTATCGATATTGATGTTCGTGAAGTCGAACTTGCCATTTGCTGCAATGTGCTGGCACCGTGCATAGAGACGATCGGTTGCAGCGGGGTCCCTGTGATGAATCCTCGACTTGTCTAATATGGACCGTCAGCCAGCTCACAACTTGAGAAACGACAAGGAAACATTTACCGGCCGCGACTTCTTGTGCACGAGCTTCTATCTTACGAATCGTTTCGACGAACCAGTTCTTGATAGTTGTTGCTTGAATATTAGCGGAGATGAGGTATGCACCTATGTACTTTCTCAGTTATAATACGCTTTCATCTGTCTGCGCAACGCACTCACCAGGCATGACATGTTTCCCTTCATTTGCTGTGCAGAGTACCGTTGTTGCTGCGCGGTTCTCGTTATGCAGGCGATGTGTTGAATCCATGAACAGTGTACCGTTGGGGGCTTCGGTGTTAAGAATGGTGCTATCAAGGGAGAAGTTGTCCGTAATAGCGACGGTGAATTTCGATTTATGATCGGGAGCCTCAAAGTCATGAGGATTGTAGCTGCGTGAAAGAATGGTGTAAGTGCAAACCCTATACAGAGATAGAGACCCGCACTAATACATGTCCCGACGATTGCGTTTAACCATCAACCAAGTCGCACGAAAAGGGTTCCGAGCCAACCGAGTTCTATGCTTGCTTGTTGATACCATGACACGGACCTGCTTCTGCGTAGGGATACGATGTGCTGGAAGCTGTACAGAACCCCCCGAGGAGCTGGGGAGAAAGAATTGTCCGACAAGATCTAAAACCAGAGATCAATACTGGACATCTATCCCACTGAAACGAAAACTCACCCCTTTGAATTGCCGTAGCCCTTGCACCAAAGCGTCGAGCTCTGTCCATGATCTGTAACCGGAGGAAGCGGGAAAACATGAGTAGCGACAACCGGCTGTGGTCGACATCTTCATGCTCTCCCTTCTGCCAGATTTTGACGACGGCTAGGTTATCTGCGGTGACTTCGAACTGTTCCCCGGTAAGTGCTGCTGGTTCCATGCCTCGAGAGAAGAGGAGCATTTACCTGCAATTTAACCTCTGAGCTACACTTGTTCCACCTCTTCCGATGAACACCGTCGTCACTCTCTTCGCTGTTTTCATCGTCTTCGCTAGCTTCGCTCGCTGCCTCACTTCCAACGCCAGCATCCCCAGCGTCGCTACGTTCGTTTGAAGGCTGATGTGTAGTCGCCTGGCTTGCAATGGAATCCAAACCGGAGTCCGGTGGAGCACGATCATGAGCACCCGCACATACATACAGCCATCTCCAGACCGGGCGTTTCTTTGAAAGGGCCATCTCCTGTGCTTCAGTAGTCGCGACGCTAGCCCAACGAACCACAAATTTTCGAGCGCGGATGTCGTGAGGGCTGTCTCCCGGATGACCGAACCAAGTCAATTTGACAAGCTGAGACTCGCTGTGCTCCTTCGGTTGATAGTCGTTTTTCTAGTGGAAAGAAGTTAGAATCGGATTGTTTACAAGCACAGGTAGTCTGACCTGCTCATGAAACCATTGAGGAAGATCCTCTGTGTTGATGATGTCGACAAGCTTATAGCCCTGAGCAACATAGTTAATGATCTGCAGCATTACAGGGGCCTCGTGCGCCTCGATGCGCTCAGACACAACACCATACTGCTCTCCGGCCAGAAGAGCTTCATGAGCTTCTTCACCGCTCAGAGGTAGACCACCGGGAGCTTCGGGACCTGGGACATCGGGGGGTAGGGACGGAGAACGTAGTCTCATCACATTTTTCATGGCCGCATTGAAAGCAGCTTTGCCTCGCTGGATAAACTTGTGCTTTTTCCGCCCACGCTGAGGTGGATTGTCTGCGGATGTGTCGCTCCGTTGTTTACCCATGGTGGCGAGAGCAAAGAGGAGGAGACAAGGAAGATACACTTTGGCAGCGGAGGCAAATTTTCTGACTGATGCGCACAGATCAACGGACCAACGAACGTTTTGCGGCCCACAGCAGTCGAAGGGAAGGTTGACAATTTTATTTGCAGTATAAAAGTGTTGTACATGAAGGTATTAGTGCCAGGTATTGTTTGAGCAGCTGAGTAGCAAGTTCCAAAAAGATCGGACAGAAAAGACATATCGGCTGGATAGATACATCTTATTGAGGAAGGCAGCAGTGAATGGCAGGAGGGACATGGGAGAGCTGATAGACATGGGAGAGACGCCCTTGAACACGGTTTCAATCGAATTGAACCGCATAGAGTGAGCGAGTGACTGGGCAAGTGAGGATGTCGACAAGTTTCGAGGCTCGTCTCGTTTTGTTTGCTTGTGTTGGCGTCCGGGGTACTGAGTGTGGTGGACTGAGGTGGAAAGTATTGCCCCGAGTGAGACTCGGAGCAGTTGAGAGAGGTTTCAGAGCTCGTTCAGATAGCGAGAAATGCTGGAAGAGGCGTGAGAATGAGTCCCCGCTCACTTTGACCATATTTGGGTCATAAGAAAGTTCCGAAAAACCCTTCCTCTACCAGTAAATTTCGGACCGGTGACATATTACAGGCTTTCTGAGACAGATATACAGCCTAAGAACCCCTTCTGAGCACTCTTTAGCTGGGGCTATCAATTTTCGAGACTGGAGAATTGCTCGACGATAAATTTCCATATCGGGTGACACCGACAAACCTCGCCGAGACGGATAGAATACCAGTAGATACCAACTTCCATGCAGTATCCAGATTTTCCTAAAGACATTGGCATCACATTTACCTACTAAGATGGTCTCTGGCCATGCCAGATGAAATTCCACAAGTGTACAATGGTTTTCGTCAACATACCACATTTGGTGTTACGAAGAAAGTTCGACCCAAATTGTACCTTCAAACAGCTTACATGTTACAAAATGAATACATTGGATTGAAAAAGACATGAACAATCACACTCCACCCTTACCCTGGCTCCTAGTACTATAACGAACGGTTACCAGATCCTCGGGGAAGTTTTCTTTCTCGATGGTTTTGACTGGTTTTTGCCGAACGTAAGACGACTTCTGTATTCGATTGACCGAACGAGACGTAAGGGGATTGGGACGTCGACCCGGTCTCCCAGTAGAGATCTGTGAGCTCGATTGAGCAAGTTTGATAATTGAATAAACTGGAAACGTGCCTTTGGAGGGCGTCCGGGGCGACCTGCGCAGGGAGCCTGCACTTGCTTGATATCGAGCTTGTTTTGCATGGATTCGTAAAAGGACGCCGGGCCAAGCGTCGTAGCGAACCCCGCATTGGAGACATCTTTGAAGGGAGAAGACTGAGAGAAAAGGCATCAGTATCAGAGATACATAAAAGGATTGAAAATACATCTGTTTTGGTGTTCCATGATGGGGGAGGAATTGCGCGAATGACATGATATCGATTATTCTGTGCGTGCTCGAAAAGGCGCACTTCGACGCGCTTGAACTGATTGGAAGTACGAGTCCATGTGCCGTGGTATGGTGTACCTGAAGCAAGTAAGTACAGGCAATCCTCGAGAGAGAGAGAGAGAGAGTATGGATCACGCACCAATGACATGAGTGGGGTCGAATAAACCTCGAGATTGGTAGCGGTCGTATAGAGCAGCAGGTATGCAAACTTTCGTTCTGCGATACACATGGACGTAGGATTTGAGAAAGTTATGGTTGGACACCTCATGGAAGACGAAAGGGTTGTTGGAGTTCGGAAGGCCTGCGCAGCGAGTGTAGTATTCTTCGGAGCGCCAGGTGGCCATGAATTTGGGAAGGTAGGCGCGCAGTTCGTGGAACGCTTCGTGGCTTGCGCAAACCTCGAAGCTGGGAGTGTCTGGATGCATGGCCAGACCGTACAAGAGGTCGTTAGCGAGATGCTGACCAAGTCCGCCGCCCGGACCTTCCACATCGAGAAGGGCGTCGAGAATAGCGGTGTGGTCTTCTTCTTCGAGAACAGACGCCCGCCAGTTGTCCAGGACCCGTAGCGCTTCATCCAATTCGATCACCCAGTCTGGCCCTCCACGAAAGCGACGCCAGAGCCGGTCCCACAGCTAGATGCTTCAATGAGAGGGATAGAAAGAAAGAGAAGTAGCTAACGTACCCCAGTTCCACGACGCAAGTCATTCCATTGCAGAAGCACCGCAGAGCTGACCACATGAAGCTGGGTCATGCGAGAGAAGTCCGTGACGATGAAGGCGTGTTTCTCCATCACAATCGCAGCGAGAATATTGACCTTGTATAGCTTGTTCTTCTTTCTAGCACCAGGCTCAACGAATCGGTCCGGCATAACGAAAGATCGGAGGCGTTGAGCTTTAGCCTTGTTGGGGTTGTTTCCTGGGACGGAGACAGCGACCATCTCGTCGTAGTCAGAGCGAGCCATGCCTCGAATGTTGCCCTCGAGACTGAAGTGGCAGACAAGGGCGTGCTTGGGGGATATGTTTGAGCCATTGTAAACAATCGACGGAAGTTATTGACAACATACATGGCCGGCTATGATGACAAGACATTTACCTCGCGCCTCAACGTGAACCGGGCCAGGCTGGCGTTGGCGTTCGAGAAGATACTTCCACGGGGCATTTTTCGGAGTTCGTTTGAGGTCGTGCGCGTCGACAGCCACAGAAGAGACGGGTTCCAGCGAGGGAGTATAATCCCCAACGTCCGCAGAGAAGGTTTCGTGGGATTTAGCAGCCGTGCCTTCAGCAAAAACGCGGGGGAAGACGGTTAGGAAGCCTGCAAAGATGATGCTTCGTCATTTGCATTAGAGGCAGTCGCGACTGAACGTACCTGTTGGCCATACCCCCTTAGCTTTCTTGGCCGCAAGTTCCAAAATGCGCTTCAATAGCTTTGCAAGCGCGTTGGCGACTTGTGATTCAGGCATCCCTGCCTGCCAGTGGGCTGAGACTTTCCAGAAGCGACGTGTAAGAGGCGAGGACAAGTGCCAGTGGACTGTGAGAGGCGAGTCCGAGACGCGTTGAGTCACACTTGTGACATTCGCACCGTGCGACTGGCCTTCCCGATAAGGCGCGGAGCTCCCTATGCGAAGTTATTATTTTAAATCACGCATGTACATCGTAGAGTCAAGGTGATATCCTATATGTGCTTAGAAAGTCGAAAGATATCGTTTTCATAAAGATCGGACAGAACGAGAACGGCGCGGACAGAAACGGCTTGTGTAGGACAGAATTAAGATGCCGGAGGACATCATACGGTTTTGCGTAGACGAAGGCGAGTTAACCCTAACCCACGGGCCGGGTGTGTTATGGACAAGGATCTTCTGGCAGAGTCGTACTTAGTTTATTCTTTGGAACTGCACAGAATATCTATAAGGCTTTCACTATTGTACTTGATGTGACAGAGATAAGTACTTCGAAGATTCATATGTCACGATAAATTTTCCAATCACTGGAGGGTCAACGTCAAATTAGAAAACCAAAGCTGTTTCTGAACTCATTCATGAGAACGGCCAGCAGACGTCCAACGCATTCTTGAAGCAAGCTCTGCTGTCTCCGCTGTATATTCGTCCGGAAGGCCTTTCCACGGAGAAGCCCCCGGCAGCTCATAATCCTCGTAGTTGATTTCGATTCGTAGCCCAGCATCCGAGAGAAATTGAATCTGCTCGTGGATATCCACTTGCTTGGGCCGTATAAAATGCACCTCTACGAGTCGGAGGGTGGGAGAGTCGGCGCTCCTCATGGCTACGATGAATTCAAGCAGAGCCTGGTCCGAAATAGAATCGCAGTCAGTGATGTGGAGCTCTTGCAAGCTTGGACAGGTAGAGGGAGTGAGTTTTGCGAGGACGTCGTCGTCCATGGTACACTCAGGCTCTTCCAGTCCGTCTCCACCGGCAAGTTTAATCCGTTGGATGGTCGGGGGTAGCGCATTCAATATTTCTATCAAAGTTTGTTTGTTGAACATATCAGTGTTCATCTCGAGACTTTGGAGGCAAGGAGAGGTGGCTAATAAGAGATCTGCGCCATTAATTTTGAGATCGTAGTACCCGAGAACGACTAGATGCAGGAGACCTGGCAAGGAGACACGGCTGAACAATCCGTCTGCGTTGTACAGCGAATAAAAACCTCGGTCATGCAGAGTGAGTGAACGCAGATGGGGAAGCTCAAGGACCGTCCCAGTGAAAGGGTGGCGCATGCGATTGCTGATAGTCAGCTCGCATGCTTCAAGGCGGGGGCACAAGGAGAGAACTTTAACAGCTGCTTCGTTAGTCACGGAACGCCCATGACTGCCAATGGAAAGGGAGCGCAATTGGGACCATCGTACGGGTAACGAAGGGATGTTTCCATGCTCACCGCTCAAAGAAAAATGAGCGATATGTGGGCCGCTCAAGAATTGAAGGGCAGGCCACTGCGCTGAACCCGGGGAGGGAGCTCGTTGGATATGCAGCCGCGTGAGCATCGGAACGTCCTGCTCGGATATACTCGAGAGGCACTCCAGAGCTGTCAGGGACGCCCGTACCGAGATATTCTGCCAGCGATATGCGAATGGAATGAGAACTTGTAAGATGGCAGCAGTGGCAGATGATGGAGTGGTGACATCCGTAGCATGGCGATCTTCATCGTCACCAGTTAGCGATATAGAGAGCGGACTCTGGCCTGACCGCTCGAGCCAATCCTTGGCAGCTTCTGCCCATTGAGCGTATTTCTGTTTTCGGACAAACTGTGTCGACGCGGAATTCAGCTCTGGTTCCACAATGTGGAGGCGGCACCAAAGACGAGGTATCGAAAGCGACAGTGTCCTCCACGAGCTACACACGCGACCCAACAGCATGGGAGCTTCTACGGAGCTCATAACGCAATTACGCTCTTTCGGAAGACACGCAACGAATATTTCAGAGAGGATCTCGGGGGGAATTCGTTGGATTGGGGCTATGAGAGTGCGGTGAGCCCAAATATATGACCTGAGGGTCGCCTGTTCGCTGAGTAGTGCATCAATAGCTTTGTACAATTCCGCGATTTCTGTGTCGATTTCTTGGACACGAGACATCGGTTCGACGAGGAGAGACCGAATTTGGGGAACTTCGTCATCGCGAGCAAGATAATTAGTACCCAGTTTCGACTGAAAAGGTGAGTACATTGGGCTTTTCTAGCAATCGCTTAGGAGGATGTGGTTGACGTTGCAGCGGTTCGAGTGGCAAGCTCGGATTCGGAAGGATGCGGTAAAAGAGAGGAAAACTTCAAGTTGGGTTAGGGTCAGCGACTTTCTTCCTGCGTTGACCTTAGTGTTGGCTGTTCACTCTGCTATCCTGCCTCCCGCTGGACATGTACTCCCCCTTCGCTGACCACTTCGGCACCAACTACGTTCTAACCGACGAAGAGATTACTCAGACTCAACTCGACCTCGTCTCGTACACAGAACGTTAACAGTTACCAGTAGATCAACTGGATGCGTGTATTCGCGAGCTATCCGAAAAGCGAGAGAAACTCCAGGCTTTCATAATCTTAACGCTCAAAAGGCGTTGATATCATATCCTCGCTGTCTTCATACAGATCTCCTCGAAAATATATTCTTGGCTTGTCTTCCAGCGGGTGGAATCTCTGTGATACGTCGAAACTCTGTGATGAGTGCCCATGTAGCTCCGTTGCTCCTCTGCCGGATCTGTAGCGCATGGAGAAAAGCTGCAATGTCTATGCGGAGGCCTTGGGCGTCTCTCCGTATCCCCGTCGATTTTATTCCGGCCGACCGGGTGTTCATTGTACTAAATTTCAGAGCGATAGAACAGGGATACACACACGCCTCGACAAATATCAAATGACTCGGGCGTACATGAGAGCGAACAGAATTGCAAGTAGCATGAGCAGAGTCCACCAGATAAGATCCATTAGTGTACTTCGCATGCTCAATCTTATGTCGACCAGTTTGCTCACGATACTCGTCAAGCTGCCTTGGGATTCGAACCCTTTCGCTGCTTCTCCTGCGGCGGCGGTTCCAGAGTTGTCCATGTCATTCAGCTCTTCGAAACTTGGCTGGTCGGCGCCGTCTCCTGGTGCAATGAATATTGGCGAAAGATTGCCCTCCAATTTCTTCATGGCGACTGTGGTGTCAAGGGCTTCTTTGAATTCCGGGTCTCCTGCATCGTTCCCCTCATCTGCTTCGGCACCATTCATGTTCGCTAGACCTTCGAGAGCAGCGTGATACTCCTCCACCTCTCGATCCCACCAATTAAAATCACCATATTCATCTACGTCCACTTCTTGTATACATAACCACTCCGGTTCAGGGGGCAGTGAGGCGAATTTTAGTCTAGCCGCCGCCGCCTCAGCGGTTGCAGTGGAGGCATCACTAGTTTCACCTCTCCTTGTCAAGAAGCCAGCAAGCTCGTCCAAGGCCTCAGCGAAATGTGGAAGGAAGTACGTCTCCGGGTCGACCACCTTGCGCAAAATGTCAACGGCTTCTTCGGAGGCGGCGGTAGCCTCATCTTCACGTCCAAGCAATCCTAGAATGGAGGCAAGATGTCGTAGGCTGCGGGCAAGAGTAGGAAAATGTCTTGGGGCTGGCGCAACTAGTTCGCGATATAATCCCGTCGCTCGTCGTCAAAAGAGCTTCTTCGCTGTCATCGACAGCCAGTAATCGCAGAGACAGTGCAAAGAACGCGTTTCCTCCCAACTCTCCACCTCGGATTGGGTAGATGAAACATCTCCCCATGTACTCCGAGTATTCGTTGTATAGTGAAACTGCCTTCTGGGCAGACTCAAGAGCTTCATCTGTCCTTCCGACTGTGGCTAGGCAATTAGAGTGAGTGGTCAGGGAGTGAATCTGCACGCATATCATTAGTTCTTCCGGCGCCTCTTCAGTTTTTAGGTCCTGGCACGCCGTTACGGCCATTTTAGCGTGCTCAAGTGCTTTTGCAGGCCTTCCTATCAGTTCCCAAGCCCAGGCGAGTTGCGGAAGAAGAAAATAGAGCAGCCTGAGCAGGATATCGAAAGTTGGCCTTTCAGGGCAGAATTTTCGAATACGGTCCGCCACTCCCGTCCTCACAAGTTGTAGAGCTTCCTTGTGCCGTCCTACTCGTTGAAGTATCTGTGCCTTTATCACCAATAGAGATAAATCCTCCGAACCCGAAGCAAGGTCACCAAACATCAACCCCTTCTGTTTGACAAGATCGATGGCCTCGGGAAAGCGTGCTGCGTCATGAAGAAGTACAACCCACAGCTCCAGAAAATCCTGTAGCCACACCACAGCGTGTGGGTGGGCATCAGATTGAGATGCCAAATACACCGCAACCACCTGACAAATTGAGATTCCCTCGTCGACTACCCCTAGCCTCGCGGCGTGTTCACATACACCGGAAATCTGCAGCAAGATGGATTTGCCACTCTCCAAATTTCAACGTGTCAAAAACTGCATGGAAGCTTTTGCCTTTGACAGCTTGTACCAATATTCGCAGTAGAGTGACGTAGTCGGCTGGCAATAGGCGCGGAAGGACTGCACAGGCGATGCGTAGAACCCAATTTAGGACAAATTTGTTGCAGACCCGACTCTGTACCACGACTCGAAGCGTCTTGGCGGCCTGAGGAAAGTGGGCCACAAGAATATTTTGGATCAAGGCCTGGTTGCGACACTGCCACTGTGCCCCAGCAAAGAATAACCGCATCACGTCCGCCAATAAACTCGAGTCGATCGGAATGGGCCTGGTAACGTCTATTGCAAGTGGTGCGGTTCGATATGTGGGTTTCAGAAAGAGGCGAATCTGTTCCGTGGGATGATAGGAATTCGGTTGCTGTGAAAAATAGGTAAAGGCATGAAGAACGTGAAGAAATTCAGATGAATATTGCTTCTGGTTGGTACAAGCCAGGTTGCGGAATAGTTCTACGCAATCTGCAAGCATGAAAAACGAAAGGTGACCGGCTTCCGCCACGGTGCAGATGACCTCTAAGAAAAAGTCGATATAGTGTCCCGAAAGAGGACAATAACGGAAGATCAGTGGACTGCATGCAGTCCGGGAAGCTTCCAGGAGAGCCTCGTATGAATCTAGAGGAAGATCCAGAGAAGACAGAGTTTGTGCAAGGACGAAGAGGGCATCACAATATTTCTTTGTAGTGTACTGCTCGTCGGCTGTCAATGGTACTCCTCTTGAGACTATAGACAGAGCTTCTACCATTGGACGAGCAAATGCTACAGCATCTTGGGCTGCGGACAACATGAGTTTGTCGTCCTTTGCGAGAAGATTCTTTGCGTGCATGATCATGGAACGCAAGTGGCCGTTCCGGTTGACCTCCTGAGTCCGTAGGTGCGATATTTCAACCCAGAGTGCCAGGGACTGCTGACTAAACCCAATGGCTGCGTCGAGCTCGCTTTGACGGCGATGTGCTCGGGAAATCTCGCCCAGCGTATCCGCAATGTGCGGTAAGGTCCCAGTATCACGGCCCCTCTTCATCATATAACGAAGGAGGTCGATTTCGAAGTGACCCCAAATGATTATTTGTGAATGCATTTCAGCGAAATTGAAACACGCCGGAAGGTCATCCATCGCCTTTATTAGCAAGTCCATTAACGATGCATGATCCCGAGAATGGATTGCGACAATGATTCCGAGAATGTGGAATAGTGCATGCGAAGGCGTAGTGGTTAGGGAGGGTTCGATAAAGCCGAAAGAGATTGCGTCGCAGTTCCAGCCTCGAGAGGGGGTTTGGAGGGGCAAATCTTCACAACCAAGCAAAGGTTTGACCAAGTTTATTAGTGATCTCAATTGCGCAGACATATATTGATATTCCAAGCTTTGAAAAGAGCAATCCTTGTTGAGATGAGCTTCAATCGATTAGTATTTCGACACACTTACAGCTGATATGTTCTTGACGGTTTCACTCAATTTATGCTGCCCAAATTCGGACTCCAGCATGAAACGTGCCATCAACCCTTCTAGACGACGAGTTTTCGCCTGATTTTCTACGTTGTCTACAATGAGTCTTTGTTCGATACGCAGAGTTGTATGCGCAATCTCGACTGCTACGTGTTCGGTACGAGCAGCTGAGAAGGCCTGCATACAGGGTACCACAATGAGTGAGCCTGTGCATCCATGAATAGAAGTACCTCACGGTGAATTGGCTTAAGCATTTGTTCGCGTGTTCTCGCAGTCGAGCTATTTTCTTTTCTAAATCATCGCGCTTTCTCCAAGCCTTCAAATGAGACGGGATGCCTCGAAGACCAGGAAGCTGTATTGGAGAGATCCCGAGGCATTTGGAATGCACATATAGCATCTCGCTGATTCGGCACGGTGAGAAACACAAATTACCGCCGGTTTTCAAAGGAACCTTACACCTTCAGATTTTCTAGGGCCCCCAACAACTCCGGCCCACGAAAAGCGCCTTCCTTGCCGTGGGTGAGACGTGCGAGGTCGCACAGAGTGCGCACAATGTCCTGTGTAAGCTCTCTGAATTGGCGTCGGTTTTCGCCGACCTGCGACATATTCAGTGCACGCTGACAGCATCAGGAGCTGACATACCTTTTCTATAGAGCTGCGAATGCCTTCACCTAATTCTATGAGGTCTTTGATGAAGGTGGCGAGAAGTAATGATAGTGGAGGTGATGGTCAACGGGTCGAGCATTATCGGAAAGCTTTCAGACACCACAGGCGGAAGAGACAGAAAATGCGGGAAGAAAGAGGAACATAGAGATTTAATTACACTCGTATTTCATAGCCTGAGGCGGCAAATGGTCACAGCTTTAAATTTGAGCGGCGTGAAAGCGCCACCGCACCGAGTGCAATTTAACATTCAAAAGTACGCGTCGTGACGCACAGATATCAGGTGTTGTGTCGGAAATTTGTTCCAATCCAATCCCAATTTGTGCGTTGCAAAAGTAGATTTCAGCGCCGGTCGTGGCGCTACACGGAAGAAATTATGCAGCATCAGAGCTGACGACGAACAAACACTCACTCACGAATACTGCGTTCAGCGGCTGGGGCATGTTGATAGCCTTGAAGCCGAACAGAGAAGTAGCGAAGTGCCAGTGAACGCTCATTGACAAATGTTCATCGATATACTGCCACCGATTCGGCATTCAATGAGACCTGCGGCATTCGAAGCCTTTAATAACCGCGAAATCGTGGACCACTGGCAGCGGGTTGACTTCTTTGTCTAACCCAACTCGGAGGCTGAGTGACCGCCTGCCCGCCGGCTGCGACTCTGAGGCGGAATGCGAAGTCCACTTGGGTCGCCATTTCACCAGTTGGTTCTGCGTCGCGCATCGGCGGCGCCGCCCGCCACTCAAGATCCAACACAGTCACTTTGGGAGTTGAGAGATTGTTCCTCTCGCGGGCGTGCAATCGTGTCAACGTGTTGTCGCCAGAAAAAAGACAAGATGAAAACATGGCAGTAACCCAGCAGAGTAATCACATTCAGGCTGGCGAGATCATGGTAAGACGCAACTAGTATGTGTGCTCCCAAAACAACCCTAACCCAAGGCTGGGTTCGCGAATCACACGACTGTTCCACCGGCTAATGGCTTCTACTCTCCGGACTCTCTTGTGCTCGACGTACGCTGCTTCAACTCAAGGAAATCGATAGTTAAAGCATGAAGCGGCCTGTTCGAATCGGCGGTATGCATGGACTGTGCGACAACCTCGCGAAACCAACTCTCCATCCGCAGGAGTTTCTGGCGCGTCGTCTGACAGAGGAGTCGGTTTCGCGCAGCTTGCATCTGCGTTTCCGGACGATCCTGTCGACGTGCTCATCGGTGATTTTATGTCTGAGGCCAACATGACTTCTCTGGGTGCACGCAAAGCCGATGGAAAGTCCAAAGGAGCCTATGAACCCAGCTTCACTGGTGCTTTGACGCCTGCTCTGGTGGACATTGCAAAGTATGGAATCAAGGTTGGTTTTGTAGCGTAAGTATTTCATGCATCGTAGATAATTTCGCGAACAGGTTGTAGTCAATGCAGGCGCCGCAGATACACAATTGCTGCACCAAATCATAGTGAACCTTGTACAGAAGCAGGGTCTGTCTCTGACAGTCGCGTGGATCTCTGGCGACGAAGTACTCCCTGTCATTCTGGAACGCGCAAAGTCAGACCCTAAAGCATTTGCCAACGTCTACAACGGTGAACGGCTTTCCTCTTGGTCTTTCAAACCTCTTTACGCCCAAGCATATCTGGGTGGCCTGGGAATCGCTGCCGCGCTCCAGAATGGCGCAGACATCGTCCTATGCGGGCGCGTATCCGATGCCTCTCTCGTAATCGGCGCCGCTGCGTGGTGGCATTCCTGGGACCGTAGGCACTTACCTCAGCTCGCAAACGCGCTTGTGGCAGGACATTTGATTGAGTGCTCGACGTATATCACTGGAGGAAATTTTACCGGGTTTAAACAACTTGAGAAAGGAGGCCGATGGCTCGACCTGGGTTTTCCCATTGCAGAGATTGGTGCCGGTGGCGAAGTGGTGATCACGAAGGAGAAGGGACACGGCGGAATGGTGACTGTGGAGACATGCACGTCCCAGCTTCTCTACGAGATTCAAGGACCCTGGTACTTCAACTCCGATGTAAGTGCTGTCATATTACAGCTTTCTTTGAGCACCTCACATGCTTCATACAGGTCACCGCCATCCTCAACGACATTCGCTTTACACAGATCGACACAAACCGTGTATCTGTAACCGGCATTGCTTGCGCTCCACCACCGGCAACAACCAAGGTCGGAATCACAGCACATGGCGGCTTTCAAGCCGAGGTGCTCTACTTCGTCGTCGGACTCGATATCCCCTACAAAGCACGCATGTTTGAGCAACAAGTCCGCCACGCTCTCCGCGCCCACATTCCCTCCTTCAGCCACCTCTCCTTCCAGCTTCTCGGTGGCTCCGCACAGAACCCACACACCCAGGCAGCCGCCACTGCCGTCCTCCGCATCGTCGCACAAGCCCGCACCGCCGCCGCCATCGGGCCAAACAAATTCCTCCGCCCGCTCGTCGACCTCGTCATGTCCTCGTATCCGGGCGGGACGTTCCACCTCGACGGGCGCATGGGCGCCCCTCGCCCGGTGTACGAGTATTTCGTCACGAAGCTGGAGCAGACGGAGGTGCGGCATGCAGCGCATATGCACGATGGGCGGGTCATGGAGGTGCCGCCGCCGACTGTGACGCGGGTGTTTGATCGAAGGCAGCCTTCGGATCCCGGTGTGAGTTTGACAGAGGGTCAGTTTGGTGAGACGACGCGTGCGCCGCTGGGGATGATCGCGCATGCGCGTTCAGGGGATAAGGGCTCCGATTCGAACGTTGGGTTCTTTGTGTCTGACCCCGAACAATACGAGTGGCTGCGGAGACTGCTCACTGTCACCACAATGAAGGAGCTATTGGGTGGGGAGTACAACGGGAAGGAGATCGTGAGTCCTCGTTTGCGTTCTCTCTATGCACGTTTGATCCTCATTTTTCGTCCAACAGGATCGATTCGAGCTCCCTAATATCTATGCGGTGCATTTCCTCCTTCATGAACATCTGGATCGTGGAGTGAGCTGCACCACCACGGTTGATTTTCTAGGAAAGAACGTTGCCGAATTTTTGAGGGCACGCGAAGTCGATATTCCTCGGAAATTCCTAAGGAACAGGAGAGACGGAGGAAAATTGTGACTCGCAAATTCGCTTTCGTTTGGTTTGTTGTTGAGCATGAAGTGTACACTATGTTCTGTATATCAACCCCTGTTACCCTCTTCCTATCGTGTGTCGTATCCAGTTTGTAAACTGACTTTCGCTGACAACACCCCCTACTCCACTTTCAAGATTCGTGTATTATGTTTCAAGTCGCTGACCGAGTAAACTAATATCTTCTGGCCCTGTCCGGCAACAGCCTCCTACGACCACTCCTGGCCAGCAGGACCCCGACTGCACTTTCGCAACAATATCGCGAATCCGCTCCGCCCAAAAGCCCTTCGTATCGCCAACTACCCAAGTCTGCGAAATGGGATCATACTTGTCGCCTCCGTTCGGATACACCACCAGCCAGGACCTTTCCTCGGGCAAAGGAAACTCAGTTGCCACCACGTCTTCCATCTCCGCAAGAATATTTGGAATCTCCTCTACCGCCGTGCAGTTAATGCCCAGTGCGGAGGGAACGGGGAGGGTTATTGACAAGTCGGCGGGATTTCGGGCCACCGCTGCTTCGACGACCGAGCGTACTGGTACATCGGTTTCCGGGAAACTGCCGTTTGGAAATACGCAGCTTATCCACCAAGGTTTAGGCTTGACGGACTGCTTTTCGAGCTCCGCCATGGCCTTGCGGATGGCGTAAATTTCGCGCAACAGAGGTACCGTCTCAAACGCGATGAAATCTATCGCATCCCATACCGCCTTATCCTCTGCGAATATAGTCAGTCGTTCGAGATGAAATTGCGTGAGCGCCTCGATGGCTGCGTCTTCTTTCCTCCGCCCTTCCTCGTCTTTAGCGAAGACATTGCAATTAGAGTTATCATGTGTATATCCTCGAGGGCCGAATGGAGGGGGATAAAAACCGTCGAATTCCTGTGCTGGTGAGAGCCCTGCACCAAAAGGACCTAATGAGAGAGCAATTTTGGGTCCCGAATCGGGCTTCTCGGGCGCCGTATTGGTGGCGGCGCTTTCCGCCTGAAAACGAATTCGCGCCTCATCAGCGAGCCACACGCATTTCCGCATGGTCTCTACAGCCTCGTCGGCAGCATATCCAGCTTTGTGGAACGTGGATGGGGAGCATTGATACCTAGGCTTAGAAATCGATACCATGCATGCTTGCCAAGAATACGATTCGCGAATTCATACGTTGCTGTAAGGATGACCTGAGCACCCGCGCGCAGAAACGCCAGATGCGCGTCAATGAGAGCTTCGGGATGCTCGATAGCAGCTTTTGCTGACCAAAGAGGCGTGTGGGAGATGTCGAAAGCGTTCTCCAAGGTGGTACCCTGAAATGGATTCCGTCAAACTGATATTCGACCGGTCTGTGCCTATACGTCTGTACTCACCAAGCCTCCATCCAGCAACTTCGCTCTCGAAACGCTTCCCGAGGTGCGGGCGTAAAGAGGAAGCCAGCTTGACATGTGTAGTGTGAATGAATGATAACGCAAGAGGTAGATGCAGGGACAAATTATTGTCAACTGTTAAGATAAAATTACATGTCCAATGTCGCCGATATCGGAATACGTTAATGTACAAAACGAGGTCTAGCTTTTTTAGAATGAAAGTGGTGTAGCGTACTGAATTTCTAGAGGAAAAGTTCACTGATCGTGGTATCTCTCGTCGTGCAGATTTGGGTTGCTCATATCGTATTCGTTGTTCCACCCGCCCTTCCCTTGCCTGTACTCAGCCTCCTGCTGGTACTGCTTCTTGATGAACATCAATCCGACAGCGTACAGGACCGGTATTATCTAAAGACAGACGAAACGCCAGACAGCGATCAGCAACAAAGACGGGTAACGGGAGTATGAGAGACGCAACTATAACCCATACCATCCAAAGAATATTTATTCCCGATGGTAGCGATCCCAGTCCGGTGTAATTCGGCCACTCATCGCGGTAACCTGTGCGGATCTGGTACATGGAAAGACCGATGATAGCCAGTCCGAAGACGGCGTGGAAGTAATTTTGAGGAGGACGGCCCTTTCCATTCTTGGGTTTAACGAAGTGGATTACTGCGCCGATGATGCACTGGACCAAGTATAGGGCAAAGAGGACGATGCCAGTTTTCTACAAATGCACGTCAGAGAACGCTTGTTGATAGACCTGGTTCTTAGCTTACCTTGTGGTCGTCCATGATTTTGTAACCATAGGGCCCAGCTGCCTTGAAACCAAGGACGATACCAATGAGGATTACCGGTCCAGCTATACCGTGATCGTCAGAGAAAGGCGAGCATCCTCGGAAGAGTACATACAAAGACCGAACTGTGCAATCCAATGTCCCGTAAACCATGAAGGAGTGAATGTGCGCAAGTAGCGAGCGAGGAGGGCACCGATAGGCAGCAAAAGTGCGAATCCAATAACACAGAATACGGCGTGTGCGATAACCATGCGCTGAAACGGCGTCAGAGGTATGTCGTCCGTCACGCCGCCCGAAGAGTCATCGCCAGAATTGGTTCCGCCAGTGGGCAATGGGGCTCCACTGGAATCGGTTGAGGAAGCGGCCAATGACTTCGTAAGGTCAAGGGAAATAACTCCCATGTCCAGATGCTGCACAATAGTCGCAGCGGGGTCGGACGAGCCAGGGTTGGTGGTGCTGAAGGCGAATATGAGTGATTGTCTAGTGTCGCTATTGGCCTTGCTGTAATTTAACATTGGAGCATGTGCGAAGAACAGGAGAACTCACTGGGATGGTATAGACAAAGGCAGAGTTTCCTGAAGTCTGAATAGAACGCGTCAATTAGTATAACAATTAGTTGAAGGATCCAGCTGACGGTGCTCAGTGTGTCTGATTTTGTTGCTACTCGAGGAGGGTTGGCTGCCACAGATGGTGGAACTTCACCAGGTGCTGATCGTTGGGAAATGGTCACAGTGCCATCCGAGTTCCCCCACATTATCACCATTGGCGAGCCGGCCATTTGGGTACCGAATCCCCTACAGCGGGGTTTCAGCGAGAGGGTAATAAAAATAAGAGAGGAATACTCACATCCCCATCCACCCAACGGTGCGTTTACCAGTGCCCGACATCGTATCTGCGGGTTGTCATTTAGCGAGAGAGTTACTCGGAGTTTGACGACGCACATTGCACTGTTGAGCCATTGACCACAGCGGAAATACACATGTTCTGCGTCTGAATCAGTCTTTGCACCTCCAGTCACTATCGTACAACATACAACGGTGCATTTTGAATCCCCCGTCGCGTCTCGCTTGGAAAATTCCTGCCACGCTGGTTAACTTCGAGAAAGCCAACGCCGAAGCGAGTAACGAACAGTCAATCCTTGACCGAAAGCTGACCCAGAAACTAAAGCAACAAGAGAAAGAATTGGGAGAAAAGGATGGACCATGGTGAAGGCAGACTTGGCTGGCTAAACCGCATCCGTTTCATTTTATATCCGTTGCTAGCAATCTCGGGATCCCCATTCGGATGAGGTGGAAAGGTACGGTGATTTTCCCGACACGAGATCGTGACAGGCGAGATGATCGAGGTCTTCATATCAGCCTGATCCGTGCTATTCAATCCTAGGCTTGCCATTGGCTCTGCGCCTACCAGCTTGCTGCGGAGAATATTTGGGTAAGTAGAGGACAGTATTGGTAGCTACTGCAGTGCAACGGTAAAATTATACGTTAGGCAGAACGAGGCGTAAGACCGGAATGTCATACCTCTGGAAGCAATTAATTTGAAAAGAATGCATCTGCTCCCGACTTGCAGGTGTCCATGCGTTCAACTACCTACCGACGCCTTCGAGGACGGTATGGCCTCACTCCACTTGCTGGGCACTACAGCTTATATACCAAAGTAAGGGCATCATGCACGCGCCGTGACTGGCACGTACATACGTTCTCCACACAAGAGACCCTTGCGTGGCAGCAGGGCAATGACCGGAAGTTATCCGAACACATCCAGTCGCCCAGAAATCGGAATAGTCAGAGGGCCAGAATCTTGACTATGAATTGGGCTGGGCAGATGAAAGCTGTACAATGTTACGATGTCGCCAGGTTCCAGAGATAGATAGCCGCCGAAGTTACGCCTCTCCGATGACAGGACTTCATCCTTCCGCTTAGACAAAGGCGCGGAATAAGGGTCGGAAGATGCTGCACTGCCAGTTATCAAACTCGATGTTCTCTTGGAGATTTTGAGAGCATTTCTCCCGTTTTTCCGTTCGCCCAAAAGAAAGTAGCAGACACGCTGAATTCAGTAGACCGAAGTATTGTTCGGTATCAGAACTAGGCAAATACAGGGAGTAAGTTAACCCTCTCAAAGAATGTATACATACGTTGACCGCGTACAAGGGGGCCCAAATGTACATGGCCATGGACGAAGAAGAATAGCGTTGTCGTGTTCAACGAGTAACTTTTCTCCGTATACCGTTGTTGGCTCGACCACCACCACCACCTCCGCCCCCACCGCCCCCGCCAGCATCATCCATGATGATACGGTCGAGCAACGACACAGGTCCCTTCGCTGGCGGCAGCTGTTGCGGCGCACCAGACGCTTTCGCAGCACCCTTGATACTATATCCGCCTTGAGGAATCGCCGCAGTCATCTGCGCTGCAGAAGGGGAACTCTGCTGCCCAGTGCGTCCACCGACTCGCTGCACATTTACTCGTTGGTGCTGGTCGAAGTTCGGTGTTGATGATGACGATCCCATACGGCTGAGAAGCGAGGGTGGTTCATCGCTGTCCGTTCGAGCCCGTTTCGATGGTCGAGGCGAGCTGTCGGAGCCAAGGCTATGCCTGGGTGTGCTGCGTTCATTCAAGCTAGACGTTGATGCTGCGGGGGCAATATCGCGGTGAGGTGCGGGCTGTCGCATCGAGGAAACTGCCATGAGTCGCCGACCGAACGGAGGAGTATTTTGCGCCGCGGGCTTCGATGGAATTCCTGCCGGTTGAGACTTGCTCTTGTCTAACCCGTTTGATGGGGCTTGGCCAGGGGCGACTAAAGACTGCTCAAACAGAGAATAGATGTCGGACACAACGGTTAGAAACTAAAAGCAGCCCACTGCGAACCCTAATTAGTTCTTGTATGTCTTGATATTGCTGGCACTTTGTCCGAAGGGTGTCTAGAGGGCCACGGAAATTCGCTGGAACCATCAACCCGTGTTGTTTGTACTGTGATAATTCAAGCTTGGCCCTGCTAATTGGAAGATAAAAGACACTCACAAGCAGACATGATTCCAAAATAGCCTTGCATGCCTTCTGTGATCGGGTGTCCGAGAAATCTGTTTTTGCTAAACACTACACTGATTTAGCTCATCACTGTCGTCGAGTTCCACGATGGGAACACACCTCAAATACGTTGGGTGACGCTGCAACTGCTTGATTCCGCAGCATGGAGAACTGAGGTGAATTATCCGGTTTCACACTTTTTTCACACGCAGCGAGAGTTTCAGCCATATTCCAGATCACATAGAGCTGGTCTTCTGGAGAAAACTTTTGTAAAGTTCCTTTACCAAGATAGGGCTGATAGAAACGCAGGAGATCCATCGGTGACCCGAGAGACTTTTCGAGAGCGACGTAGGACATGAGATCCATATAGAAGCGGGTTGTCGTCAATGCCGATTGTTTCGTCGTTTCTTCCTTCAGGGAAAGGTGCGCTTTGTCGATGAGTGTCGCGAGGAGGGTATGACCACGGGCAGGTCCTGGATGGAAAGAACGGAGCTGCAAGAGAACCTGCTTGACGACAATGTCAGTATCTGCCGGCCCTAGGACTGAAATCGCCTGGGAAAAATAGATCAAGTTATAAAGCTTGGATTGCGGAGCGCGAAGGACCGACCGAGAGTAGACCTCCAACAAGGACTTCTTCTGCTGGGCTTTCGGGGAGAGCATGGCGCTCCACGATTGCTTTTTTAGCTTCCCCTGTAAGAAAGGCTAAAACGAGGGTTCGCAGACGATCCCGCATATACAGTTCGTCTGCGTCAACCATAGTTTCGTCCGCAGGCATTATTTGATCGCAAAGTACGCCGAAAGTAACACACGGATCGAGGTCCAAATGAGCTAACAGAGCTTGTTTCACGACAGCCACTTCATCCGGCTCGTCTGGTCAAGCAAGATGACAGACAACATTAGAAAGGCCGAGATGAATGAACATAAGAATCAACGCACCACTCTGCAGCAGCTGTAATAACACGTCTGTGTTCCTTTTTATCCATTTATTCGCCGCTTTGGAAACTGCTGTGATCGCGTCGTATCCCTCCTTTCGCACCTGCACCAAAGATAAGACCGGATACCAGAATTAACGTTCAGTATGACGCCCCTGCTTTTGCTGGTCTTCACAGAGGTCATATATGGCGTTGATAGCATTCTCTTCCTGGTCCGGAAAATCATTGAACAAATTTGGAATATTGTTTGCCGCAAGGATCTTCAGAGAAGTTTTTTGCGTGTGGGTCAAATCGATAAGCTTGTTCAGGGTCTTCCGCCGCTTCAAGAACCCATTAAAGAGAGATCCTGGCCACAAGCATCCCAATGCACCCACCAAGTCACCGGATTTATCGCGACTGGCGCTGGCCTGTCGTATGAGATCTAGGGAAATGAGATACGCTCGAAAACACCACAGAGTGCACAAACCGCGAATCTCCCGGTCTTCCCGAGCATTATAATCCATAACCCGATGAATGGTGGAGGAAGAGCCCAAGTTTCGCTGTGGGGGCTAACAGCTTCCGAGAAAAACACGACAAAATAAGCCGAGAAAAGCCAAAAGCTACAAAATTGAAAAGTCTATCCTGAAAATTGCAGTGGGTATGAAACATGCGTATGGTAAGAGTATCTAATGGTACGAGTATCTAATGCGAGGAACGCAAACTAAACAGAGCTGCTAGCACCCGCCGAAACGAACAAAGCCTCAAACTCCTCCGGGGTCTGCCCAATCACGCCAAACGCATTCTGCAGTGTACGCCCGAGATTCTCCAGCTCGACCGTCACTCCTTTCATCGTGAGCGCGTAGGCGAAGAAGAGAAGCTGCCGGGATCCTTTGACTTCGCGGTTCCGCACAACATCGAGTTTCCTAATGGCGGCGACCTGTTGATGAAACCGTGAATATCTGGTGAACATGCACAACAACATATGGACACATACCAAGCGTTGGCGTGAAGCCTCGGCAGGAGGCAGATAAGGAGGCAGCGGTGCCTTTAGACGGAACGCAGATGCAAGTGTCGAGAAACTGAGAATGATATTCCCAACCATCTCCCGGCGCTCCTTATTGACGGGGAGGATGAAGTCGTTCCGGACAGACTATAAACGCCCCAGTCAGGACGGTTCATGCGGATCGAAAGCGAGTAGCATACAGTATACCATTCCTCTCGCGTAGTGACACACCGCATGCTATGCAGCTTATCCAGAATCGTCTGGAAACTGGTCAAAATACCACGGTACAGCTGCACGGGGAACGGCCCCTTCAGACGCGGCTCGTGTTGTGTCTGCGCAAGAAGCCCTTGCAGTTCTATCAACTTGATTTGCAAGTGCAGCTCCCTGAACCCCTGCCTCAGCATGCGCCTCAGTTGATGCAGAAGGTGCTCACATTGCCATGAACTCCTTGATAGAGTTGCTCAACTTCTTTTCAGGTGTTAACGCTCCGGTTTCATTTTCGGGTCCTTCATAGTCCTCCACGCCGTCAGTCAAGTCGGGCGCATACGAATTCGAGGTGACCAGACGAGTGTAAAGCCAGCCGATATTCAAGCAGAATCTAGCAGACTTGAGAAGGTATATTGAGAGTAAAACGATCCACTCAACTCGCCAAGCGCCTTACTGAGCTCCCGTCTGGCTTCAGCCGGCCACCAAAACCTCGACACCAAAGCGGCATACACCACTCCAACCGTGACAGCGATGGCGCGTCGGAAAGCTATGTCCACAGCTGAAATATCTTTCTCTCGTAGATTATAGCTGCTCATACGATCAACGAATAGAAGCTGACGCTGGGGAGCGACACTCACCAATACAAACAGGTCAGGTTATACGTGAGCAGGACGAAACGGGCTGCTGAGATGTAGGCTGGCTTTGCTACGATATAGTAGAAACAAGGGATAGAAAAAAAGACACCGAAGATGCAAAGCACAACGGCATCGTCGGGGAAGAGGGTGTACACCCCGGCAGCTACTCCTGCTCCTAGACTGCGTTCCGTGAGTTGGCAATCTTGATAAACAGGAAATGAATTCATACAGCGTCCCGAGAACACGATGAAGACTTAGGAAATTCGTCTGACATCAACTCAGCAACCTGAGAACGAGGAAAGAATTGTGAACGACTCACAGCGCCAATGGTTGGTGAGATCACAATGAAGAACTGAGTATCCCTCTGAGAAACAGTGCCAGCACATACAAAAACATGCACCCACCGAAATCAACGCCCAGTCACCCCAATACTCCACAAAATACGGCCGCGTGGTATCAAAGAACGCAGGGGCCGCCAAAAGCGCCGTCGCCATCCCCGCCTTGACCGCATACTTCGTATCGTTCTCCCCCAATCGATTCCCTGTCCGCCACATCCACTGCTTCACCTTCCCGATCCACGTCAACCGCTCGTACCCCGGCGTCTGTATCGTGTTCGGCGCATGCGGACGGACTTTCGGAAATGACGGGTGCGTGCGGCGATGTGCGGGGACTATGTATTGGGCTGAAAAGCAAGATCATCTCAGTGTGAAGAATACGGTGGATCAAGTAGTTAGAGGCCTTACAGAAGCGCCGCCTTAACCCCGCCGGTTCCCCATCTTTACGAAGGTGTCGGGACGCACGAGGACTGCTTGAGGTTGATTTCTCCCTACTCGAACAACATCGGAAGATTCGCGTCCACCAGCTAGGTCGATTTACCCGCGCATGCTCAAGACTATATATCCGATTCATCGCATCCACAAGCGACACCAGCTCTCCCGCAAACTCTTGCATAGTGAAGATGAAGCTGCATATAGGGAATCAATGCAAAAACTCAGCCAAACAGTGGTGAGAAAGCGCATACAAGTACACCAAGAAGACATGCTCATTCTCAGAACCGAGAACTTCAGTGTTCTCCGAGAGTATGCTGTCTCGCAAATCGGCAGGGAACTCAGAGGCAGCGCTACGCCGGTAGAGTCGCAAAACAGCATGATTCGAGGTGCTTTCGAACCGCACCAGCGCACGTTCGATACCATCAACGAGTTCCAAAAACTCATGCTGCTCTATGGGATTGTGCTTGCTCCGGCGCTGGGATCGCACGAATGCTTCCCGCATCCGCAGGAGGGATGAGCTACAGGTCGTCTGAAAAGAAAGATTAAGAAGACTATGGCGAATACTTGGCAACAACTGAACATACCGACAGTGCTTTCAGGGGCGGGCCAAGATCATCCACCAAGTCGCCAAACATCTCCGCAGCAGCTTTGAGCATGACCGTCTCCTCATCTTGCTCCTGTTCCTCCTCCTCCTCCTCCTCCTCTTCCATCACAACCGACACAACTTCCGCCCTCTGCTTCCCGTTCCCATTCGACGCTTTCTTGTTCTGCATCACAACACCGGCTTTGGTCAGATCATATTGCAAACGCGTCCCGCCTCGTAGTCCATTAAGATGCTGGGCCAGCCTATTCAAACTGTCCACTGCATCTTCGTACGCCCGACCAAGTCGCCCCCCGGGCGTATCTCCCTTCCCTTTGAACCACTCGCTCTGCGCCTCCTTCAGGTTCCTTTTAAGACTCGTGAAGCTACTTTGATGGTTGGCGACAGCTTTCATGAGCCGCTCCTGACTTGGCTGCTGGAGACCCTCCTCGAGAAGAAAGGCGTTGGTGAGCAGAGTCAGAAGCGTGGAGAATGAGTCGAGGGTCTTGGTCATATTGGCCTGCAGGAAGGAGGTGGCAGACTGGGGCCAAATGGCGTAGCAGACGAGATTGGAAGTCACGGAGCCGCAGATGACGATAAAGGACACTTGAAGAAGAGTCTGCAACCCTCCTTCCTTGACGAGGCTGGGAAAGGCGTTAGAGAGACTTGAATGGATGCACAAGACAACATACACGACGAAGATGATGATAGCAGTCATACTGCAAGCCGTGTTGAACGACGGACTGGCCATGTAGACCTTCATCCACGCCACGACACTCATGCCAACGCCAATCCACGCAATCACTAAGAAATCCGCCAGCCATTCCCAACCGGGTTTCCTCTCGAGCCACCAGAACATCGACATCGACGATAAACATACAAAAGCCGAATAGACCAGACCCATGAAGCAGTACAAGTCCGCCTCGACCATCGCGCCCATGGTTTTCGCGGGGTTGAAGTACACCATCCTGGGTGCAATCAGAAAGGAAGACTCGGCGAGATAGAACGACGCACACAGTCGCAACCATATGCCCACTAGGCGACGGTCGCCGCTCGCGATCTCCATAGGTCGTCAGGTCGCTGATGAAGCTCGAGAGATATGGCGAGAATGTGAAGAGAGACGCGATGAAGTATGCGATAACGCATTTAAGGATGTTGCGGTACAGTACAGGGACGGCAGGAATAGAGATCCATGGTTTAGATGGCGCCGTTTCTACAGTTCTCCGAGTAACAGTTGAGCTGGACGAGTCGGAATCATAATCCTCATCCTCTTGTGGATGGTGAACCATCAGAAAGTCGTGCGGCTGCGTAGCTTGTGTCGGAGACTGGGTTTGCATCGGCAAGTCGAGGAAAGGGTCCCCATCCTCTGTCAGGATATTTGATTTGGTGGTTTTTCTCGGTGTAGACCTCGATGTTCCACCAGTCCAGAGCTGGGCTTCGTTCTCCATGAGTTGACCAAAGACCGACCACCTGTCGTCCTTCGCGGGCGTGGTTTTGACGAACGGAGACCCTGACGCGGTACGATTCAAGGGGGGAGGTGCCCTCCGTTTTCCCGTCGAAGAAGCACTTGAGCTGAAACTACCAAACATAGAACTAGAGCTTCCGGAATCACCGGGGACGGTGCTATAGCGTAAGCTGGGTCCATTTGCGTTGTCTTCTTGCCGATCCGGGAGATCTATGGCTGTTGTAGCAGACATTCCGCATGAACAAGACCAGAGACACGAATTTGAAAGCTTTTGAACAGAAAAGAAATTCAGATGAATTTCTGGTGATTCGTAGACCTGTTTCGTCCTTCATTTCGATATAATCATTAGACGAGACATACAAGAGCTGGGCAGCGAGACAACGAAGGTCGTGGTTCGGTGCAACATAGAATTGTCACATTGTCACGCAAATGACGGACATGATCGCCAAATTCTGCTTACTCAGGCAAATATTGTCGAGTATACAAGTGTCTGACATTACATGGTAGGACGGAGAGCAAGACGTAGATGCATCAAGTTGGGTTATAAATGAGTAGAATCAAGATGTCTGCGTATAGGTTAGAGTTCAATGAATGACCTGGCGAGGTAAACCACTCCAAGGTGTGACAGGCCAATGAGTCCCTGAAGGCCCTTTTTCGGGGAAAATGGCAATATCGAAACCCTGAGCGATGTATGCTTGAACTTGAGGCGACAGGAGGTATCTTAGCTGCTCCTCATCCAATTCCTCTCGAAGCGAGATGCGAACGCGCTGTAATGGATATAGGAGTTCCTGTTCGGCGCGGGCATTCAAGAATGCCTCCAAAGTGCTCTTGCTCAAAGCTGAAGAACTCCTGACGTCGAGTTCCTGCAGTCGCGGGCAAATGGTGCGATCCATGAGATGTTGCATGAGCTGAGTCGTATCACAAGACTGGTCGCTGGATTGATTTGCACTAGGCTCGACCACAAGTCTGACAAGAGAGGGGAAAGATCGCAGAATTTCAGGAAGTGACTGTGAACCCAGTGTGTCCAACTGAACCGCAAGGTACTCGAGAAGTGGCAATTTTGCTCCGAGAGAAGCAAGTGAGAAAGGTTCGGAGCCAGCATTCGAGCTTGTTAAGGTGACTTGCAAATGGCGTAGATGAGGCATGGACAGAGAATCAGCGATGATCGTCAAATTCCACGATGGCAAGACACAGAGTGGGGTGATGATAATCTGTCTAAGCACGGTAGCACCGCCGACACTGGCATTGAACCCAAAACGATTGCTGCTTCGTCGTCGGTTTTCAGAGTGGCACAGAAGGATACGAGCCGAGAACATTTCCCGAGCAGGATAATCATATTCGATAGGGAAAGAGAGCCGCTGGTACCGCTGATACCTGAACCGGATTGAAGATCAAGTTGCGTGAGCTGCTGCCATGCTACTAGCGGGATCTCGAGCACAATGTTAAGGTCATCATGCGAAAACAGGTTGAGAGTCCGTAGGCTTGGACTATTCAACAGTTTGAGCTGCATGGCGAGAAAAGTCGATCCATGGAGTGTGAAGGACACCAAATTAGGTGCTTGATCAATTTCTCTGAGAGTTTGTACCATGTGGGGTGACGGATCGGTGAATACAACATCATGCCACCTCAGTGAATGTGTCTTCAAGGACTTGGCCAATGCTAGGAGATCATCCTCCGAGCGAAGCATCTCGCCCAACTGCCAGCGTTTTATGTTATCCCAGACGGAGAGCGACAGCGGACAGGCTGCGCCGCGCTTTAACCAGTCGTCCACAGCTGAACCGCGCGGATCTCTGGCCAGAATAAAATCGACGGGGATATGGAGAGACGCCCAAAGTCTCGGCATAGACATTGCAGCTTTTCTCCATGCACTACAGATCCGCCAGAGGAGCAACGGAGCTTCGTGGGCACTCATCACAGAGTTTCGGCGCATCACAGAGATTCCACCCGCTGGAAGACAAGCCAAGAATATATTTTCCAGGAGATCCGTATGAAGACGGCGAGGATATGATATTAACGCCTTTTGAGCGTTAATGAAAGCCTGGAGTTTCTCTCGCTTTTCGGATAGCTCGCGAATACACCCATCCAGTTGATCTAACTGTTCTGTGTGCGAAACGAGGTCTAATTGAATCTGGCTAATTTCTTCATCGGTGGGAATGTAGTTGGTGCCGAAGTGGTCTGCGAAGGGAGAGTACATGCAGATAGCAGAGTGAACAGCCAACACGAAGGTAAACTTGAGTCTTGAGGTAAACAGAGAAAGTCACTAACCCTAACCCAACCGGAAGTTTCCTTCCTTTGTTCTTTTCAGCTTTTCTCCACGACATCGTTCCAAGCTTGCCACTCGAACCGCTGCACCGTGAAGCGGGATAGAAAATCTCAATGTACTCACCTTTTCAGTCGAAACTGGGTACTAATTATCGTGCTCGCGATGACGAAGTTCCCCAAATTCGGTCTCTCCTGGTTCAACCCTTGTCCCGCATGCAGGAAATAGATACCGAAATCGCGGAATTGTACAAAGCTATTGATGCACTACGCAGCGAAAAAGCGACTCTCAGATCATATATTCGGAATCATCGCGCTCTCATAGCCCCAATCCAACGAATTCCCCCCGAGATTCTCTCTGAAATATTCGTGGCTTGTCTTCCGAAAGAGCGTAATTGCGTTATGAGTGCCACAGAATCCCCCATGCTCCTGGGTCGCGTGTGTAGCTTGTGGAGGACCCTGTCGCATTCGATCCCTCGTCTTTGGTGCCGCCTCCACATTGTGGAACCAGAGCTGAGTTCCGCGTCGACACAGGTTGTCCGCAAAGAGAAGTACGCTCAATGGGCAGAAGCTGCCAAGGATTGGCTGGAGCGGTCGGGCCAGAGTCCGCTCTCTATATCGCTAACTGGTGACGATGACGATCGCCATGCTACGGACGTCACTGCCATCTTACAGGTTCTCATTCCATTCGCATATCGTTGGCAGAATATCTCGGTACGGGCGTCCCTGGCAGCTCTGGAGTGCCTCTCGAGTATATCGGAGCAGGACGTTCCGATGCTCACGCGGCTGCATATCCAACGGGCTCCCTCCTCCCCCGATTCAGCGCAGTGGCCAGCCCTTCAATTCCTGAGCGGCCCACGTATCGCTCATTTTTCTTTGAGTGGTAGGCACGGAAACATCCCTTCGTTACCCGTACGATGGTCCCAATTGCGCTCCCTCTCCATCAGGAGTAATGGGCGTTCCGTGACTAACGAAGCAGCTATGCAAGTTCTCTCCTTGTGCCCCCGCCTCGAAGCATGCGAGCTGACCATCAGCAATCGCATCCCCCGCCCTCTCACTGGGACGATCCTTGAGCTTCCCCATCTGCGTTCGCTCACACTGGACAGCCAAGGGCCCCATTCGCTGTACGCAGTGGACGGATTGTTCAGCCGTCTCTCCTTGCCTGGTCTGCTGCATCTAGTCGTTCTCGGGCTTGGTTTGAAGACCAATGGCGCAGCTCCCTTATTAGCCACCTCCCCTTGCCTCCAAAGTCTCGAGATGAACCCTGATGTGTTCAACAAACAAACTTTCATAGGAATATTGAATGCCCTACCCTTGACCGTCCAACGAATCAAATTTTTCGGTGGACAAGGACTGCGTGAGGCCGAGTTTACCATGGATGACGATATCCTTGCAAAACTCACTCCCTCTACCTGTCCCAGCTTGCAAGAGCTCCACATCAATGACAGCAATTCCATTTCGGACCAGGCTCTGCTCGAATTCATCGTAGCCATGATGAGCGTCAGCTCTCCCACCCTCCGACTCGTAGACGTGTATTTTGTGCGGCCCAAGCAAGTGGATATCCACAGGCAGATCCAGCTGCTCTTGGATGCTGGGCTACGAGTCGAACTTGACTACGAATCGGATGATTATGAGCTGCCGGGGGCTTCCCCGTGGAAAAATCTTCCAGACGAAGATAAAGCCGAGACAGCCCAGCTTACTTCAAATATTCCCTACTCGATCTCTACTCTGTCCGAATCTTCTGACTTGCCAGCTGGTTTCGTTGAGTTGGCTAAACGCAGCAAAAGGCTGCTGCGAAAATTTGGAAAGGCATAGACAGAGATTTTAGATTCAAATACTCCATTGACTTGTCGTATCCGAGAGAATTGTGAATACCATCTAGAGATTCCACCACGAAAAATTGTATCATGATGCCGGATAGTTCAAATACTTAATCAGGAGGGATTGCTAGTGACTTGCTGAAATTTTCGTCCCGAGAATGGTAGTTTAAATTCGAGTCTCGAGGGCCTCGAGGCGAATGTTAAATACACTCAGCAGCAGTATATCGAGCCAGATCACCCAGCAGGTGCTGTGATTTTTCGCGATTGCTCTGTGGACAAGGAGCAAGGCAGGTTAGCTTGGGGTTAGGGTTACCGCTTAGAGGCTCTTACGCGAAACCACCACGGTGCTTCCTTCCACAGTCATGGAATCGCGGTTTACTCATCGCTTTGGCACCAATTATGTTCCTACCGACGAAGAAATTGAAGAGATCAGAGCTGATCTTCTCTGGCGGACCGAAGAGTTAGCCCGAATTGACGAACAAATTCGGGAGCTCCACGAGCAGCGAGATAAACTCCAGGCATACATTGAACCGCGCAAGGCCTTGATATCTCATCCTCGACGTCTGCCTCTTGACCTTCTCGAGACGATATTTCTTGCGTGCCTTCCGACGGGTAGAAATGCTGTGATGAGCGCGCAGGAAGCTCCCTTACTCCTTTGCAGAATTTGCAGCGCATGGCGGATAGCTGCGCTCTCTATGCCCAGACTGTGGGCGTCCTTGCATATCCCCACGGAGTTCATTGTTGCCAAACCAAACATACGCCGTCCTGCCGTCGAGCAATGGCTGACCCGAGCAGCTGCTTCTGCTCTGCATCTGTCTCTTTGTGATATGTTGACACCATGGCAAGAGCCAATGCCTTCGACAGATCAAGTTGCAGCATTATTCGAGTCTGTTGCAAAATTTTCCCCAGGGTGGCAGAATCTGGAGTGCACCTGGATAACCGACGTAACAGCTCGAGCGCTTGCAGGAATACATACACCGCGCTTGGAGTCGTTTACATTCACAGCAGGAGAACTCACCTATCTTTCGCACTTCGGCCAACTTCTCAATAGTCCCCGCTTACGAGCAGTCTCCCTGTCTTCATCGGAGCTACCTTTTGTGCCGACTCTCCCAATTGCGTGGCACCAGCTGACCACTCTCGTCGTTCAGTGTCCCCGAGACGGCCCCTCCTCTTCGATATCCCTGGGCGATATCATCTCCCTCCTCCAGAAGTGCCCCCAGCTCGTGTCATTCCAAGTTACACCCACATTGAACGATTTTCTGTTTGATTATCAGTCATTGTCAGTCACAATGTCTTTTTTGGAAGAATTTTTTGTCGTCCCTCCACAATTGCTTTTTCAAGGCTGGTACCTGGCCTGCATCATACACTGTGTTTCGATGCCAAAGCTCCGCCGCCTTCACTTCCCCCTAGTAGAGAACGTCGGATCTGAATCTGATCAATTTTCTCTTGCCTCCGTCGGAGAAAAATATCCTCTCATTGAAGATCTTGCGATGCATTCAGGCCCGCCCAATTCCCCCGCGCCGCTAAATGTTTTGCATTCTTTTCCGGCTCTCACAAGACTCGTAGTCAATGCTTGTCACATCATTCCAGAAGAGAACGATGCGTGGGGCAACATCTGGGAGTCCCAAAGGAATCTGTGTGGCACAGCCCGGCTCATAGAAACCCTTCTCGACACCACCGTGTGTCCTCGTCTACAGGAGCTCGAAATCATGGAGGCCAGAAATTTGGACAAACGCATCCTAGTTACATTTCTCTCAGCTCGGGTGCAGGTGGAGTCTGCCTGCCAGTTACGTAGCCTCAGCATCTCATTCCAAACTGCATGGAGCGAACCGATGATCCCGTACCTCTCCCCAACCGAGAGTGAACACTATGGATCACTGGGTTTGACCATCTCCTTCTTTCCGCGTACTCTACAAAAGCCCCAATATGCTCGTTTCAGCTCTCCTTGGCTGGGTTTGCCGCCGTGAAGACTGCATTATAGGAATTGTGTCTTGATTCCGTTGGTATTCGTGTATATAAGTAATGCAGTGCGGTTCCCGGTTATTCTCGAGATATATGCAGTCCACACATATGTACTGCGCGTTGAATCTGGTACAATAATTGAATGGTTTTCTCCGTATGACCGAAGGACTGCCAAAACGTGGCGGTCACTCAGCTTTAAGAAGTTTCCCAAATCAAGTCCGTAACATTGAGTACACTATGTTCGCTGCACAATAACCTATAACAGAGCTGAATAATGTATGTGTACGTGGAAGCAGGGGAAGGAGGGATACGTGGTATAGAAATCATCATCGTGTAGATAGAAGTGTAGAGTGTAAGAAGTCCCAGGTGCACCGAATACAATAGTTGAGTTTAATGCGCAGTCCTCAGAACCGCGGCTGCACCAATCTAATGCCACCCATCGACGACGACGACGGCGGAGACTCAGCCTCAGCCGTCATCGCCGACATCGCTTCCGGGCTCTCTCGCCCATCCCCATCTCGCTGCCAAAGACTCACACTCTCCTCCCTATCATCCTCCCCATTCGTCTTCGGATACCGCCTCGCCGACCGTCCCCGCCCCGACGACGTCGTCGAAATTGTGTCGAGATCCCGCATCGGCGGTGGCGGCGCGCCGTCTTCCCAGTTGGCCGAGCGCGCAGAATCAGTCACGCTGGGGAAACTCAGCAGCGTTCCGCTCTGCCTCTGCGTCGGGCTCCCCCTTACCTGCTGCTGCTGCAAATCCTCATTGAAGATGTCCCGGGAGTCTGCCCGCTTTGGCGCGGGGAACCGTCCCACTGGCGACATTGTCGGCGGCGCACTTCGCACGGCGTGTTCGTTGCTGAAGGCTTCGGGCAGCGATAACGTTTGCTGGCGCATGGTAGAGGAGCTCTGTAAAGTGAGTGGTATCGGCGGGGCATCGTCAAGGTCGGCGAGGAGCTGGTCCTGGCTCCCGTTGCGCGCGGGGCTGGGGCCCAGAGGCTCCGACTCGGTGCGGATCCGGGGCGGATAGCCGTCCGTGTCTGGCAGCGAATTCGAAGACGGCAGACCCGGTGAAAGTGCGGGTCGGTGCGTGTGGATCGCCGCATCGTCGCGTCGTGGCGTCCCGGGTCCCGTGGGGTGGTATTTGTGTACGACATCCTCGGCATCGAACTTGATGGTCGTGCGTTTTGCTATGCCCGCCACAGAGTCGCTGCGGTTACTCCGCGCGTCAAGGTCGGGCATGGGAGCGTCGTAGAGCTGATGCCGTTCTACGTTCCCACCGCCGCCGCCGCCGAGACGCGGATTCGTGGAGTTGGCGCGAGTGCGGTCGTACGGCGCCGCCGCGCCAGGCGGACGGCTCGACATGGACGCCTGCGACATGCGCCGTGCACTTCGTGCGCGAATGATACTTCCGACAGTGCCGAAGCTGCCACGGAGAGCGTCCATGCCTGGGTCTTCCACTCCGAGGACGCTCTGACAACCCCAATTCAGAATAAGATAGAAAAAATCGAAACAATGAGACTACCTTCTCTTCCATAGTTTCCGTCTGACTCCGTGCAGCTTGAAGGAGAATCGTACTTCTCCGATCAAGTTTCGAGAGTTCCGTTGGATCGACTTTGGACATCTGGAGGATTGTGATACCGACACAGATGACGAGGAAGCCCATGATGAGTGTGATGATGGATGCGACTGGCGCAGAGAGTCCTTTGAATAGGACTATAGTCGTTACAATAGAGAAAAACGTGACTGGGACAATATATTAGTCGAGAAGATCGTTCAACGTCCAAAAGGTACTCACAAATGACATAGTATGTGGGCGTAACTGAGAAAAAAGTCAGTTCGAATTTCGATGATACTTAGAGGCATGCATACCCATAGCTACGGACTAAATCAGTACCAAGTAAACCATGAACACGGAACGAACACACCAGTGTTGAATAGCGCGAGCGCAACGTTCAGATAGTACACTTCGGTGATGAGGGTGATGGCGACAAAGCCGATTAGGAAGTAGATGAACCAGTGCTTGAACTGGTTATCGCCAGCCGCCGTCGTGACGATAGCAGACCCCAAGCCGGTGGTCACACTAACACTAATCCCCCCAATCATACTGCACACAAAAATGTACCACAGCATGCTCTTCTTGCCCCAGCGCGGCGCGGCGTAGAAGATGATGACCAGAGCAGCAATGATGAGGATGCCGGCGTAGACGAGGAAGCCGACGGAGAGAAAGAGTTTCTGGAAATCTTCGATCTGGCCGACAGCCTCTTCGGAGGGACCGTTGAGGGCGATGATGACTGAGCCGAGGATGGACAGCGTGCAGCCGAGCCAGCCGAAGAATGTGAGTGTTTCTTTGAGGAAGATGGAGGATAGGATGGCGCAGACGACGACGGAGAGGGCGCCGAGGGGTGTTACAACAATCGCCTCGACGAAAGCATAGGCTGGAATCGGAAATTTAGCGATGTGAAAGAAATAAATGGCCAGGCGGAAGAAGAATACTCGGAGCATGAAGGCACACGAGCGAGACGGAAAAGAAGGGATGTAAAAAAGGCGAAGGGCGAGGGAATGCGCAGGTCCACGAAGAAGATACACTTTGCTATGGCGCTTAGACACGTCTCCCATCCTTGCTATGGCGGATTATGGGCGTTCATGAACATCAATATAGACGGCTATGGCCGTCCACGAGCCGCTGGATAGAAACCCAGACATGAATCAAGGAGCGACAATTACGCCACTTTCGCTTGGCACGCCACCGACGACAATCGCCCCAAAGAGGTCTGTTCACACACCGGCTTCGACGACGAGGGCGTTCGCCAGAGATATCAAACGGGATATCCCAATGGGAATCACACTAGTTTCTTGCACTGCCAGCCAACAACGGATATCACCCCGACGGATGTCTGTTCGCACCCCAATGCAGGGAAGAGGCTCTGCTGACCAAAAGACGAGAGCGACCAACAGGCGGAAGCCAGCTCAAGCTCTGACTTGACGACTTGAAATAACAAGACACCCCACAAAAGATGGGAGGGGTCTTGAAATTCAGAATCCCCCATGGACGTCAAAGCGAAACAAGAGTTCTGTGCGCGAGCGTATCCAGATGTGAACGCGAAGGTGGCAATTACGCTAGCTTCGCTTGTATCGCCGGCCACCAGCGGACATAACCCCAATGACGTCTGTCCGCACACCATCTTCGAAGAGGGGGCTCGATTCTCCAGAGGCGGGGCAGCCAGCCTCCGGAATACATCCCGAATAGACCAGCTCGAAGCTCGACTCGAAATAACGCCAAACGCAGAGACGCTTGAAAGCCGAAACTTACCTGCAAAATTACATAGTTCTCCAAGAATCATCACTGCCCGTTCGTTAGCTTGATACTGAAGAACAGTCAATGCCACAACGCACTGATCATGCCTAACCACCATAGTGGCTACCCCGGGTCCCGTCAGTCTCTTCCGCAAAGTGGTGCGATACACCGCACTCACGGATTTGAGGTACGCCACACCTTCTCCTGCTGTGTGCCCCGCTTGCGCTCGTAGTAGCCCCTTCTTCTTGAATACAAAACTAGAGCCGATGAGGAGACCACTAGTTATGGCGAGGATAATGCCGACGACCTAAGAGACAGATGAATGAATGTTGTCATAGGTGCCTGGTAAGTAACATCGTTTCTTGACGCACTTTGAGATTTGAGCCAGCATGGAAGGACCCGTCGGACTTTGCGGATGAGGATGGCGACTCTGCGGCCCTTATGAGGGCTGTGACAGGCATTGGGGAGGAGGAGGAGGCGGGTAAGTTGGGGGGAAGGACAAGATTGGAGTTTCCAAATTCGGAAATCACCCGTTGATCCCTGTGACGTGCCTTATATTTCCGACACCACCACCACAACTGCCGTCGGAGGTGCCTCTGAAACTTGAATGGAATACTCGGAGAGATATCTGAACCTTCTGCGAAAAAATCTCTTCTCAACGATCCCTTGGTGACTGTGAAAAATTGACAAACTGGTCTGGACCTCGGTTGGTAGCTTTGGCGATATCTCTCGGTTACCTGTGAAACGTCGAGCCCAACTTCAAGATATCTCAGACGTCCCCAATCTTTCTACACATCTATCTGTCTGTTGGCTGCTACCTCAGAGATCTCCCCCTCCATCGTGCATCAGTCGAGTCTCCTTGTGAACGCTAAACTTTTATCTTGCCGGGCGGTTTGCCGTTTTCATTTTTAGGGTTCTGTTCAAGGTTCTGTGTGTGTTTGCTGTACAGGACGTCTATCCTGAGCGTGGCGTCAGTTTAGTTCCCGGAGGCTGCGTCTGCGCGAGAACTCGGAAATCAATCCGCCAGACGTCTGTTAAAGGTTAAAGTCTGCCTCAAAATGTCCACTGGCAAACACTGGCATTTTTCACGCGTCCACACTGGCATCTTCATGCGTCCTCACTTTCACTTCGACTCTGGCATTCCGACGTTGAGCGCCCTCCGCCCAAGGCCTTGAAACCTAAAAACACCGCACTGTCCGCCAAGCGCACAGCCTTGGCATGAATAATGCTGCATTACTTCCTCGACCCGAATTTCCGAGCCTGGGCTTTTTTTCCTATGTTGAGCCCTCCCCACGGTCCGCAAGTCGTGTACGGGGGCACTCATCAATCCCTTCATTCATGCGCGAAACAGTAACTTGGAAGACAGAGGCTGCCGATTGTTTTCAAGATTTCGGTTCCTTCTGGGTCTCCAGAATGAATATGCTCAACTACTGAAACGAGATTCCATTAGGTTGCAACGATGACATTTGTCGCTTCTGTCGACGAAAACTGACGGACGCTGAGCTTCGTCTCGGTCAAAATACAAGGGATGAAGTGAAGTTAGCCGGAGAAGAGCTTCTCTGAAGAACAGGCGGAGGAAGAGCGAGACGGGCAGGGTTCGGATGGCGCTGCGACGAAACACTACAAATTAGTGAATCGGCGATGTTTCTTCTCAGTCGTGCTTGTCTGTTTCATGCGACCTCGAAGACTCATCTCGCGCGGAGGAACCTGCATGGATCGGAATTCGAGGATGGAATATGAGCAGCGGCGGTTGTGGTGACCGGTCGAGAGAAGGCGCTAGGAGCCAGAAACATCTCGAGTCAAAGGGTGAGCACACTGTCGTCGAATCAGAGGTCTGCGGCGACATATGTACTCGCACTCGACATCCCTCGCTTCACGGACGTCGGCATATTCCTTAACTGCCAACCAGCCATTGCCGCCCTCTCCTCCCCAAAGCCCCAACCTGGAGCCTTTTCGTGGTCTCTCGTGGATGTACAAAGGCCTGAGCAGGCCACAGTGTACCTTCGTCGTCGACACTGCAGATGTGCGGTACTTATCGTTTTCGTCGCCCCCTTCCTCCACACGCGCCCGATCCGCTTGTTCACGCATCGGCGCTCGCGATTGTATCGTTCAGCTTGCGCCTTCCTCCTCCGTATCCATTTCGCATCATACATCTCAGAACAGTACGAACGTTCCGGCGCTGCGATCCTGTGGAAAAATCAACGCCGGCCGCATTTTTGTACCTCGAGAGGAGCTCGTAGCCCGCCGGAAGGGGAGCGCAACACAACTCGAAGACGAATAGCGAAGATGACCATACTCACCTAGAACTCTGCTCCTGATTTCACAATTTTACACCACGCCTCCTCGGCCCTCCTTCCCATACTTCCACGCACATGTACATTGTCTGGCTTGTATTATGGTACAGCCGTATCTTGTAAACTTGTCTCAGATGTGTCTTGTCTTAGACTAAATAGGAAACTTCCTCAAACGGCAGCGATCCTTCTTTGTTTCTTACTACGACCATGCACCGCGGTTTGCGCATTCCAGAGATTGTAGAGCTCATATGCGCAGCGGCTGCATCCTCGACGCTAGCTGCCCTTGCCAGGACCTGTCAGACCTTCCAGCCCCCAGCCTTGGCTTTTCTTTGGGAAACTCAATCCGAGCTGACGAATTTGCTGAAATGCTTACCTTCGGATGCCTGGGAAACATACCAATCTCCTCCCGGCAGCTATATCGTTGGTTTCGTGCGTTGCGCTCTCAGTCTTTTGTCCCATCTTTGGCTGAGTCTGCCTCAGCGTTTCCGACGACCAATTGCCGCTTCTGATTTAACAAGACTTCTATTTTACGCAGAAAAAGTCAAAACCCTGTTTGTTGAGCAGCAAGTCTCGTTCTCCTGGAGTATCTATGCCGCTCTGAGCCTTGCGCTCCCTGTATATCCATTGCTTCCCAACCTTCGCCATCTGACTTGGCAGCCTAACGAACATGCATCCCCTTATATCCGAATGTTCGTTGGCCACAAACTGCGTTCGTTAGTCTTCGATCTTCAAGGTGGATCTGAGCTCGCTCCCGGGCATATCCTTCCTTACCTGACAGCTTTTCATCCGGAACTCACTTCCCTACACATCAATCCTGTCGTCTTTGGTACCCAATCCACGACAGCAATCACAGAGTCTATGTATTCAACAATCTGCAGCATGAGGCATCTCCGGGATTTGCATGTAGGCACGTTGGACGGCTCCACGATCTCGCACCTTGCGACCCTTCCCCATTTCCACAGTTTACATGTCGGCATTTTCCCCGAGCTGCCTAACGACTATAAAACCAAACTCGCGGCCACAGAGCCGGTTTTCACCGCTCTTCGTGACTTCAGGACCACTTCCAGATCGTTTTCGTCCATCTGCAGCTTCATGGAGATAATCGATTCAGCTGTTTTCACCGAACTCGCGCTCTCATTCGACTCCGAGATACCCATCGAAACCCACTCTTGGCAGACTTTCAATACACTGATGTGTCAGAAATTCTCCAAAAGCTTGAAAACCATAGACATCGGCGAGCGATTTTCCCTCGACCACGATATCCCCGATAGCCTTGACTGCATGATTTCAAAGGATGCTTTCCACCCGCTTCTTGCGTGCAGCCATTTGGAGGACGTCATGATCCAGACTATGCACGGGATACTCATTGACGACGATTTCGTTGAGAAGATTGCTGTAGCGTGGCCACAGCTGCGACAACTCGATCTCTCGCCCATGGGTCAGTCCGTGGAATACATTCCCTCGGTCACCATGATGGGCCTTGTACCTCTTGCACAACACTGCCGCTACCTCACATGTCTCACCATCGTCTTCGACGCTACCGTGCTTGATGCCCACGCCAAAGAGAAGCCCGGCGCTGGTATTTACAGTGAATCGCTTATTGAGCTTGACGTCGTCGAGTCACCCATATCCTCGCCTACCGCGGTAGCATCGTTTCTTTCTGCGATCTTTCCCAATCTGTGCAGCATCACGTCGCGCGATGGTGCCATGCGCAATATGGCAGTGGAGGATTGGCAGGAGGATATCGAGAAGTGGCACTTGGTGAACGACACCATTCAAGTCTTTGTCTCAGCGCGAGCGCAGGAGCATCACTTACCAACCTGCCCCTCAGCCGAGTTGTGAATTCATACGAGTTTGCTTATCAAGAAGAAAAAGTATTTGTACAGTATGGGTAGTGTAACAGGAGTCAGTCACTGACAGAACACCGCCGTCATTCTGACAACCCAAAATATTCAGGTGGTAAACCCGTCCAAGGTGAAGGGGTATAAGAGGCGTCGCTCTGAGCAAGCGAAGAAATAGAAATATGTAAACCTTGCGATGCATAGAATCGAGTCTCAGATGGGGACAGACGCGGAATCATAGAATTGCTGCGAAACTCTTCAAAGGCGAGACTGAGACGCTTTAACCGACATGTGGAATGCACCCGAGCTGAAAGAAACGCGTTCAAAATGTGTTTGCTCAATTTTAGAATGTCAAAAATTTCCAGCTCTTGCAATCGGGGGCACACATCTTGATCCGTGAGGAGTTCCAGAAACGGAACCGTGCCACACGAGTCCAACGAGTCCCAATCGCCCCAGCCTGCGGGATCGGATGGGGCACGAGCGTCGACCACAAGACGAGTGAGAGCAGTGAAAGCTCGGAAAGTCTCGAGCAGCGCTTGGGTATGAAAGGAGTCCAGGTGGATCGCGAGATCCTGGACCAACGGATACCTCGCAGCGACAGAGGCAAGGGAGAATTCATCCAGTTCAGATTCGACATTTTCTATTGGAAGATGGAAACGGCGGAGCTTTGGCATCGACACGCAGTCGGCAATGTACCTCAAGTGCGACTGCGACCAGACCACGCCCCGGATGGGGAGGGTAAACGACTCTAGGAAGGGTAGTGCGACCGGTGACACACGGCCAGCCGGAGGTCTCTCAGTCGAGAGGGCAACATGCAATGACACGAGCTGTGGGCACCTTCCTAGCAGAGGGATCATATTGCTGATAGTAATAGAAAAATCATTGGACGTGATTTGAGCGGACTGTACCACGAGATGGGTGAGTTGTTGCCATCCAATTGGAAGATTGGGCACAAGATTCAGGTCGGAATCTGAACACAGGGAGACTGATCGTAGGTGTTGGCCGTTCAAAAAATTTGAGCTGAGGTGGGAAAGGTTTGAGAGATCTCCCGTGATTCTGAAGGAGCGCAGGTGCGGGGGCTCGATTTCCGCGAGAGCTTGGGCTGTTTCGCGGGTCATGTCGGCAAACATTATGTTCTGCCACTGCGAAGAGGATCTTGCCAGAACTGCGACCAGAGCTTCCGTCTTGCGATCTGAATCCGGTGGTGCACCCCATCCCCAGATACCCCCAACGCAAACCGAGAGCGACAGAGAAGAGGCCGCCGCGCGGTTCAGCCATTGCTCGACCGCAGCAGTGCGCGTCTCCGATTTGGCCACGATGAAATCGGTATGGATATGGAGAGACGCCCAGAGTCTCGGCATAGACAGTGCAGCTGTCCTCCAAGCGCTGCAAATCCTGCAGACTAGCAAGGGAGCTTCCTGCGCGCTCATCACAGCGTTTCTGGTGCTAGGAAGACATTCAAGAAATATGGTTTCAAGGATGTCCATGGGAAGACGTCGAGGATGGGATATCAAGGCTTTGCGAGGTTCAATGTATGCCAAAATTTTATCCCGCTGCTCAGAAAGCTCGCGGATACGCTCGTCGATTCGTGCTAACTCTGCGGTGCGCGAGAGAAGGTCAGATTTAATCTGGTCAATCTCGTCGTCGGTAGGGACATAGTTGGTTCCAAAGCGATCCGCAAACGGTGACTCTTCCATGGACAAAGAAACTGGATGGTAGCAAGTAAGCGCAAAATGGGATGGACTGTGGTTTGACTGTGGTGTGGAAGGAGAGGTGAGGAAAATACACGCCCACGTGCGTTGATTGGAATTCGTCTCGGGATTGAAGTTTTGAATACGGCCAGCGACCATGTATTTCGAAGTAGACATGGGTGGATGAATCGTATTAGTACACTACGATAGGTGATACATAGTTCGTACAGTACTGAATTTGCTACATTATGTGAAACATGAAGAAAAATTGGATTAATCATACAGTCCGAGTCGTCACCGTCAGGCGAGAAGCAGACTCGGAATGATATCACTCCGTGTCCATCGCAGATCCAAGTGTTTGGATACAGTGCTCCTGCGCTCGGGCAGCGGCAATGACCTGAACCAAGCCGCCCACCGAGTCCCACCTCTCCACATACTCCTCCCAGTTAGGAATCATCTCGTTCCGTTCCTCATCGCCGCGCGACACCACGCGCTCCAACTTGGGGAAGATCGCGGAAAGGAAGGAGGCCACTGCGGCGGGAGAGGATATGGGCGACTCGGCAACGTTGAGCTCGCAGAGCGACTCGCTGCTGATGCCGTTGCCGGGCTTCCCCTTTGCGTGAGGGTCGAGGGCGGTCGCGTCCAAGGTGATGGTGAGGGAGGTGAGGGAGCGACAGTGCTGCGCCAGGGGGATGAGGCCGGGGAGAGTAGTCCGAGGGACATATTGTGAACAGTGGAATTTAGGGGAGATGTTGAGTATTTGGAGACGTGGCCACGCTTCTGATATTTTGCGGATGAAGTCGTCGTCGATGGTGATACCGTATCCGATTTGCAGGATGACCGCCGTCAAGTTAGGGCATGCGAGGAGGGGGTGGAAAGACTCCTGGCGGATCATACGGCTGGGGTCATCGGGGGCGTCGTCCTCATATACGAACCGCTCGGTGAAGGCCAGACCTTGGAGAGTCTGAGAAGACTTCCGGGCAATGATAGTGCTCAGAGTTTGCCATTCTTCGGGCTTGGCGTAACTGTCGGAGGCGAACCCGAGAATGAGCTCGGTGAGGGCGTCTGCCACTGCGTCCATTGACAGAAAGTTGCTGATGGACGCCGGGGAATCGGAGAAGGTAGTGAATTTGTGGAGGGAGGTAAAAGCGGGTCCAGCGGCTGCGAGCTGGGCCTGAATGTCGTCTGGTAGCTGAGGGAAGCTGCTCACTTCTAGATGGCTCAGATGGGGAAGCTGAGCAAGATGAAGCATGGTAGGACCATCCAAGCTGGGTAGTTTCAAGTCCTGGAGGCGATTCATACCACGGATAGCAGAATACATCGCCTCCTTCCAAGAGGGGTCTTGAACGAAATAGATGGGACCTATTTCGACGCAAAGCAGATCGGGGTGGAAATCCCTCAAGTAGGGGAGAAGATGGAAGCCAAAGAGCTGAGGAAGCTCCGGGTCAAGAGTTACCGAGCGCAACTTCTGGCCGACGAACATTCGGATGTGCGAGTACGCCTCCTCCGGGGGTTTCCAAGTCAAGTGGCGAAGATTGGGAAACAATGGCAACGCGGGCAGCGCAAAGCTCAACGCCACATAGACGGTCCAATGAACCGAGTGCGGCTTCTCGATATAGAGGTTTTTCACCTTTTCCGCGTGCAAGACGAGTCTGGACAAATCGGAGGAGGTGATTGGTCGCCGAAAACGCTGCATGAAATGGAGTGAAAGAAAGAAAGAAGACAGCAGCACAACGCACAATGACAGTATTAGTCGTAGCACCGACCGTCTCCTGAGCTTCCTCCAGGGCATCGGACGGTAGACATTTCAACAAGCTCGTTAACTGTTTTTGGGTCGCCCAAAGAACGGCTAGCGCAGGAAGTTGAAAGCTTTGACATGTTCTGGCAAGTGCAGCAAGGGCCGGGAATTCAGTCGCTGCACATATAAGCTCTACAACCTCTGGGATGCGCAAGGCACGGTGCATGGTGGGGGTAAGAGGCACAAGCTGAGAACGCGGTCATGTGACGGTACGTTGTTTGCTCCAAATAAGTTTATTTAATCCAAATAAACAAAGGCGGGTATATAAAGGGGTGCAATTTTTGCAGTACTCCAGCCTCTCTTTCTCTTCCGTACCACCACCACACTCGTTGCCTCACCCCCGCCTTCATTTCTATTCAGTATGATATACTCTGTCGCCGTCGCGTTCCTCACCACCCTCTGCTTCTCCAAATTCACCAATGCCGCTCCGACTCGGCGAGGTGTCTCCGGTGCGTCCAATGCATCTCGCCGTGTGTGTTTTGTCTCATCTCACCTCGCCCGTTGCAGATCCACAAGTTCTGAACTACGCGCTGACGCTCGGTAAGATTCCAGTCCGATTCGCGACGAAACAGCAGACTTACGCGTCGAACGCATCACAGAGCACCTGGAGTCGACGTTCTACCAGCAAGGCCTCGCCAAGTTCTCCGCTTCCGACTTCAAGAATGCTGGCTTCCCCGACTGGGTGCGCGGCCGATTCCAGCAAATCAGCGACCACGAGGCCACCCATGTCAGCTTCCTTTCGACCGCTTTGACCACCGCTGGCGCCGAAGCTGTCGCGCCCTGTGAATACAACTTGTCAGTAAATCTCATCTTCGTGCAATATCGCCTAGCTGACCGAATTGATACCAGCCCTCTCACCGACGTCCATTCGTTTGTCGACTCCAGCATCATACTCGAGGGAGTCGGGACGGCGGCGTACACGGGCGGCGCGCAGCTTATAGACAACAAAGTGAGCCGTCTGCCAATTTGCTTCAGACTGGTTCTAATCCTTGACCCAGGGCTACCTCACCGTCGCGGCGAGCATTCTTGCCGTGGAGGCGCGCCACACAGGTACGAGCTTGACCATTCTTCTTACGAACGCCTTCCTCACCTCGCATCTTTCGTAGCCTGGTTAGACGCCGCCGTCAACAGAAGGAACCCATGGAACACCGCGTTCGACACGCCTCTCACCCCGAACCAAGTCTACACCCTCGCCAGCGGCTTCATCAAATCATGCCCCACCGGCAACGCCCGCTCCCTCCCCACCCTCACCGCCTTCCCGTCCCTTACCGTCGCCGACGACGCGCATCCCGGCAGCAGCACGACGCTCACCTTTAACGCACCTGCCTCGCCACCACAGTTGTTTGCGGCGTTCATCTCTGGCGTTGGAGCGCCAGTTTTCGTGCCCATTGAGAGCGGGTCGAACAAAGTCGAGGTTCCTCGTGATCTGATTGGAGTGGTGTATTGCGTGGTGACGAAGGATGGGAAGCGGGTTGATGATAGCACGACGGTGGCGGGCCCGGCGATTCTTAACTTTGGGTTTGATTCCAGAGGGCAGACGGTTTGATTAATAGAAGTCAATGATTGTATGTATCTTGTAATTGTCCTTTTATCGAAAATCTTGGGTCCAAAACGAAACTTGCTTGATCAACGATGGCGCACAAAGAACACTTGATACAAAAGTCAGAGTGAATATATACAGAGATGTACACGATGCAAAAATCAAGGAATCGGCGCACGAGCTGCGTCGGGCTCTTTGAGCAGCATCTTTTCGACGTTGGCTCCAAGCGCGGCGCGGTCCTCCAGGTTCATGAAGGGCACCTTGGACGAGTATCCAACCTCTGTGTGTTACGATTTTGAGCTCATTTTTTGGGAGTGAATCGGATAACGCACTAAGGCTGGGGTATTGGATGGGGATGTCGTCGCTCCGCACAGGGAGCTTGGTGAGATCGAGAGGATAAGCGGGGCCGATCCATGCGTTTCGGTGTTCGTGGTCTCTGTGGCAGAGTTAGAGGCTGCAAGGGTCGGATGTATAGCGAGCTTACTCTCGCTGTAGGAAGAAAGATGTGTTGTGAGTTATTGCGGGCATGCGCGGGCTAAAAGGCTCACCTGGTCGCGCGTGAGAGGGTGGACGAGAATACTGGTGGGATTTAGTTAGCATGTGTTTGTTCTACTGGACGCAGACTGCAAAACCGCCGAGCGCCGCGTGCGAACGTCACAAGCTTGGATTGCTGAGCAGTAGCTGGACTCCACGGAAGGGGTGCACGCAATGTCCAACGGGTCATAGCGCCCCTCTTGAATAGCGCTCTAGCGTGTTGCAGACTTATCGAAGAAGACGTACCTCAACGAGCCCCGATTCATACAAAGATAGGAATACACCGACGAAAACGTTTCAGAAGGTGCCCATATCTCATACGATCCTACGCACACATCCTTCGGTCATAGTTTCGCCAAAGAAAACGGTCACATACCAACTGGATGCGGTCCGATAGGGTCAGTGTTCACTCGAAACAAAGGAACGGCGATGAAGGCGCCGTCGCGGCGGAGGCGAAGTACAGCATCGCGGAGTTCCATCGCTGCATGGTGCTCTTCTGCGTTACCTTGGTGGAAGTATATATCTGTTCAATGGTGAACTTAGCCCGGAGATTGTGGTGATGTTCAATTTTTTGAAGGCGTACGAAAGTGCCATTCCCTGGGAAGAAATTAGTTGAATTCAGTATACCAGCGTTGAATTTAACTTGATTTCGGATTCCAGTACAGTTTTAAGGTCGGTAGGGGGCTTCTTGGCCATCGTTGGATGGTTGTTGCTATTCAAGGTTTGTAATCCCGGTCCGGGGCCGAAGCATTAGGCCTTAGTCACATTTGTGTCACGTCACAAATTGACCTTGTCCCGAATTTTCATCACCGGCTTGAGTTCAAACCGGGTTTCCTTGCTCTCCCAACGAATAAGTATCGCTTGTACTTTGACCTGTTAAAAATAGCCGTCTGCGAACTGGAGGCTTGAAAATCTCTCGCAAGGAAGACATCAAGGCGGCTAAAGTTTGAATGGTCTTGTTCTCAGAGAGGAATCCCTTGTTTTTGATGCCTTGTATTTTTTCCCGCCGACGTGAAGCCCGACATATATAGCGCTGAATGCCTGACCTCTTCTTTGCTCGACGGCTCTGCTTTCCTACTGGGTCTGGTATCCTTGGAGGTTTTCAGTCAGAACTTTGCTGAACTCGTTTTTGCGTTACTCTCTACGCCATCTCTACAGCTGCGCTTCAAACTGCGCTCTAATCGCCTCACGCTGTACGTCGCATGCTAACGGGGGTGTCTTCGCTGCTCATGCTCATTGAATTTACAGAGTCACGATATAATGCCTATTGCAAGCCAGCTCTGGAAGCGTAATTGTTCCTACAAATTTCTCTACGAAAGCCTTCCCGCTTTCGATGTTTCAAATTACGACCCATCGACCGCACCTATACAAAAACTACCAGTCGAGCTTCTCGGCGAGATATTCTTATGCAGTCTCAGTGATTGGGGCGCGATGACCGACGAACTCTCTCGTCTACCAGTGGAGCCTCTTGTCATCTCGCAGGTCTGTGGCCATTGGCGTGCAGTCTCTCTCTCTATCCCCATGATATGGTCCACTTTGTGGATTGATCGTCCTCGCGCTGCCCATGTTGGCATGGTCAAGCTTTGGCTTGAGCGCTCTCGCTCTTTCCCCCTCTCTATCCACCTTCGCCAAACCGATCCAAAATCCTGTCTCGCTTATCCGACTTCCATGGAACACCAGGCGACGGACGAAATCTTCACGCTCCTTATTCCGCACCTCGCTCGGTGGCGTGCCGTCGACCTCGATCTCAAGATGGACACCCAACAGTCGCTTCTCTGTATGCCAGCAGAGACGGCTGTAGCCCTAGAGAATATTGCTCTGAACGTCGACTCCTGGGACTGCGTAGGAGCCGAATTCCTCCAGAACGCCCTCTATTCCCGTCCCTCTGTCCGCAGCGTCCACCTATCGGCGTCGTGCAACCCAAACCATGTGGCTTGGGAGATGTTGACCTCCCTCGAGGCACAGTTCGAGTGCACGCTCGAGACTTGCTTGAGTCTCTTCGCGTTGTCCCCTGCGCTTACGAGCGCGAGATTCATCTGCTCAGCCCAACCGGATTGGCCTATCATGCCCTTCACGCATGCCGAAAAATACCTCACTCTCCCTTCTCTCGCCAATCTATCCATAAAAGCTTCTCACATCGACCTCGCTCCTCTGTTTGACCGCCTCGTCCTCCCGGCTCTGCGGACCCTCGCGCTCGAGTACTGTCATGTTCCGCGAGCGACGTCTGACCACCAGTCACTTCACGCGCTCTTGGACCGCTCGTCTTGTGTCTTGGAAGCGTTTTCATTGTACGAAAGTGCTCGCACGCGCGCAGACGACCATCGGCCTATTGCGTTCCTGCAAACGCCCCTTCTTACATCGGTGAAGGAACTTGAGCTCAAGGTCGACATGACAGACGAGATTGTCGGCTTTCTTACATTGAGCGCCGACTCCGTCGCGTTACCCAATTTGACGGCCTTGGCCCTCGTCGACTGTCGCGGTGACCATATCTCCGATGATGCGCTTCTCCGCATGTTGCTGTCGCGGATAGCGCCACCGGAACCATCCCTGCCGCGCCTTCGTTCAACGGAGCTGCGGTTGCATCTGGCGAGCCACGAACCGGACTTCGTGTTGCCTGTTGAGGAGGGTCGATTTGAGCTCATGAACTGTGTTTGCTAGTTTGTAAAATGACACATTTCATGCTGTACTATATATCGGATTTTCTCATGACCTTGAATGATGCCTCGGGCTCTCGCCGATTTTGTTCTGTACAAGTTCAGGTCTCGAAATCAAACTCTGCCAATCCACATAAAGTTATAATTGCTACTACAAACTACAGAGCACCACGGCGCTACTGTAGCCCAGGTGTTATCTCGCCGACTTTTTCTGAAGTGAACGCCTCAGCTAAGCTAAGGTTAGGGTTAGTGACTTGGTTTCCACCTGGCACCAACTACGAGGTCCTTCGTGCCTCACTGCTTGGGCTTTCCCTACACAGTCAACGTCCCTGAACATGGAACCACCGTTTTCTCATCGCTTGGGCACCAACTACGTACCCACCGATGAAGAGATTGACCAGATCAAATTTGACCTTCTCTCGCGCACCGCAGAGTTAGCACAGATCGACGAACGTATCCGCGAGCTTTCTGAGCAGCGAGATAAACTTTGGGCATATATTGAACCTCGCAAAGCTTTGATATCCCATCCTCGACGTCTTCCCATGGACATCCTTGAAGCCATATTCCTTCAATGTCTGCCGAGCACCAGAAACGCTGTGATGAGCGCGCAAGAAGCTCCCTTGCTAGTCTGCAGGATTTGCAGCGCTTGGAGGACAGCTGCTCTGTCTATGCCGAGACTCTGGGCTTCTCTCCACATCCCTACCGCTTTCATCATCGCCAAATCGGAGACGCGCATTGCTGCGGTTGAGCAATGGCTAATTCGCGCAGCCGCCTCTTCTCTGTCGATCTCGGTTTACCGTGACCTTGCGCGTGTCTGGGGATGGGCTACACCGCCGCATTCAGATTACAATGTCATGATGGGAGCCCTTCTCAAAATTCTCGTACGATCCTTCCCGCAGTGGCAGAAAATAGTGTTAAACATAGACGCCAAAACGGCCGAAGCGCTCGCGGACATTGAGCCCCCATATTTGCGCTCCTTCACATTCACGGGAGATCTCTCTATTCTTTCCCTCTTCAACTCAAACCTCTTGAACGGCCAACACCTACGAGCAGTTTCCCTGTGTTCGGATTCCGACCTGAATCCTGTGCCCAATTTTCCAGTTGCATGGCATCAACTTACCCATCTTAAGGTTCAGTCCTCTCAAACGCAAACACTCTATGGTGGTCGTGCATTGTCCCTCAGCAATATGATCCCTCTGCTGGGAAGGTGCCCGCAGCTCGTGTCCTTATATGTTACCCTCGACAGCGAGGAGGAACCTCTGTTTGATCATGAGTCATCGGTTGCACTCCTCTTCCTAGAGTCGTTCACCGCCACCTTATGCGGCGCGGAGTCGTCGTACTCGCATCTAGCGTACATCGTAGCCTCCGTGTCGATGCCAAAACTCCGCCGTCTCCATTTCACTGTAGAAACGCAGTGCTCTGAACAGGATAGTTTTGCCCTGGCCTCTATCGGAGCGAAACATCCCTTCGTCCAGGATCTTGCGATACATCTGTACACGCTCCATGCTCGAGCGCTATCTGAAACCTTTCGAGCTTTCCCTGCTCTTACTAATATTCAGATTCGTGCATCACGACGACTCAAAGACGACGGTTGGGACACCCATGTGAAGCCATGTGGCACGGCTCCGCTCCTGGAACTCCTCACAGATAACATCGTGTGCCCTCGATTACAGGAACTTGAGGTCACTGGCATCATATACTTGAGCAAACCCACTCTCGACGCATTTCTTGCGTCTCGGCTGCAGATGGACTCTGCACGTCGATTACGACGTCTCAGCCTCGTATTCGAGGATGTCCAGTTGAACGATAGCGAGATCCCGTATCTCTCTCTAGGCGAGACTCAGTTCTATGCATCGCAAAGTTTGCACATTTCCTTCTTTCCTGTCACGGTCTCTCGGGAGAAGAGGCGATATGCTCCTTGGCCCTGGACGGGCTTACTGCCCTGAATACTGTATATTGCGAGAATTGTAGTTTCATATTGTCGGCGACGGACATGTACATACACGTTTTAGTTTTCTCTTTCTGTGCTATGACTTCCCATGTTGCGGGCCATGCTACACAATACTGCCAGGAGTCCTGGTTTTTCGCCGTCTTCCACTGATCAGACTCATCAGAGGCGCGGTACTGTATGATAAAACATGTATTTCGAAACTTTTGAGACATAACACAGCGCAAGTAACCTCTGGTCCAGTTTCCGAATATCAAATATTTGCCTCAGAGTCAGTACTTGAACTCGTTCTCCTCGTCATCACCTCGGTACATCTTCGAATAGCGATCTACCTTTCCAGACCGATTTCGTTGTCAACGCGTCGACCTCAGCCTCAGATTCACTACCCTAGCCTGGAAATCTAGCAATTAGCGCCGAGCGCCCCAGCCCTGGTCTGGCTGGTACCAGAGTCTGCGACCGTCAAGTCGGCTGTCGCGAGCGGAGAAGTACCACACGTCAATATTGCTGGTCACATGGGCGCGTAATCTCCCCATCAAATTCCTCCTTGTCCACTCCCTTCACCTTGTATTCCACAACAAGAACTTTGATCAATTTCCCAGCCACGTTCCCCTCTGTAAAAGCCGCGAAAAATAGTATTTGTGCCGTAGATGGGGCTTCTTGTAGTTCATGGAAAAATCAACGGGTCACGAATTTCGGAACGATTACTAGCGCTTGCGTCCGCCCACGACCTGTCGAGGTTTCTCTCTGCTTCTTCTCTTGGTGATTCCTCAGACGCTTGGTGTGCTCTCATCGTGCTCTCCAACCCCTCAGTCTGCTGACTTGCGTTGCAGAAACACGAATTTCCAGCATCTTTTTCGACAACAAGCTGAATGGGCGAGATATACGAGGTACGCAGTGGTCTTCGAACGAAAACTGCTCTAACACTGTCTCAAGACCGTCGGGAACGAAATCCGGAATGCGGGTCGCGAAATTACTCGGCTGGGCAACGAACTTTGGAATTTGTCTTTTCCTCGTCGCTCGCCTGCAATATCTCGACTTAGTCGGGAGCTCCTCTCCGAAATATTCCTCTTCACATTGTGTTTGCATGGGTTCGGGCCCTTGGATGCGCAATCGCGTATCTCAGCCGAACCATTGACACTATGCCATGTCAGCGCTCGATGGCGAGATGTTGCCATTTCTACGCCCTCTCTATGGTCGACTATCTGGATTGACCGGCCTCGCGAGGTCCATCTAATCATGACCGAAGTATGGGCCCGGTACTCACAGCAATGCCCCCTGACCATTTATCTGCGCCAAACTCCACCCGCACCCCAGGGGCAGCCGCCGCCCTCGTTCATGGACGCTCACGAGTATGACATTACAGAGACGATTTTGATGTGCCTCGGCAACCATTTAGAACGCTGGAAGCGTGTCACCTTCTTGTTCTTCCACCAAACCCAGGAGACTCTTCTCAGCCTCCTCGAATTTGCCAAGTCTGGGGCCCCACTTCTTGAGCACATCCATATGACCACGGGCGGATGGGATATCAAAAGCAAACAGCTCTTGGAGCGCATGATGTACTCATATCCGTCCGTCAAGTCTATCGTCGTGCACAAATCCCTCTCGCAGGAATTCATCCGCTGGGGGCGCCTCACTCGCTTGGATTCGCATATGGGGTGTCCCAGAGATAGCTACCTGGCCGTCCTCAAGGCATGCTCTTCGCTTCGCATCGCGGAGCTGCGAGTCACCCAAGACCATGATAATACACCGTTCAAGCCGCCCCGTCATCACATTTGCGTCCCGGAGCTCACTTCGCTCACCATACACGCGGATAGGGTCGACCTTGTTGCAATATTTGAATGTATTGTGCTCCCTAAGCTAGAGGGCCTAGTCCTTCGATATTCGGCTACTCCGCGCGCTGATAATGATGCTCAGGCCCTCGAACGGCTGCTTGTGCGCTCTGCTTGCACTTTGCAGCGATTTAGCTTGAGGGACATCACTCCCATTAGGGACGATTCTCGTCATCTGGGTTTCCTGTTGCTGCCGCACATGTCCTCGATTCTCGAACTCTTCCTCCAGGTCGACATCACCGACAACATCCTTACACACTTGACGCTCCCCTCCCCGGACCACGATACGCCTGCGCGGGGATTGTTTCCCAAGCTTCGAATGCTATCGCTAAGGGACTTGCGCGGTGATCACGTCGACGATCTTCTCCTTTATCGTCTTGTCGTCTCAAGATTTCCTGGCCCCACTCCAGATCGGAATGGACGGTATTCAGGACCCCTTCATATCGTGTACTTCCGTCTGCGGGTGAAGGGACATTCCGCGTCCCCGGTGCTTCCTTTGTTGGTTGAAAGGTGCCGCGATCGTATCGATCTGCGTATTTACCTCGAGCAATGTACGGATTTGCATGTCAAGGTGGGGTGGTATACAAGCCCGCCGATCCCTGGCGGTTATCTTACTGAAGGTTAGAAGAGCATCAAAGGAATTTTGTACCCGGATTGTGCCTGTTTACATAGTAGCTTGATAGTAGCTACTACATAGATGAAGAATTTTTCTTCTAAAATTCAAGCCACGCTTCCCTGGCAGCACGTGTTCCCTTCACGCTTATCACTTTCTTCCAAGCCTCCCACAACTTGCGAAAATCCTTCTCAGACGAAATCTCTGCTCTCTCTCTGACAGATTCAATAGAGCTGCAATTAATTAAGACGACTCGTCGACTTCCGCCATTTCTGACTATTTCAAGTTGGAGGAGAAGGAGGGACCGCGACGGCTTCAATTTTATCTAATCGGACTCTAACAACTTTTCGCCACGACTCGTTGGCAGCGTCTGCGTAAAGACCGGGGCAATCCCTGGGCCGGATGCATACAAGGCGGTCCCCGGGCCCCGCTGGTTCCGCGAAAATTCAAGGTATCAATAAAGTCGATTCTGTGAACTTTTGCAGGTCAACTTCATAAAGACGCAATGAAGACGCAGCGCAAAATGCCGACCTCAGGATGAACGTCTATTAAATAAGTGACGAAACATAAACCTTCTTGTCACAGGGCAGCGTTCGGAATGATTCTCGTTGATCATTAAAGCCTACCAGCGCAATTCCAACATTCGATTCAGGGTCTAGTGTGCGCTGTATAATGTGCGCCATCCCTCTGCTTTCTCTGTTTGGGTTGTTGGATACCACTTTGGGCGGAACTGAAACTCGGCAGGAAAAGAGTCCGGTAGCAACCAATCGCAGGCCCGTCGCTCGACTCAGTTCCGACCGGCCTAGAACTCGGACACTCCGAATCCCACATTCACAATACATGCACATGGAACCAAATGAAATGTGGATCACAAGTTCTCACCTCGTATTCCCACCTACCTTGCGTTGGGTCAGCTCCTCAGGATTAGGTGGCACGAAATGAACGAGCAGGCTCGGATAGAGCACGCCATAACGCGTTCGAGGTCGAGACTTCACCAGAAATGGATTGCGAGATGTAAAGCCAAGTCGACTCGAAGGAACACGTGGATATCTGCTATCTCGGGGCGCGCCCGCGCCAATATTTTTATCGCAGGCTTCGCGAGCTTTGTGCCTTGTTTTCCTCTTCCGCCAGACGTAATGGTCAGCTTCATCATTTGAGACCCTTCTTTCCTCAGTACGGCAGCTTTGGTGCTATATATTCAGTGACGCAGCGCCTTGATGCATTTTGGCTGACTAGCATATAAAACGCTGCCGACAACGGTCTGGCATTCTGCCCAACTTTTGTTTTACTTGTCCCCCCTCATGACGGAGCTGGCAAGAGTTCCCTCCAGGTTTCCCGGACGCACAAGAACAAATGCCGGTTCCGTCATATCTCGGAAATGTTCAGCGTCTAGTATTCTCTCAGGGTCGCGGTCTGGGGATACGCAGGCATATGTCGCTGCTCAGCGTGTCAGTGATCTCATTGACGACGATATCAAGGCAAGTATCCTAGTGGGCATGTCCGTATGCGCCTGATATCGGCCTCAGAAAGACGCGCTGCAAAGGCAGGCCGAGGGTCGCAAGGAAGTGAAAGGTTCGTGGGTTTTCTATGTTGTTTGTGGAATGCATGCGATTTGATTTCAGTAATGCTTTTAGGTCAAGCAGAATCAGGTAGGTAGTCCATACTGCAAACCTTCGTGTTTGAATTCTCCGCAGGAAAATCAACCTTGCAAAAACAATTTCAACTCTATCACGCCTCGCATACCCTTGAGCTCGAACGACCCTCGTGGCGAATAGTCGTATACGCCAACCTGATCAAAGCCGTTCGAACAATCCTGGAGGAATTTGACTACGAATTTTACTTATCGCTGGACGAGTATCCACTACCTCCCGAAGGCTCGGGACCGACAGATGTATCGTCCCAGAACGAAATAGTGGGGCTTCGCCGGAACTTACTTCCCCTCATTTCGCTCGAGGACTCGCTCCTATCCGAATTGAGCGATGGGGTATCCTTTGTGGGTCATAGGCGGAGTACGCTGTTTCCTCCTCGGAGAGGGATGTTCACGAGGTCGGGCAGTCGGCCGGTGACCGACCTTCGGCACTCCACCAGTACAACGGTGGCGGCGAATCGCGCTGCGCAGGTGTTGGAAATGACTGCTGATTACATAGACGCGCTCTGGAAGCACAGGTCTGTGAAGCACTTGTTGCGTGCTCGCAAACTGAGGCTAGAAGAATCGGGTTGTTTGTAAGTCCAATTTATCTTCTTTTTTTCAATCGCTTTCAATTCACGAGAACAGCTTCCTAGATGAAGTTCGACGTATTGCGCAGATGGACTATATTCCGAGTATCGGTATGCACGATTCAACTTTCAATGATTTGAAGATGGCTTTCTCACCACTAGCAGAGGACGTCTTGCATGTTAGATTGCAGACCGTAGGTGTCATCGAACATTCAATGAAAGTCAACACCGTCAGCGGGAGTTACCTGTGGAGAATATACGACGTCGGCGGAACAGTGAGTGGTGTCCTGCATCCCGCTTACTTATCGGAAATTCAACGACGGACAGCGAAGCCAGGTAAGCGCAACACGCTTTCTTCTCGTTCAAGTTCTACCCGAATTGAAGCTCATCTGTATTCATAGCGCCCAGCATGGTGTTCTTACTTCGACGATGGTGAGGTATCCGCACTTCTCTCGTCTATCTAGCGACTAACATTCAACCTAGTCAACGCTCTTATATTCCTCGCCCCTATTTCTGCCTTCGATCAGGTTGAATCCGAATTATCCGAAGTCAACCGGCTAGTACTAATTTTGTCTGGTGCAGTATCTTGAAGAAGACCCTCTAACGAACCGAATACACGACTCTCTGGAACTATTGACGTCGATTTGTTCAAATAAACTTTTGAAAGACGCGCAGCTAATTCTGCTGTTCAACAAGGTGTGTACCATGTTACAGAGGCTCGTACCGTATGCTCAAGCTTAATTAACTCGCCGAAAGACTGATTTGTTGAGGAAGAAACTCGAAGCCGGGGTTCAGATACGGCAATAGTGCGTCAATTCCATTCCACCAATTCCCCTGCCCGATAACGGTTTCAACTTAGCATCATGAGCTACGGAAATCGACCAAACAATTATTCGGGCGCGACGGAGTACTTTCGAACTCATTTTCTGGCTGCACATAAGAAGAAGGACGCTTTTCAACGAAAACTTTTTGTCGTACGTTTCCCTCTCCAGTCACTGCAACTTCAGCTAATCTCGTTTTGTGTGGCAGCATTTCACTACAATGCTGGTGAGTATCTGTATGTTGATTTGGCTCCCCGGGATTCTAATGCGCACCTTTCAGGATGTCCAAGCTACACAGATCATTATTGCTAGCGGTTGGTATCCCTACTCCTTTCACCAGGCGCCGTGTCTGATTTAGCTCCCGCTCAGTTGGAGACATGATAATGCGGAAGCATATAGCGCGAACCGGCTTACTATGACCTTCTAGATATATATATATATGTGCATCCCGTCGTATACCCCTTCGAATTCTTGGTTTTACTGTAGATAGACTAGTATACCCGCCCACCGTGACTGTTCCCTTCTTGCCTCACGCGACTTAAATCACCCAGAATTGAAGATTTTTTGAACCTACGCTTACTAGTGCTCATCCTCTATGTATCGCCTCGTCCAACTCGGGCGGCCGTAGTATTTACTATTCGATCAGAAAGAGTCGCTCGGCTAGATAAATCCCTGTACCATCTTATACCATCCCTTCTGATCCACAAGCTAATAAATATGTAGTGCTGGCAACTTCCTGGCAGTGAATATAAAAGGTCAGGAGATCAGTTACAAGCGGCGCTAGTGAGTAGTTCGCTGTGCGCGCTCTGCGCGACTCGGAACGATTGGGGAAGCGACGCGTCGTAATCACATGTGCGTCCGTGACGTAACAAGCGCTTGGACCGTGACGTGACGCCCTGAAGCGCCTACAACGGCGTCTAGAGCTCCTCTTGATCTGTCCTTTACCTCCATGTCTCGTTGGACGCATTCTGAACTTCCCCCCTCTCCTCTGGATAGATCGCACCATGGCAATTTCTCAGAACAATTGAGTTAGCTGCTAGCAATGGCTCCTTTTTGGTCCGTTAGCGTCGGTCAGATCTTCCAAGAGAGTTATGAGTGACATTAACAACTGAATGTTGTGGCCTTTTCTCTTCAGAAGACTGGGAGACCAATGAGTCTCACAATCGTTGAGACGGGGATCATAAATTTCGACTGGACTGCCCTTGATTTTTTTATTCTCGACTTTGACTTCGGTCCGAAGAATAGGAATCGATCAACATATGTGGATTTTTGCAGAGAGAGCACCAATGTCGCACAAGGTCTTGCCATAATCCCCTCAAACCTCGCAGCTCTCTTTCCGCTATACAAGGAATGTCAGAATTGAACGCCGTCGAGGTGGGCAAGAATATACACACATTCCAGGAAGTCCCCCATTTTCCCCGCACCCGGCTATTATCTCACTGGACGGAGTCTTCCCCGGGTGAACCATGGACTCAGGGCTAAATGGCGTGCCTTCATGGGAATTCACTGGCGACAAGGGGAGTTCCATCGAATATTGCCTCACCGAAAGAAATTCATAGGAGGATACATACTTGCCCAATGGCGCTCAAATTTCTCTTCTCCGCGATTTTCTACCCATCTCAAGGTTCTGAAAAACATATCTGGACTGCAGACTAGCTCCACCACTCTGTTCACGCATGTCCTTCGTCGGACGTTATGTCGTCGCTATCTTTACTTTCAAGTTCTCTCGTCCTTCGGATTGGCCGAGTGCACTGGGTTTCCCCACCGGCCTCCGGTCTTCTGAGTCAGTCTCTACTATCTATACCGAGATGGCACCCCGAACCTTTGCTGAATATTCTGGAATTTTAGGCCTGCAGCGCCCAGGCTTCTCTACATTCAATAAGCATGCGATAAACTGCAGGGAGGAGCTCGAGGCACGTCTTGAATGACCTCGCGCTCATCGCATGCTCAGTTCGGCCTGCTTTCTTGCTTTTTGCATACGTGTGGCTGGTCATTGCCAGGCCAGTCAAGTCAAAGCGGCAAAAAGCGGCCACATTTGCATATTCAAACTCTAATCTTGCGTACCTTACCTGCCCTACGCTAGACTCATTCGGGCGGAACCACTCGTCGATGAGTGACCCGTGATAGCGCTGGGCTCTTCGAGAGTGTCCTGGTGCCCCTTCGTTCCGGATACACCGAATCGTCGCTGGTCCTCCGAGGTCTCCGCATCTGGACGATAAAAACCAAAGTACGCAGAAATCCTCATATTTCCGGGACACCTTCTGCGACGTTGTAGTGACGTTGTGCGACTCTATCTTGCTCTGGGGAGCGTGTTTCCCCGCGCCAAATTCAAGCTACGCGAAGCGAAATGATCATCTCGGTCTGGGGAGATTGAGAGGATAACCCCATTAGGACGAAATTTACACGTGTCAAAAACGCCGATTAAAAACTTCCACCCAGCTCTTCCCGTCGCCGCCTCGTGTCCTCCCCAGTCATCAGCCGTCGCTCGACGTTGTCGCTGCGCTTCGCTTTTGACTTCGTACCACCATGTCGCCGCCTCCACCTCCGCCCCCGCCTCCCCCGCCACCAATGTGCTTCCCTTTCAGTTCAAACAAACCACGAAGACGCATATCCCTGACCGAGTCCGACATGTCGAGACCGTCTTACGATTCGCGGTTGAGGGGCGGTTCGATTGATTCCCGCCGGCCCGAAAAGTTGGTGCGCTATGCGTCCAACTCGTCTTCCTCGACATTGGCTTCCTTCCCCGACAATCTTACCTTCAAGACGGATACGGAAGACTACGGGGAAGACGTGCGGAATGCTCAAACGCCGGAATGGGAGATGGGCAAAAAGGGTCCAAGGCTGGTCCGGACGAACACGATGACCGGGACGAAGCAGCCTGCCCCGCCCGCTCCTGCCAAGGGTGGTTGGGGTTATGGTTGGGGGTTGGGGAAGAGGAAGGAGGTTGAGGAAGCTGATCTCAGTCGGGGGATGTCGCAGAAGGAGTTGCCAGAGAAGCCCATCTCCGAGAAACTGCCATCGAACGGTGGATCGCGTGGTGGGTTCCCTTTGTACGACGCACCTGTCCCGCCCATTCGCACCAATACCCAATCGACAAATGCTAGTCGAGCGACTCGCGAGACTCAGGCCTCACGGGAAACAAGGGAAACGACGGAGAGGAGGGACTCTAGGCGGTCAAAGGAGTCGAAGGAGTCGCGAGGTACCCAACAAACCAAGATCAGTAACGATTCGAAAGGATCGTCGCAGACTCGAACTAGCCGAGGCAGCACCGGCCGCCAGGCGACTGCTGGAACCACCACTCGGAATCAGACTCCTTTGGTTCGGAACGACTCGAACAGCACTCTCGTCGGATCGGCGTACGAACGCAAAATCAACGATGTCGAACCCAGTGTTGAGCGGCCGGACACGGGGCCAAGGCTGGACGCTCTTCGGGAGTTGATGATGAAGGATACTTTGGACTACTAGTGCGTCTTTTCTGGAGTCTTTTTTTTTTCAGTTTGGGAGTTGACCAATCACACAGTGTCGTTCCCAGCGAGGATGCACATCAATCGGAATACGTTGCACCGTCCGACCGGCGGCGGGAATACATCTCCGGGTCAGTCGCGCGCTACATCCCACTCTGAACTCTCTGACGATTTCTTCTAGATTTACCGGAACAGCAGGCGTCGCCGTAATCTCCATCAATTCAGCATATCTCATCACAGACTCGCGCTACTGGCTGCAAGCTCAGGAGCAACTGGATCCGAACTGGACGCTCGTAGAGGCGGGAGGGATTGGTGGACCGAAAGACTGGATCGAATGGCTTGTAGTGCGTGTCTATTCATATTCGATATCTTCACTCTGATTGACCATCATTTTAGTCGAGAGCCAAAAATTGCAGAATCGGCATCGATGCTCGGATGATATCTCACGAAAAGGCGACCTTGCTCACCAACAAACTTACGCCGCTCGATTCCAAGATGATCTATCCTCCTCAGAACCTGGTGGATCTCGCGTGGAAAGACAAGGTGTCCAAGTCGAAAGAACCTCTCTTCCGGCAACCGATTGAATTTACTGGTACGGGCTTACTATTTCACGCCGAATACAGCTAATGCGCAAATAGGCCAAGAAGCGTCTTCGAAACTTCGAAGGCTGCGGCAATGGATCAGCAAGCAACCGCCGTCTGTTCCCGCGTACTCGAAAACTCCGCCCACAGAAGCTCAAATGCACGTCGCGACTCTCATTACGGACCTGGCCTCGATCGGTGCGTAGTTATACTTGGTCCGGCTAATGCTTCATTCTCTGATCTTGTAATTTCCTCAGCGTACATTTTAAATCTTCGCGGCACCGATATCCCATACAACCCTCTGTTCCAGGCCTACCTTCTCGTATCCCTGGACTCTGCGGTGTTATTTGTTGATGCTGCCAAATGCCCGGATGACATTATGGGGTACCTCCATTCCCTCAACATCGAACGGAGGGAATACTCCGATCTGTGGCAGTACCTGCGGCGAAGAGAATGGGGTGTGGGGAAGGTAATTGTTTCCCCCTTGTGGTTGTGTCTTCGCGTATAGCTGAACGTTTCCCTCCAGATCCTCATCACTCCACAAACCTCATTTGCCATCTCACTTATGCTCACGCATTTCCGGTACACCGTCGCCCCACCCATCGTCGAGGAGATGATGGCGTTCAAGAATGCAACGGAATTGGAAGGGTTGCGACGAGCTTACCTAAGGGATGGTGTTTCCTACGTATGTATTGCTTTTTGACGAATCTCCACACTTGCTGATTGCTACGATAGGTTCGCTTCCTCGCATGGCTCGACGCGAAGCTCAATGAGGGCTACGACATTACGGAGTATGAAGCCGCCCAGCGGCTCACAGAATTCCGTCGCAAGAACAAACACTTCATGGGTCTCGCGTATGAAAACATCTCCGCCAGTGGCCCCAACGCTGCGCTTCCTCATTATTCCCCGCGGAGATCCACTGCGCGGATGATAGATCGTGACACGCCGTACATCAAGTACGCCTACTCCCTCCACAACTCTCTCTTACTATCTTTCTAACCCATTCCTGTAGCGACTCCGGAGGGCAGTACCGAGACGGCACCTGTGACACCACCCGGACAGTGCATTTCGGTCGACCAACGCCCGAACAGTGTGATGCCTTCACCCGTGTCTTGCAGGGCCATGTACGTTTATTTTATCTTCGCGAGCTTTTCATTTTGTGCTTATAGCTTCATTTTAGATTGCGATCGACAGTGCTGTGTTCCCTGAAGGAACCTCCGGTCACCAACTTGATGTCCTGGCACGGAAGGCGCTCTGGCGAGACGGCCTTAACTATGGGGTATGTTTTCGCCGTGTCACTTTCCGCTAGCAAGAGTCTAAACCTTGTTCTAATATAGCACGGAACCGGGCATGGCTTCGGGTCCTTCTTGACTGTGCACGAAGGCTCTTATGGCTTCTCAAGTTCCGTGCCTCTAATGCCCGGGCATGTTGTCACCAACGAGCCAGGCTTCTGTGCGTCTCTAGCCTCTATCACCTTGTACCGTTCCGCCACTTACCTGCATCGGTCTCGCAGACAATCCCGGTCGGTGGGGAATGCGCATTGAGTCGGCGCTGGCTGTTGTCAGCGTGAAGGTCTGTATGAACCCGTGCGTTTATTTACTTGTGACTGACATTCATTTGCTGTCTGGTTAGACTCGAAACGAGTTCAATGGGCCGATTTGGCTCGGTTTCGAACGCCTCACATGTGTGCCGATCCAAACACGCATGGTTAAGGAGTCCATGCTCACTAAGGAAGAGAAACAGTGGCTCAAGGTTTGTGGTGTGTTCGTTGGAGGCGTGAGGTCCTGACAGTGCTGCTCTAGGACCACAACCAGCGCTGCTTCCAGCTGCTGACCCCCCTCATCAAGGATGACAAGCGGGCTATGAAGTGGCTCAAGCGCGAGGCGGACCGTGGTATTGGGCTTGCGACCGGCCCTGGTGGGATGTCCATTGATTGGGACTAAATCGCCGTCGCCCTCGTTGCCGTATGCTTTGATTTGTGCTTTCGTTTTCCCTCGCCCCCTACTCTATGTTTTAGACACTCGCATTCTCCGTCGTAAGCACGGAAAGGCGAAACGAGACGTCGTTAGGACGCTCGATTAGTATGTACTGAAGATTGATATGACTCCTGGATGCATCTTTTGTTCTACCCTTTTATTATTCCTTTCATTCTTGTGAATACGCTTCTTTCTCTGTAGGTAGTTATTTTGTACTAGGCAACCAATGGATTATCGATTTTCCTGGAGAACTAGCGCGAAGTGGTTTGGGGTGGGGTGCGCTGGGCGAAAGGCACTGTCAGAGATATACGAACAAAACAATCAACAAAAGAGTATCAAGTTCAGGCTCTACCCTTTAGTTGAAGCTGCGTCCACTGCGCTCATCGTTGCTCACGCAAAATGGCTGTCCCGCCACATATCATATTCGGGGATATGAGTTATCATATCTTGGCAAGCGAATCATCGCTTGAGGCACAATCAGATAAGATCAACGACGATAGATTTTCCAGTGCGGCAGTCGGACGACGACCCCACTCTCCCTCTTGCCACAACGATACATGGCCGTTCTGAAAAATATTATCGTCGTAGGAGGGAGCTACTGCGGTTTGTTCTGTCCAAAAACCGATATTTCTCGTTTACTCAAAAGGCCCGGCTCTGTGCAGCAACATATGTCATTGACGACCTCGCACCGCGAGTACACAAGACGCACCATGTTATTATGATAGAGAAGAACTCGCATATGCAGGTAAGATGTCCCCAAGTTCTCCCCCGGAGTATCCGACAGCTGACGTTCGATAAATGGCAGCACATCTTCGCTTTCCCGCGAATCAGCACCGTGCCGGGATTCGAGCACAAGGCATTCATACCGTTTACCAACGCGTACCATGAGACGCCGCCGCATTCGACGTCGATCGTGCAGGGGGTCGTGACGAGTGTGCTGCCCGACAAGGTCGTTCTTGCGAGTGGAGAAGAGATTCCGTATGAATACTTGGTTATGGCGACGGGGACTGGACGGCCACCGCTACAGCTGACGACCAAGGCGCAGAGCGTGCATGGCTTCAATTTATTGCAAAGCAGAGCGAAACAGGCGAAAGATATTGTTGTTGTTGGGGGCGGCGCTTTCGGAATCCGTCAGTGGTGTCTGAATAAAAGTATACGCAGGAACTCACGCAGTAGGGCCAGAACTGGCATTCGACGCGAAGCAGTTTTATCCGTCGAAGAACGTGACGATCGTGCACTCCAAGACGGAGCTGCTGAATCGCTTCCACCCGAAGCTGCATGCGATTGTTCAAGAACGCGGGGCGGCTATAGGCATCAACTTCGCTCTCGGGCAGCGCGCCAAGATACCACCAAACGGGTTCCCGATTTCTGGGCCGTCGTACTTCGTCGAGCTCGCAGACGGGCGACGAATACCAGCGGACTTGGCTGTAGGTACACTTGCATGGAAAGCAAGCTTCCAACTGACCCGCGCTAGATCTGTTGCATGGGGGCCGTCCCACTGAGCGGGCCTCTTCTATCCTTGTCGCCTACGTCCGTGGAACCCCGCTCGGGGGAAATTCGAGTGCAGCCAACGCTCCAAATCGCAGACCCTGAGTTTCCCCGTGTATTCGCTGTTGGAGACGTCGCAGCGACGGGAGGGAACAAGGCTGCGGCACCGGGATTCGCACAGGCTGCCGTCGCGGTGCAGAATATGGTGAATATGATTGAGGGACGGAAGGAGCGGGTGGAGTATACCCCCGATGTGCCGGGGATACATCTTGCTATTGGACTGGTGCGTGTTTGTGCGGTTGTGAGACTGGGCAGCTGACGTGCATCCAGCACTCGTATGTGACGTTCTACAACCCAAAAGCCCCGGGACAAGCGCCGAGCTTCCAGTTTGTTGAGTTGGGTGATGGGGATTCGGAGGAGGTTCGACAGTGGTACGAGTGTCGGTGTCATATGGTATGGGAGCGGAGGGCACCGGGAGTTACAGACTATTATCTTTGACGGGCCTACAGAGTGAAACCGATTCTGTCGAGGGGACCAGTCGTGTATCGTCTCGAAAAGGTTGGACAGAGCGTCTTGTGTTACTTTAAGAAGTACTTGTAACAATCCATACTTCATACTAGATCTTGCCGCACCAGATATGTATTTCTGCATCTTTCTGAAGGTGGCTTTGAGCTTGGAATGAAATTGAAAACCGACTTCGTCCGCAAGGTCGCGTCAAGTTTCAACTCAGAGAGACCAATTTTGATCATGCCAGTGAAGCATTGAAGAAAGGACGTTATCAAGGTTTTGAGTAGCCACCGTCCTCAGAGTATTCTGCCGTTTAACTGGTGAAGTATTTCCCAAGCCATACCACAGAAAGTTACGGTCGCGTCGAAGTGCAAGCAAGTTCAAGCTCAGTTCATGGAGGTTCATGGTCACGGTGCGCCAGGCCACTGTCAAATTGAGCCAAACAGTACGTAAACACAGAGCCCCTGTCTAACCCCTTTCCCCACCACCATCATGCCTGCCACCTTTGATTTGAAGCAAGTGGGCAAGCTGTTCAACGATACTATTGCAGCAATCAGAGATGATACGCCCGACCTTGACGCTTTGGAGCCACAAGCAATTGAGTGGTTGAAAGCGGCGCGGTACCAGCTCATGCGTGATATCGAGCAACAGTATGTCCAGAGCTCTCACACAATTTGGTGAGATACTTATCATCGAACCCAGGTACTACTCGCTGGAAAGGACGCGTGATACGCCGACGTCGCAACCAGCCTGGGCGGTGGATCCTACCCAAAAGCTCTATCTTGATACCAAAGCCCTCCCTCCTGTGTTGTCGCCGTTTCGCACCACCATTACTCACAATCTCACTGGTTTGCTTACCGCTTGCGGTTTTCAGGCAACCGGTTTTGGTTTTTATGGATCGCCGTATATAAGCATCCAGATCTCTTTTCCCGCGCAGCTAGCCGCGACCGGAGCGCAGCCCCAAGCCCAGCGTACTCTCCACATCGATGATGAATTCTCGTGCGCTGGCGGCAAAGGCGGCAAACGCAAACGGATTGGCAGCGGGCCTTTCACTGCGGGCAACTTTGCTCGTCTCATGATTGAAAACAATGATGCTGCTGCCAGTGGCAACTCGGAAAAGAGTGATTCTGGCAGCAGCGCAAAACGTCGCCGAGGGTCCCGGGTTGTGAAAATTGAAGAAGACGATGAAGGAGATAGAGATGATGATGACAGCCGAAGTAAAGGGTCGCGTCGTCGTGGTTCTCGGTTGGTCAAGCAAGAGGAGGAAAGCGACAACGAAGAAACTAATGGCCGGCGACTTCGCTCGACGACGCGTGCAAGCTCGACCGCGACTCTCAAGTCCGCATCTGAGCCGCGAAATACTCGCCGCAGTACGAGAGTCAAAAAACAGGAGGAAGAGTAATCTTATTTCGTTGGTTCCACGCAGCCTTGGAGGTGACTATGACATCTGAATGCAAACTCTGCCCCTGTTGCGGGTGGGTGTGCACCGACTCGCGAACCTAGCCAAGACGCCGGCAGTGCACGTAGGTCGTAGCATACATACGAGAATGCAGGCAGGGCCGAGTTGGTAGCATCAAATTTTGATTCAATTTGATCGAAAGCCCCTATCCACTTTCTCTTACCACCATGCCAGCAGCCTTCGACCTGAAGCAAGTGGGCCAACTGTTCAACGATACCATTGACGCTATCAGGGACGACGCCGACGTGGACGCCCTCGAACCAGACGCAGTTGAATGGCTTAAAGGAGCACGCTACAGGCTCATGCGCGAAATCGAGCAAGCGTAGGTCCAAATCGCCAGAACAGTGAAAAAAAAGTCATTGAGCACAGGTACTACTCGCTCGCACGCGCGCGCGATACACCCATGTCACAACCAGCCTGGGCTCTGGACCCCACCGAGTTTCTACATCTTTCGACTACACCCGTTCCGGGCCCATTGAAGCCGTACATTCCCGCCATGCTCGACAACCTCCGGGAACTGCTTACTGCTTGTGGCTTCCACGCGCGAGTTGATACATTGGTGTGGTGGATAACCGTTAACATCTCTTTTCCTGCGAAAGTCACAGTGGGCGCTGCCGGTGCGAGCCACCCGAAAAAGCGCACTCTCCACATCGACGATGAATTTTCCATGGCTGGTGGAAACCGCAGGCAGATATCGACTGCCGGCAGTGGTCTGTTCACGGGGGGAAACTTTGCTCGTCTCGTTGAAAGCCGTCGTGATACTGGGGACGGTGCGGGCAGCAGCAGGAAACGACGTCGAGAATCCCGGGTCGTGAAGAGCGAAGTTGAAGAAGATGTCAATGATGATGATGATGAAGGAAACAGAAAGGAAACTGGAAGGATAGATGTCGGTCTGAGTAAACGACCCGGGCGTCGTCGCGGGTCTGGGGCCATCAAACAGGAAGACAGTGAAGAGAATGGCCGCCGGCTTCGCTCAGCGACGCGGGCGAGCTCCTCTGCGACGCTGAGGTCCGCATCTGAGCCTCAGACAACCCGTCGGAGCACGAGGAAGCGGGCCAAAAACGATGAGGTGTAGATTTATCTCGTCTACTACATAACTTGCACATTGTACCTTTGCCCAACTTGACTTGGGGGCGAGTGGGCAAACTATCCAACGAGCAAAATGCTGCCGTTAGAGGTGATATGTCGACCTCGATGGCTGGGATGAAAGTCAAACGATACAAACTCCTGCGGGACAGCGAAGAAGCGTATGCTAAAGATCCTGGAAAGATTGTAAATGCATCTTCAAGGGGCCACAGGGTACTACTCACTCGAACGGACTCGCAACACCCCACGCCGTTATCACGATCGAGGTGGTCTACCGAGCCCCCACCGAAAACCAAGAGTCCCAGCCATTTCGTTCCACGATTGCACAAAGTATCGACGCACTGCTGAATGTACGCAGCTTCCAGGTGGACATGCACAACAGGGAGGACTGCAGTGCACGTGTTTCTATATGTCGTGTCCTGCGCATATGCCGGGACGTGCGGCTGCGGCTGCGGCACAGCTGCAGGCCTCGAGAACGAAACTCTGGCAGGCTTGGCTGAAAGTCAAAGTAATTGTTGGTGGACCAACCATTGATCGCGAAAAAAATTGCTCGCCTGCTCACCCAGGACGCAGAAGGCAGGGCCACCAGCGACGGTATAAAAGAAGCCGAGGATTCCATGTTATGAAGACCGAAGACGATGACGCGGGGGATGGAGTCCGGAGAGCAAGACACCGGTCCAAGAAAATCGAAATATTTTTTGTCGTGGATCTCGGGTTTACCAAGAAGAGAAGCCAGGAGAGAACCAGGGCCGGCGGCTCTGCAAAACGACTAGAGCAAGTTCCAGCGCGGTTCTGAGGTTTTCATCTGGGTCGCGTCGGAGTACGGGAGTGTGTTAATAGCTTGGACATAGACTCTCATTCTTCAAACCCAATAATGTCCACATGCGCTTGTTGACACGTAGATGAAAAACCTTCGAGACTAGGACGGATGCTTCCCTACAGTAAGCTGGCCTCATCATCTTCCTTCCAGTAGCATGCCCTCCTACCTATTGGCATAAAAATATTCCAAGGGCATGCCATAGAACTCTATCCAATTTTCGAATGGCGGACTGTCAACAAGTATTTTCACCTCTTTCTCAGTTTTGGCACAAGAGTGTCTTATAGATTGGTGATTCTGCTCCCCGATGGAACAGTGGTGAACAGTAAATTGCAAGGACTCTTGTGTCGAAACAAGAAAGAGGTGAAACGACTTGTTGTTATTGAAGTCGCAGCGCATTCGTAATCACAGCCTGGTCTTCATCCCTGATTCTGCTGCACACTCGCAGAGCTTGCCCAGTATTTAGGACTCCCGCATTATCGCTTGAGCGTAAGGTAGCAGGTCAAGTTGTACATTAAGTATCCGCTTCCGAACAATTTCATCAAATGATTGTTCGCACGCCAGAAAAAGTCTGCTTTCCACCACCTCTGCTCAGGGTGCTTCGGTTCCGTGTTAACCATTCCCCTCGCTTTAACGGCCCAAGATCAAGATGTCTACAAGCGGGCTCAAGGCTATTGCGCCGGTCCCGACCGCGGCGGACTTTCTGGACATCGTGCTGTCTAAAACTCAGCGCAAAACACCGACGGCAAGGTGATTCAGTAGTGTGAAGATCTTATCTGACGCTAGGACCCCATAGGTCATCCACAAAAACTTCAAAATCAGTCGAATACGCAATTTCTATATGCGCAAGGTCAAGTTTACGCAAGATTCGTTTGAAGAAAAGCTTGGTGCTATCTTGAGCGATTTCCCGATGCTGGACGACATTCACCCTTTCTTATCCGCCCTTATGAACGTCTTGTACGACAAAAATCACTACAAGCTTGCTCTGGGTCAGTTACGGACGGCTCGTCACTTGATAGATCAAGTAGCGAAGGATTATGTGCGGTTATTGAAGTTTGGGGACAGCTTGTATCGCTGTAAGCAGCTGAAAAAGGCTGCTCTCGGTCGGTGAGTCGAATTGTATCTCATTCGGTCTTCTCTTTCGGAAGCAAGAGTGTGGACGGGACAATTCTGCATCGCTGGATCGGTAGCGGAAGTTTCCGTGCTGATTCTCTGCCGCTTCAAGTGCCCATTTTCCTGGAGAGGGGTTTCTTATCATAACAAACTTACAATGTTATCCAGTATGGCCACGATCATGCGCCGACAAAAAGACCCGCTTGCATACTTAGAGCAAGTCCGTCAACATATTTCTCGTCTCCCTGCCATCGACCCCAACACCCGCACACTATTGATATGCGGATACCCCAATGTCGGAAAATCATCTTTCATCAACAAAGTCACCCGCGCCGATGTCGACGTCCAGCCCTACGCATTCACGACAAAATCGTTGTTCGTGGGCCATCTCGACTACAAATACCTCCGATGGCAGGTCATCGACACACCGGGGATTCTCGATCACCCGCTAGAGGAGATGAACACCATCGAGATGCAGAGTATCACCGCGCTCGCCCATCTCAAGAGCTGCGTGCTCTATTTCATGGATCTCTCTGAGCAATGCGGCTACACCGTCGAGGCGCAGTGCAAGCTCTTCCATTCCATTAAACCTCTCTTCAACGGCAAACCCACCTTGCTCGTCATCAACAAGATCGACGTCATGCGCCTTGATGACCTCCCCGCCGAATCGCGTGCGCTGGTCCAAGAGATCATCGACAGCGAGGACGTCAAATGCGTCCAGGTGTCGTGCTACTCCGATGAAGGCGTCATGGACCTGAAGACGCAGGCCTGCGACGCGCTCTTAGCTCACCGCGTCGACAACAAGGTCAAGGGCAGCAAGATCACTTCAGTCATCAACCGCATCCACGTCGCACAGCCGAAACCCCGCGACGAGGTCGTCCGTGCGCCGTTCATCCCGGATGTGGTCAAAGAGCGGAAGAAATACGACAAGGATGATCCTGAGCGGCGCACGCTGCTGCGGGATACCGAGCTTGCGGAAGGAGGCGCCGGAGTGTACAACATCAATCTCAAGCGTGCGTGGATTCTGCGTTGTACCGCGTTATCACTAATCAGGTTGTTTGCAGAGAACTACATACTCGCGAACCCAGAGTGGAAGATGGATATTATGCCTGAAATCATGGATGGCAAGAATATCGCCGATTTCATCGACCCTGATATTGCAGAGAAGCTCGAGGCGCTCGAGCGCGAGGAGGAGCGGCTGGAGGCGGAAGGATTCTACGACAGCGAGGAGGACATGGTGCGTTCATACTCTTTCCACGTCCCATCTTTCTCAACCATCCCAGGAGGAATCCGAAGACGAACGCGAACGCGTCCAGGCGCGCCTCGATCTCACAGCCAAGATACGGTCACAAAGCCTCAAGAAGAGCAAGAAGAATCAGGCTCGGCTCCCCCGGTCAGCGGGGCTCGCGACGCTCTCGCAGATGACTGCAGACCTCACAAAAGCCGGGCTCGACCCCAGCCGAATCGTCGAGCGCGCCGCTGTCTTGTCAGGCAAACGCAAGCGCGACGACATGGACGTCGACATGGATGAGGCTGGTGGGGATGCGGAGGCGGAGGGTTGGATGGATGTCGATGGGGAAGACGCGGACGGGACACCTGCGAAGCGGATGAAGACGAATTCAGGTGCTGTCACGAAGCGGGAGCCACGGGGGAATCGGGCGTTGGCGGGGATGCGCGACCAGGGTGTCAGTGCTTCTCCTTTCGCAGTCTGTTCTCGTTGACTTACGCACACAATAGCAAGCAGCCAAGGCTATCAAGCTGCGGAATCTTGGCCAGCGGCCGCGGAATATGCTTGCCAGAGCTGGCGAGGGAGACCGCACCATCAAAACAAAAATGGTGTGTATTGCTCTAAAAATGTCACGCTGGTACCTACTGACGTTTCTTGTGTGTAGCCCAAGCATTTGTTTGCTGGGAAACGGAAAGGTGGAAAGACGCAGAGACGGTGAACGCTCACGTCTTTCTGCCTGCTTCGCATCATCTCTCCATGTATCATCTCTTGTTTTTGTCTATGCAAAGAGCACTTCGGGATTCGCCCTTGAATGACTCGCAAATCCTGACCTTAATGAGTACCTCGGCCGGACTCGAGAACTCTGGCGTCATGTGCTATTCTGACAGTCTGTGTTGATAGTGCGACATCTGACTCTGAAGTGTGTACCTGGCCTTGCTTTTGCGCAAGGCCGAACCAAGCAACGCTACTGTGTCATCTCGCGAAACGGCGGCACGAAACGTGTTGGTCTGAAATTGGGAGGATTTGTGGAGCGCTGCAAGTGGATGAAACAATGTACTTGGTGGCTACTGCATCCAGAACTAAGAGCATTCTGACACGTTATCACTGTCCGAGTCGGTCGTGCTCAGTCTCTCTTTTCCCAGTGTATTTGACGTACGTGACCAGCGCAGTATGAAGCCCGCTGCCGACTCCGCCCCGTTTGGAAAAGTACATACATTTTTTAGTTCGAGCGACTGGAGCGGCTTCCAAGAGTCGACGAGGATATTGATCCCCATCACTGCGCCGCTGGCGCGGGATTGTGATTCTCTTGCGCCCGGGTAGAGGCAAAAAATTGGACCAAGTCGCCGACCATGTCCCACTTCTCGACGTCCTCCTCCCAATGCGGAGCCAGCGTATTCCGTTCCTCGTCCTCACGAGACAAGACCTGCTGTAATTCGGGGAAAATGGCGGACAGGAACGACGCGACGGCGGCAGGGGACGATATAGGCGACTCGACGACGTCGAGTTTGACGAGGGCTTCATTGCTGATGCCGTTGCCAGGTCTTTCTCTGGGGTGGATATCGAGGACGGTAGCGTTCAAGACGAGGGTGAGGGATGTCAAGCACCGGCAATTTTGCGCAAGGGGGATAAGGCCCGCGAGAGTCACTTGGGGAATGTATACTGAAGCCTGGAATTTAGGGGAGAGACTCAGTGTTTCCAGCTGTGGCCAAGCCTCCGCGATCTTGTTGATAAAATCATTGTCAATGTCTATTCCATATCCGGTTTGGAGGGCGACGTCCGTCAGATTGCGGCATATGAGAAGGGGGTAGAATGAATCCTTTGAAATCATGGCAGCGGGGTTGTCATTCATATCCTGCTCAAATACAAACCGCTCGCGAAGCTCCACGCATTTGAGGGTCCGGAACGACCTCCGCGCGATTGAAGTATTCAGGATCCGCCATTGTTCGGATTCCATAGACGATGCGGACCCGAAGTTGACTGTAATTTCGCTGAGTGCATCCGGTGATACGACATCCAAAAAGCCGATGACGGATGGGGGAGATTCCGAATAAACGATGAATTGGCGAAGAGCACTGAATGCTGGCCCCATGGCCGCAAGCTCGGGCTGCAAATCGTCGAATAGCTGATGGAAGGTGCCGACATTCAAACGCCTGAGGTGAGGGAGTTGGGCAAGATGAAGCGTAGTAGGAATGTCCAAGTCGGGTATTTTCAGTTCTTGCAGGCGATTCATACTACGGATAGTGGAATACACCGACTCTTTCAATTCGAGGGATTGAACGAGATCCATGGGACCGATTTCGACAGAAGAGAGGTCGGGGTGGAACACATTCAAGTAAGGAAGAAGATACAAGCCAACGGAACGAGACCTCTCAACATCGAAAGTTATCGACTGCAGCTTTTGGCCAACGAGCATTCGGATGTGTGAATATACATGGTCTGGCGGCAGCCAAGTCAGATGTCGAAGATTGGGTAGCAGTGGATGAACAGACAGCGCAAGGCTGAGAGCCTCGTAGACTATCCAGGAGAGCCTGTGTGGCGGCTCAATGAAGAGATTCTTCACTTTTTCCGCGTAAAACAAGACTCTGGATAAGTCAGAGGACGCAATCGGTCGCCGTAACCGCTGTGATAGCTTGAATTAAGTAGATCGAAAAAGAAAAAAAAGCCAAAACGTCATACGAATACAATCGGTGAATGGACATGGCCCGGATGGTTCTGTACCTCTTCCCAAACATCCGATGGTAAGCACTTGAGCAAATTCGTCAACTGTTTTTGAGTAGCCCAAAGAACAGCCAATGCCGGGGTCTGAAATGTCTGACAGGTTCTGCTGAGCACAGCAAGTGCCGAAGGTTCGGCTGCTGCACATATAAGCTCTACAACCTCGGGGATGCGCAAACCACGGTGCATTGAGTGGTAAGATCTTGGTAGCAGGAAACAAGCAAAACTTGGGATTGAGGCCAATGCAGTGCATGGCAGTACGAATCCTTCCTTTTTTGGGCTATTGCGATTTGATCTGCATGGTCCTGCTTTTCCCGCTCAAGTTCCAAAGAGAGCGAAAGTAGAGAGTCTGAGAGAAAGATTCGGTTGACGGCACAAGCTGGGCTAAGTAGCTGAAAAGCCGGCATAGGGTAAAGTATGTGATAAAGTTTATTCACTTATTGTTCCATTAATACTAGTAGTACAGTGCTGCGGGCTAAAGTGCCCATGTTGGACTCTACAATGTACAGTTCAACTTGTAGCTACTGGCCAGCACGAAGGGGGGTCATGAAAAGGCGCAACGGAGGGTGTGCGATAGGGAGTGCGGATGCCAAATGGGGTGTTTTGTACGTATGTGTATATCTGTTCGTAGCGACAATATAAAGCGATAGATTTGGTAGACTATCTAAAAGAAAAGCAAGTAAGTAGGGGATAGAGGAGAAGAGGTGGGTCATAGGGCGTAGGAGGAGAGGCGGCGGGTGTCGCGCACAAACACGAGTACCGGACTCGGGTCAAATGCCAGAGCTGAGAGGGGTGAGGTACATTGGAGGTAGGTTTAACCTTCACTATCAGTTAGACCGCTTCAAAATTCGGAGGAGAGGAGGCGGCGGAGGGAGTGCCGAGACGGGCGTAATGGCGAAGACGTTGAGCGCGATAGGCGGTGCACGCAAGCAGTAGGTGTGGGACGGATGGCAATGGGGGCACAAAGGGGAGGGCGCGATGTGGAACCGAAAGAGATAGGCGTTCAGGCCGATATGTCCTGTTCTCAGCTGGGTGAGGATACTGGATTGCGGTCTGCTGAGGCTCTTGTACATCCTAGAGGTTGCGCTGGTGGGATTTGGCGAGCCGAAAGTGGCGACGCGCGCATGCCGCGGGGACATCCGCCATTCCTGCACCCACTTCTCCGCAAATGCCTTCGCTCGAGCAGCGACAGCAGCCGCTTTGCTCAACGGGAGGGGAGCATCGAGGGCTGTCTTGGTTTGAGGGACGTAGACGTGCCCTGCGCTGCTTCCTTCGCCAAGGTGTCGACAAACTCGTTTCCTACTATCCCCACGTGTGCGGGCACCCATCGGAGACGATTTCGGAGGGTGCGGCGAGCGCGGAGGAGGCGGCTGAGAATGGCGGGAAAGGCGGCAAGGAGTTGCAGTATTGGCCGGGCTGTGATTTGGGGGAGGATGTGATAACGTACCAGGGCACAATAAATATGGTCTGCGATACTTATGAGTATTGAATCTGCGGCCAGGTACATGGTCTGGGTACTTCAGGCTTCAGGAACCTTCAACCTAGTTGCGAGCCTTTCCAGGCTTGAATCACACCATTTACAACAGGGATTCATATGACAGGTAAATCTTCAAGTCTTTCCAAGGCGGCCCAAGACAGGTACGACTTGAAGGGCTCCTGGGGCCATTCCCAGGCTTTCTTCTTAATTTTCTGCCGTTCAAGTATTTAATATTTGCAGCGATCGGTGGGGCGGGGCGCGGCCCGGGGCAGACGGTGGAGGCGGAATACAGTCTGTATTGCGATGGAGTACAAACGCGTGTCATCCAAGGGTCACTCAACAGTTGGGTCAAATTGAATGTGAGTGCGCTACGTGTGAGTCAGCGCGACCGAAAGACATTCAATACGGTGGTCCGCGAAAGTTTATTTGAGGGTAGCTGCAAAGATCTGTGAGCTGGGGGTGGTCAAAGAAGAGTTCGATGAAACGCACAGAGGAAGTTCATGGCAGGGCAAGTATTATATTTTGAGCGCCTGGAAGCGGCATCGGACTGAGTTGAAACAACGGCAATAAGAAAACATACCATTGCTTCAGTCTTTACGATAGTTACTCTACGTATTTGTTAGTTAGGCAATGAGATGAAAGAAGAACGAACTAAGTGACTCACAGGAGGTAACAGCTCGTATCCAAGGATTCGTAGATGTAGACCTGAGTGAGGTGTCGCTAAAACAGACAGTTCAGCCTCACAAGACAGAGTCCAAAGTAAAAGCATGTACCGAAAATGTCCCCGTCCACTTTCGCATGACTAGTTGAATCACAGCCGGGAAAGGTGTGTTGCTGGAATATCTGAATTGGAGCACCTGTTGCCAGATGAAGAGAACGTTTTTATTACGAAACTAAATTATTGAAGAATGTAAACTACCTGTGACGATGTGCCCGCACTCCCATAAGCCCGCTAGAACGTCAGGGGGTAGCCCGGATCCACATCAACGACTACTAGTAGTCTGAGAAAAGGGGTCCAACGATGAGGGCTCCAACAATACGGCTGCCGCGAACATCCCATCCGGATGTTCTATGATCGTCGGTGCTGTTGAGGAAAGTGGCCGCTTGTCGGGCTCTGGATGATTATCTGTGGGGAAACGCGTAAAAAATGCCCCATGCCAATCAAATTACTTCACATACACGGTGACGGCCACATCCCAGATTGACTGCAGGTTCCACCATCCTCGAGATGAAGTACTTACCCTCGATCTGTTGAGTCTACGCATCCCTACTACGAAGGCCTCATTTGTATCCTTGAGGTTGAAGGATCCAGGGCATACGGATCAGTCGTTGTCGAGTGCGAGTTGCCACACCAGACGGTGAAAGTAACATTTGAAATCGCCTTCCTGAAGTTTCTAAGCGGTCAGGGGGCGGGGGAATTCCGAACGCGTCAGGAATGCGCTCCTCTGCGCTGGAGAATCTGGACCACTGAAGACGTCAAGTCTTACTTGGCAGGAGGATACGCAGATAGCAATGAGGGGACATACACAAGGTCAAGGGCATCACCGTCTATAAAGGAATGCCGCTCATCCTGGCCAACCATCCCGATTGCTCAAGTAGATTGTCGGTGAACGACAGTTCATCTTGATGATCCTTCCTTCTTGCTGGTGCTGTCCTTAGGTTTTTTACACAGGCAAAGCGCCGCTGTGCTGTACTTGTGGAGCGGTCGTCGGCAGAGCAAGGGGGAGGGAGGGAGCTTTAAGGAGGACAGAGGGAAGGACAGAGAAAGAAAAAGCGAAAGGCGGTCGCGGTGAAGGATCGACAGCGACCGGAGCGAGGTGCCCTCTTATGATTACACGATGGGAACGCAGAGTGACTGGGAGGAGGCGCGAGTGCGATGCGGAAGATTTATCATCGAAGAAAGATAATTACTTTCGACATTTGAGTCACAAAAAATAGTTTGTCACAGAAATATGCCATAGAAAGCAAATGAGTTTAATATTAATCGCAAAAGGCAGGAGGATAGCCGTATGAAGGAAATACAGAAAATGGGTGCGTGACAAAATCAGATGTGACCTACCAAATATGGTGGTGTCCCCGAATGTTAAGTGGTCGTCGGAAAGAAAGAACGAATCTCTCTAAAGAGAGGATTCGTAACACGCCCATGTGATCGTGTGACCGGTTGTGACACACGCGATTGCTTGTCGTGGAGAAAAACATTCAGTGACTGTACCACTGGCCAGAGGTACATAAGTCTCGAAAAAAACGTGAATTTGTCAAATTATACTGTTTACACACGACTTGCGACCACCAACAGAATCAAGACACAGTTTTTCCGAAACCGCAGTCTTCAAAGTTCACAGCGGCAAGCCAGTCCACGGAGAGGGAGCATCTGGGTGCTTGGGTGGAGTATGCGGAAAAAAGGAGATAGTCAAACCCAGTGAACAATAGTATTCTCTCTCAGCAGGGGACAGGTGCGGGATCGTGGAATGTTTCGAGTCGTCCCATGCAGTTTGGAATGAGATGCTGAGACTGCGTAACTGGGAAGCAGACTCCACCTGCACCCGAGCTGAAAGGAATGTAACTAGGGTGTGTTTGTTCAAAGCCTTGGCCTCCATGATCTCGAGCTCCCGGAGTTGAGGACACACGGTGGTGTCAAGAAGGGTTTCTAAAAGCCGGGCTGTGCCACACGAATCCCTTTGAGAGTCCCAGTCGCTATTCCACACATCGCCGTCTCCTCGAAGGAGCGGACAAGCATTGGCAACGAGTCTCGTGAGAGCCGGGAACGAATGCAAAACGTTTAGCAGTGCTTGGGAATTGAGCGAGGCTAGATGGATCGCAAGATCTTCGAGGAGGGGGTATTTTTCTCCGACGGAGGCAAGGGAGAAGTTATCGGATTCAGATCCGACGCTTTCCAGGATGGGGAAGTGGAAGCGGCGGAGCTTTGGCATCGACACGCAATGCATGATGCAGGCCAGGTACCAATTGTGGAAGTAGAGGTATGAAGGGACGACAGTGAACTCTTCTAAAAAAGACATTGTGACTGATAATGACCGATAATCGAACGGAGGGTCCTCGACTCTGAGGGCGACTTGGAATGACACAAGCTGGGGGCATCTCCCAAAGAGGGAGATGAAATCGGCTAGGGATATCGAAGAGCGCCCCTCTTGGGCAGAATGAATGACGAGAGTGGTCAACTGGTGCCACGCAATTGGGAGAGTGGGCACAAGAGCTAGCTTAGATGAAGACAGGGAGACCGCCCGTAGGCGGGGGCTATTCAGAACCTGGTCAAAATGCGAAAAGTCGCTAAGATGTCCTGCGAATGTGAACGACTCCAAGCGCGGCGTATGTATTCCTGCGAGCGCTCGAGCTGCTGCGTTCGAGCTGGTCATCCAGGTAAACTCCACATTCTGCCACCTGGGGGAGAATTTTGCGACGAGCTCAACCAATGCTGCAACTTCATCATCCGAAGTTGATGACACATCCCACGGCGTTGACATATTGCAAAGAGACAGACGCATAGCAGAAGCAGCCGCTCGGGTTAACCATTGCTCAAGGGCGGGACGGCGTGTGTCTGATTTGGCGTAAATGAATGCGATGGGGATATGCAAGGACGCCCAAAGTCTGGGCATAGAGAGCGCAGCTGTACGCCACGCGCTACAAATTCTGCAAAGGAGTAAGGGAGCTTCTTGCGCGCTCATCACAGCGTTTCTGCCCGTCGGAAGACACGCAAGAAATATGGCTTCGAGGATGTCTAGAGGCAGACGTCGAGGATGAGATATCAAGGCCTGGCGCGGTTCAATGTATGCCAGGAGTTTATCCCGCTGCTCAGAGAGCTCGCGGATGCGCCCGTCGATTCGAGTTAGCTCTTCGGTCCGACAGAGAAGATCAGCGCCAAGCACTTCAATTTCTTCGTCGGTAGGAACATAGTTGGTGCCAAAATGATGAGTAAACCGCGATTCCATGAATTCAGAAGAAAGCCCTAGCCGGTGGTGGTTCTGTGCAAGAAAGCACGGTAACCCTAACCTAACGACTATCCCTGACTTTTTTTGCTTCGAGACTGGGGATTCTCGTGACGATGAGCCAGGATGAGCCTGCTGAAATATCAATCAAGTCCATCCTTGTCATTTCACTATGTATCCCGCGTACGGAACGTCGCAAATTTCCGAATTACAAAAGTCTGTGCTTCGATGCGAGGACTGTCCGAGTCGCTGAATGTTCTGGCCTCCCGCCGACGCATCGAAACTATGCAATGAGCGCCATGGAAGCGGCTTTAGTATTCTTCTCGGGTATATATGCGGCGTGTGTAGAACAGTCTTATTTCACTCGCGCGATCCAAAGTACGAACGCAAACAAAGCAAGAAATTTTGGTAAAACAATGCTCGAGTCGCCTACCAAAGAAATGAGACCTTAACAAGCATCCAAGAGAAACCAGAAGGCCATCGAGACTATTAACAGTTCGTCGTAGTCTTGGAGTGGCTACGCGGACCGTGAACAAGGCTGCATCGAGCTATATATACCCTACGCCATCCCAAGGCGATAACGAGGGTGTGTTCCTAACTGGATGTGTTTGGTAGAACAACACAGTCAAACCGTGCGAGAGATAGAATTCAGTTTCGGTCGGAGTGGGGAACTGCTCTGGGTACTGTGTATCATTCCATGAACTTCCGAAGGTGACAGTGAGGCACCGCAGTCGAGATGAGGATTCTAATCCGGCACGAGCCCCAAGGAATGCATCTAAGATAGGCTTGCTCAAACTATCCGCCTTGACAACCTCCAGCTCTTGTAATCGTGGGCAGACAGTGATATCTGCGAGACATTCGAGAATCCAAGTAGTGCCACAGGGCACCTCAGGGAGATCATCCCAGCGACCGTACCACACGTTGGCATAGACCACAAGCTTCGTGAGAGCGGGGAAAGCTTGCAAAGCTTCGAGTAGCCGTGGTGGATCAAGGGTGCCAAGGTGAATGGTCATATCTTGGATGAGCGGCAATCTTGATGCAACGGAGGGAAGGGGGAATAGCTCCGTCTCGAAGTCCTGCCCAGCTATGGGGACGTGAAAATGGCGAATCTTTGGCATCGAAATGCAGTCGGTGATGCATGCCAAGTACCAAGTTGGCAGGACCACGTCGAAAGGGACAGAAAATGATTCTAGGAAGGGGAGCACGGCGGATAAGGCGCCATAATCAAATGGTAATTCGCGATCCGTAATGGCGACGCGAATTGATACCAGCCGATGACACCTTCCTACGAGGAGGATCATATTGCTGAGGGAGATTGTGTCGCTGGACCGAGAGTACCGTGATCCTGGGATCTGAAGGACGAGATCAGTGAGCTGGTGCCAAGCAACCGGGAGTTCGAGGGAAAGATTCAGCTCAGAATCACAATACAAGTTGACCACTCGCAAGCAAGGGCTTTCCAGAATCTGGCTGAAACGGGAAAGGCAGTCGAGAGATCCCGTAAACGTGAACCACTCCAAATGCATCGGGTTAATTTCCGCGAGCGCGATGGCCATTTTGGAAGAGATTCCGGCCAACTCCACCTTTTTCCACCCCGTTGAAGATTTCGCGATAGACTTCACTAAGGAGGCTTCCGCTAAGTTTTTATAATCTTGGAAGTTCCAGTTTCCCGGAGTCTCGCGAATGGAGAGCGACAAGGGACACGCCGCTGCGCGCGTTAGCCATTGGGCGACGACGGAACTGCGCGATTCTTTGGCAAGTATGAAGCTGACGGGAACGTGCAAAGACGCCCAGAGTCTCGGCATCGAGATTGCAGCTGCCCTCCATCCGCTGCAAATCCGACAAAGCAACAAGGGAGCTTCTTGAGCGCTCATCACAGCGTTTCTACCGGTCGGAAGACACGCAAGAAATATGGCCTCGAGAATGTCTAGAGGCAGACGTCGGGGATAGGATATAAGGGCCTTGTGAGGAGTGATATATGCCTGAATTTTTTCTCGCTGCTCAGAGAGTTCGCGAATACGCTCATCGATTCGTGCTAGTTCTTGTGTATGCGAGATCAGCTCTAATCCAGTCAATTTCTTCGTCGGTTGGAACATAATTGGTGCCAAAGCAATGAGAGAACGGTGATTCTATGAACGAGGGAGACTCGAAAGACATAAAGCAGAGAGGATGAGTCCAAGCGTCTTGTAACAGTAACTAAGCCTCAGCCTCAGACTCTTGTTGGTCACCGAGAACGCTAACCCTAACCCAGCTTGAAATCAAGCTTACATAAAGTTACTTTCCCATCACCGTGACAGTGTGACTCATTACACGCCTCTCAAGCGACCTTGACCTTGTCTTCCACCGTCGCCTCGTCCTTGCCGCCTGCAGCGTACAGTGAGTACTCAGCGATACTACTAAGCGAATCCTCTAATACGTTGCTTTGTTGAAGGCTTGTGTCCGCTTGTTTCTAATTATCTTGGTCGTGCGAGGAGCTCCGAGACGGTGAATCATTTTGGCCTTGGAATTTGGATCTTCTAGTCTGATATACGCGATTGCTAAGGTGCAATTCGCTTGAAGACTCATCGCTTGCACCACTCCGAATTCGCGAGTCGTGATTACTCATCCGTGTGAGCCCAAGCGACAGCCCTGTACCACGCGCGCCTAATTCCAAGTCGACGCAGAACCGGAATCATCTCGACTGCCATCTGCATTTGTGCGTGGAAGTTTGTTTGACTCGTTGTAAGTCTTAGGAGTCAACGACTTTGACCAGATGTCTTCCGACAACGACTACTCTGACGAGGACGTCGACTACGTTTTCGACGATGACGATATGGGCATCGAGGACGAAGGCGAGCGCACTTTTGACGCTCTGTGTCTTTTCTAACCCTCGTCCGTCAGACTCCGACGGCGATGACGGCATGGACATGGACGACTTCAAGATCGTACCAAAGACGACGCGGAAAGCATGGGAGATAGAGTACACCTCGTTGGCCCAGTTCGCCGTCGAGAAACTCATGGCAGACGACGTCGAGCATATCTGCGGAATTCTCGGCGTGGACAATAGCACTGCCAGCCTCCTCCTACGCTATATGTCGTGGAACAAGGAGAGCCTAATAGAGAAGTACATGGACAACGCCAACAAGATGCTCGTTCTCGCCGGAGCGGCCGTTCCCGAGCCTGAACCGCCACGCCCTAGTCGCCGCCCTCCATCTCGGAAGCCCAAATCCCCGCCAAAGGACACCTTCGTGTGCTCGATCTGCTTCGACGACTCACCCGACCTCATTTCCCTCGCCCTCGACTGCGGCCACGCCTCCTGCAGCGGCTGCTGGTCCGCCTACATCACCTCCAAGATCCGCGACGAGGCTGAGCATTCGTGCCGGTGTATGGCGGAGAACTGCGCGCTCGTCGCTCCAGACGCGTTCGTGCGCGCTCAGGTCGACGAAGAGACCTGTGAGCGCTTTGAGGGGCTGCTGGTGCGCCACTTTGTCAGCTGCGCGCCGCATCTCAAGTTTTGTCCTTACCCTGCGTGCACGAACACGGTCTCGTGCCCGGCAGCTGCGTCGAAGTCGTCGCTGACGACGGTCGTGCCGACGGTGTCGTGTGGCGCAAGGGGAATTGGGTCGTCGTCGGGGTCGATGACGCAGAGCCAGGAGCTGGTCAAGCAGGCGACGGGCAAGGAGCACAAGTTTTGCTTTGGGTGTATCATTGACACTGATCATCGTCCGGTTGTGTGTGCTGTTGCGTTGTTGTGGTTGAAGAAGTGCCGCGACGACAGCGAGACTGCGAATTGGATCAAGAGTAATACGAAGGAGTGCCCAAAGTGTATGAGTACTATCGAGAAGAACGGGGGATGCAAGTACGTGGTTTCATCTATTCCTTGTCCTTGTCTAATTCGTTCGCAGCCATATGACGTGCAAGAAGTGCAAGCACGAGTTCTGCTGGGTGTGTATGGGTCCGTGGACGGAGCATGGCACTGCTTGGTACTCGTGCAATCGATACGACGAGAAGGGCGGTATCGATGCGCGCGATCAGCAAAGCAAGAGCCGTGCCAGTCTTGAGCGATATCTCCACGTACGCACCGTCCCTATCTCTCTTCGAAGGCACATTCTGATAGGGAGCAGTACTATAATCGCTGGGCCAACCACGAGCAGAGCGCCAAGCTCGCGCTTGATCTGTTTGCGAAGACGGAGAAGAAGATGGAGGAGATGCAGATTACGTCGACGCTTACATGGATTGAGGTATGAGTTGCTTTCCATCCTTTTCGATAGTTTGCAGTGACTGACGACCGCGGCTGCAGGTGCAATTCATGAAGAAGGCTGTCGAAGAGCTGGACAAGTGCCGGATGACTTTGAAGTGGACGTATGCGATGGCGTACTACCTCGCGAAGGGCAACCAGAAGGACTTGTTCGAGGACAATCAGAGGTTCGTTCGTTTGTTAGCCGCTACCCTCATCGTGCTGACGCGTATGAAAGGGACCTGGAGCGCGCAGTCGAGGACCTTGCGGAGTTGTTGGAGGCGCCGATAGAGCCAGAGAATATCCCAACTTTGCGACAGAAGGTCACGGACAAGGCTGTTAGTTATCTTCCCCCTTACCCGTCTTCTCAGTTGCTGATGAGATATCTTGCTTTTCCGTAGGTGTACGTCCAGAAGCGAAACGAGATTGTTTTGGAGGACACGGCGGACGGTTTCCTTGAGGGGCGGTGGTCGTGGAACGCTGCTGTGGATGGGTTCGACCCTCCTCAGGAGATGGCGTTGTAGGACATTGCGACTAGGATATCGATACGATTCCGCCTGAAGTCAAGGACTGAAGATTGAAGAATGAAGAATGAAAGCGATTAGCTGTTAATTGTAGTTTCCTCTTTTTTTCCCCATTTTTGTGTACACATACGTCGTTGAATTGCATCGCATCGTCTGGATTTGAATATACAATGTCCCCGCTCTTTGTTTCGCTCTGCGCTCGTCCTCCTGCGCGCCTCCAGTCACAGCACAGTGATTCTGAACCTCGCTTCGAGAACATTCCAAGCGGGGATCCGAACCCACGTGACGTCCCACGCACGGACCACCCGAGGAAAATATATAAAGGACGGCTCAAAATCCCTGTTTCCTCAGATACATACTCATCAGGATCTTTTTATAGAAACTGACCGAGTTCCGCATTTTTACAAATGCCGCATCCTTCAATTCCACTCGATGACTTTCCGCGCTCGCTCGTATAACCGAGAACATGGCTGGATTCACTTCTGGTCTCGAGGACGTTTGGTTTCTCTCTTTGTGTGCTCGCAAGGGCTGCGAGGAGGAAAGCCAGCGAGTCGAGCGTTTGTCTGATGGAATTTTCTCTTTCTCTTTCCTTTTTTTTTTTTTTTTTTATTTTTTTTTTATTTGGTAGTTTACTTGCAATGAAATTGATTTGTTCGACGAACTTGATTCTCTGAGTGGATTGTAGTTTTCCCTCATGAGTTGAGTGTGCTGAGTTGGTGCCTGGATGATTTTGTCGGCGTCACTGGGCATTATATGAGAATTCCTGCATTCTCCACACGCTTGAGTGTCGTGCTCAGTGTGGCTCGAATATTGATAGCTCCCAATTGTAAATGGGCCTCTGGATACCTGCTGTGCTCTTGTCCTTCTGAATCTAAGTGTTCGAGAGCGGAGGATATGCCTTGGGAAAAAAAAACTTTCCTTTTTGGGTCGCTAGCGTTTGTTTATTTGGTTGGTTGCGTGTATGCGCCAAACAAACCGGTCCAGGCGCTTAGTTCTATCTTGCCATGTAAAATCGCGTTCGAGGTCCGTTGCTGCGAGCGCTTCAACCGAATCAACAGATTCTATGGCTTGGAATGCTGTGGCAGCAAGTTTTCGGCTCTATTCGGAATTTCGGCGGCTTCTCCTCCGTGCAAGACTCTGCTCGCGGTAGTTACTCAAGGCGGACTCTGGGGCTGACAGGACACGCTACACTGCTGTGACAAGGGACTTACAGCAAAATTTTACAATTCATCGGTGCCGTGTTCAAGAGTCGATTTGCGCACCCTCCGGACATACCATACGTAGCAGAAGGCTGAGGCACGATGTAGGGAAGACAAAGTATAAAGGTGCTCTCTCCACGTACCCTTCCCCCCCTTTGATTCTTTTGTGGCCCAGGACCTCGCACCGTGACAGAATCGCCGCCCCTCTCTCCTTTTCACCGGAGTCGACATTGGGACGCTGAAGATCTACTACGTGTCTGCGCCAACTTTCCTCTCAACGTCGACGTCAATGTCAGGCTCGACTGGGCGCCCTCTCAAGACTACATCCACCCATCATTCGCCTAACAACTACAAAACGAGTGCGCATGAGAAAGTCTGACAGGCTCCGAAAGAGTTACCTACCACACAGATGTGAAGGTCCGTGCGGCTTTTCACGTCCTCATTTCAAACCAAACCTGATGAGACTCCGACATCCAGCTTTGTATTATAGCATAGTACTCTGACTCTCAATTCGACATGCCATAGATGTGGGTATGCCAAATGCAGCACGCCCAGTCGTCACCTGTGACGCCTACATGAAGGCTTGTCATCCGCCTGTGCGGCAACCACACAGCCCAGCTTCTAGAGGTCTCCCTCGACACCACCGTTTGCCCTCGTCTACAGCAGCTGGAGGTTACAAACACCAAAGATTTAAGCAAACCTATTCTACTCACATTCCTTTTCACTCGGAGACAGTTGGAGGCTCCTCGCCGGTCACGCAGCCTCAGCATCTCGCTCCAAGCTACATGGGACGAACCGATAATCCCGTACCTTTCCCCAGATGAGAGCGAATACTATGCCTTAATGGGTTTGAGTGCCTCCTTTCCGCGTACTGGAACCAAGCACCCATATGCTCCTTCTCCTTGGACGGGTTCAGCGCCACCCTGAATACAGTACGTACTTGTGCTGTTCAATCGCAATATCGTTTTGTCGGGTTGCCCAAGGATTGCCGTTCAATAATATACATCGCATTTATTTCGTATTTTCCAACTCTGCAGAATAATATTATGTAGGTCGCATATTTGCTTGTAATTGGATCCCGACCCTGGTCTCGTAAACCAGGCTTCACTCTGGTCGATGAGAAGACAATCGTTCTCAAGGACCCATATAAAATCTCGTCCTACAAGTGTTGTTGTTGGGGTTAGGGTTACTTCTTTTTACTGAGTTACGCCCAAGTTACGCACTAGCCACTCTTTCTCTCGGAGCCACTGCTGGGCCACTCACATGGAAGCGCCATTCACAGATCGCTTTGGCACGAACTACGTCCCCACTGACGAAGAAATTGGCCAGATTCAACTCGACCTTCTCTTGCGGTCAGAAGAGCTAGCGCGGATTGACGAGCGGATCCGCGAGCTCTCTGAGCAGCGGGATAAACTCCAGGCATACATTGAACCTCGCAAGGCCTTGATATCCCATTCTCGCCGTCTTCCCATGGATATTCTTGAAGCCATATTTCTTGCGTGTCTTCCGACAAGCAGAAACGCCGCCATGAGCCTGCGTGAAGCTCCACTGCTCCTCTGCCGGATTTGCAGCGCGTGGAGGGTAGCTGCATTCTCTATGCCGAGACTCTGGGCATCGCTGCACATTCCTGTGGATTTCATCATTGCCAAAGACTCACGCAGCTCTGCCGTTGACCAATGGCTGAACCGCGCAGCAGTCGGTTCTATGTCGCTCTCTATTTGCGACACCTCAGGCGGCTGGGGTTGGGCCTCACCCCCCAATTTTGCTCAAACAATCGACACACTGCTTAAGTCTCTTGCACGCTCCTCCGCGAGCTGGCAAAACATAGAGTTCAAGGACATGGTCCCCGCAACCGCCGACGCATTGGCAGCAATTGAGCCATTGCATCATCTGAAATCGTTCAAGTTCACGGGAGATCCTTCTCATCTTTCTCGATTCAACTTCTTGAATGGGCCCCGTCTCCAAGCGGTCACCTTGCATTCCGAGTCGGACTTCAACCTGAATCTTACGCAGACTCTTCCAATTGCGTGGCACCAGCTTACCCACCTTGTGATTCAAACCACGCACAGTGGGGACCACTCACTTTCCCTCGGCAACATGATCCTTCTACTGGGAAAGTGTCCTCAGCTTGTATCCTTTCGTGTCACCCTCGCAAACGACGAGTTCGAGTCGTCATTCGAATACGGGTCGTTGTCGATCCTGATGCCTTTCCTGGAGACATTCGTGGTCCCACCCTTCTACATTTTGCCGCGTTGGTACTTCACATGCATCACACATTGTGTGTCGATGCCGCAGCTCCGTCATCTCCATGTCCCAATAGCAAAGATAAACTCTCAATCCGACCATTTCTCCCTGGCCTCAGCGGGGACGAAATTGCCGCTCGTCGAGGATCTCACAATATACCTGGGGTCTTTCGCCCCACAAGGGCTGCTCGAATCATTGCGAGCGTTCCCTTGGCTTACGACGCTGGTAGCTGATGCCCATATGTGGACGCAGTGGAACACAGCGAACGGGGGGCCGCCGACTGAGTCCTGTGGCACGCCTCTACTTTTAGAAATCCTCACGGATACCCTTATCTGCCCACGTCTCCAAGTCCTCAAGGTCAGGAATTCCTTGCGTCTGAGCAAGTCTGCCTTAAATGCATTTCTTTCGGCCCGGGTGAAGCTGGAAGTACCAAATCGATTATGTCGCTTCAGCATCGCATTTCAAAGTGCATGGGATGATATAGAGATGCCGAGCCTCAGCTCGACTGAGACTCAGTTCTATCTGGCGGAAGGCTTACATGTTTCTATATCTGGGACGGCGTCTCCTCGAGGTTCTGAGGTATATGCACCTTCACCATGGATAGGTCTACCAGGTGACGAATCGGAGAGTCTTTTCTAAAACGTACAAGGGTGAAGGCTCGAGGGTCTAACTATTTATGAGTCGATATCTGTAGACCGTAGTACTTACTACTTAACTACTATAGCGTACATGGATTTGTTATAGCACAGATGTATCGTTTTCTACGAAAATATTTTTATTAAGTACTTGCCAATGTTGAACTCCTGGATCAAGCTTTACTACGTTCGCTGACCCACATCCTCCTCAGTTCCTGGAATTGCTCCCTTGCCAGCTTCTTCAAAATTACATTACCATATCCGGATTGTGACTTGTGTGACTGACAGTCACGCTGTCCTCATCTTGACCTCGACCTGGTCGCTTGTGCCCCAGTTTGCTCTTTCTTTTCTTTACCTGGGGTTCTCTGGGCTGGCTTGTGCTTTGGAAAGGCTGGAATCGACACCCCGGAACTTCTTCGAAACTCCACAAGACCGTTTCGAATATCTTTGGCAGTTTTTGGCCAACACCATATTTCTTTGTATTCGGATCGTCGGTATCGAGATTGCGACGCTGAATAGCGGTGGTTTCTCTGCTGGTGTGTGATGTGTATACCCCTGCGTTTCTCCGACAAATCGTCTGTTTGATTCTAGAAAGCGGCCTTTGAGATAGACTTTGGCCAGGTTGTGGTCGCGGGTTGGGGCAGCTTTTCATGTCAAGAACTCAAGTCTCGACACAAGCACCAGCACGATTGACAGATCAGCACGGTCGCACTTCACCCGTTGTTCAACTAGCTTCCACGTCTTTGCATCTCGCGTCAACGTCTGCCAAGATGCCCGCCCCGCTACCCGACAAGGACATTGCCCCATGGTTGGAAGAGTTGGACGAGGTGCCGGTCAGTTGACGTTTACTGTCTATTTTTCTCCTCGTACATTCATCATTTTCATTTTCTTCAATATGTCCTTCTTGGGTTAATACCGTTTATCGTTTTTCTTACGCTAATTTTTAGCCAACGCCGCCTCCGAAACCGTCCCGAACATTCAACGTTTCACCCTCGACATCGCTCGCCTCGATGCGCAACGGAAGCATGTCCAGTTATTCTTACTCCACCGGCCATCGTCCTTCTAACAATCTGAGCGTGTCCACGAAAGGCTCCCTCGAGCTCAATGACTACATCGACGACTACGGTCAGGCTCTTGACGTCCCCGACTTGGATATTCCCCCGATGCAGGATGTCGAAATCGCACCCTGGCTCGATAGCTCCCCCCAAGACCCTGTCAGTCATCTCTCATTCTGTGCTTCGTTTCTGACATGCATGCCAGCCTTCTCCCCCGCCAAAGAACGGCCGTTCCTTCCACTTTCCGCCAAAGGGCTCGTTCTCCTCGCTCCGACCAGGCAGCTCCTCGGGCGGGCTATTTTCTCGCAGTCGGGCCTCTGAGTCCCACAGCAACCTCAGTATCGCCGAATCTGCGATCGCCTCGACCTCGACATCGATGATGCACGAGCCACGAGACCGTTCATTTTCGCCCTCGCCAGAGCTGCGCAAGAGCAAATCGTCGATGTTCAGCTCCCTTCGAAAGAAGGTGTCCAAACGCAACTTGCGAGCGGGCTCCAATGCCGGAGAGGAGTCCGAACATCCCTCGTTGCGTCCTCCGCCGCTGAATCCTGGATCATACGTTTCCTTTCTTCCCGTCCCCTCTCCGCCTCAAACCCCCCGCTTCAAAAATAAGAAGAAGAAAACGAGTCACCCTGAGGAAGTACCACCGCTTCCCAGTCGTGAGCCTCCAGACCCCGGGGAGCAAGAGATCAAATTGGACACCAATTTTGACGAGATGGACGGGATCGTCGACATCGCGATCCTCGCTAGTGGTGGCAACAATACAAGCTCTCCAAGCGAGTTTGCATCATCAAGCGGAATGTCACAGTCTCCTTCAGATCACTCGCAATACGGTTCACCCTTGAAATTCAATAACCCTTTCCCGCCGGGCGGAACATTGTATCAGCCGCGCAAACCGTCGAGAAAAGTGTCTCCCAATACGGTACCGCCTCTCCCAGATCTTCCTCCGGCGGCGGCACTCCCACCGACCGCTGGTCCGATGCCGACGGAGGGGTGGACGGCACCAGAGAGTTGGAGCGTGGCAGTGAAGGATGGAAAGGACCCTGGCGGCGAGGCGGAATCTAGTTCGGACGAAAGCGTTGGGGGCACGCGGCATGGAAACCGCGCTAGCGTAACGCCCGGACACGCCGCCCATACGGGTTTGTCGCATGGGCGCGGGGTCGGCACTGGGGCGTCCCATCGGGTCAATGGTGCTAGTGTTAGTACACAACACGGGCTGAAGGAAGAGTGTCCTACCGGTGCGGTTGTGGCGCCCGCGCAAGCCAGGCGTCCGGCGGCGAAGCGCATCGGCGCGGGAGCGGCGAATGGGTTGCAGCATAAGATTCGGATCCGGATCTACAAGGCGGACAACACGTATCATGTCGTGTCGGTATCGACCAATGTCACTGTGGCGGCGCTGACGCCGAAGCTCGACCAGAAATTGCCGGCGGGGGAGGAGCGGGAGATGCATCAGCTGTATTTGAAGGAACGGGGACGAGGTGCGTTTGTTTGACCAAGACTGAACGCTAAACAATAGCTCATTGGGTGGACAGAGCGGATTTTGGCGCAGACGGAACGGCCAGCGGATATCGTGCGACGACGTTTGGAGCAGGCGGGATACGATGAAACGGATGGGCAAGACTTGCTCGGCGGTGCAGGGTTGTCGTTTTTGCTCAAGTTCGTATATAAGAGCTTATATCTCGGCCCCACCGTACGTTCTCTTCTTTGATTCCCGCTTGATGGAAATGGCTGCTGAACGTTTGCTATAGGAGGAAGAGCATAAATTCGACAACTTTGAATACATCGACCTTACTGGCCGCAGTCTTCGCACCATTCCAGTGGCATTGCATCAGCACGCCGACTCCATAGTGTCTTTGCGACTTTCCCGAAATCCCATGATCGAAATTCCGCTTGATTTCATCCAGTCATGTACCACTCTCCGCGAGTTGCGACTCTCTCATATGGCCATGAAGAAGGTTCCTCACAGCCTGCGGCATAGCACAACCCTCACACGCCTCGATTTGTCTTGCAATCGCATTGTTACGCTGGACGAAGCTTACCTCGATGACATCCCCGGGTTGACGACGCTGCACGTTCAGAACAATCGCCTTGAGAAACTGCCATGGAGTTTTCCGCGCTTGCGACGGCTCCTCACTCTCAATATCTCGAATAACAAGTTCCGCACCTTTCCCGCTGGCGTCAGCGAGTTGGCTACTCTGCGCGACCTCGACATATCGTTCAATATGATTTCGGAGCTGCCAGAGGAGATTGGGCATTTGCAGAACCTCGAGCGACTTGTCATCGTTGGCAATCAGGTTTCGAGGTTGCCGGACGAATTCAGCAATTTGGGGCGCCTGGGCGAGCTTGATTGTAGGAGGAACCAAATCTCGGACCTCACAGTTGCTTGCATGTTGCCGAAGATTGAGACTCTGAGCGCGGACCATAACGCACTACACGATCTTGCTTTGTCGATGGGGCCTTGCCTAACCACACTGGATGCATCGCATAACGAGATCACGCAGCTGACTCTTGTACGAGGGCCAGTGGGGCGGAATCCGTTTGCGCTTACGTCGCTCGACATCTCGAACGCCAAACTCTCGTTGCTCGATGATCATACCCTCTCGCAGCTGACGTCACTACGGCGGTTGAAGCTGGACAACAACTCATTCCGGTCCATCCCAGACTCGCTTGGCGATCTCAGATGGCTTGAAACTCTTTCGTGTGCGGACAATTTCCTCAGCGAGCTCCCTCAGAGCATTGGAAAGTTACAGAAACTGGAGACGCTCGATGTCCACAATAACAGCCTGACCGAGCTTCCGATTTCGCTTTGGAATTGCGCCTCTTTGTCGCGACTCAACGTCACGTCGAATTTGTTGGTGCTTTGGCACGATCCGCCCCCCAGCATCCCCGATGAGGAATTACCCTCATTCACTGATACCACTGTCATTCCCGGCGCACCCACCTTCCCCACCAACCGCAAACCCTCCACATCCACCATGACCGATATCCCGCCTCTTGCGCATTCGCTAGAGTTGCTTTACCTTGGCGAGAATTCGTTTACGGACGAAGTCTTGCACCCGCTCATGATACTGAAGGAGCTGCGCGTACTCAACCTCTCGTTCAACGACATCCAAGATATGCCATCCAACTTCTTTCGTCATTTGACCAAGCTGGAGGAGGTGTATCTGAGTGGGAATGGGTTGACGAATTTCCCGAGCGAGGATCTCCCCAAGCTCACGCGATTATCCACACTATTTCTGAACGGCAACCGACTGCAGACGTTACCTCAGGAACTTGGCAAAGTGAAGAGCCTGACCGTTCTCGATGTTGGAAGTAATTGGCTGAAGTACAACATTAACAACTGGGAGTTCGATTGGAATTGGTATGTTTGGGTTGTCATTTATCAAACAATGGGACTCGCATGCTCATTTTTCATGTAGGAACTTCAACAAGAGTCTGCGGTATCTCAATTTGTCCGGCAATAAGCGGCTGCACATCAAGTCGGATGTCTCTACGCCCGGACACCGCCAGAGCATGTCGACCGTAAACAGAGAATCGCTTGCAGGGTTCTCCGAGCTGTCCCAACTGCGCGTTCTGGGTCTGATGGATGTCACAATCACTACAACTGGCACCAACACTGGCGATATCCCGGACGAGAACGACGACCGTCGAGTCCGCACCTCATCGTCAGTCGTCAATGGCATGTCGTATGGTATCGCAGATACGCTTGGCAAGAACGAGCACCTGAACATGCTCGATCTAGTGCACGAGTTTCGTGGCTTAAGCAAAAACGCCGTTTTCGCCATGTTCGGCCGTGCGCAACCTCCGAAGCAGCTACCCGCCGCTACGACATCGAACCGTCTCGCCAAGTATCTGCAGGAGAACTTCGTCCGTGTCTTCATCTCCCAGATCAACTCCCTCGATCACGGGCGTCATGAAGGCGTCCCCGATGCTCTACGCCGCTCTTTCCTGAAGCTCAACCAAGACCTTCATGACACCCTGTTCAGTGCGACGCGCAAAATGTCACAGACGAGCACGGGAACAAATCAGGTCCTCACCGACCCTTCAGTCGTTCGTAGTGGCGCTTCTGGCATTGTGGTGTATGTTGTGGACAAGCGGATGTACGTTGCGAACGTGGGTAACGCATTAGCGGTCGTGTCCAAGGGTGGGAGTGCGGTTCCTCTGTCGAGAAAACATGATCCCTATGACCGCGCGGAGACAGCTCGCATTCGTGCTGCCGAGGGGTGGATCTCGCCGCCTGGCCTTGTCAGCGACGAGATTGACATCTCGCGGTCCTTCGGCTTCTACCACTTGATGCCCATTATTAATGCTCGCCCGGATATCTTCACCTACGATTTGTCGGAGCAGGACGAGTTTGTGATCATTGCCAATCGTGGTCTGTGGGATTATGTCTCCTACCAAACCGCCGTCGACATTGCACAGCGGACCGAGCCCATGGTCGCCGCGCAAAAGCTCCGTGATTTCGCTATCAGTTATGGTGCGGATGGTAGCACGATGATCATGGTTATTGGTGTGGCGGGCCTCTTCAAAGGCGCTTCTGCTCCTGCTCCAGACAAGCGACCTAAGAAGCGTGGCATTGGGATCATCGACCGCACGCTCGATCGGTTGAAGGATGAAGTCCCTCCGCCCGTTGGACACGTCGCCATTGTTTTCACGGACATCAAAGGGTCGACTCACCTCTGGGACGCCAACCCCGGGATGCCTACCGCGATGCGTCTACACAACAACCTTCTCCGGCGTTACCTACGGCTATGTGGCGGCTATGAGGTTAAGACTGAAGGCGATTCGTTCATGTGCTCGTTCCCTACCGTCCTGGCGGCTGTCTGGTGGTGCATGACTGTGCAAGTCGAACTTCTGAAGGTCGCTTGGCCGTTGGAGATCCTCGAGTGTACGGATGGGAAGGCGGTTCACGATGACATGGGCAGACTTATCGCTCGTGGTCTGTCGGTGCGCATGGGTATACACTGTGGTGCTCCACTCTGCGAGACTGACCCAATCACCAATCGGATGGACTACTTTGGCCCCATCGTCAATCGATCTTCGCGAATTGAGGGGAGCGCTGCTGGCGGGCACATTATGTGCAGCTCTGATGTCGTCCGCGAGATAAACGCCAAGATCTTCGAAACCGAACCCGAGACTGAGTTTTCCGATGCTCAGCCTCAGGAAGCCATCGACGCCATTCGCCGGCTGGATCCCGTCATCATTCCCGTCGGCGAGGTTAGGCTCAAGGGGCTGGAGGTTCCTGAAGTTCTAACTCTCATCTTCCCTTCCAATCTCATCGGACGGAAGGATCTCGACGACAACGCTGTCGACCCGAGCGGAAACTCGAGCTCTCGTGTCCAGTTCAGCGTGACTCAGATGCGGGAACTCGCGATCTTGTGCCTCAAACTGGAGATGGCGACGGCTGGGAGTGTGTTCCGTCCACTTCCCGAACGGAAGGGGAGCCTGCAGGACGTCGCCGTAGAGTACCCTGAGACGGAAGCGGAATCGTCGTCGATATATGTCTATGGCGATCCGAACGTTCTCCTCCCGCCAATGCCCGACAAGATGACGGATGCGGATCTCATGCTCATACTCCATTCGCTCATGGTCAGGATCGAGAATGCTGAGAAGGCGCTGTGCAGTACGATGGCAGTGGTTCAGCCTCCCCCATCGGATGAAAAGCAGGCTCTCATGTCTGCGTTGCAACGGAGTGGTAATTTGGACGAACGGACGTTGGACGAAGTATGGGCTGTGTTGCGTGGTATTTAGTTTAATCTATCTCTCTCTCTTCTCTAGACTAAGGCGTGTACTGTTAAATCTCTGGTGCTGTAAATACCTCTGTTGTACAAGTATGTTATTTTAGATCTTTCATTACTTCACTTGCCTATGAAGAGTAAGCTTGGTTTCAAACTGGGGTTAGGGTTACATAGCTTGGACATAACTCTCTTCTCAATTTACGCCCTGCTGAGCTTGATTCCCTTCTTCACGTCTCTCGCTACCATGGAATCGCCATTCGCCCATCGCTTTGGCACGAATTATGTCCCCACAGATGAAGAAATTGACCAGATTAAACTCGACCTTCTCTTGTTATCAGAAGAGCTAGCCAGGATCGACGAGCGCATCCGCGAGCTTTCTGAGCAGCGAGCAAAAATTCGGGCATACATTGAACCGCGCAAGGCCTTGATATCTCACTCTCGACGTCTGCCTATGGACATCCTTGAAGCCATATTTCTTGCGTGTCTTCCGACGAGCAGAAACGCTGCCATGAGCCTGCGTGAAGCTCCGCTGCTACTATGTCGGGTTTGCAGCGCGTGGAGGGCAGCTGCGTTATCTATGCCGAGACTTTGGGCATCCCTACACATTCCTGTGGATTTCATCATGGCCAAAGACTCGCGCAGCTTCGCCGTTGACCAATGGCTAAACCGTGCAGCAGCTGCTTCCATGTCTCTCTCTATTTGCGACACTTCAGGCGGCTGGGTTTGGGGTTTGCCCCCGGATTCTTCTCCCGCATCTGACACGCTGCTCAAGTCTCTTACACGCTCCTCCGCAAGCTGGCGAAACATAGAGTTCATGGACATGAACTCCGGAACCGCCGACGCGTTGGCAGCAATCGAGCCGCTGAAGCGTCTGGAATCGTTTAAGATCACGGGAGATTCTTCTCATCTTTTTCAATTCAACCTCTTGAAAGGCCCACGCCTTCGAGCGGTCACTTTACTTTCAGAGTCGGACTTTGACCTGAATCTTGCACACACTCTCCCAGTTGCATGGCGCCAGCTTACTCACCTTACGATTCAGGCCGCTCGCAGCGGAGACCACCCACTTTTCCTCCGCAACATGATCCTTCTACTGGAAAAGTGTCCTCTGCTTGTATCCTTTCATGTCACCCTCGCAAATGACGAGTCGCCATTCGAATACGGTTCATTGTCAATCCTAATGCCTTTTCTGGAGACGTTTGTAGTCCCGCCCTTGTACGCTTTGCCGCATTGGTACTTGTCATGCATCACACACTGTGTGTCAATGCCACGGCTCCGTCATTTCCATGTCCCGATAGCAAACTTGGATTCTCAATCCGAGAGTTTCGCCCTGGCCTCGGCGGGGACGAAATTGCCGCTCGTCGAGGATCTCTCAATATACTTGGGGTCGCTCGGTCCGCAAGGGCTGCTCGAATCATTGCGAGCTTATCCCTCCCTCACCAAGCTGGTGGCTGACGCCCACATGTGGGCGTGGGCTTCAGCGAACTGGGACCCGGGGTCCGCTACTAACTCTTGTGGCACGGCTCGGCTTATCGAAATCCTCACGGACACCCTTCTTTGCCCGCGTCTACAAGAGCTGCAGGTCCGCAATTCCCTGAACTTGAGCCAATCTGCTTTGGATGCATTTCTTCTGGCTCGGGTGGAGTTGGAAGTTCCGTGTCGGTTACGGCTCTTCGGTATTGCGTTCCAAAGTGCATGGGACGATGCACAGATCCCGAGCCTCACCCCAACCGAAATTCAGTTCTATACGGCGCAAGGCTTACATGTTTCCATCGCTCCGACGCCCAGAGCTAAGTTCGAAGCATATACACCCTCACCGTGGATAGGTCTACCAGGTGACGACAATATATTCCACAACGTTCAGCTGTAGGCGGTAGGAATCGGTTGGGATCGATTTGGAGGATTATTGATTATCGATTATGGACGGTTCAGACACTCTGAACTATCATTCGAGCCTATCGTGTTCGACCTGTAAATTGTTGTACCATAAGTTTCAAAATGTATCGTTCACTGAGTACAGAGCTATCATATCTCTAACAGGAGCGCGCAACTCTCACTCGAGGCATTAGATCACAGGCCGATATGCTCATATGCGACCTACAGGATATTGTTCTACAGAGCACCACTGAATGTTATGTACATTAGTCGGCAATCCGACAAAATCAAATCGCGGTGTTTCGATTCAACAGCACGAGTACTGTATTCACGGTGGTGGTAAACCCGTCGAAGGCGAAGGACCATACGGGGTGCTTGGTCGGACTAGATCAAGTTGGTTTCGAACATGCAACTCCGGGTATGTATTCAGGATCTACGCCACTCGCTCAAGCACAAGCGGATTGAAACTATCCCGCGAGTAGCTAGTCTTGTCGTGCGTGCTCACATTCTAAAACCGGCAGTGAATGGATACAAAATTATTGATACATATACTGTTACAACGCCGATATTGAATCCAATCATCTCACCGCTAGATATAGTACAACCCCTCCACCGCGACATTCGCCTGCCAAATCCCAAGGTTCCGAATGGCTCGGAACGCCACGGGGGCGGGCACCACCAACACAATCGCGGGCACGCCGATCACCAACAGACCCAGCGACAAGAGGAGCGTGATGCTCGGCTTGATGACGAGGAAGTAGAAGAGGGCTTGGTACGAGGTCGGGTCTGTGAACTGCATTCGATCAAGTTAGCTGTTGTTGGTTGACTGATTGATATTGGGCGTACCATGGCGTAAGCGTTCTTGTAAAACGAAGTCTCGGGAACGGGGACGCCCTCCTCGTCGATTTCGCGTATGCGGGTGAAGATGGATCGGGGTGGATATGGTGCTGGGTATGCGAGGGGAGTGTGGAATTTTGTTTGGAGGGCAAGCTAGTGTTAATTGTTAGCAGTTTTCGTTACCAGGAAAAAGCTGTTGGGAAGGATGGATGGACGCTTACCTCTCCTCGCGAGAACGTCCGCACCCCCAGCAAATTGAAGAAGCACAATAGAGCACCGAGAGGAAGTGCTACGAGCAGCGTCGTTCCTGTCTATACAAGCGTATTCAGATTTCACGGAAACTGACTGCGATCGAATGAATACACGTACCACCGTAAAAACGACAGCGAACAGGAACGCAGCGAGAGCGAAAGGGAAGTTGATAACGTATAAGTGGAATAGCGAACGATAATAGACTCTGCGCGTTAACGGCCGGAAATACCGTCGCCAAGATCGCAGAGACCAAAATCCGTGTGGTCGCGTATGAACTTCCGGCAGCTCTCCAGAAGTTATCAACAGGCCATCTTCGACACTTTCTGTACCAAACTCATCCTCGTCGTCGTGGTCTTCGCACTCGCGGAAAAGCGACGCAACGGTCTGCCCGAGAGATGGTGCTACCGAAACAACGCTGCTGCCGGTGATATGAGACCCAGACCGCGGCCGGGTAACGACGCGTCTTCCCGACAAGAACGGCGTGGTTTCAGTAGCTTCCTGAGCGTCTTCCGCTGGAGAGAGCAGGGCTTCGTAGTCGGAATGGGACTCAGAGGATCCAATTTGGCTGTGGTGACTCGTTTGATTCTGGCGGTGATTAGTCCGCCTAGGTCTTCGGGTTCTCGAGGGATATGGAGGTGGGGGGTCGTTGAGAGCGTCGCCCGCGACGTTCGCCGACGTTGGGAGCTGGGGGTCGGGCTCGGGGGACATGGAGGTTAAGGCGTAAGAGACGGGGATCACAGCGTGACAATCGACCTTTGGCTCGGACTGTGACGGCGAAGAAATGAAATCTATATTACTGTGAACCAGGTAGATAAAAAGTTACGCATTCTACAACTCGGATACTAAGGCTACAGCAATGCGAGCATGATACATTTTGTTCTCTTTTCTCTACAGTATTTATAACTTCATTGACTCTCTGAAACGATGATTTCAAGTTAGAATCCAGACCGATTCAATAGATGGCCAACGCACCATTCACTGACACCACTTGCGCGCATTTTGGAACATCTGGAACCACGGACCAATATTCTTCCACTCACGAGCCAGCGACGGCGGATACCAGCTATTGCTCTCAAGGGTAACGACTCGTTCGGGATGAGGCATCAAGGCGAGTACGCGACCATCGGGGGTTTGTACGCCAGTGATAGCCCCAGGACTTCCGTTCGGATTCGCAGGATAGACTTCAGTCGGCAGGCCGTGTCCGTCGACGTAGCGAATCCCAACCAAACCCTGGGACTCGAGCGCTTGCCGATGATCTTGAGAAGTGAACGAGACACGGCCCTCGCCATGAGCAACAGCGATAGGCAACTTGGAGCCCGCCATATCCCGCAGAAACACCGATCTCTGAGTGACCTCGCTATCCACCACCTCGACCATGGCAACACGCCCTTCGAAGCGCTCGCTCCTGTTCGGCTTGAAATCAGGCCAATCTTTTGCACCAGGAACAATTTCTCTGAGGTGGCTGAGGAACTGACATCCATTGCAGACCGCCAGAGTGAAGGTATCATCCCGCTTAAAGAACTCGGAGAATTCATCCCGCGCAATCGTATTAAGCAGAACTGAATGCGCCCAGCCCTTCCCCGCGCCGAGTACATCTCCGTATGAGAACCCACCACAGGCAGCAAGCCCACGGAAGTCGCCCAGATGAGCCGCCCCGCTAAGGATGTCGCTCATATGCACATCGACCGCGTCGAACCCAGCGGCAGAGAAAGCCCAGGCCATCTCGACGTGCCCATTCACACCCTGTTCCCGAAGGATCGCCACCTTGGGACGCCGGAAGTAGCTGCGAGACGGAGAGTAGCTGAACTTGAGGTCGTAGTATAGCGCGGTCGACGATGATTCAGCAATACGGTCAAACTCCTCCTTCGCCGCCGCAGCGTCGTCCCGCCGGCACTGCATCTTGAAGGATGTTTCTGCCCACATCTGCTGCAGGTTCTGACGCGTGGAGTTGTAGAGAATTTCTTCGCCGTGGACGATGACGAAAGACTGGTCAGACGGGGAGCTGTTGACTTGACCGATAACATGGATCAACGAAGCGGGGAAACCAGCGTTCGCAAACGAATGAGTCAGTTTTTGCAAGTCAACCTCTCGAATCTGAATGACGGCACCGAGCTCTTCGTTGAATAGGAGGGCATTGGGATGCGCGTTGCTGCGAAGGGAATCGAGCGAGATGCGCACACCAACATGGCCTGCAAACGACATCTCTGCGATCGTGGTGAAAAGTCCTCCGTCAGACCGGTCGTGGTACGCGAGAATGAGGTCAGGCTCCGCTTCCCTGATATTTTGGCAAGCCTGGAAAAAGCTTTTCAGCAGAGCAGGATCGTCCACATCCGGCGCCTCGTCGCCAATCTCCTTGAACACCTGCGCCAACGCTGACCCCCCAAGCCTCGCCCGTCCATCCGCGATATCCAAAAACACGAGAATGGTCGGTCCCCCCGCCTCGGTCGACAACTGCGGCGTCCACGTCCTCCCCACATCCTCCACCGGTGCGAACGCCGTAACAATCAACGACAGCGGCGAGCTAACCTCCCTCTGTTCCGCCCCTTCCCGCCACTTCATCGACATCGACATCGAATCCTTCCCGACGGGAATCCCAATCCCAAGCGCCGGACACAGCTCCATCCCAACAGCTCTGACAGCCGCATAAAGCGCCGCGCCTTCACCCTCCTTCGACGCAGCGGACATCCAATTCGCGCTGAGCTTCACACGCGCGATGTCCTTGCCTACAAAGGCCGGGGCGAGGTTGGTGAGCGACTCGGCGACGGCCATACGCGCGGAGGCGGCGGGGTTGACGAGGGCGATTGGTGTGCGTTCGCCCATGGCCATCGCCTCTCCGTATAGAGCTTCGAATCCGTAGGAAGCACGAGTGACTGCGACATCAGCTACGGGAACCTGCCATGGACCGACCATTTGGTCGCGGGTGACGAGGCCAGTGATAGATCGGTCTCCGATGGTGATGAGGAATGACTTAGACGCGACTGATGGGAGGTGAAGGACACGGTGGACGGCTTGGGCGAAGCGATCGCTGGGTGTCTGAGTATCGGTGAAGTACGAAGCCAAACTCGGGTCAAACGGAACGCGATGAGGCGATAATGTGGTCGCTGTTCTCGACATCTTTGGTGGTTTCCCGAAAAGCGTAGACATGGAAAGGCGAATCACGTCTCGAGTGAGGAGCCGATCAGTGACTATTAGGTCTTGTTCCTGCGTTGCGACACCAACGATGGAGAACGGACATCGCTCTCGGATAGCGATAGCCTCAAAGTCGTCTATCTGATCTGGCGCAATCGCGAGGACGTAGCGCTCCTGGCTCTCGTTGCACCAGATTTCCATAGGCGACATGGACGAATCCGCAACCAGGACATCGCGGATCTCGAAGATGGCTCCAAGACCGGAATCATGGACGAGCTCAGGCAGTGCGTTGGAAAGTCCACCGGCACCCACATCGTGGATGCTCTGAATCGGGTTTTCTTCGCCCAGATTGATACACGTATCGATGACCTGCTGGCACCGACGCTGCATCTCAGGGTTATCCCGCTGCACTGAAGCAAAGTCCAATTCAGCAGAACTCGCCCCGGACACCTGGCTCGACGCCGCCCCGCCCCCGAGGCCAATCAGGAGCCCAGGACCACCAAGAACGACGATCTTGGCACCGGGCGAAATACGATCCTTCATTGAAAACTGCGGCCTTACGTTCCCATACCCTCCCGCAATCATGATGGGCTTGTGGTACCCCCGAACCTCCTTCTCATCCTCCGTGACAGGTACACGTTCTGAAAACGTGCGGAAGTACCCTGCGAGCGCCGGCCGGCCGAATTCGTTGTTGAAGGCGCTAGCACCCAAGGGGCCCTCGATCATGATGTCGAGCGCGGAGGCAATGTGCGCGGGGCGACCGAAATCAGTCTCCCAGGGCTGCTCGAAGTCGGGAATGAGGAGATTCGAGACGGTGAACCCTGCCAACCCTGCTTTCGGCTTGGACCCCCGCCCGACAGCACCTTCATCGCGGATTTCGCCACCGGAGCCAGTGGCTGCACCGGGGTAGGGGGAGACGGCTGTGGGGTGGTTGTGCGTCTCGACTTTGATGAGAATGGGGGTCTCTTCGTCGTGCGACTCGTACAAGTTACCAGGACCCGGGCGAACAGCGAACCGCGGGGCACGGTGACCTTGGAGAACGGCCGCGTTGTCCGAGTAGGCGGAAATCGTGTTCGCGCCGCTGAGCTTTTCGGTGTTGCGGATCATCTCGAAGAGAGAGGAGTCCGCCGCTTGAGAATCTATCGTCCAGGACGCGTTGAATATTTTGTGACGACAGTGCTCCGAATTGACTTGTGCGAACATGAAGAGCTCTGCGTCGGTGGGGTTGCGGCCTGAACTCGCATAAGACTCCACGAGATAGTCGATCTCGTCCGCCGCAAGAGCAAGCCCGAGCTCTTTGTTGGCAGATACGAGACTTTCTCCTTCGCTGACATTGACAATTCGCAAAGGCTTGGGGGCACGGTGTGCAAACAAAAGCTGCTCATCTGTCAGCTCCAGTTGAACGACCTGCGTCATGCGATCATGAATCAGTGACGAAAAGGAGCGGACATGCTCTTCCGTCAGGGTCTGATTGTCCGTAGTCGTGAAAACAAAGGCAATTCCCCGCTCCAATCGTTCTACGAAAGCAGATAGATTGCAGATAATCGAGATATCTGTTGCTTTGCTGGACCAGGGAGAGATGGACCCTGGCCTAGGTGTGACATAGACAATTTGGTGCGTCTGGTCCACTTCGAGTAGCTTGAGGTCATCTCCATAAGCTAGAAGATTATCCAGAGCACATCGAGGCGGTGAGTTGGAATCCGAGAGAGTTTTCTCGGAGTCCAGAGAGGTGCCTTTTACTAGATGAATCCAGATCGCATCGACAGACTCTACAAAGGTGCATTTTTTCTGGATGTCCCGTAGATAAGCGTCGCGTTTCGGTTTCGAAAGAGCGGAGAGACCCCGTAGAACCAGCATACTGGAGAGGAATGAGACATATGGACTTGTGGAAACGCGTTCACATACGCGGTCCAACTAGAAATGCGGAAAAACTTAGCAGACGAAGATACTGCGACAACGAAAGTGTTTTGATCACGTACTTGGTATTGAGCCCTTCTTAGCGCTAAAATAAGGTCTCTTATGACAGTGATACTCCTTGTCGTAGCTCAATCTCGTGAACTAGGGCTAGGGCGGCAAGAGAGTCAAGACCAAGTCCGCAAAAGGAAATAGTGTTGGCGTGACCAAGTGTGACTGTGATATGCAGGAAACAAACTACTGTACCACCACAATTGTCGGCCGTTTTCGATGAATGAAGCCCTGCAACCTCTGGGTCAGGGATGGTTACACCCCAAACCTGCATGATCAGCTGGAATCTAAGTAACTATATTCGTCTCAGGACCAATTCAGTCGTCAAGTCTCAAATCGCTGAGTGACACTTCAAGACTTGGTCCTGGTCTGAGTTCGGTGCAAGTTCGGTGCCTAGATTCAAGTATGTTAATCAAAACCTATTTGCGACATGCCATTACGACGGCCGCTCCGAAATGCGAGGTTCGCCGATGTTCCAAAATCATGACTGCTTTACTTGCCACGACTCGTCTTAGGTACTGTTCTATCACGGCTCATCTCCCGGCTTCGTATCGTGGAATTGACGCCCGTATCCTAGGCTGTCAGGAAACTGACAGCACACGTTAACAGCAATTTGGAATTCGGGACTCTTTGAGTCGGAGTCTTTCTTCCTGTGTAGCAACCATCTTGTTGGAGCTTCGAATACGAGTATATGGAGCACTATTATATTTCTTTCCTCTTCCCTGCATGGCGCGCCCTGGATCTCTCTCCTCTTCCGACGCTGGTCATTACTTTTCCATCAGCCGCAAGGATGCTGAAGACTGGATTTCGAATTGGCAGTCTACATTGAAGCGCAGACGTACCCTCAGCAGCAGAAGCAGCAGAGCGCGGATGTCACCCCAGGAATCTTCCACCGCCAATCGAGAGTCTGCAGGTGGCCGTGAAAACGTCGACGTTGTCTCCGATGACGCCCTCTCTTCAATTCTCAATCGGAATGGATCCTCCATTGGCTCAGATTCCGATGAGTCTCGCCCTAATGTCGACTCACAAGAATTCTCTTTCGCCGATTCGCGTCAAGGACCAAAGGAGTCTTTCACCGGGGACGACATAAACTGTCTAAACAGTCTAACAGCTTACAGTGCTATCGAGATTTGGAATGTCGACATGCGGCTCACACTGTTGTGGTGCTTTGCGTTCGAGGCACGTTTCCGCAGGCGCGGACCCGCACTTGAGCTGTGGTTGGCCATCATCTCAGGCTCCCGAGAACGGATAAATTGGGGGATGTGGGAAGACGGTGATGAAGCTTGGCTGCGCGACATGATAAGTGATCACACTATGATGCATCGATTTCAAGTCGCCACACTCAAGCTTTCATCTGCTGACTGGATGCGAGCGCGCGACGCACTCGCCAGTCGAGCTTCTCTTCCTGAACAATCCAATCCTCTCCGAGGCTGGTCGAGAGAGCATCGTGTACTCCGAATCGCCTGGTGTGCTCTCACCGACAGTGTTCTATGCAGCGAATATCCAGATCTCATGCATCACATCGACTGTTGGAATTATTACACTTGTCCATTTCGATCTTCCAACGACCAGAATATGAAACTACGATTACACGATTCACCCGGGTGCCTCTTTTCGTCGTGTAAAATCGGTGTATGGGAGTGGTTCAAATCTGCCATTCTGGACTACGACCCGACACGAATTGGTGACATAATAGGATGCTGTGATAACTGTATCAGCAGGTACGACTTAGCTGTATGTTGCTTGAATGGGAAACCTACTCAAATTTGTTGAATCATCTTCACACAGAGCTTTTTCTGCCCTCCGCAGTTCACGCCCAACGAGTGAAATCAAAGAGCCTGCCATATGGTCTGTGATAATCTGGGTAGCCTTTCAGCTGCAGACATTGGCATCTTCGTCGGCTTCCACAGCAGAAAAGATGAACGCACTGCTTGACTTGATCCAATCCGAGTCGGATGCATGCCGGAGTTTATGGACATGGGATGACGTAGACCAGCAGCTCTTACACCAAAACCTCGTTTCGCGTTGCCTCCACGCATCGTCCTGGATTGACCGTTATCCTCCATCGTGGAAGGTCCACATTGCTCAACTTGCATCGAACGACTGGGCCAAACTTGAACTTGCTACCCGCCACTCGCAGCGCTCCCGGGATCCCTCTCTCGTAGAATATGACACCACCATCCGTATTGGTGCAATGGTCGCCTGGGCATCGTCTTGCTTGAAATCAAACAGCCAAGAAGCTGCCATGGAGGTTCTTCTTTCGCTGGAGATGTTGTTGCCTCAGGGCTTCGACAAGCTTGGATTTTTGCGCTGTCTGACCGAGCAGCGTATTCCACTCCGCACTCGTCATTACGAACTCAATCTCGGTCCTGAGACCGTCGATTGGCATCATCCGCACAGATGGCTCAAAATTAATCGAGACAACCTGCGTACCAACGTACTGAATAATCCAGAAGCACTTTCGCTTCTTCATGTCGCCGAAAATGTGTATATGGTTCACTGTCTTGACCAGGCACTTCCATTGGTTGGGTTTCGTCTGCAAGTTTAGACCGGCCACTGACTCTCGTTGATAGCGTTTCATGTCTTCTGTATTTGGTTGTCTTTTACGCAAGTTTGGCCTGCAGAACGATGGGTACAGTCCCCAAGCATTTCTCAGCCAGGAGATTGCTCATAATTTGTGCCAGGCGGTTGAATCAGTTTCGATCCTGGATCAATGTCTTGAAGACGTGGGATACAAAGACTTGCCTGGTCAATTTTCACTCGGTACTGGCGACTACGTTTGAATTCTCCAAATCGATTGAGGTAGGTCGCTCTTTCAGTTTCGACTGCAATGTTTTCAAGCACCGTTTTAGAGCCATATTCTCCCAATGTCGCTGATCAATGTTGTAATACACACCGATATACGCTGCGTCTGCGCACAGCTAGCCAATATACTGCGGGATAAGATAGCATACAATGATTTTCTTGCATCACAGGATGACACCGCGCAGAAACTACTCGACCTGCTTCAAGACGTACGTAAATCTGATTCATTCTCAGAGAATTGTTATGCTGAAATAAAAGTCCGACAGCTCCTGGATTATCCTCTTTTAGATGTCCGTGTTGGACCTATCATTCTGAAGGCTCTGCTAAAACTCTCTTCCAACGCCGGAAGGCATCCACGATGTTTTTCTCTAGCCGATCGTCTTCAACTTTCCGATTTCCCTGCAGCTGCAGGGAGTTACGGTGATGTTTGGAAAGGCTCTTTACACGGTGCTACTGTATCGGTCAAAGTAATGCGAGTATATCAAGAGGCTGATGTGGAAGCCCTTCTGAAGGCACGAACGCAGTTCCTTCCGTTTTCTACTACTCCTACACTAATTCGAAATCTTAGGAGTTCCACCGTGAAGCCCTCATCTGGCGCCAATTGTCACACCCTAATCTACTTCCATTCTTTGGTGCTTATTATTTGCAAAATACAAAACGCCAACTGTGTCTTGTATCTCCTTGGATGGACAACGGCGACGTTTCTCGGTATCTAAAAAGTCACCCCGAGCAAATCAACAGGCTGAGCTTGGTGATTTGGCTTTCAGTTACTTAATTTATTCCGATTTTCGTTGACTCTTACTTGCAGGTCCTTGATGTCGCGCTAGGCCTGGACCATCTGCACGGCCGCAAACTCGTCCATGGAGATTTGAAAGCGGTGCGCATACTGAAATATCACCAGGACAAGCGGGGATGACTCTATCCTGTAGATCAATGTTCTTGTAACTCGGTCGGGACGAGCTGTGCTGGCCGATTTCGGTCTTTCTTCCGTCACAGATTCTAAGATTCTTTTATCCACCTCCACAAAGGCGGCGGGCACAATGCGGTGGCAGGCCCCCGAATTATTTCAAGGGAATCCTAATAGCTTTGCTTCTGACATGTACGCATTCTCATGTGTCTGTTACGAGGTATGTTCGGTGAAGAAGCAACCACGTATGGACGAAACTAATCATGATAACCAAGATTTTCACTGGTAACCTCCCATTTCACAGGCTCACTCCAGACGTTGCCGTCATGTACAAGGTCATGCAAGGTGAACGGCCAGAACGATCTGCGAGTATCTCGGATGAGGTGTGGAGCCTCATGCAGGAATGTTGGAGTCAGTGTCCAGAGGATCGGCTGTCAGCTGAACAGGTCGTTTTTCGTTTGCGGAACCGTCCGATTGGTGCTGTTCCCACCAAATCCGCGATGGACTGGGACCCTTGGTTCACTTCTAAATTCCGTGCATCCTTGGAAGATCATACTCTTTTTCTATCATGTGGTACGATCGAGGATTGGTTGCAAGTCCGTCATTTCATCTGCTCAAATGAATATTCTCTCACTTCATTCTTATATTTAGTTCACCCGATCTGAACACAGCTATGGAATCCGACGCTCAGGACCAATTTTTTCCGCTAGATCTGCGATCCATCCAGATAGCTCACGATGAGAGGTTCGACTCTCAATCTGACTACCTCTACCCCTACCTATACGATATTATTAGAATCGATATCTCCACTTCCCATCTACAATTTATAATTCGCTACAAAATCTCTTCTGTCTCTCTCAATCCGTTGTATTAACACATCAAAACATGTACCGGCTTCTCATGAACGTTTACTGTGATCTGACAGAACTATGAGCAACTCTTCCAAGTCATGAGCGAAATCGAAAGCAAAGATATCCCACGCAGCCATTTGGCCGGCAAAGAAAGTTGAACCAAGGGCACGTGACTCAATGTTCAAAAAAAATCCAACCTCGCACAAAGACACGATAATTCCGGGAAGTGAACAAGCAAAATAGAGTGTCAATAACGACTACTTAGTACTGTCTCCAAATAATTTAAATAGCTCCACGCTGATGAGATCACATGCTGGGTCATTTTCCTCGAACATGTAAGTATCCGGAGGGTGAGCCCAAACATGATCTTGGCTGATTGAGAGAGCCTGACCATTAATGGTGCTGTCTCCCAGGAATTTCTGTGAAATATGCGCAAATAAGTGGTCAATTTTACTTGGGAAAGAGCGATCTAAATTACTTGAAATTGCTCAATAACGAGGTCTATGTTCGAAAGCAATTTGCGCTCTCGGAAAGGGACGAACAAAACGTCTGGAGCTATTGGAGTGTCTTGAACAGAGGTTCAGTTCGAAAGCACAAATAAAGGTAGGGCTTAAACGTACCAACTAGATTCGGGGAAACTTGGAATAGATCGAACATGAGCCAAAACGATCCTAGCCAACAACTGATCACGCACCAGCATTAACCGTTATATTTTTCGTAGAGTAATATTGAGCTGCTGAGCGCATGAAATTGATAATCCCAGCCTTGGACGCGGCGTACATCGGCATTGCTCTGGACGGGTAATACGCAAACACCGAAGCTGTAAGAATCAACTTTCCACGGAATCCCGACGGTCCGATTTCCTGCCTCTCAAAAGTTTGTAGCGCCAGAGCGGCGGTGTATAGTTGCCCGGTTAGATCGATATTAGCTGTTGCCAAGTCCGGCTTGACGATAGGGCGGGATGCTGCAGTTTCTGGATTGAACGGAGGTAGCCAAGGATGTTCAGCGATGCCGGCGTTCGCGAAAACTCGAGAGCAATTAGGATTAGGCGAAACAAAGAGATTGCGAGCCAACACACCATAATCGATTCTCTTGAAACTTTGGACAGCTTTCTCAAATCCCGCAAGCTGATCTTCCCAGATTGTGGTGTCTGTCTTCACGAAGATAGCGACCCTAATTTAACGATAATAGTGAGAATTGTGCGGCCTACTGTTCAAGACTGGTTCTCACATGCTCCCAGCCTTCTCATTCAATTCAGAAGCCAGTTTAGCGCCCACTTCGGCATTGAGATCGGCAATGATCACCAGCCCTCTTTAAAAGATTGAGGACGGCTTGGAATTCGAGGCTGAAAATGGGTATCACCCCTGGCCAACGAGTAACTCGACTAGAGCACGCCCGATTCCTGCTAGATTGTAAACCGCGAACCCGCCACATAGCAAGATAGCCGGCGCCTACCGGATGCAGCTCCCGTAACATACGAAACTTCCCCGCGAGAGATTACTGGCATAGATATTCTGAGGATGGAGGTGGAAGAGTAGAAGAGGGGCCAGAAGCAGCGCGGGTGCCGGTTTCTGCCTGCATTTTAGCTGATATCAGAAGGAAATCTATTAACCCAAATGGATATAAGAACTCTATCTTGGACACACTGCATGCAAAGAACGCGTCTCCCGTCTGTTGGACTTCTAGTCACTGTAGTTCGGCGATTCATTGTCCCGCGATGAGTCTCACGGGCACGGAGACCTGACGAGACCGTTGAGTTATTCGAGGGCTGCCCTTTATATGAAGCAAATGTGAAGGAGGGTACCTGGTGCCAATGCCATTGCCAGACGATCCTCGTGTTGTGTGAGAGTTCGAGACAAGTTGAATGTCACGTCGTGACGTGTGACTTAATATTCCCACACTAACCCAAGCTTCCTTATTCCCACCGAAAGCGCTGGCGACGCACACTCGAAGGCTGCAGGAAGCGCCACCTGAGGAACCGTGGAATCAACTACTCCAGACTTGACAGACTTGACGACCTTCAGAATGAATTAATCTGCGAGTCCCAACTTCCTGAACATTGCTGGAGTGTCAAGGCACTTTAAGCACACGCCACGATCGGACTCCCAGCCACCTTCAAGTTTGGACCTTGAGGCTTGGCAAAGTTTTCATCCGAGTCGAAATCGGCAAGCAAAAAGTGTAGGCATTTATTCGGAAGGCGGGTTCAGGCTGAGTTCGAAGAGGCTACCTGGAGGCCGACCCTCAAGCACCCATAGTAGATGTGCACGTGGATCTTCGTTTCATAGGTCAACATCGAGAACAGTACGGATGTTATCCACCTCGGGCGTGTGCGTAATTCATTATAGTTTCTCCGGCCGTACGGAGTTAAAATGGACCAGGCCAGGTTGCCGTCACTTGGCCTTCAAAATAAAAGGAAGGAAGCGCCGTCGACGGGGAAGACGTTCCTCTGCCCCCACACTTCACCCTGGAATCCAAAAAATATGTCGGACAGCGCCTCTGTTGCTGAATTTCTTCATGTTGTGAGCGTGGCGCAGGTGAGTCTCATTTTAGGCGATGTGCTTTCAGAGCCGCTGACTTTCATTCAGACTTACATCGCCTGTGAGCGGTCCTGAACAATTGGCAGTGCTCAATCGCTCAGTGATTGTAGGCACGACTTCAATCCTGGTGTGGGACTGGCTCTCTTGTCTTCCTCAAGAGGTATTTTAAGTTGCCGGGCCGCTTCATTGGCGGAAATTTATTTTGTTTTCCTCCGCTTTTCTTTTTCAGTGGCGCTACATCTGGAAATCGGGGGGCGGTTGGAGCCCGGTCAAGGTTCTATACCTCTTGGTGCGATACTACACTCTGGTGGTTCTCGTAGGTGATTGCTTTTCTTCGTATATTCATTACTTTTCGCTTTTCGCTTACCTTCATTCAGTAACGGATATATGTACGTCTTGTTATGAGCTGCCGTTCTTGGGCTCCATTCAACATGTTCGCTCTCAAAGGGTTCTTCGCCAGCTGGAGTGAAAGGTGAGCGCTCGCACACACACATGTCATGCGTCGCTCAACATCAGACAAGCTCCTGCGCGCAACATGTTCGCATTCTACCCGGCATAGCAGTTATCATCGATCTGTCCGTCGAAATGGGTCAGCATTAAATTTAATCCATTCCTCGTCTTCATCCAGTTCTCACTCCACTGTAGTTCTGGCCATACGGTGAATCTCTTCTCTCCGATAAACAAGGGAAATTGGACCCACTGACCTCCGTCGATCAAGGGTGTACGCGCTCTACCAAACTAACAGGCGGATGGGAATATTCCTCGTGGTCCTTCTAGCCGCTTTCCTCGGCGTCATGGTCGCAGTCCCAATCCTCGCGTTCGATTGTGAGTAGGGGGCCGCCCCGCCTTGCTTCATTCACCCTGTCAAACCATGCATTTTTAGACACGAGACTTCCTTCGTGGCCCGGACCTTGTATTGGTGTGTGATTTACCGCTGTTAACGGCCGCCGTAGTATCTCTGTCTGACATGAACTCCGTTTCATTTCACAGTGACTGGCAAACCCTCCATCGCCGGACCGAAATTCATCATTGCATTTTACGCCTCTCCGATGTGAGTTAAATCAGTACATATATTATTTCTGGCGATAAACTGGCAACTCGCAGGGCGTTCGACATGGTGATGACCTTTCTCACAGTGTACAAAGTTATCGAACATAATCGCCGTGCGGGTTCGTCTTCGTTGATGAACCGAATTGTCCGTGATGGACTGTTGTATTTCTTTGCAATCACTTCGCTGAATCTGTGAGTGGACGTCTATCCTCCTGCTACTGTTAACCAATAAGGCTTTCAATAGATTGAATGTTGTATTTTTCATGTGAGATGCTCGATGCTCATCGATAACCTGATACTAAATCCCCGCAAGCCAACGCGACGAGCTTATCCAAGCCATAAACGCTCCCATGAGCATCCAACTCTCTAGTGTATTATGTTGCCGACTGTACGTCTACGTCTACAAACCCTATCTGATTTATCCCGGCTAACTCTGCGAAAGAATCCTCAATCTACGAGCCTCGAGCGACGCAAGACCCGGGGCCAAGAAATTCAGCAACACCCGAGGGGGCTGGGTCACCGACATTGCGCAAGAAACCGAGGAAATCGAAACCATACACTTTACCTCGCGATCGTGTATCAGCCCTCAGCCTCCTCCCCGCAACTCACAGCTTCCGCCGTCTAGCCAGGAAGGTGAATAATTTACACGTCTCTTAGAGCCATCGACTGATATGCTAGGTATCTTCGTACATTTTGAGCGCAATGTAGAGCGTGATGGCGATTCCTCCTCGAGTAAAACTCAGATTGAAAGTCCAACGCTGGACACGCTTCCACCTGTATAAATTTGTTGTAGTCGATGCTTTGTCCCAAAAAGGAAATTCTCAGACGCCGCCAACCCCGCCTCGCAACTAAGCTCGCCGCGCGACCAAGGTCGCAAGCGACTCGCATGCCCCCAACTTATAGGTTTCTGGTCGTGCACGGACCTCTCAACAGCTTGGTTTGTTTTGGTTCTGATAGTCCTGGGGAGAAAAAATTGGATTTCTGGGCCTTCAGGATGCCGTTTTCCTGGCCCCTTTGGCTGGGCTATGGGAATGTACTGTACAGTTTTGTTTTAGACAGTTTTGAAGTGAATGTATTGATTTTTTTCAAACAAATACAGTACAAAGTAAGAACGTAAACTACTGGAGCGGTAGAAATTCAAGTTGGAGTCAAACGACGCGTCGAGACGCGTTAATTAACGCGTTTCGACGCGTCAATGTCTATATGTACGGTTCTAAATACTGTACAAGTCATATTCAGAGTCAAATGAACGCGTCTTACTCGTTCATAGCGCGAAAATTCACCAAGTCGGCTGTTCTGAGTGAAAAGCTCATGTTTTGAACTTGAAGTTGATTTGCGCTGAGACTGGCAATCAAACAAGTCAGTAGATATCCTTTGAACGAACTAAACTAAGTCAAACTTACTTGAAATAAGCTGTTTGATCTGATTTGACGTGTGGCTGCCTAAAGAAACAGACCAAGTCAGTAAATTCAAACTGTGAACATACCGAAACTTTGAAATCCATCCAATTTGCGCAAGTTGAAGACTTGGGCCTCATTTGAATGCAAACGATGAGTTGGAAGTCGTAGGAATTGAATGGTAACGGTACCTGAAACCCGTTGATGTTGGAGTTCAAGCTCACGGGAACTCGAAAAATCGAATTTGAAAAGCGAACTTGCAGGTACGTGAGTGAAGAAATCAAGTTGTATGAACTAATTAGCTTACCTGAACACGTCCCCGCATGAAATTGGCGTTCGGCGGACGCCGAAATCTCGAATTTCCAATTTTGATGTTGGCCTTGGAGAAACGGCGCAGGCGGGGACTGGGAGACTGAACTATGGAAGTCAGTAGTACTTCAAAAGGAATGAAACACACCTTTGGTTCGTCCATTTCACCAACGTCGCTCGCCGGACGGCGAAAAATCGAATTCCCGAAAACGCCGGGAATTCGACTTGGGTGAGATTTGAAGTGCGAGAGCTGTAAACTACAGTATGATAGGGACGTAGATAGAAGAAGACTCACCTGACACCTTGCTCGGCAGATGAAAATCTATATACTCAGCGCATTCGCGGCGCCTCGACGAGCAACGTAGCTCGTGATGACGTCGCTTTGAGTTTGGAGGGGCGGCTTTTGCCTGCCGGCGGCAAAATCCCCCGTGAATCACTGCTGAAAATAAGTCAAAAAGAGCATAAGAAGAGATGGAAGGAATACTCACCCGAGGTCTCGCTCGCGGGAACAATTTCTATATACTCGAAGCTATACGCGCCGCTGCGCGGCGCGCCATCGACGAGCTGAACAGCTGGTGAGGCTGGGGGAGGCGCTGCTTTGAGTATGGAGGGCAGTTTTTGCCTGGCGGCGGCAAAATCTCCGGTGAAAAAGCGCTACAATGAAGTCAGAAAAGGCGTAGAAAGTTATAGATATACTCACCTTAGTGTGCCGCTCCGCCGATGAATTTCTATATACTCAACGCGTTACAGCGCCGCTGCGCGGCGCGTCCTCGACGAGCTCAAGAGCTCGTGAGGCTCGTAGGAACCTCGTTGGTTTGAGTTTGGCAGGCGGCTTTTGCCTGCCGGCGGCAAAATCCCCGGTGAAAAGGTGCTGAAAATAAAGTCAAAAAGAGCATCAAGAGATGAGATGAATACATACCTGAGGGTGCCGCTCGGCGGACGAAGTTCTATATAGTCAAAGCTACACGCGCCGCGCACGGCGCGCGCGCAGTGACAAGGCTCGCAGGGTGGTGATGTTGACGTGTCGATGAGTTGGAGGGCGGGGTTAACCTGCCGGCGGCCAAATTCCCGATGCACAAAGCTGAAAAGAAGTCGTCAGATTGGGTGATTCAGGAACACCAAGGGAGCACCTCACTAGCATACAGCTCTGGGCTTAAGACGGCCGGTGGTGGGGTGGAGAGGGAGAAGGGAGAAGGGGGAGCGGGGGAAGGGAGGGGAAAGGAAGGAGAATGAGGTGGGGGAAGGAGAGAGAGGGTGACGGTAACAAATCAAAAACATACGTACACCTCAAATCTCGGAGATTCGGTTGCACAAAATCAAAGCCTCAACAACGCGGACACATGACCGCGTGTCGCGTTGCTCGGCGCGAATCTGACGAGCTATTCAGTTCCCATGCCGCGAAAGAGTCAGCATGCTTTGAAGTTGACGCGTTGATTTATTGGGTGGAATTTTCAAGCGAACTTTGAGCCGCTGAGAGAATTTTCACAAAGTTCAGATGGAAGGTGCGCTTCTTCAGGAGTGACTGCATAGAGTTTGCTGCCCAGTGCGCGCTCGAGCCAGCCAGAATAACACGAAGAGCTCAAAACCATGAAAATTTCGGGGCTGCCAAGTCAACGTCGGCTAAAGTTTTGCCTGAGAAGCCGCACTGCCTTCCGGTGCCTTCCACGCAATCAATGGAACCCACCAAGACACCGGGCTTTGGTCGTATGGGCGCTGGAGCAAAAGCGCGATCCGCACATGCAAGCGCGCTGGTTTGTTTCGCTAGCCGATGTCAACCCATGAGAAACGGAACAAGGAAGCGCCGGCGACGCGCGTCGTTGGCGCCGGTGATCTCAGCCCGCCAGCCGCCGCCCGAGTCCAGTGTGCTGGCATTGGCAAATGACGAAAGAAGAGGGCATGTTGATTTCTCGTGACCGTGGAAACCAAAACCGCGGTTTATGTTCGACTTTCGGCTTTGCGGAACAAAATTTCCTTCTAAGGCGAGTTTTCAACTCCTACGAGTTCCGAAAGGAGAAAAGTCACCTCTTGCTTCCAACACTCATGTTCGTTTTGCGCTGCGCTGCACCAACGGTCTCGGCACACTCCGGCAAGAAACCCAACATACCTCGGAGTGTAACCTACGGCTATATGGCCCCATTTGGGCGCTGGGAACATGGAACCGGCAAATACGACACTTCCGCGCATTTTCAAAAATCGGACTCATGTGGCCTCGGAGCTTCCGCAATCACGTTAGGTTTGATTGTTATTTGTTTTGGGGGTACTGCTCAGCGTCGGGGGAAGTTCTTGGGGTGATTGGAGCACAGATGAAGGTGATACGAATTTCGGTGTGTTTTCGTGCCTTGCGCTTCTTTCCCATCCACCCGCTGACAATTCCGAACCAAATTATTTTGCGTTCCTATTTGGCTTGTCTAAACCTGCTCTCGGTGAAGTTCCAGGACGCTACGACTCCGCCAACCCTCCAAACCTCGAAAGCTCACTTCCCCCAACTTCCGCCATTCCAGGGTCCTCTCCCCCGCCCTATCGATCCATTACGTCAGGTATTGATGCATCAGTTATGCATGAAACCTCTGATGTGAGTTGACAGCTTCTATCCCGGTTTCCAGCTACGTACGAATATATTCAACTTCGCCGCTGACTTCTCCCTGTCCGTTTCTCCAACTGAATAGCGGGCTGCGCGGGCTTTGTAAGACACCCCACTGTCGATCCCGACGGATTTGCGGAAGATTTGGTGAGAAGAATCGCGTTGCAGGCCCGGTGGACGGGTATAAAGGTGAGCTCGCACCGTTGGTTTTGATTATGGGTTTGCCGCCCACTTCCCACCTCCCTCCCTTTACCCTTCCTTATCATCAACAACTCACTCTTATTCAAACTTCTATTCAATTCGACTTCAAAACTCTTCACTTCCCTTCCCTTTCCTTCAATTCGACGTTTTCACCTTCAATTCGGGCTTCGGCTTTATTCGGGCTTCGCCCGTCTTTCACTTTGTCGTTAACTTTCACTGTCGTTTGTGACTTCAACCCTACCACTCTTTCTTTCATTCAACTGACCAACATTTTTTTCTAACTCTAGGCTCTATCATCTGCTCTAGTACTTCCCTTTCTATTCAAATCCACCGCCGCACTGAATTTTTTGTATACCACTTCACCTTATTCAATCAAGTAAGTTTTCATCGCTTCTCGTTGAAACGATTACTGACACTCCGATTAGTTTCGTTTCTATTTGTTCTGTGCTCTATAAGCTGCAAGTTGTGACTGCTTCAACACCGAACTTACCTTCAAACCACATTCCGACGACTTTGTATCACAGGTGAGTGATTTAATCCTTGGTTTACTTCGAACTCTTACTTACTGATCTTTCATTCAGTTTGTACTCGTTCTATTCGTGCATGAGATGCACATTCTGACTGGTTGCACAAGGTAAGTAAGTCCATTATTGACTTCAACTTTGAGAGACTGACCGTTTGTAGCTTGATTCTTGAGATGCACATATCGGCTGTGTAGGTAAGCTCCGATACCGCTATTATCGACGAACACTGACCGTTCTAATAGTCCCATTCGACCTATGCCTTCAATGGGTTGCATTCAAGTCAAGTGAGACTTCAAAACTCTTACCTGCCTTGAGTTCGGCGTTGTCTCGGGGATCCCCGGTGCGCCGATTCTTTGTTTCTTTCGGGTTTTTCTCTTCGTTTATTGACCGTGTCACTCAAGATTGACTTGTATAACGAATCTCAGGTTGAATTTGTTGAGATTGGGTCGATTTCGTTCAGGTGAGTACGATCTTTGACTTTGTGACTCTAATCTGACTAAAAGGTTTGAAGGCCGTCTTCGTTCATTAGACCTGGAGTTGTGTTGTTGGAGGTTGACTTTGAATTGGAACTGGTACAAGGTGAGTGATGCTAATCCGTTTACTATTTGACTCAATCTGACCTTGACTTTGAAGCTTTCTCATCGTAAGCCTCGGTTTGGGCCGATACCGACACTATGCCGGTATGAGTCAAGGTACGTTTGATTCTTTCTACTTCTCTACACGAACCGATCCTGACTTGTCTTCTGTACACCCCAGAGGTCGAAACCATGCCTCTTGGCCTCCAGCCTTCAGTCTATTTCGACTTCAACGCCGAAACTCTGCCGGTTTTGCTTCAGGTACGTCTGACTTCACTTTCTTACTCAAATTATTGACAGTCCAACTTGAATTTTGAAGCTTAGACGCCGAAATCATGCCTCTCCGCACCATACTCTTCAAGTTCTTCACGTCCAACGCCGAAACTATGCTAGTTTCAGTCCAGGTACGTCTGATTTCAATTTCTTACCTTGAATATTGCCGGTCTGACTTGAACTTTGAAGGGCAAACCTATGCCGGTTTGAATCGCGCGCCAGCGCGCCTATTCATTTGAAGGTATATCGAAATTATGCCGGTATGTATTCACTCTCCACTTCAAAAACACGACTCGAATCGATACTGACTTCACTTTTCTACACTCCAGAGGCCGCAACCATGCCTCTCCACATCCAGCCTCCTTGTATCTCGACTCCAACGCCGAAACTATGCTAGTTTCGTCTCAGGTGAGTTTAAGTTCGCTTCCTTACCCTGATCTAATTCTTGACTTGAACTATGAAGGTCGAATCTACGTCGCTTTGGGTCGCGCGCGCGCGCCTATACGCTCGAAGTTATCCATACACATCTCTATCAAGTAAGTGAAGTTCAACTCAACGTTGATCAACTCGAACTGACCTTAATCTTCCTTCTTTCCTTCGTTCTTGTACAGTTCGGTTCAAGCGTCAACGAGTCGCTTTCAAGTTGAAGTCAAAGTGTCATGATACTTGAGCAGTATCAACCCAAACTAAACTGAGGTGAGCTAGTTTCGATTCCGTTCATTTCCTTTCTTTCTTTCCGTCGTTCGTTCGTTCGGATGTTGTGAGTCACAGGTAGAGGGAAGTCGAGGTTGAGTTGCACAAGGTAAGTAAGTCCATTATTGACTTCAACTTTGAGAGACTTACCGTTTGAATAGCTTGGTGAGATGCACATCTCGGCCGTCTCGGTAAGTTCTCAACTTCAGATACCGCTATTATAATCGAAACACTGACCGTTCTAATAGTCTCATTCGACCTGTGCCTTCAATGGGTTGCATTCAAGTCAAGTGAGACTTCAAAACTCTTACCTGCCTTGAGTTCGGCGTTGTCTCGGGGATTCCCGGTGCGCCGATTCTTTGTTTCTTTCGCATTTTTCTCTTCGTTTGTTGAACGAATCGCTCAGTATTGACTTGAATAACAACTGTCTGGTTAGTTCTGTTGAGATTGAGTTGATTCTGTTTGGTGAGTACGCTTTCTTTGCTTTGTGACTTAAATCTAACTAAAGGGTTTGAAGCCCGCCTTCGTTCGTTTGACATGGAGTTTGGGGTTGGATTTGTAGTTGAGGTTGGATTGGGTTTAATATAAGGTGCGCATTGCTAACCTGTCTGCTATTTGACCCAATCTGACTTGATCTCACTTGCTAGGCTTTCGTCGGCTGCCTGAGTTTGGCCCGAAGCTGAAACTATCCCGGTATATTATCAGGTACGTCTCATTCTTCGCATTCTCTTACTTGAATCGATACTGACTTGACCCAGAGGCCGAACCTATGCCTCTCCGCACCAATGTTTCTGTGTATTTCAACTTCAACACCGAAAATATGCCGATTTGGCTTCAGGTACGTTTGATTTCAAGTTCTTACTCTAGTTATTGACTCTCTTACTTCGATTTTGAAGGTCAGACGCCGAAACCTTGCCTCTCCGCGACAAAATCTTCAAGTACTTCGCATTCAACGCCGAAACTATGGCAGTTTCGTCCCAGGTACGTTCAACTTCGATTCCTTACCCTGATTATTACCGGTCTGACTTGTATTTGAAGGCCAAACTATGCCTGGCACCGAGTCTATGCCCCCCTGTGCATCCAGCATCCCGTGTACTTGAATATCAACGCCCAAACTATGCCTGCTTCGGCCCAGGTACGTTTGAATTCAATTCCTTACTCTCATTATTGACTTGAAGTTTGAAGGCCGAATCTATGCCGCTTTGAATCGCGCGTGCGCGCGGTATACAATTGAAGGATCAATACAAGTACATAAGTATCTTTCAAGTAAGTGAAGTCCAACTCACTGCTAACTCGAACTGATCTTAACTTTCTTTCGTTCTACAGCTCGGTTCAAGTCTCGATGATTCTCGGGAGTCGACGAATCCATTCAAGGTTGAAGTTAAAGTCTGGTTAGAAGTAAATCAAACCTTGGATTGGACCGAGGTGAGCCTTGGTTTCGTTTATCTTCTCTTGTTTTCTCTCTCTTTCCTTCGTTCGGGGTCACAGGGAAAGGGAAGTCAAGGGTAGTACCTTGAACTCACCTTCATCTTATCTTGATACTCGGTCATTGACGGGTACGGCTTTTTTCTCTCTTCATTTCGTTTCGTTTCATTCACCGTTTCTATCTATGTTCAACTTCGACTGATCTACACCTTGCTTTTCAGATTTTCGACTCAATTCTCAAATTCCGGGTTTGTTTAACCCATGCGAGTCGATTCGTTTCGAATCGCGTTGAATTTGCTCCGAAGTGAAGAGTTTGAAGGGTTCTGAAGGTAAGCTCTTCATTCCCTTCGTTTCCCTCATGCGCTGACAACTCAACTCAGCGCACGGTTCATAACTCATCTCATAACTCATCTCTTTCGAAAGCACAACTCACCTCAACCTCCGCCTTCGGAATTTCCGCCTTCAATTCAACACAGGCGAGCTTTTCTTTCTTTCCTTCTCCTTCATTTCAATCGACTCGTACGCGCTTTATTACTTGCTAACGATTCGCTCGCAGGTATCATTTCATTCAAAAACAAATTTCATTTCATTCAAATTGATTACCTGGTTACATTGTAGATACACTACAATATGCTACTGACTCGGCTGTCTCGACTTCCCACCTCCCGCCCATTCCCACCATCCCAACCTCTTCCCGCTGCGAACGTGCACAGCGCGCATCAACCGCCCTCCCGCGCCGCTCTCCCACCGTTTCTTCGGGTGCCGGAATCGACGCGACTCGCGCCGTCTTGATCTGGGTACGTCGATACGTCGGTAAGTCATCTTTTCCCTTTGTTCGCGTCAAAAACGAAAGAACTCACCTGAATTTTGATTTCCAGCGAGTCGGCGACGTTGGCGTTGTTGTTGGTGTCGACGAAGGTAGGCGGCGCCGACGTCGGCTAGGGCGGAGGTGATCTGGGTAGACAGGTAAGTTTATCCGTTTCGTTCGTCGTCAAAATTGAGAGAACTAACTTACATTTTGATTTCCAGCCCGTTTCCGAGCGAGTCGTTGCGCGCAGCGCCGACATGACGATCTCAGCGTTGTAGGCCTTAAGGGTGTCGAGGAGGGCGTCGGCGGCGTGGCGCGGGCGGAGAGTGGAAGGGAGAGGGGTAGGTTTGGGCTTGAGGAAGTCGGGAGGGCGGGGAGACAGCGAAATGCGTCGGGACGACGATGTGGGCACGTTGGCGGCGGTCGGGCAGTCGGGAAGGAGCGGTGGTGGCAGGTAAGGGTCGAGGTGGGGAGGAGATGGGCTAGGGAGAAGGTAGATGTCGTTGATACGGCGCGGGAGAAAGGAGGAAGTGGTAGACGCACCTACATGTACCTGCTTTGTACAAGTAGAGTACTGCCGTTGTCGGCGTCGGCTTCGCAAACGGCCGCGGCGGGGCGGGGAGTCGGTGGTTGCGAGTCAAAGAGGGGGTGGAGGCTCGAGAGGTGGGTGTGAGGGGAGGGCGGGAATTCCGGGAATAAGGGTAAAAAAAAGTCGCTAACAAAGACGCCGTTAGCGTACTCAAAAGGACAGCGGTGACGCACATTTACAACGTTGACGTCGCCGCTGACGCGTCGGTGAACATGGGTGGTGGTAGAGAGAGGCGGGGAGAGCGCGCGGTTGGGGGTGTAAACGAAACGGCGGGTGCTGTGTTTGCAGATAGTGTGGTGAGGTGGCGGCATCAGCGAGTCGGCTTTGGTTGCTAAAGTGGATAGGGTGGAGGAGGTGGGTGAGGAAGAGAAGGGGCGGGCGAGGCGTCGGAACGCCGCTACGTTGGCGATGGATCGGGTGAGAGAAATCAAAAGGCGCTAAAAAACGCAGACACGGACCTTTAGCCCTTCATACGCGCTTCACGGCGGCTGCATCTCGTGTCGTTCGCGTCGTCGTTGCCGGGGGGAGCGAGAGTGCGGGTGTGGTGAAGAGACGACGCGTTCGACGCGTTTGGCGCGGGAAGGAGGAGCTAGAGAAGGGGTTGAGTGGAATAGGGAAACGGCGAGGCACGAGAACGTACCTAAACGAATCGCGGCGGAGCACTCGACGCGTTGGTTGAGGGAAGGATAGACGCTGTTTGTGAGTGAGTGAGGTGGAGAGTGGATAGACGCGCGAGAAATATTCCCACAGTCACCCAAGCTTCCTCATTCCCACCGAAAGCGCTGACGATGTACAGTCGAAGGCTGCAGGAAGCGCCACCTGACGAACCGTGGGATCCACTACTCCAGAATTGACGACACTCGGAATGAATTAATATGCGAGTTTCTCAACTTCCTGGAGTGTCAAAGCACTTTAAGCACACGCCACGATCGGACCCAGGGCCACCTTCAAGTTTGGACCTTGGCATTGGCATCCGAGTCGAAATCGGTCAGCGAAAAGTGTAGGCATTCACTCGGGTCGTGGGTCGAGGCTGAGTCCGGAGAAGCGACCAGGGACCCACCCACAAGCACCCATGGATGTGCACCTGAGGCTGATCTTCGTTTCATAGGTCAAAATTGAGAACAGTGCGGATGTTATCTACCTCGGGCGTGTCCGGAATTCATTATAGTTTCTCCGGGGGAACGGAGTTAAAATGGACCAGGCCAGGTTGCCGTCACTTGGCCTTCAAAATAAAAGGAAGGAAGCGCCGTCGACGGGGAAGCGTTCCTCTGCCCCCAAACTTCACCCTGGCATTCAAAAGATATGTCGGACAGCGCCTCTGTTGCTGAATTTCTTCATGTTGTGAGCGTGGCACAGGTCGGTCTCATTCAGGCAACACGCTTTCAGCGCCGCTGACTGCGTTCAGACTTACATCGCCTGTGAGCGGTCCTGAACAATTGGCAGTGCTCAACCGCTCAGTGATTGTAGGCACGACTTCAATCCTGGTGTGGGACTGGCTCTCTTGTCTTCCTCAAGAGGTATTTTAGGTTGCCGGGCCGCTTCATTGGCGGAAATTGATTTTTTTTTCGCCGCTTTTCTTTTTAGTGGCGCTACATCTGGAAATCTGGGGGAGGGTGGAGTCCGGTCAAGGTTCTGTACTGCTTGGTGCGATACTACACTCTGGTGGTTCTCGTAGGTGATTGCTTTTCTTCCGCGTATATTCATCACTTTGCACTTTTCGCTTACTTTCATTCAGTAACGGATATATGTGCGTCTTGTTATGAGCTGTCGTTCTTGGGTTTCATTCAACATGTTCGCTCTCAAAGGGTTCTTCGCCAGCTGGAGTGAAAGGTGAGTGCTCGCACATACACATGTCATGCGTCGCTCAACATCAGACAAGCTCCTGCGCACAACATGTTCGCATTCTACCCGGCATAGCCGTCATAATCGATCTGTCCGTCGAAATGGGTCAGCATTGAATCCATTCCTCTTCTTCACCGAGTTCTCACTCCACTGTAGTTCTTGCCATACGGTGAATCGCTTTTCTCCGATAAGCAAGGGAAATTGGACCCACTGACCTCCGTCGTTCAGGGTGTACGCGCTCTACCAAACTAGCCGGCGGATGGGAATATTCCTCGTGGGCCTTCTAGCCGCTTTCCTCGGCGTCATGGTCGCAGTCCCAATCCTCGCGTTCGATTGTGAGTAGGGGCCGCCCCGCCTTGCTTCATTCACCCTGTCAAACCATGCATTTTTAGACACGAGACTTCCTTCGTGGCCCGGACCTTGTATTGGTGTGTGATTTACCGCTGTTAACGGCCGCCGTAGTATCTCTGTCTGACATGAACTCCGTTTCATTTCACAGTGACTGGCAAACCCTCCATCGCCGGACCGAAATTCATCATTGCGTTTTACGCCTCTCCGATGTGAGTTAAATCAGTACATAATTTATTTCTGGCGATAAACTGGCAACTCGCAGGGCGTTCGACATGGTGATGACCTTTCTCACAGTGTACAAAGTTATCGAACATAATCGCCGTGCGGGTTCGTCTTCGTTGATGAACCGAATTGTCCGTGATGGACTGTTGTATTTCTTTGCAATCACTTCGCTGAATCTGTGAGTGGATCTCTATCCTCCTGCTACTGTTAACCAACAAGGCTTTCAATAGATTGAATGTTGTATTTTTCATGTGAGATGCTCGATGCTCATCGATAACCTGATATTAAATCCCCGCAAGCCAACGCGACGAGCTTATCCAAGCCATAAATGCTCCCATGAGCATCCAACTCTCCAGTGTATTATGTTGCCGGCTGTACGTCTACAAACCCTATCTGATTCATCCCGGCTAACTCTGAGAAAGGATCCTCAATCTACGAGCTTCGAGCGACGCAAGACCCCGTGCCAAGAAATTCAGCAACACCCGAGGCGGCTGGGTCACCGACATTGCGCAAGAAACCGAGGAAGTTGAAAGCATACATTTCACCTCACGATCGTGTATCAGCCCTCAGCCTCCTCCTCCCCGCAACTCGCAGCTTCCGCCGTCTAGCCAGGAAGGTGAATAATTTACATGTCTCTTAGAGCCATCGACTGATATACTAGGTATCTTTGTTCATTTTGAGCGCAATGTAGAGCGTGATGGCGATTCCTCTTCGAGTAAAACTCAGATTGAAAGTCCAACGCTGGACACGCTTCCACCTGTATAAATTTGTTGTAGTCGATGCAATGTCCCAAAAAGGAAATTCTCAGACGCCGCCAACCCCGCCTCGCAACTAAGCTCGCCGCGCGACCAAGGTCGCAAGCGACTCGCTAGCTTTGAACTTATAGGTTTCTGGTCGTGCACGGACCTCTCTTAGGTATGGACCTGTTTATTCTTTGATAGTCCCGGGGAGAAATTTTTGATTTTGGGGCCTTCAGGATGCCGTTTTCCTGGCCCCTTTGGCTGGGTTATGGGAGTCTACTGTACAGTTTTGTTTTAGACAGTTGGAAGTGAATATATTCATTTTTTTCGAGCAAATACAGTACAAAGTAAGAACGTAAAGTAGGGGAGTAGTGAAAATTGAACTTGAACTCAAACGACGCGCCGAGACGCGTTAATTAGCGCGTTTCGACGCGTCAAAGTCAAGATATTGCCTCGTAACTACTGCACAACTCGAATTTGAAGTAAAGTCGACGCGTCTTACCTGTTTGTGACGCGAATTTCCACCAAGTCGGCTGTTTCGAGTGAAAAGTTGATATTTTGACCTTGAGGTGGAGTTGCGCTGAGGCTGCAAATCAAGCAAGTCAATAAACAGCCATTGATCGAAAGGAACGAAGTCAAACCTTACTTGAAATAAGCTGTTTGAGCTGGTTTGAAGTCTGGCGGGTCTACAAAGAAACAAGTCAGTAAATTCACATTGCGAGCATACCAAGATGACATTCATTCAATTTGCGCAAGTTCCACGCTCCCGTGAAGACTTAGGCCTAAGTTGCAAAGGGTTAGTCCGAAAGCCTAAGAGTTGAATGAGTTGAATGAAATACACACCTCAAACCGAACGATGTTGAAGTTCAAGTTCATGGAACTCGAAAACTCGAATCTGAAACTGCAGTTGAAGGTAAGTGAGTGGAAAGGCCGAATCAAACGACGTGGTTTGCTTACCTGAACAACTTCCCGTACGAAGTCGGCGGTCGGCGGACGCCGAAATCTCGAATTTCCAATTTTGATGTTGGCCTTGGAGAAACGGCGCAGGCGGGGGGCCGGGAGACTGAACTATGGAAGTCAGTAGTACTTCAAAAGGAATGAAACACACCTTTGGTTCGTCCCCTTCGCCAACTTCACTCGCCGGACGGCGAAAACTCGAATTCCCGAAGATGTCGGGAATTCGACTTGTGCGAATATTTGAAATGCGAAACCTGGAGGAAAGGAACCCATGTGAAAGAAAACATGAAAGGTTAAGCGAGGGACTCACCTGAGAGGCCGCTCGCCGGAAGAAATTCTGTATACTCAAGTATTAGCGCCGGCCTCAACGAGCAACGTAGCTCGTGATAATGCCGCTTTGAGTTTGGAGGAGCGGCTTTTGCCTGCCGGCGGCAAAGTCCTCGGCGCAAAAGCGCTGAAAATGGAGTCAGAATGAGCGTAAAAATCAGCAAGGAATACGCACCTGAGACCCCGCTCGCGGGAACAAAATCTGTATACTCAAAGCTACACGCCGCTGCGCGGCGCGTCGTCATCGAGCTACATAGCTCAAGAGACTCGTGAGACAGGCGCTGTTTGAAGTCTGGAGGGTGGTTTTTGCCTGCCGGCGGCAAAATCCTGCGCGCAAAAGTCGTCAGAATAAGCATCAAAAGAAGGAATGAATACGTACCTGAGGGTACCGCTCGCGGGAAAGAATTCTATATACTCAAAGCTACGCGCCGCTGCGCGGCGCGTTGTCGACGAGCCAAAGAGCTCGCGAGGCACGTGGAAAGCCGCTACTTTAAGTCTGGACGGCGGCTTTTGCCTGCCGGCAGCAAAATCCCCGGCGCAAAGGTGGTCAAAAACACGTCAAGATGAACATAAAAGAAGAAAGGGAGACGCACCTGAGAACCCGCTCGCGGGAACAAGTTCTGTATACTCAAAGCAACGCGCGGCGCGTCCTCGACGAGCTGAATAGCTCATGAGGTAAGGGGGAACCTCGTTGGTTTGAGTATGGAGGGCGGCTTTTGCCTGCCGGCAGCAAAATCCTTGGTGAAAAAGGGCTGAAAGTGATGTCAGAATGAGCATCAAATATGAGCGGGAAACACACCTGAAGATGCCGCTCGCCGGAACTTCGGAAGCGATTCTAGATACTCAAAGCTATACGCGCCGCTGCGCGGCGCGTCGTCAACGAGCCGAGAGCTCGTGAGGCTCGTGGGGAAGCCGCTGCTTGAAGTCTGGAGGATAGGGTTTGCCTGCTGGCAGCAAAATCCCCGGTGCAAAAGGGCTAAAAATGAAGTCAAAATGAGCATCAATGGAAGCAAGGGATACACACCTGAAGGTGCTGCTCGGCGAACGAAATTGTGTTCAGTCAAAGCGACGCGCCGCTTCGCGGCGCCCGCGCAGTGAACGCCTCGCACGGGATGTGATGTTGATGTTGCGATGTGAGTTGGAGGGCGGGGCTAGCCTGCCGGCGGCCAAATTCCCGGTGCAAAAAGCTGAAAAAGTGGTCAAATTTGGTCATTCAGGACACCAAACGAGTGCCTCACTGGGCATACAGGTCTGGGCTTGAAACGGCTGGTGGTGGGGTAAAGAGGAAGAGGGGAGAGCGGGAGAAGGGAGAGGAGGGGACGGGGAATGAAGTGGGGGAAGGAGAGAGAGAGGTGGTCGTAAGGGACAAGTCAACGGTGTACGTACACTTCAATCACAGACCGTCGTTTCCGTTGAATCAAAACCTCAACAACGCGGTCAGGTGCCCGCGTGTCGCGTTGCTCAGCGCGAATCCAACCAGCCATTCAGTTCCCATGCTGCGAAAGAGTCAGCATGCTTTGAAGTTGAAGTGTTGATTCATCGGGTCAAGTTTTCAGGCGGACTTTGAGCCGTTGAGAAAAATTTACAAAGCTTGTTGAATGGAGAGCGCATTCTCGAGGGCTGACTGCATAGATTTCATTGTCCGGCACACGCTAGAGCCAGCCAGAACAACATGAAGAGCTCAAAACCATGAAAAAGTGAGTGCTGCCAAGTCAACGTCGACTAGAGTTTTGCTGAGAAGCCGAGAGAAGCCCGCACTGCCTTCAAGGCAATCAATAGAATTCCACAAGACGCCGAGCTTTGGTCGTATGGGCGCTGGAGTAAAAGTGAGATCTGCACATGCGAGCGCGCTGGTTTGTTTCGCTAACCGACGTCAAGCCATGAGAAACGGGTCCAAGAAGCGCCGGCGCCGCGCGTCGTCGGCACCGGTGACCTCAGCCCGCCTGCTGTCCGTCCTTGCGTAAGGTCAATTGTGCTGGCAGATGATGAAAGTAGAGAGGTGTTGATTTTCCATGACCGTGGGAACCAAAACCGCGGTTTGTGTTCGACTTTCGGCTTTGCGGAACAGAATTTCCTTCTAAGGCGAGTTTTCAACTCCTACGAGTTCCCAAAGGAGAAAAATCACCTCTTGCTTCTGACACTCATGTTCGTTTTCCACTGCGCTGCAGTAGGGACCTCGGCCCACTCCGGCAAGAAACCCAACATTCCTCGGAGTGTCATCTACGGCTTTGTGGCTCCATTCGGGCGCTGGGAACATGGAAACGGCAAATACGACACTTCCGCGCATTTTCAAAATTCGAACTCATGTGGCCTCGGAGCTTCCGCCATTACGTCAATCATGATTGATATCTGTCTTGGGGATATTGCTCTGCGCTGGGGGGAAGTTTTGGGGTGATTGGAGCACAAATGAAGGTGATATGAATTTCGGTGTGTTTTCGTGCCTTGCGCTAGTTTACCGTCGACCCACTGACACCTCCGAGCCAAGTTATTTTGCGTTCCTATTTGGCCTGTCTAAACCTGCTCTCGGTGAAGCTCCAGGACGCTGCGACTCAGCCAACCCTCCAAACCTCAATTCCTCACTTCCCACAACTTCCGCCATTTCAGGGTCCTCTCCCCCGCCCTGTCGATCCATTACGTCAGGTATTGATGCATCAGTTATGCATGAAACCTCTGATGTGAGCTGACAGCTTCTATCCCGGTTTCCAGCTACGTACGAATATATTTAACTTCGCCGCTGACTTCTCACTGTCCGTTTCTCCAACTGAATAGCGGGTCTGCGCGGGCTTTGTAAGACACCCACTGTCGATCCCGACGGTGTGCGGATAATTGGGTGAGAGGGATTGCGTTGCAGGCCCGGTGGACGGGGTATAAAGGTGAGCTCGCAACATTGATTTTGATTATGGGTTGACCACCCACTTTCTCCTCCCTCCCTTTACTCTCCCTCACTATTAAAAACTCATTTCTATTCAAATTCCTCTTCATCTTGGCTTCAAATCTTCTTACTTCCCTTTCAATCCCTTCAATTCGACGCTTTCGCCCTTCAACTCGGGCTTCGGCTTTATTCGGCCTTCGCCCTTGCTTGACTTTGTCGAGTCAATTACTTGTCGTTTGTGACTTCATCCTTACCTGTCTTCCTTTCAACAAGCTAACTAACATGTTTCCTTGCCTCTAGGCTCTGTATATCGCTCTATTACATCGCTTTCTATCCCAGTTCACTCCGCACTGAATTTTGGTATTACCACTACTTCAATTTGTTCAATGAAGTGAGTTGTCGTCTTTCCTCGTTCAGACAATTACTAACCTTCTTATTAGGTTTGTTGCTCTTTATTCTATGCTATATGTACTTCAAACTGCGACCCCTTCAATACCGAACTGACCTTCAAGTTGCCTTCAAGTGTTTCGATGAGTTTGTACAGGTAAGTGATTTCATCCCTTCATTTACTTCGAACCCTTACTTATTGATCCTTCATTTAGTTTGTAATCGTTCTATAAGTGCATGAGATGCACATTTCGACTGTGTGCGCAAGCTAAGTGAGTTCCTCATTGACTCTTTCAACTTTGAAGTACTGACCGTTTGTAGCTTGATTCGTGAGATGCACATTTCGGCTGTGTAGGTAAGCTCCGATACCGCTATTATCGACGAACACTGACCCTTCTAATAGTGTCGTTCGACGTATCCCTTCAATCGGATGTGTTCTGTTCAAGTCGCCCTTCAAAACCCTTACCTAGATTGACTTCACGTTGTCTCGGGGATCCCCGGTGAGCCGCTTTTCTGTTTTCTTTCGCATTTTTCTCTTCGTTTATTGACCGAATCACCCAGCGTTGACTTGTATATTGAACTTCGGTTCGAGGTTTGTTGAGTTTGGGTTAAATTGGCTTCGGTGAGTACGATATTTTGCTTGCTAGCTCTAATCTAACTCAGAAACTTTGAAGGCCGCCTTCGTTCGTTTGACATAGAGTTGCGGTGCTGAGTTTGAAGTTGAGGTTGTATGGATTTGGCTCAGGGTGCGCATTGCTAACCCGTTCAATACTTCACTCAATCTGACTTGATTTCACTTGCTAGTAGGGTTTCGTCGGATCCCTGAGTTTGGCCCGAAGCCGAAACTATCCCGGTATATTATCAGGTACGTCTCATTCTTCGCATTCTCATACTTGAATCGATACTGACTTGACTTCTGTATACCTCAGAGGCCGAATCTATGCCTCTCCGCACCAAGGTTGCTGTGTATTTCAACTTCAACACCGAAAATATGCCGATTTGGCTTCAGGTACGTTTGATTTCAAGTTCTTACTCTGACTCTCTTACCTCGATTTTGAAGGTCAGACGCCGAAACCTTGCCTCTCCGCGACAAACTCTTCAAGTACTTCGCATTCAACGCCAAAACTATGGCAGTTTCGTCCCAGGTACGTTCAACTTCGATTCCTTACCCTGATTACTACCGGTCTGACTTGTATCTGAAGGCCAAACCATGCCTGTTTGAACCGAGCGCCACCTTACCTTTCCGATTGAGGTATACCGAACCTATGCCGGTATGTATTCAACTTCTACTTCAACACGCCACTCTAAACGATACTGACTTCCCTTTTCTACACCCAGAGACCGAAACCATGCGAGTGCGCACCAAACTCGCCGTATACTTCGACTTCAATACCGAAACTATGCAATTTTCGTCTCAGGTGAGTTTAAGTTCGCCTCCTTACCCTGATCTAACCCTTGACTTGAATTTTGAAGGTCGTATCTACGTCGTTTTGGGTCGCGCGCGCGCGCGCCTATACGCTCGAAGTTATCCATACACATCTCTATCAAGTAAGTGAAGTTCAACTCAACGTGATCAACTCGAACTGACCTTAATCTTCCTTCTTTCCTTCGTTCTTGTACAGCTCGGTTCAAGCGTCAATGAGTCGCTTCCAAGTTGAAGTCAAAGTGTCATGATACTTGAGCAGTATCAACCCAAACTAAACTGCGGTGAGCTAGTTTCAATTCCGTTCATTTCCTTTCTTTCTTTCCTTCTTTCGTTCGTTCGGATGTTGTGAGTCACAGTCTGGTAAAGGGAAGTCGAGGTTGAGTTCAACTTGAACTCACCTTCATCCTTATCTTGATGCCCGAGTCCGCGACGGGTACGCCTTCTTTCGTTTTCATTTCTTTCACTTCGTTTCGTTCCTCTCGTTGATTTAATTCTCAATCATTCGTCGCTCCTTTGTTAGTAATCCTTCAACTCACATTCACTTTACTTGCCAGATCTTCGCCTCAATTGTCAAGTTGCGGTTTGTTCAACCCGAGCGAGTCGATTCGTTTCGACTCGCGTTGGTTTGAATTGACTTAGAGAAGTTGAAGACATAGAGGTAAGCTTTCCTTTGTTCTCTTCATTTCCTCGTGCGCTGACGACCAACTCAGCGCACGGTTCATAACTCATCTCTTCAAACACACAACTCAACTCAATTCGCGCCTTCGGGTTTTCGACTTCAATTCACCACAGGTGAGTGTTCTCTCCTCTTCTTTTCATTTCCATTTGAACTCAATTTAATCGACTCGTACGCCGCCCTTTATTATCTGTTCACTTACTGACGACGATTCACCCCGTAGACATCGAAACAAAGACTCAATTCATTCAAATCGACTACGTACGTGCATTCAATGAGTACGCTACCGCGTTTTGTTTCGACTTCGGCATCTTCCCCCCGCCATCCCGCCCCCTCCCGCCGCGAACGCGCAACCGCGCGCATCCACTCCTCCCTCCCAACCGGCATTTCCCCCTGTATTCCCGTTGTGGTCCTTCCCGAGCGCGAATCGCGCCGTTGATCTGGAGACAGGTGAGTGTTTTCTTTCAGTTCGGCGTCAAAAACGAGAAAGAACTCGCTTTGATTTGCCTCCTAGCGCGTTTCGAGTCTTGGCGCGCCGAAACGCCGTTGTCGGCGTTGTTGGCCTTGACGGTGCCGAAGAAGGCGGCGACGGCGAAAGCGAGTCGCCGTATTCGCCGACGTTCGACTGTTTAAGTAATTAGGTGAGTTGTTCCCTTCGTTCCGCCTGAAAAACAAAAGAACTTACTTAAATTCGAGTTTAGCGCGTTTTCGAGCGAGTCGGCGCGCGCAGCGCCGACAACGTCGTTGAGGGTGGTCGAGGGGACGACAGCGGAGACGGTGGCGCGGGGGCGAGGCTGAAGGTGGAGTTGGGAGCGAAAATGACCGGGGTGAGAGGGCGGAATTGGCGGGGGAACGAGGATGCGGCGGGATGAGTGAGTTTGTCGGCGTCGGCGGGGTAGCGGAATTCGGGGCGGGTGGAGCGGCGGCGAGGGCGGCTAGAAGTCGAAGTGAGGAGGAGGCTGGAGGGGGCAGTAGTGTCATTAGCATGGTAAAGGAGGGAGAGGGGCGGGGACGCACCGCATTCCCGAGTACTTCTTTGCTGTATGTAGCTACCTACGCGTCGGCGTCGGCTTCGCAAACGGCGGCGGCGGGGCGGGGAGTCGGTGGGTGCGAGTCAAGGAGGGGGTGGAGGCTCGAGAGGTGGGTGTGAGGGGAGGGCGGGAATTCCGGGAATAAGGGCAAAAAAAAGTCGCTAACAAAGACGCCGTTAGCGTACTCAAAAGGACAGCGGTGACGCACATTTACAACGTTGACGTCGCCGCTGACGTGTCGGTGAACATGGGTGTGGTAGAGAGAGGCGGGGAGAGCGCGCGGTTGGGGGTTGTAAACGAAACGGCGGGTGCTGTGTTTGCAGATAGTGTGGTGAGGTGGCGGCATCAGCGAGTCGGCTTTGCTAAATGGATAGGGTGGAGGAGGTGGGTGAGGAAGAGAAGGGGCGGGCGAGGCGTCGGAACGGCGCTACGTTGGCGATTGGAAAGGCTGGGGGATGGATCGGGTGAGAGAAATCAAAAGGCGCTAAAAAACGCAGACACGCACCTTTAGCCCTTCATACGGGCTTCACGGCGGCTGCATCTCGTGTCGCTCGCGTCGTCGTTGCCGGGGGGAGCGAGAGTGCGGGTGTGGTGAAGAGACGACGCGTTCGACGCGTCCGGCGCGGGGAAGAATGAGGTAGAGAAGGGGATTAGTGGAATAGGGAAGCGACGAGGCACGAGAACGTACCTAAACGAATCGCGGCGCGACATTCTACGTTGGTTGAGGGAAGGGATAGGCGCTGTTTGTTTGCGAGTGAGGTGGAGAGTGGATAGGCGCAATATTCCCACAGTCACCCAAGCTTCCTTATTCCCACTGAGAGCGCTGACGATGTACAGTCGAAGGCTGCAGGAAGCGCCACCTGAGGAACCATGGAATCCACTACTCCAGAATCGACGACACTCAGAATGAATTAATATGTGCTTGTCCCAACTTCCTGAACATTGAGCGCTAACACACACGCCAAATTGAGAACAGTGCGGATGTTATCTACCTCGGGCGTGTCCGAAATTCATTATAGTTTCTCCGGGCGAACGGAGTTAAAATGGACCAGGCCAGGTTGCCGTCACTTGGCCTTCAAAATAAAAGGAAGGAAGCGCCGTCGACGGGAAGACGTTCCTCTGCCCCCACACTTCACCCTGGAATCCAAAAGATATGTCGGACAGCGCCTCTGTTGCTGAATTTCTTCACGTTGTGAGCGTGGCGCAGGTCAGTCTCATTTCAGGCGACGTGCTTTCAGAGCCGCTGACTGCGTTCAGACTTACATCGCCTGTGAGCGGTCCTGAACAATTGGCAGTGCTCAACCGCTCAGTGATTGTAGGCACGACTTCAATCTTGGTGTGGGACTGGCTTTCTTGTCTTCCTCAAGAGGTATTTTGAGTTGCCGGGCCGCTTCATTGGCGGAAATTGATTTTTTTTTCTCCGCTTTTCTTTTTCAGTGGCGCTACATCTGGAAATCGGGGGCGGTTGGAGTCCGGTCAAAGTTCTGTACTGCTTGGTGCGATACTACACTCTGGTGGTTCTCGTAGGTGATTGCTTTTCTTCCGCGTATATTCATTACTTTTCGCTTTTTGCTTACCTTCACTCAGTAACGGATATATGTGCGTCTGTTATGAGCTCTCGTTCTTGGGTTTCATTCAACATGTTCGCTCTTACAGGGTTCTTCGCCAGCTGGAGTGAAAGGTGAGTGCTCGCACATACACATGTCATCCGTCGCTCAACATCAGACAAGCTCCTGCGCGCAACATGTTCGCATTCTACCCGGCATAGCCGTTATAATCGATCTGTCCGTCGAAATGGGTCAGCATTGAATCCATTCCTCTTCTTCACCCAGTTCTCACTCCACTGTAGTTCTTGCCATACGGTGAATCGCTTTTCTCCGATAAACAAGGAAATTGGACCCACTGACCTCCGTCGTTCAGGGTGTACGCGCTCTACCAAACTAGCCGGCGGATGGGAATATTCCTCGTGGGCCTTCTAGCCGCTTTCCTCGGCGTCATGGTCGCAGTCCCGATCCTCGCGTTCGATTGTGAGTAGGGGGCCGCCCCGCCTTGCTTCATTCACCCTGTCAAACCATGCATTTTTAGACACGAGACTTCCTTCGTGGCCCGGACCTTGTATTGGTGTGTGATTTACCGCTGTTAACGTCTTGTTATGAGCTCTCGTTCTTGGGTTTCATTCAACATGTTCGCTCTTACAGGGTTCTTCGCCAGCTGGAGTGAAAGGTGAGTGCTCGCACATACACATGTCATCCGTCGCTCAACATCAGACAAGCTCCTGCGCGCAACATGTTCGCATTCTACCCGGCATAGCCGTTATAATCGATCTGTCCGTCGAAATGGGTCAGCATGAATCCATTCCTCTTCTTCACCCAGTTCTCACTCCACTGTAGTTCTTGCCATACGGTGAATCGCTTTTCTCCGATAAACAAGGAAATTGGACCCACTGACCTCCGTCGTTCAGGGTGTACGCGCTCTACCAAACTAACAGGCGGATGGGAATATCCTCGTGGTCCTTCTAGCCGCTTTCCTCGGCGTCATGTCGCAAGTCCCAATCCTCGCGTTCGATTGTGAGTAGGGGGCCGCCCCGCCTTGCTTCATTCACCCTGTCAAACCATGCATTTTTAGACACGAGACTTCCTTCGTGGCCCGGACCTTGTATTGGTGTGTGATTTACCGCTGTTAACGGCCGCCGTAGTATCTCTGTCTGACATGAACTCCGTTTCATTTCACAGTGACTGGCAAACCCTCCATCGCCGGACCGAAATTCATCATTGCATTTTACGCCTCTCCGATGTGAGTTAAATCAGTACATATATTATTTCTGGCGATAAACTGGCAACTCGCAGGGCGTTCGACATGGTGATGACCTTTCTCACAGTGTACAAAGTTATCGAACATAATCGCCGTGCGGGTTCGTCTTCGTTGATGAACCGAATTGTCCGTGATGGACTGTTGTATTTCTTTGCAATCACTTCGCTGAATCTGTGAGTGGACGTCTATCCTCCTGCTACTGTTAACCAATAAGGCTTTCAATAGATTGAATGTTGTATTTTTTCATGTGAGATGCTCGATGCTCATCGATAACCTGATACTAAATCCCCGCAAGCCAACGCGACGAGCTTATCCAAGCCATAAACGCTCCCATGAGCATCCAACTCTCTAGTGTATTATGTTGCCGACTGTACGTCTACGTCTACAAACCCTATCTGATTTATCCCGGCTAACTCTGCGAAAGAATCCTCAATCTACGAGCCTCGAGCGACGCAAGACCCGGGGCCAAGAAATTCAGCAACACCCGAGGGGGCTGGGTCACCGACATTGCGCAAGAAACCGAGGAAATCGAAACCATACACTTTACCTCGCGATCGTGTATCAGCCCTCAGCCTCCTCCCCGCAACTCACAGCTTCCGCCGTCTAGCCAGGAAGGTGAATAATTTACACGTCTCTTAGAGCCATCGACTGATATGCTAGGTATCTTCGTACATTTTGAGCGCAATGTAGAGCGTGATGGCGATTCCTCCTCGAGTAAAACTCAGATTGAAAGTCCAACGCTGGACACGCTTCCACCTGTATAAATTTGTTGTAGTCGATGCTTTGTCCCAAAAAGGAAATTCTCAGACGCCGCCAACCCCGCCTCGCAACTAAGCTCGCCGCGCGACCAAGGTCGCAAGCGACTCGCATGCCCCCAACTTATAGGTTTCTGGTCGTGCACGGACCTCTCAACAGCTTGGTTTGTTTTGGTTCTGATAGTCCTGGGGAGAAAAAATTGGATTTCTGGGCCTTCAGGATGCCGTTTTCCTGGCCCCTTTGGCTGGGCTATGGGAATGTACTGTACAGTTTTGTTTTAGACAGTTTTGAAGTGAATGTATTGATTTTTTTCAAACAAATACAGTACAAAGTAAGAACGTAAACTACTGGAGCGGTAGAAATTCAAGTTGGAGTCAAACGACGCGTCGAGACGCGTTAATTAACGCGTTTCGACGCGTCAATGTCTATATGTACGGTTCTAAATACTGTACAAGTCATATTCAGAGTCAAATGAACGCGTCTTACTCGTTCATAGCGCGAAAATTCACCAAGTCGGCTGTTCTGAGTGAAAAGCTCATGTTTTGAACTTGAAGTTGATTTGCGCTGAGACTGGCAATCAAACAAGTCAGTAGATATCCTTTGAACGAACTAAACTAAGTCAAACTTACTTGAAATAAGCTGTTTGATCTGATTTGACGTGTGGCTGCCTAAAGAAACAGACCAAGTCAGTAAATTCAAACTGTGAACATACCGAAACTTTGAAATCCATCCAATTTGCGCAAGTTGAAGACTTGGGCCTCATTTGAATGCAAACGATGAGTTGGAAGTCGTAGGAATTGAATGGTAACGGTACCTGAAACCCGTTGATGTTGGAGTTCAAGCTCACGGGAACTCGAAAAATCGAATTTGAAAAGCGAACTTGCAGGTACGTGAGTGAAGAAATCAAGTTGTATGAACTAATTAGCTTACCTGAACACGTCCCCGCATGAAATTGGCGTTCGGCGGACGCCGAAATCTCGAATTTCCAATTTTGATGTTGGCCTTGGAGAAACGGCGCAGGCGGGGACTGGGAGACTGAACTATGGAAGTCAGTAGTACTTCAAAAGAATGAAACACACCTTTGGTTCGTCCATTTCACCAACGTCGCTCGCCGGACGGCGAAAAATCGAATTCCCGAAAACGCCGGGAATTCGACTTGGGTGAGATTTGAAGTGCGAGAGCTGTAAACTACAGTATGATAGGGACGTAGATAGAAGAAGACTCACCTGACACCTTGCTCGGCAGATGAAAATCTATATACTCAGCGCATTCGCGGCGCCTCGACGAGCAACGTAGCTCGTGATGACGTCGCTTTGAGTTTGGAGGGGCGGCTTTTGCCTGCCGGCGGCAAAATCCCCCGTGAATCACTGCTGAAAATAAGTCAAAAAGAGCATAAGAAGAGATGGAAGGAATACTCACCCGAGGTCTCGCTCGCGGGAACAATTTCTATATACTCGAAGCTATACGCGCCGCTGCGCGGCGCGCCATCGACGAGCTGAACAGCTGGTGAGGCTGGGGGAGGCGCTGCTTTGAGTATGGAGGGCAGTTTTTGCCTGGCGGCGGCAAAATCTCCGGTGAAAAAGCGCTACAATGAAGTCAGAAAAGGCGTAGAAAGTTATAGATATACTCACCTTAGTGTGCCGCTCCGCCGATGAATTTCTATATACTCAACGCGTTACAGCGCCGCTGCGCGGCGCGTCCTCGACGAGCTCAAGAGCTCGTGAGGCTCGTAGGAACCTCGTTGGTTTGAGTTTGGCAGGCGGCTTTTGCCTGCCGGCGGCAAAATCCCCGGTGAAAAGGTGCTGAAAATAAAGTCAAAAAGAGCATCAAGAGATGAGATGATACATACCTGAGGGTGCCGCTCGGCGGACGAAGTTCTATATAGTCAAAGCTACACGCGCCGCGCACGGCGCGCGCGCAGTGACAAGGCTCGCAGGGTGGTGATGTTGACGTGTCGATGAGTTGGAGGGCGGGGTTAACCTGCCGGCGGCCAAATTCCCGATGCACAAAGCTGAAAAGAAGTCGTCAGATTGGGTGATTCAGGAACACCAAGGGAGCACCTCACTAGCATACAGCTCTGGGCTTAAGACGGCCGGTGGTGGGGTGGAGAGGGAGAAGGGAGAAGGGGGAGCGGGGGAAGGGAGGGGAAAGGAAGGAGAATGAGGTGGGGGAAGGAGAGAGAGGGTGACGGTAACAAATCAAAAACATACGTACACCTCAAATCTCGGAGATTCGGTTGCACAAAATCAAAGCCTCAACAACGCGGACACATGACCGCGTGTCGCGTTGCTCGGCGCGAATCTGACGAGCTATTCAGTTCCCATGCGCGAAAGAGTCAGCATGCTTTGAAGTTGACGCGTTGATTTATTGGGTGGAATTTTCAAGCGAACTTTGAGCCGCTGAGAGAATTTTCACAAAGTTCAGATGGAAGGTGCGCTTCTTCAGGAGTGACTGCATAGAGTTTGCTGCCCAGTGCGCGCTCGAGCCAGCCAGAATAACACGAAGAGCTCAAAACCATGAAAATTTCGGGGCTGCCAAGTCAACGTCGGCTAAAGTTTTGCCTGAGAAGCCGCACTGCCTTCCGGTGCCTTCCACGCAATCAATGGAACCCACCAAGACACCGGGCTTTGGTCGTATGGGCGCTGGAGCAAAAGCGCGATCCGCACATGCAAGCGCGCTGGTTTGTTTCGCTAGCCGATGTCAACCCATGAGAAACGGAACAAGGAAGCGCCGGCGACGCGCGTCGTTGGCGCCGGTGATCTCAGCCCGCCAGCCGCCGCCCGAGTCCAGTGTGCTGGCATTGGCAAATGACGAAAGAAGAGGGCATGTTGATTTCTCGTGACCGTGGAAACCAAAACCGCGGTTTATGTTCGACTTTCGGCTTTGCGGAACAAAATTTCCTTCTAAGGCGAGTTTTCAACTCCTACGAGTTCCGAAAGGAGAAAAGTCACCTCTTGCTTCCAACACTCATGTTCGTTTTGCGCTGCGCTGCACCAACGGTCTCGGCACACTCCGGCAAGAAACCCAACATACCTCGGAGTGTAACCTACGGCTATATGGCCCCATTTGGGCGCTGGGAACATGGAACCGGCAAATACGACACTTCCGCGCATTTCAAAAATCGGACTCATGTGGCCTCGGAGCTTCCGCAATCACGTTAGGTTTGATTGTTATTTGTTTTGGGGGTACTGCTCAGCGTCGGGGAAGTTCTTGGGGTGATTGGAGCACAGATGAAGGTGATACGAATTTCGGTGTGTTTTCGTGCCTTGCGCTTCTTTCCCATCCACCCGCTGACAATTCCGAACCAATTATTTTGCGTTCCTATTTGGCTTGTCTAAACCTGCTCTCGGTGAAGTTCCAGGACGCTACGACTCCGCCAACCCTCCAAACCTCGAAAGCTCACTTCCCCCAACTTCCGCCATTCCAGGGTCCTCTCCCCGCCCTATCGATCCATTACGTCAGGTATTGATGCATCAGTTATGCATGAAACCTCTGATGTGAGTTGACAGCTTCTATCCGGTTTCCAGCTACGTACGAATATATTCAACTTCGCCGCTGACTTCTCCCTGTCCGTTTCTCCAATGAATAGCGGGCTGCGCGGGCTTTGTAAGACACCCCACTGTCGATCCCGACGGATTTGCGGAAGATTTGGTGAGAAGAATCGCGTTGCAGGCCCGGTGGACGGGTATAAAGGTGAGCTCGCACCGTTGGTTTTGATTATGGGTTTGCCGCCCACTTCCCACCTCCCTCCCTTTACCCTTCCTTATCATCAACAACTCACTCTTATTCAAACTTCTATTCAATTCGACTTCAAAACTCTTCACTTCCCTTCCCTTTCCTTCAATTCGACGTTTTCACCTTCAATCGGGCTTCGGCTTTATTCGGGCTTCGCCCGTCTTTCACTTTGTCGTTAACTTTCACTGTCGTTTGTGACTTCAACCCTACCACTCTTTCTTTCATTCAACTGACCAACATTTTTTTCTAACTCTAGGCTCTATCATCTGCTCTAGTACTTCCCTTTCTATTCAAATCCACCGCCGCACTGAATTTTTTGTATACCACTTCACCTTATTCAATCAAGTAAGTTTTCATCGCTTCTCGTTGAAACGATTACTGACACTCCGATTAGTTTCGTTTCTATTTGTTCTGTGCTCTATAAGCTGCAAGTTGTGACTGCTTCAACACCGAACTTACCTTCAAACCACATTCCGACGACTTTGTATCACAGGTGAGTGATTTAATCCTTGGTTTACTTCGAACTCTTACTTACTGATCTTTCATTCAGTTTGTACTCGTTCTATTCGTGCATGAGATGCACATTCTGACTGGTTGCACAAGGTAAGTAAGTCCATTATTGACTTCAACTTTGAGAGACTGACCGTTTGTAGCTTGATTCTTGAGATGCACATATCGGCTGTGTAGGTAAGCTCCGATACCGCTATTATCGACGAACACTGACCGTTCTAATAGTCCCATTCGACCTATGCCTTCAATGGGTTGCATTCAAGTCAAGTGAGACTTCAAAACTCTTACCTGCCTTGAGTTCGGCGTTGTCTCGGGGATCCCCGGTGCGCCGATTCTTTGTTTCTTTCGGGTTTTTCTCTTCGTTTATTGACCGTGTCACTCAAGATTGACTTGTATAACGAATCTCAGGTTGAATTTGTTGAGATTGGGTCGATTTCGTTCAGGTGAGTACGATCTTTGACTTTGTGACTCTAATCTGACTAAAAGGTTTGAAGGCCGTCTTCGTTCATTAGACCTGGAGTTGTGTTGTTGGAGGTTGACTTGAATTGGAACTGGTACAAGGTGAGTGATGCTAATCCGTTTACTATTTGACTCAATCTGACCTTGACTTTGAAGCTTTCTCATCGTAAGCCTCGGTTTGGGCCGATACCGACACTATGCCGGTATGAGTCAAGGTACGTTTGATTCTTTCTACTTCTCTACACGAACCGATCCTGACTTGTCTTCTGTACACCCCAGAGGTCGAAACCATGCCTCTTGGCCTCCAGCCTTCAGTCTATTTCGACTTCAACGCCGAAACTCTGCGGTTTTGCTTCAGGTACGTCTGACTTCACTTTCTTACTCAAATTATTGACAGTCCAACTTGAATTTTGAAGCTTAGACGCCGAAATCATGCCTCTCCGCACCATACTCTTCAAGTTCTTCACGTCCAACGCCGAAACTATGCTAGTTTCAGTCCAGGTACGTCTGATTTCAATTTCTTACCTTGAATATTGCCGGTCTGACTTGAACTTTGAAGGGCAAACCTATGCCGGTTTGAATCGCGCGCCAGCGCGCCTATTCATTTGAAGGTATATCGAAATTATGCCGGTATGTATTCACTCTCCACTTCAAAAACACGACTCGAATCGATACTGACTTCACTTTTCTACACTCCAGAGGCCGCAACCATGCCTCTCCACATCCAGCCTCCTTGTATCTCGACTCCAACGCCGAAACTATGCTAGTTTCGTCTCAGGTGAGTTTAAGTTCGCTTCCTTACCCTGATCTAATTCTTGACTTGAACTATGAAGGTCGAATCTACGTCGCTTTGGGTCGCGCGCGCGCGCCTATACGCTCGAAGTTATCCATACACATCTCTATCAAGTAAGTGAAGTTCAACTCAACGTTGATCAACTCGAACTGACCTTAATCTTCCTTCTTTCCTTCGTTCTTGTACAGTTCGGTTCAAGCGTCAACGAGTCGCTTTCAAGTTGAAGTCAAAGTGTCATGATACTTGAGCAGTATCAACCCAAACTAAACTGAGGTGAGCTAGTTTCGATTCCGTTCATTTCCTTTCTTTCTTTCCGTCGTTCGTTCGTTCGGATGTTGTGAGTCACAGGTAGAGGGAAGTCGAGGTTGAGTTGCACAAGGTAAGTAAGTCCATTATTGACTTCAACTTTGAGAGACTTACCGTTTGAATAGCTTGGTGAGATGCACATCTCGGCCGTCTCGGTAGTTCTCAACTTCAGATACCGCTATTATAATCGAAACACTGACCGTTCTAATAGTCTCATTCGACCTGTGCCTTCAATGGGTTGCATTCAAGTCAAGTGAGACTTCAAAACTCTTACCTGCCTTGAGTTCGGCGTTGTCTCGGGGATTCCCGGTGCGCCGATTCTTTGTTTCTTTCGCATTTTTCTCTTCGTTTGTTGAACGAATCGCTCAGTATTGACTTGAATAACAACTGTCTGGTTAGTTCTGTTGAGATTGAGTTGATTCTGTTTGGTGAGTACGCTTTCTTTGCTTTGTGACTTAAATCTAACTAAAGGGTTTGAAGCCCGCCTTCGTTCGTTTGACATGGAGTTTGGGGTTGGATTTGTAGTTGAGGTTGGATTGGGTTTAATATAAGGTGCGCATTGCTAACCTGTCTGCTATTTGACCCAATCTGACTTGATCTCACTTGCTAGGCTTTCGTCGGCTGCCTGAGTTTGGCCCGAAGCTGAAACTATCCCGGTATATTATCAGGTACGTCTCATTCTTCGCATTCTCTTACTTGAATCGATACTGACTTGACCCAGAGGCCGAACCTATGCCTCTCCGCACCAATGTTTCTGTGTATTTCAACTTCAACACCGAAAATATGCCGATTTGGCTTCAGGTACGTTTGATTTCAAGTTCTTACTCTAGTTATTGACTCTCTTACTTCGATTTTGAAGGTCAGACGCCGAAACCTTGCCTCTCCGCGACAAAATCTTCAAGTACTTCGCATTCAACGCCGAAACTATGGCAGTTTCGTCCCAGGTACGTTCAACTTCGATTCCTTACCCTGATTATTACCGGTCTGACTTGTATTTGAAGGCCAAACTATGCCTGGCACCGAGTCTATGCCCCCCTGTGCATCCAGCATCCCGTGTACTTGAATATCAACGCCCAAACTATGCCTGCTTCGGCCCAGGTACGTTTGAATTCAATTCCTTACTCTCATTATTGACTTGAAGTTTGAAGGCCGAATCTATGCCGCTTTGAATCGCGCGTGCGCGCGGTATACAATTGAAGGATCAATACAAGTACATAAGTATCTTTCAAGTAAGTGAAGTCCAACTCACTGCTAACTCGAACTGATCTTAACTTTCTTTCGTTCTACAGCTCGGTTCAAGTCTCGATGATTCTCGGGAGTCGACGAATCCATTCAAGGTTGAAGTTAAAGTCTGGTTAGAAGTAAATCAAACCTTGGATTGGACCGAGGTGAGCCTTGGTTTCGTTTATCTTCTCTTGTTTTCTCTCTCTTTCCTTCGTTCGGGGTCACAGGGAAAGGGAAGTCAAGGGTAGTACCTTGAACTCACCTTCATCTTATCTTGATACTCGGTCATTGACGGGTACGGCTTTTTTCTCTCTCATTTCGTTTCGTTTCATTCACCGTTTCTATCTATGTTCAACTTCGACTGATCTACACCTTGCTTTTCAGATTTTCGACTCAATTCTCAAATTCCGGGTTTGTTTAACCCATGCGAGTCGATTCGTTTCGAATCGCGTTGAATTTGCTCCGAAGTGAAGAGTTTGAAGGGTTCTGAAGGTAAGCTCTTCATTCCCTTCGTTTCCCTCATGCGCTGACAACTCAACTCAGCGCACGGTTCATAACTCATCTCATAACTCATCTCTTTCGAAAGCACAACTCACCTCAACCTCCGCCTTCGGAATTTCCGCCTTCAATTCAACACAGGCGAGCTTTTCTTTCTTTCCTTCTCCTTCATTTCAATCGACTCGTACGCGCTTTATTACTTGCTAACGATTCGCTCGCAGGTATCATTTCATTCAAAAACAAATTTCATTTCATTCAAATTGATTACCTGGTTACATTGTAGATACACTACAATATGCTACTGACTCGGCTGTCTCGACTTCCCACCTCCCGCCCATTCCCACCATCCCAACCTCTTCCCGCTGCGAACGTGCACAGCGCGCATCAACCGCCCTCCCGCGCCGCTCTCCCACCGTTTCTTCGGGTGCCGGAATCGACGCGACTCGCGCCGTCTTGATCTGGGTACGTCGATACGTCGGTAAGTCATCTTTTCCCTTTGTTCGCGTCAAAAACGAAAGAACTCACCTGAATTTTGATTTCCAGCGAGTCGGCGACGTTGGCGTTGTTGTTGGTGTCGACGAAGGTAGGCGGCGCCGACGTCGGCTAGGGCGGAGGTGATCTGGGTAGACAGGTAAGTTTATCCGTTTCGTTCGTCGTCAAAATTGAGAGAACTAACTTACATTTTGATTTCCAGCCCGTTTCCGAGCGAGTCGTTGCGCGCAGCGCCGACATGACGATCTCAGCGTTGTAGGCCTTAAGGGTGTCGAGGAGGGCGTCGGCGGCGTGGCGCGGGCGGAGAGTGGAAGGGAGAGGGGTAGGTTTGGGCTTGAGGAAGTCGGGAGGGCGGGGAGACAGCGAAATGCGTCGGGACGACGATGTGGGCACGTTGGCGGCGGTCGGGCAGTCGGGAAGGAGCGGTGGTGGCAGGTAAGGGTCGAGGTGGGGAGGAGATGGGCTAGGGAGAAGGTAGATGTCGTTGATACGGCGCGGGAGAAAGGAGGAAGTGGTAGACGCACCTACATGTACCTGCTTTGTACAAGTAGAGTACTGCCGTTGTCGGCGTCGGCTTCGCAAACGGCCGCGGCGGGCGGGGAGTCGGTGGTTGCGAGTCAAAGAGGGGGTGGAGGCTCGAGAGGGGTGGGTGTGAGGGGAGGGCGGGAATTCCGGAATAAGGGTAAAAAAAGTCGCTAACAAAGACGCCGTTAGCGTACTCAAAAGGACAGCGGTGACGCACATTTACAACGTTGACGTCGCCGCTGACGCGTCGGTGAACATGGGTGGTGGTAGAGAGAGGCGGGGAGAGCGCGCGGTTGGGGGTGTAAACGAAACGGCGGGTGCTGTGTTTGCAGATAGTGTGGTGAGGTGGCGGCATCAGCGAGTCGGCTTTGGTTGCTAAAGTGGATAGGGTGGAGGAGGTGGGTGAGGAAGAGAAGGGGCGGGCGAGGCGTCGGAACGCCGCTACGTTGGCGATGGATCGGGTGAGAGAAATCAAAAGGCGCTAAAAAACGCAGACACGGACCTTTAGCCCTTCATACGCGCTTCACGGCGGCTGCATCTCGTGTCGTTCGCGTCGTCGTTGCCGGGGGGAGCGAGAGTGCGGGTGTGGTGAAGAGACGACGCGTTCGACGCGTTTGGCGCGGGAAGGAGGAGCTAGAGAAGGGGTTGAGTGGAATAGGGAAACGGCGAGGCACGAGAACGTACCTAAACGAATCGCGGCGGAGCACTCGACGCGTTGGTTGAGGGAAGGGATAGACGCTGTTTGTGAGTGAGTGAGGTGGAGAGTGGATAGACGCGCGAGAAATATTCCCACAGTCACCCAAGCTTCCTCATTCCCACCGAAAGCGCTGACGATGTACAGTCGAAGGCTGCAGGAAGCGCCACCCTGACGAACCGTGGGATCCACTACTCCAGAATTGACGACACTCGGAATGAATTAATATGCGAGTTTCTCAACTTCCTGGAGTGTCAAAGCACTTTAAGCACACGCCACGATCGGACCCAGGGCCACCTTCAAGTTTGGACCTTGGCATTGGCATCCGAGTCGAAATCGTCAGCGAAAAGTGTAGGCATTCACTCGGGTCGTGGGTCGAGGCTGAGTCCGGAGAAGCGACCAGGGGACCCACCCACAAGCACCCATGGATGTGCACCTGAGGCTGATCTTCGTTTCATAGGTCAAAATTGAGAACAGTGCGGATGTTATCTACCTCGGGCGTGTCCGGAATTCATTATAGTTTCTCCGGGGGAACGGAGTTAAAATGGACCAGGCCAGGTTGCCGTCACTTGGCCTTCAAAATAAAAGGAAGGAAGCGCCGTCGACGGGGAAGCGTTCCTCTGCCCCAAACTTCACCCTGGCATTCAAAAGATATGTCGGACAGCGCCTCTGTTGCTGAATTTCTTCATGTTGTGAGCGTGGCACAGGTCGGTCTCATTCCAGGCAACACGCTTTCAGCGCCGCTGACTGCGTTCAGACTTACATCGCCTGTGAGCGGTCCTGAACAATTGGCAGTGCTCAACCGCTCAGTGATTGTAGGCACGACTTCAATCCTGGTGTGGGACTGGCTCTCTTGTCTTCCTCAAGAGGTATTTTAGGTTGCCGGGCCGCTTCATTGGCGGAATTGATTTTTTTTCGCCGCTTTTCTTTTAGTGGCGCTACATCTGGAAATCTGGGGGAGGGTGGAGTCCGGTCAAGGTTCTGTACTGCTTGGTGCGATACTACACTCTGGTGGTTCTCGTAGGTGATTGCTTTTCTTCCGCGTATATTCATCACTTTGCACTTTCGCTTACTTTCATTCAGTAACGGATATATGTGCGTCTTGTTATGAGCTGTCGTTCTTGGGTTTCATTCAACATGTTCGCTCTCAAAGGGTTCTTCGCCAGCTGGAGTGAAAGGTGAGTGCTCGCACATACACATGTCATGCGTCGCTCAACATCAGACAAGCTCCTGCGCACAACATGTTCGCATTCTACCCGGCATAGCCGTCATAATCGATCTGTCCGTCGAAATGGGTCAGCATTGAATCCATTCCTCTTCTTCACCGAGTTCTCACTCCACTGTAGTTCTTGCCATACGGTGAATCGCTTTTCTCCGATAAGCAAGGGAAATTGGACCCACTGACCTCCGTCGTTCAGGGTGTACGCGCTCTACCAAACTAGCCGGCGGATGGGAATATTCCTCGTGGGCCTTCTAGCCGCTTTCCTCGGCGTCATGGTCGCAGTCCCAATCCTCGCGTTCGATTGTGAGTAGGGGGCCGCCCCGCCTTGCTTCATTCACCCTGTCAAACCATGCATTTTTAGACACGAGACTTCCTTCGTGGCCCGGACCTTGTATTGGTGTGTGATTTACCGCTGTTAACGGCCGCCGTAGTATCTCTGTCTGACATGAACTCCGTTTCATTTCACAGTGACTGGCAAACCCTCCATCGCCGGACCGAAATTCATCATTGCGTTTTACGCCTCTCCGATGTGAGTTAAATCAGTACATAATTTATTTCTGGCGATAAACTGGCAACTCGCAGGGCGTTCGACATGGTGATGACCTTTCTCACAGTGTACAAAGTTATCGAACATAATCGCCGTGCGGGTTCGTCTTCGTTGATGAACCGAATTGTCCGTGATGGACTGTTGTATTTCTTTGCAATCACTTCGCTGAATCTGTGAGTGGATCTCTATCCTCCTGCTACTGTTAACCAACAAGGCTTTCAATAGATTGAATGTTGTATTTTTCATGTGAGATGCTCGATGCTCATCGATAACCTGATATTAAATCCCCGCAAGCCAACGCGACGAGCTTATCCAAGCCATAAATGCTCCCATGAGCATCCAACTCTCCAGTGTATTATGTTGCCGGCTGTACGTCTACAAACCCTATCTGATTCATCCCGGCTAACTCTGAGAAAGGATCCTCAATCTACGAGCTTCGAGCGACGCAAGACCCCGTGCCAAGAAATTCAGCAACACCCGAGGCGGCTGGGTCACCGACATTGCGCAAGAAACCGAGGAAGTTGAAAGCATACATTTCACCTCACGATCGTGTATCAGCCCTCAGCCTCCTCCTCCCCGCAACTCGCAGCTTCCGCCGTCTAGCCAGGAAGGTGAATAATTTACATGTCTCTTAGAGCCATCGACTGATATACTAGGTATCTTTGTTCATTTTGAGCGCAATGTAGAGCGTGATGGCGATTCCTCTTCGAGTAAAACTCAGATTGAAAGTCCAACGCTGGACACGCTTCCACCTGTATAAATTTGTTGTAGTCGATGCAATGTCCCAAAAAGGAAATTCTCAGACGCCGCCAACCCCGCCTCGCAACTAAGCTCGCCGCGCGACCAAGGTCGCAAGCGACTCGCTAGCTTTGAACTTATAGGTTTCTGGTCGTGCACGGACCTCTCTTAGGTATGGACCTGTTTATTCTTTGATAGTCCCGGGGAGAAATTTTTGATTTTGGGGCCTTCAGGATGCCGTTTTCCTGGCCCCTTTGGCTGGGTTATGGGAGTCTACTGTACAGTTTTGTTTTAGACAGTTGGAAGTGAATATATTCATTTTTTTCGAGCAAATACAGTACAAAGTAAGAACGTAAAGTAGGGGAGTAGTGAAAATGAACTTGAACTCAAACGACGCGCCGAGACGCGTTAATTAGCGCGTTTCGACGCGTCAAAGTCAAGATATTGCCTCGTAACTACTGCACAACTCGAATTTGAAGTAAAGTCGACGCGTCTTACCTGTTTGTGACGCGAATTTCCACCAAGTCGGCTGTTTCGAGTGAAAAGTTGATATTTTGACTTGAGGTGAGTTGCGCTGAGGCTGCAAATCAAGCAAGTCAATAAACAGCCATTGATCGAAGGAACGAAGTCAAACCTTACTTGAAATAAGCTGTTTGAGCTGGTTTGAAGTCTGGCGGGTCTACAAAGAAACAAGTCAGTAAATTCACATTGCGAGCATACCAAGATGACATTCATTCAATTTGCGCAAGTTCCACGCTCCCGTGAAGACTTAGGCCTAAGTTGCAAAGGGTTAGTCCGAAAGCCTAAGAGTTGAATGAGTTGAATGAAATACACACCTCAAACCGAACGATGTTGAAGTTCAAGTTCATGGGAACTCGAAAACTCGAATCTGAAAACTGCAGTTGAAGGTAAGTGAGTGGAAAGGCCGAATCAAACGACGTGGTTTGCTTACCTGAACAACTTCCCGTACGAAGTCGGCGGTCGGCGGACGCCGAAATCTCGAATTTCCAATTTTGATGTTGGCCTTGAGAAACGGCGCAGGCGGGGGCCGGGAGACTGAACTATGGAAGTCAGTAGTACTTCAAAAGGAATGAAACACACCTTTGGTTCGTCCCCTTCGCCAACTTCACTCGCCGGACGGCGAAAACTCGAATTCCGAAGATGTCGGGAATTCGACTTGTGCGAATATTTGAAATGCGAAACCTGGAGGAAAGGAACCCATGTGAAAGAAAACATGAAAGGTTAAGCGAGGGACTCACCTGAGAGGCCGCTCGCCGGAAGAAATTCTGTATACTCAAGTATTAGCGCCGGCCTCAACGAGCAACGTAGCTCGTGATAATGCCGCTTTGAGTTTGGAGGAGCGGCTTTTGCCTGCCGGCGGCAAAGTCCTCGGCGCAAAAGCGCTGAAAATGGAGTCAGAATGAGCGTAAAAATCAGCAAGGAATACGCACCTGAGACCCCCGCTCGCGGGAACAAAATCTGTATACTCAAAGCTACACGCCGCTGCGCGGCGCGTCGTCATCGAGCTACATAGCTCAAGAGACTCGTGAGACAGGCGCTGTTTGAAGTCTGGAGGGTGGTTTTTGCCTGCCGGCGGCAAAATCCTGCGCGCAAAAGTCGTCAGAATAAGCATCAAAAGAAGGAATGAATACGTACCTGAGGGTACCGCTCGCGGGAAAGAATTCTATATACTCAAAGCTACGCGCCGCTGCGCGGCGCGTTGTCGACGAGCCAAAGAGCTCGCGAGGCACGTGGAAAGCCGCTACTTTAAGTCTGGACGGCGGCTTTTGCCTGCCGGCAGCAAAATCCCCGGCGCAAAGGTGGTCAAAAACACGTCAAGATGAACATAAAAGAAGAAAGGGAGACGCACCTGAGAACCCGCTCGCGGGAACAAGTTCTGTATACTCAAAGCAACGCGCGGCGCGTCCTCGACGAGCTGAATAGCTCATGAGGTAAGGGGAACCTCGTTGGTTTGAGTATGGAGGGCGGCTTTTGCCTGCCGGCAGCAAAATCCTTGGTGAAAAAGGGCTGAAAGTGATGTCAGAATGAGCATCAAAATATGAGCGGGAAACACACCTGAAGATGCCGCTCGCCGGAACTTCGGAAGCGATTCTAGATACTCAAAGCTATACGCGCCGCTGCGCGGCGCGTCGTCAACGAGCCGAAGAGCTCGTGAGGCTCGTGGGGAAGCCGCTGCTTGAAGTCTGGAGGATGGGTTTGCCTGCTGGCAGCAAAATCCCCGGTGCAAAAGGGCTAAAAATGAAGTCAAAATGAGCATCAATGGAAGCAAGGGATACACACCTGAAGGTGCTGCTCGGCGAACGAAATTGTGTTCAGTCAAAGCGACGCGCCGCTTCGCGGCGCCCCGCGCAGTGAACGCCTCGCACGGGATGTGATGTTGATGTTGCGATGTGAGTTTGGAGGGCGGGGGCTAGCCTGCCGGCGGCCAAATTCCCGGTGCAAAAAGCTGAAAAAGTGGTCAAATTTGGTCATTCAGGACACCAAACGAGTGCCTCACTGGGCATACAGGTCTGGGCTTGAACGGCTGGTGGTGGGGTAAAGAGGAAGAGGGGAGAGCGGGAGAAGGGAGAGGAGGGGACGGGGAATGAAGTGGGGGAAGAGAGAGAGAGGTGGTCGTAAGGGACAAGTCAACGGTGTACGTACACTTCAATCACAGACCGTCGTTTCCGTTGAATCAAAACCTCAACAACGCGGTCAGGTGCCCGCGTGACGCGTTGCTCAGCGCGAATCCAACCAGCCATTCAGTTCCCATGCTGCGAAAGAGTCAGCATGCTTTGAAGTTGAAGTGTTGATTCATCGGGTCAAGTTTTCAGGCGGACTTTGAGCCGTTGAGAAAAATTTACAAAGCTTGTTGAATGGAGAGCGCATTCTCGAGGGCTGACTGCATAGATTTCATTGTCCGGCACACGCTAGAGCCAGCCAGAACAACATGAAGAGCTCAAAACCATGAAAAAGTGAGTGCTGCCAAGTCAACGTCGACTAGAGTTTTGCTGAGAAGCCGAGAGAAGCCCGCACTGCCTTCAAGGCAATCAATAGAATTCCACAAGACGCCGAGCTTTGGTCGTATGGGCGCTGGAGTAAAAGTGAGATCTGCACAATGCGAGCGCGCTGGTTTGTTTCGCTAACCGACGTCAAGCCATGAGAAACGGGTCCAAGAAGCGCCGGCGCCGCGCGTCGTCGGCACCGGTGACCTCAGCCCGCCTGCTGTCCGTCCTTGCGTAAGGTCAATTGTGCTGGCAGATGATGAAAGTAGAGAGGTGTTGATTTTCCATGACCGTGGGAACCAAAACCGCGGTTTGTGTTCGACTTTCGGCTTTGCGGAACAGAATTTCCTTCTAAGGCGAGTTTCAACTCCTACGAGTTCCCAAAGGAGAAAAATCACCTCTTGCTTCTGACACTCATGTTCGTTTTCCACTGCGCTGCAGTAGGGACCTCGGCCCACTCCGGCAAGAAACCCAACATTCCTCGGAGTGTCATCTACGGCTTTGTGGCTCCATTCGGGCGCTGGGAACATGGAAACGGCAAATACGACACTTCCGCGCATTTTCAAAATTCGAACTCATGTGGCCTCGGAGCTTCCGCCATTACGTCAATCATGATTGATATCTGTCTTGGGGATATTGCTCTGCGCTGGGGGAAGTTTTGGGGTGATTGGAGCACAAATGAAGGTGATATGAATTTCGGTGTGTTTTCGTGCCTTGCGCTAGTTTACCGTCGACCCACTGACACCTCCGAGCCAAGTTATTTTGCGTTCCTATTTGGCCTGTCTAAACCTGCTCTCGGTGAAGCTCCAGGACGCTGCGACTCAGCCAACCCTCCAAACCTCAATTCCTCACTTCCCACAACTTCCGCCATTTCAGGGTCCTCTCCCCCGCCCTGTCGATCCATTACGTCAGGTATTGATGCATCAGTTATGCATGAAACCTCTGATGTGAGCTGACAGCTTCTATCCCGGTTTCCAGCTACGTACGAATATATTTAACTTCGCCGCTGACTTCTCACTGTCCGTTTCTCCAACTGAATAGCGGGCTGCGCGGGCTTTGTAAGACACCCACTGTCGATCCCGACGGTGTGCGGATAATTGGGTGAGAGGGATTGCGTTGCAGGCCCGGTGGACGGGGTATAAAGGTGAGCTCGCAACATTGATTTTGATTATGGGTTGACCACCCACTTTCTCCTCCCCTCCCTTTACTCTCCCTCACTATTAAAAACTCATTTCTATTCAAATTCCTCTTCATCTTGGCTTCAAATCTTCTTACTTCCCTTTCAATCCCTTCAATTCGACGCTTTCGCCCTTCAACTCGGGCTTCGGCTTTATTCGGCCTTCGCCCTTGCTTGACTTTGTCGAGTCAATTACTTGTCGTTTGTGACTTCATCCTTACCTGTCTTCCTTTCAACAAGCTAACTAACATGTTTCCTTGCCTCTAGGCTCTGTATATCGCTCTATTACATCGCTTTCTATCCCAGTTCACTCCGCACTGAATTTTGGTATTACCACTACTTCAATTTGTTCAATGAAGTGAGTTGTCGTCTTTCCTCGTTCAGACAATTACTAACCTTCTTATTAGGTTTGTTGCTCTTTATTCTATGCTATATGTACTTCAAACTGCGACCCCTTCAATACCGAACTGACCTTCAAGTTGCCTTCAAGTGTTTCGATGAGTTTGTACAGGTAAGTGATTTCATCCCTTCATTTACTTCGAACCCTTACTTATTGATCCTTCATTTAGTTTGTAATCGTTCTATAAGTGCATGAGATGCACATTTCGACTGTGTGCGCAAGCTAAGTGAGTTCCTCATTGACTCTTTCAACTTTGAAGTACTGACCGTTTGTAGCTTGATTCGTGAGATGCACATTTCGGCTGTGTAGGTAAGCTCCGATACCGCTATTATCGACGAACACTGACCCTTCTAATAGTGTCGTTCGACGTATCCCTTCAATCGGATGTGTTCTGTTCAAGTCGCCCTTCAAAACCCTTACCTAGATTGACTTCACGTTGTCTCGGGGATCCCCGGTGAGCCGCTTTTCTGTTTTCTTTCGCATTTTTCTCTTCGTTTATTGACCGAATCACCCAGCGTTGACTTGTATATTGAACTTCGGTTCGAGTTTGTTGAGTTTGGGTTAAATTGGCTTCGGTGAGTACGATATTTTGCTTGCTAGCTCTAATCTAACTCAGAAACTTTGAAGGCCGCCTTCGTTCGTTTGACATAGAGTTGCGGTGCTGAGTTTGAAGTTGAGGTTGTATGGATTTGGCTCAGGGTGCGCATTGCTAACCCGTTCAATACTTCACTCAATCTGACTTGATTTCACTTGCTAGTAGGGTTTCGTCGGATCCCTGAGTTTGGCCCGAAGCCGAAACTATCCCGGTATATTATCAGGTACGTCTCATTCTTCGCATTCTCATACTTGAATCGATACTGACTTGACTTCTGTATACCTCAGAGGCCGAATCTATGCCTCTCCGCACCAAGGTTGCTGTGTATTTCAACTTCAACACCGAAAATATGCCGATTTGGCTTCAGGTACGTTTGATTTCAAGTTCTTACTCTGACTCTCTTACCTCGATTTTGAAGGTCAGACGCCGAAACCTTGCCTCTCCGCGACAAACTCTTCAAGTACTTCGCATTCAACGCCAAAACTATGGCAGTTTCGTCCCAGGTACGTTCAACTTCGATTCCTTACCCTGATTACTACCGGTCTGACTTGTATCTGAAGGCCAAACCATGCCTGTTTGAACCGAGCGCCACCTTACCTTTCCGATTGAGGGTATACCGAACCTATGCCGGTATGTATTCAACTTCTACTTCAACACGCCACTCTAAACGATACTGACTTCCCTTTTCTACACCCCAGAGACCGAAACCATGCGAGTGCGCACCAAACTCGCCGTATACTTCGACTTCAATACCGAAACTATGCAATTTTCGTCTCAGGTGAGTTTAAGTTCGCCTCCTTACCCTGATCTAACCCTTGACTTGAATTTTGAAGGTCGTATCTACGTCGTTTTGGGTCGCGCGCGCGCGCGCCTATACGCTCGAAGTTATCCATACACATCTCTATCAAGTAAGTGAAGTTCAACTCAACGTGATCAACTCGAACTGACCTTAATCTTCCTTCTTTCCTTCGTTCTTGTACAGCTCGGTTCAAGCGTCAATGAGTCGCTTCCAAGTTGAAGTCAAAGTGTCATGATACTTGAGCAGTATCAACCCAAACTAAACTGCGGTGAGCTAGTTTCAATTCCGTTCATTTCCTTTCTTTCTTTCCTTCTTTCGTTCGTTCGGATGTTGTGAGTCACAGTCTGGTAAAGGGAAGTCGAGGTTGAGTTCAACTTGAACTCACCTTCATCCTTATCTTGATGCCCGAGTCCGCGACGGGTACGCCTTTCTTTCGTTTTCATTTCTTTTCACTTCGTTTCGTTCCTCTCGTTGATTTAATTCTCAATCATTCGTCGCTCCTTTGTTAGTAATCCTTCAACTCACATTCACTTTACTTGCCAGATCTTCGCCTCAATTGTCAAGTTGCGGGTTTGTTCAACCCGAGCGAGTCGATTCGTTTCGACTCGCGTTGGTTTGAATTGACTTAGAGAAGTTGAAGACATAGAGGTAAGCTTTCCTTTGTTCTCTTCATTTCCTCGTGCGCTGACGACCAACTCAGCGCACGGTTCATAACTCATCTCTTCAAACACACAACTCAACTCAATTCGCGCCTTCGGGTTTTCGACTTCAATTCACCACAGGTGAGTGTTCTCTCCTCTTCTTTTCATTTCCATTTGAACTCAATTTAATCGACTCGTACGCCGCCCTTTATTATCTGTTCACTTACTGACGACGATTCACCCCGTAGACATCGAAACAAAGACTCAATTCATTCAAATCGACTACGTACGTGCATTCAATGAGTACGCTACCGCGTTTGTTTCGACTTCGGCATCTTCCCCCGCCATCCCGCCCCCTCCCGCCGCGAACGCGCAACCGCGCGCATCCACTCCTCCCTCCCAACCGGCATTTCCCCCTGTATTCCCGTTGTGGTCCTTCCCGAGCGCGAATCGCGCCGTTGATCTGGAGACAGGTGAGTGTTTTCTTTCAGTTCGGCGTCAAAAACGAGAAAGAACTCGCTTTGATTTGCCTCCTAGCGCGTTTCGAGTCTTGGCGCGCCGAAACGCCGTTGTCGGCGTTGTTGGCCTTGACGGTGCCGAAGAAGGCGGCGACGGCGAAAGCGAGTCGCCGTATTCGCCGACGTTCGACTGTTTAAGTAATTAGGTGAGTTGTTCCCTTCGTTTCCGCCTGAAAAACAAAAGAACTTACTTAAATTCGAGTTTTAGCGCGTTTTCGAGCGAGTCGGCGCGCGCAGCGCCGACAACGTCGTTGAGGGTGGTCGAGGGGACGACAGCGGAGACGGTGGCGCGGGGGCGAGGCTGAAGGTGGAGTTGGGAGCGAAAATGACCGGGGTGAGAGGGCGGAATTGGCGGGGGAACGAGGATGCGGCGGGATGAGTGAGTTTGTCGGCGTCGGCGGGGTAGCGGAATTCGGGGCGGGTGGAGCGGCGGCGAGGGCGGCTAGAAGTCGAAGTGAGGAGGAGGCTGGAGGGGGCAGTAGTGTCATTAGCATGGTAAAGGAGGGAGAGGGGCGGGGACGCACCGCATTCCCGAGTACTTCTTTGCTGTATGTAGCTACCTACGCGTCGGCGTCGGCTTCGCAAACGGCGGCGGCGGGGCGGGGAGTCGGTGGGTGCGAGTCAAGGAGGGGGTGGAGGCTCGAGAGGTGGGTGTGAGGGGAGGGCGGGAATTCCGGGAATAAGGGCAAAAAAAAGTCGCTAACAAAGACGCCGTTAGCGTACTCAAAAGGACAGCGGTGACGCACATTTACAACGTTGACGTCGCCGCTGACGTGTCGGTGAACATGGGTGTGGTAGAGAGAGGCGGGGAGAGCGCGCGGTTGGGGGTGTAAACGAAACGGCGGGTGCTGTGTTTGCAGATAGTGTGGTGAGGTGGCGGCATCAGCGAGTCGGCTTTGCTAAATGGATAGGGTGGAGGAGGTGGGTGAGGAAGAGAAGGGGCGGGCGAGGCGTCGGAACGGCGCTACGTTGGCGATTGGAAAGGCTGGGGGATGGATCGGGTGAGAGAAATCAAAAGGCGCTAAAAAACGCAGACACGCACCTTTAGCCCTTCATACGGGCTTCACGGCGGCTGCATCTCGTGTCGCTCGCGTCGTCGTTGCCGGGGGGAGCGAGAGTGCGGGTGTGGTGAAGAGACGACGCGTTCGACGCGTCCGGCGCGGGAAGAATGAGGTAGAGAAGGGGATTAGTGGAATAGGGAAGCGACGAGGCACGAGAACGTACCTAAACGAATCGCGGCGCGACATTCTACGTTGGTTGAGGGAAGGGATAGGCGCTGTTTGTTGCGAGTGAGGTGGAGAGTGGATAGGCGCAATATTCCCACAGTCACCCAAGCTTCCTTATTCCCACTGAGAGCGCTGACGATGTACAGTCGAAGGCTGCAGGAAGCGCCACCTGAGGAACCATGGAATCCACTACTCCAGAATCGACGACACTCAGAATGAATTAATATGTGCTTGTCCCAACTTCCTGAACATTGAGCGCTAACACACACGCCAAAATTGAGAACAGTGCGGATGTTATCTACCTCGGGCGTGTCCGAAATTCATTATAGTTTCTCCGGGCGAACGGAGTTAAAATGGACCAGGCCAGGTTGCCGTCACTTGGCCTTCAAAATAAAAGGAAGGAAGCGCCGTCGACGGGGAAGACGTTCCTCTGCCCCCACACTTCACCCTGGAATCCAAAAGATATGTCGGACAGCGCCTCTGTTGCTGAATTTCTTCACGTTGTGAGCGTGGCGCAGGTCAGTCTCATTTCAGGCGACGTGCTTTCAGAGCCGCTGACTGCGTTCAGACTTACATCGCCTGTGAGCGGTCCTGAACAATTGGCAGTGCTCAACCGCTCAGTGATTGTAGGCACGACTTCAATCTTGGTGTGGGACTGGCTTTCTTGTCTTCCTCAAGAGGTATTTTGAGTTGCCGGGCCGCTTCATTGGCGGAAATTGATTTTTTTTTTCTCCGCTTTTCTTTTTCAGTGGCGCTACATCTGGAAATCGGGGGGCGGTTGGAGTCCGGTCAAAGTTCTGTACTGCTTGGTGCGATACTACACTCTGGTGGTTCTCGTAGGTGATTGCTTTTCTTCCGCGTATATTCATTACTTTTCGCTTTTTGCTTACCTTCACTCAGTAACGGATATATGTGCGTCTTGTTATGAGCTCTCGTTCTTGGGTTTTCATTCAACATGTTCGCTCTTACAGGGTTCTTCGCCAGCTGGAGTGAAAGGTGAGTGCTCGCACATACACATGTCATCCGTCGCTCAACATCAGACAAGCTCCTGCGCGCAACATGTTCGCATTCTACCCGGCATAGCCGTTATAATCGATCTGTCCGTCGAAATGGGTCAGCATTGAATCCATTCCTCTTCTTCACCCAGTTCTCACTCCACTGTAGTTCTTGCCATACGGTGAATCGCTTTTCTCCGATAAACAAGGAAATTGGACCCACTGACCTCCGTCGTTCAGGGTGTACGCGCTCTACCAAACTAGCCGGCGGATGGGAATATTCCTCGTGGGCCTTCTAGCCGCTTTCCTCGGCGTCATGGTCGCAGTCCCGATCCTCGCGTTCGATTGTGAGTAGGGGGCCGCCCCGCCTTGCTTCATTCACCCTGTCAAACCATGCATTTTTAGACACGAGACTTCCTTCGTGGCCCGGACCTTGTATTGGTGTGTGATTTACCGCTGTTAACGTCTTGTTATGAGCTCTCGTTCTTGGGTTTCATTCAACATGTTCGCTCTTACAGGGTTCTTCGCCAGCTGGAGTGAAAGGTGAGTGCTCGCACATACACATGTCATCCGTCGCTCAACATCAGACAAGCTCCTGCGCGCAACATGTTCGCATTCTACCCGGCATAGCCGTTATAATCGATCTGTCCGTCGAAATGGGTCAGCATTGAATCCATTCCTCTTCTTCACCCAGTTCTCACTCCACTGTAGTTCTTGCCATACGGTGAATCGCTTTTCTCCGATAAACAAGGAAATTGGACCCACTGACCTCCGTCGTTCAGGGTGTACGCGCTCTACCAAACTAACAGGCGGATGGGAATATTCCTCGTGGTCCTTCTAGCCGCTTTCCTCGGCGTCATGGTCGCAGTCCCAATCCTCGCGTTCGATTGTGAGTAGGGGGCCGCCCCGCCTTGCTTCATTCACCCTGTCAAACCATGCATTTTTAGACACGAGACTTCCTTCGTGGCCCGGACCTTGTATTGGTGTGTGATTTACCGCTGTTAACGGCCGCCGTAGTATCTCTGTCTGACATGAACTCCGTTTCATTTCACAGTGACTGGCAAACCCTCCATCGCCGGACCGAAATTCATCATTGCATTTTACGCCTCTCCGATGTGAGTTAAATCAGTACATATATTATTTCTGGCGATAAACTGGCAACTCGCAGGGCGTTCGACATGGTGATGACCTTTCTCACAGTGTACAAAGTTATCGAACATAATCGCCGTGCGGGTTCGTCTTCGTTGATGAACCGAATTGTCCGTGATGGACTGTTGTATTTCTTTGCAATCACTTCGCTGAATCTGTGAGTGGACGTCTATCCTCCTGCTACTGTTAACCAATAAGGCTTTCAATAGATTGAATGTTGTATTTTTCATGTGAGATGCTCGATGCTCATCGATAACCTGATACTAAATCCCCGCAAGCCAACGCGACGAGCTTATCCAAGCCATAAACGCTCCCATGAGCATCCAACTCTCTAGTGTATTATGTTGCCGACTGTACGTCTACGTCTACAAACCCTATCTGATTTATCCCGGCTAACTCTGCGAAAGAATCCTCAATCTACGAGCCTCGAGCGACGCAAGACCCGGGGCCAAGAAATTCAGCAACACCCGAGGGGCTGGGTCACCGACATTGCGCAAGAAACCGAGGAAATCGAAACCATACACTTTACCTCGCGATCGTGTATCAGCCCTCAGCCTCCTCCCCGCAACTCACAGCTTCCGCCGTCTAGCCAGGAAGGTGAATAATTTACACGTCTCTTAGAGCCATCGACTGATATGCTAGGTATCTTCGTACATTTTGAGCGCAATGTAGAGCGTGATGGCGATTCCTCCTCGAGTAAAACTCAGATTGAAAGTCCAACGCTGGACACGCTTCCACCTGTATAAATTTGTTGTAGTCGATGCTTTGTCCCAAAAAGGAAATTCTCAGACGCCGCCAACCCCGCCTCGCAACTAAGCTCGCCGCGCGACCAAGGTCGCAAGCGACTCGCATGCCCCCAACTTATAGGTTTCTGGTCGTGCACGGACCTCTCAACAGCTTGGTTTGTTTTGGTTCTGATAGTCCTGGGGAGAAAAAATTGGATTTCTGGGCCTTCAGGATGCCGTTTTCCTGGCCCCTTTGGCTGGGCTATGGGAATGTACTGTACAGTTTTGTTTTAGACAGTTTTGAAGTGAATGTATTGATTTTTTCAAACAAATACAGTACAAAGTAAGAACGTAAACTACTGGAGCGGTAGAAATTCAAGTTGGAGTCAAACGACGCGTCGAGACGCGTTAATTAACGCGTTTCGACGCGTCAATGTCTATATGTACGGTTCTAAATACTGTACAAGTCATATTCAGAGTCAAATGAACGCGTCTTACTCGTTCATAGCGCGAAAATTCACCAAGTCGGCTGTTCTGAGTGAAAAGCTCATGTTTTGAACTTGAAGTTGATTTGCGCTGAGACTGGCAATCAAACAAGTCAGTAGATATCCTTTGAACGAACTAAACTAAGTCAAACTTACTTGAAATAAGCTGTTTGATCTGATTTGACGTGTGGCTGCCTAAAGAAACAGACCAAGTCAGTAAATTCAAACTGTGAACATACCGAAACTTTGAAATCCATCCAATTTGCGCAAGTTGAAGACTTGGGCCTCATTTGAATGCAAACGATGAGTTGGAAGTCGTAGGAATTGAATGGTAACGGTACCTGAAACCCGTTGATGTTGGAGTTCAAGCTCACGGGAACTCGAAAAATCGAATTTGAAAAGCGAACTTGCAGGTACGTGAGTGAAGAAATCAAGTTGTATGAACTAATTAGCTTACCTGAACACGTCCCCGCATGAAATTGGCGTTCGGCGGACGCCGAAATCTCGAATTTCCAATTTTGATGTTGGCCTTGGAGAAACGGCGCAGGCGGGGACTGGGAGACTGAACTATGGAAGTCAGTAGTACTTCAAAAGGAATGAAACACACCTTTGGTTCGTCCATTTCACCAACGTCGCTCGCCGGACGGCGAAAAATCGAATTCCCGAAAACGCCGGGAATTCGACTTGGGTGAGATTTGAAGTGCGAGAGCTGTAAACTACAGTATGATAGGGACGTAGATAGAAGAAGACTCACCTGACACCTTGCTCGGCAGATGAAAATCTATATACTCAGCGCATTCGCGGCGCCTCGACGAGCAACGTAGCTCGTGATGACGTCGCTTTGAGTTTGGAGGGGCGGCTTTTGCCTGCCGGCGGCAAAATCCCCCGTGAATCACTGCTGAAAATAAGTCAAAAAGAGCATAAGAAGAGATGGAAGGAATACTCACCCGAGGTCTCGCTCGCGGGAACAATTTCTATATACTCGAAGCTATACGCGCCGCTGCGCGGCGCGCCATCGACGAGCTGAACAGCTGGTGAGGCTGGGGAGGCGCTGCTTTGAGTATGGAGGGCAGTTTTTGCCTGGCGGCGGCAAAATCTCCGGTGAAAAAGCGCTACAATGAAGTCAGAAAAGGCGTAGAAAGTTATAGATATACTCACCTTAGTGTGCCGCTCCGCCGATGAATTTCTATATACTCAACGCGTTACAGCGCCGCTGCGCGGCGCGTCCTCGACGAGCTCAAGAGCTCGTGAGGCTCGTAGGAACCTCGTTGGTTTGAGTTTGGCAGGCGGCTTTTGCCTGCCGGCGGCAAAATCCCCGGTGAAAAGGTGCTGAAAATAAAGTCAAAAAGAGCATCAAGAGATGAGATGAATACATACCTGAGGGTGCCGCTCGGCGGACGAAGTTCTATATAGTCAAAGCTACACGCGCCGCGCACGGCGCGCGCGCAGTGACAAGGCTCGCAGGGTGGTGATGTTGACGTGTCGATGAGTTGGAGGGCGGGGTTAACCTGCCGGCGGCCAAATTCCCGATGCACAAAGCTGAAAAGAAGTCGTCAGATTGGGTGATTCAGGAACACCAAGGGAGCACCTCACTAGCATACAGCTCTGGGCTTAAGACGGCCGGTGGTGGGGTGGAGAGGGAGAAGGGAGAAGGGGGAGCGGGGGAAGGGAGGGGAAAGGAAGGAGAATGAGGTGGGGGAAGGAGAGAGAGGGTGACGGTAACAAATCAAAAACATACGTACACCTCAAATCTCGGAGATTCGGTTGCACAAAATCAAAGCCTCAACAACGCGGACACATGACCGCGTGTCGCGTTGCTCGGCGCGAATCTGACGAGCTATTCAGTTCCCATGCCGCGAAAGAGTCAGCATGCTTTGAAGTTGACGCGTTGATTTATTGGGTGGAATTTTCAAGCGAACTTTGAGCCGCTGAGAGAATTTTCACAAAGTTCAGATGGAAGGTGCGCTTCTTCAGGAGTGACTGCATAGAGTTTGCTGCCCAGTGCGCGCTCGAGCCAGCCAGAATAACACGAAGAGCTCAAAACCATGAAAATTTCGGGGCTGCCAAGTCAACGTCGGCTAAAGTTTTGCCTGAGAAGCCGCACTGCCTTCCGGTGCCTTCCACGCAATCAATGGAACCCACCAAGACACCGGGCTTTGGTCGTATGGGCGCTGGAGCAAAAGCGCGATCCGCACATGCAAGCGCGCTGGTTTGTTTCGCTAGCCGATGTCAACCCATGAGAAACGGAACAAGGAAGCGCCGGCGACGCGCGTCGTTGGCGCCGGTGATCTCAGCCCGCCAGCCGCCGCCCGAGTCCAGTGTGCTGGCATTGGCAAATGACGAAAGAAGAGGGCATGTTGATTTCTCGTGACCGTGGAAACCAAAACCGCGGTTTATGTTCGACTTTCGGCTTTGCGGAACAAAATTTCCTTCTAAGGCGAGTTTTCAACTCCTACGAGTTCCGAAAGGAGAAAAGTCACCTCTTGCTTCCAACACTCATGTTCGTTTTGCGCTGCGCTGCACCAACGGTCTCGGCACACTCCGGCAAGAAACCCAACATACCTCGGAGTGTAACCTACGGCTATATGGCCCCATTTGGGCGCTGGGAACATGGAACCGGCAAATACGACACTTCCGCGCATTTTCAAAAATCGGACTCATGTGGCCTCGGAGCTTCCGCAATCACGTTAGGTTTGATTGTTATTTGTTTTGGGGGTACTGCTCAGCGTCGGGGGAAGTTCTTGGGGTGATTGGAGCACAGATGAAGGTGATACGAATTTCGGTGTGTTTTCGTGCCTTGCGCTTCTTTCCCATCCACCCGCTGACAATTCCGAACCAAATTATTTTGCGTTCCTATTTGGCTTGTCTAAACCTGCTCTCGGTGAAGTTCCAGGACGCTACGACTCCGCCAACCCTCCAAACCTCGAAAGCTCACTTCCCCCAACTTCCGCCATTCCAGGGTCCTCTCCCCCGCCCTATCGATCCATTACGTCAGGTATTGATGCATCAGTTATGCATGAAACCTCTGATGTGAGTTGACAGCTTCTATCCCGGTTTCCAGCTACGTACGAATATATTCAACTTCGCCGCTGACTTCTCCCTGTCCGTTTCTCCAACTGAATAGCGGGCTGCGCGGGCTTTGTAAGACACCCCACTGTCGATCCCGACGGATTTGCGGAAGATTTGGTGAGAAGAATCGCGTTGCAGGCCCGGTGGACGGGTATAAAGGTGAGCTCGCACCGTTGGTTTTGATTATGGGTTTGCCGCCCACTTCCCACCTCCCTCCCTTTACCCTTCCTTATCATCAACAACTCACTCTTATTCAAACTTCTATTCAATTCGACTTCAAAACTCTTCACTTCCCTTCCCTTTCCTTCAATTCGACGTTTTCACCTTCAATTCGGGCTTCGGCTTTATTCGGGCTTCGCCCGTCTTTCACTTTGTCGTTAACTTTCACTGTCGTTTGTGACTTCAACCCTACCACTCTTTCTTTCATTCAACTGACCAACATTTTTTTCTAACTCTAGGCTCTATCATCTGCTCTAGTACTTCCCTTTCTATTCAAATCCACCGCCGCACTGAATTTTTTGTATACCACTTCACCTTATTCAATCAAGTAAGTTTTCATCGCTTCTCGTTGAAACGATTACTGACACTCCGATTAGTTTCGTTTCTATTTGTTCTGTGCTCTATAAGCTGCAAGTTGTGACTGCTTCAACACCGAACTTACCTTCAAACCACATTCCGACGACTTTGTATCACAGGTGAGTGATTTAATCCTTGGTTTACTTCGAACTCTTACTTACTGATCTTTCATTCAGTTTGTACTCGTTCTATTCGTGCATGAGATGCACATTCTGACTGGTTGCACAAGGTAAGTAAGTCCATTATTGACTTCAACTTTGAGAGACTGACCGTTTGTAGCTTGATTCTTGAGATGCACATATCGGCTGTGTAGGTAAGCTCCGATACCGCTATTATCGACGAACACTGACCGTTCTAATAGTCCCATTCGACCTATGCCTTCAATGGGTTGCATTCAAGTCAAGTGAGACTTCAAAACTCTTACCTGCCTTGAGTTCGGCGTTGTCTCGGGGATCCCCGGTGCGCCGATTCTTTGTTTCTTTCGGGTTTTTCTCTTCGTTTATTGACCGTGTCACTCAAGATTGACTTGTATAACGAATCTCAGGTTGAATTTGTTGAGATTGGGTCGATTTCGTTCAGGTGAGTACGATCTTTGACTTTGTGACTCTAATCTGACTAAAAGGTTTGAAGGCCGTCTTCGTTCATTAGACCTGGAGTTGTGTTGTTGGAGGTTGACTTTGAATTGGAACTGGTACAAGGTGAGTGATGCTAATCCGTTTACTATTTGACTCAATCTGACCTTGACTTTGAAGCTTTCTCATCGTAAGCCTCGGTTTGGGCCGATACCGACACTATGCCGGTATGAGTCAAGGTACGTTTGATTCTTTCTACTTCTCTACACGAACCGATCCTGACTTGTCTTCTGTACACCCCAGAGGTCGAAACCATGCCTCTTGGCCTCCAGCCTTCAGTCTATTTCGACTTCAACGCCGAAACTCTGCCGGTTTTGCTTCAGGTACGTCTGACTTCACTTTCTTACTCAAATTATTGACAGTCCAACTTGAATTTTGAAGCTTAGACGCCGAAATCATGCCTCTCCGCACCATACTCTTCAAGTTCTTCACGTCCAACGCCGAAACTATGCTAGTTTCAGTCCAGGTACGTCTGATTTCAATTTCTTACCTTGAATATTGCCGGTCTGACTTGAACTTTGAAGGGCAAACCTATGCCGGTTTGAATCGCGCGCCAGCGCGCCTATTCATTTGAAGGTATATCGAAATTATGCCGGTATGTATTCACTCTCCACTTCAAAAACACGACTCGAATCGATACTGACTTCACTTTTCTACACTCCAGAGGCCGCAACCATGCCTCTCCACATCCAGCCTCCTTGTATCTCGACTCCAACGCCGAAACTATGCTAGTTTCGTCTCAGGTGAGTTTAAGTTCGCTTCCTTACCCTGATCTAATTCTTGACTTGAACTATGAAGGTCGAATCTACGTCGCTTTGGGTCGCGCGCGCGCGCCTATACGCTCGAAGTTATCCATACACATCTCTATCAAGTAAGTGAAGTTCAACTCAACGTTGATCAACTCGAACTGACCTTAATCTTCCTTCTTTCCTTCGTTCTTGTACAGTTCGGTTCAAGCGTCAACGAGTCGCTTTCAAGTTGAAGTCAAAGTGTCATGATACTTGAGCAGTATCAACCCAAACTAAACTGAGGTGAGCTAGTTTCGATTCCGTTCATTTCCTTTCTTTCTTTCCGTCGTTCGTTCGTTCGGATGTTGTGAGTCACAGGTAGAGGGAAGTCGAGGTTGAGTTGCACAAGGTAAGTAAGTCCATTATTGACTTCAACTTTGAGAGACTTACCGTTTGAATAGCTTGGTGAGATGCACATCTCGGCCGTCTCGGTAAGTTCTCAACTTCAGATACCGCTATTATAATCGAAACACTGACCGTTCTAATAGTCTCATTCGACCTGTGCCTTCAATGGGTTGCATTCAAGTCAAGTGAGACTTCAAAACTCTTACCTGCCTTGAGTTCGGCGTTGTCTCGGGGATTCCCGGTGCGCCGATTCTTTGTTTCTTTCGCATTTTTCTCTTCGTTTGTTGAACGAATCGCTCAGTATTGACTTGAATAACAACTGTCTGGTTAGTTCTGTTGAGATTGAGTTGATTCTGTTTGGTGAGTACGCTTTCTTTGCTTTGTGACTTAAATCTAACTAAAGGGTTTGAAGCCCGCCTTCGTTCGTTTGACATGGAGTTTGGGGTTGGATTTGTAGTTGAGGTTGGATTGGGTTTAATATAAGGTGCGCATTGCTAACCTGTCTGCTATTTGACCCAATCTGACTTGATCTCACTTGCTAGGCTTTCGTCGGCTGCCTGAGTTTGGCCCGAAGCTGAAACTATCCCGGTATATTATCAGGTACGTCTCATTCTTCGCATTCTCTTACTTGAATCGATACTGACTTGACCCAGAGGCCGAACCTATGCCTCTCCGCACCAATGTTTCTGTGTATTTCAACTTCAACACCGAAAATATGCCGATTTGGCTTCAGGTACGTTGATTTCAAGTTCTTACTCTAGTTATTGACTCTCTTACTTCGATTTTGAAGGTCAGACGCCGAAACCTTGCCTCTCCGCGACAAAATCTTCAAGTACTTCGCATTCAACGCCGAAACTATGGCAGTTTCGTCCCAGGTACGTTCAACTTCGATTCCTTACCCTGATTATTACCGGTCTGACTTGTATTTGAAGGCCAAACTATGCCTGGCACCGAGTCTATGCCCCCCTGTGCATCCAGCATCCCGTGTACTTGAATATCAACGCCCAAACTATGCCTGCTTCGGCCCAGGTACGTTTGAATTCAATTCCTTACTCTCATTATTGACTTGAAGTTTGAAGGCCGAATCTATGCCGCTTTGAATCGCGCGTGCGCGCGGTATACAATTGAAGGATCAATACAAGTACATAAGTATCTTTCAAGTAAGTGAAGTCCAACTCACTGCTAACTCGAACTGATCTTAACTTTCTTTCGTTCTACAGCTCGGTTCAAGTCTCGATGATTCTCGGGAGTCGACGAATCCATTCAAGGTTGAAGTTAAAGTCTGGTTAGAAGTAAATCAAACCTTGGATTGGACCGAGGTGAGCCTTGGTTTCGTTTATCTTCTCTTGTTTTCTCTCTCTTTCCTTCGTTCGGGGTCACAGGGAAAGGGAAGTCAAGGGTAGTACCTTGAACTCACCTTCATCTTATCTTGATACTCGGTCATTGACGGGTACGGCTTTTTTCTCTCTTCATTTCGTTTCGTTTCATTCACCGTTTCTATCTATGTTCAACTTCGACTGATCTACACCTTGCTTTTCAGATTTTCGACTCAATTCTCAAATTCCGGGTTTGTTTAACCCATTGCGAGTCGATTCGTTTCGAATCGCGTTGAATTTGCTCCGAAGTGAAGAGTTTGAAGGGTTCTGAAGGTAAGCTCTTCATTCCCTTCGTTTCCCTCATGCGCTGACAACTCAACTCAGCGCACGGTTCATAACTCATCTCATAACTCATCTCTTTCGAAAGCACAACTCACCTCAACCTCCGCCTTCGGAATTTCCGCCTTCAATTCAACACAGGCGAGCTTTTCTTTCTTTCCTTCTCCTTCATTTCAATCGACTCGTACGCGCTTTATTACTTGCTAACGATTCGCTCGCAGGTATCATTTCATTCAAAAACAAATTTCATTTCATTCAAATTGATTACCTGGTTACATTGTAGATACACTACAATATGCTACTGACTCGGCTGTCTCGACTTCCCACCTCCCGCCCATTCCCACCATCCCAACCTCTTCCCGCTGCGAACGTGCACAGCGCGCATCAACCGCCCTCCCGCGCCGCTCTCCCACCGTTTCTTCGGGTGCCGGAATCGACGCGACTCGCGCCGTCTTGATCTGGGTACGTCGATACGTCGGTAAGTCATCTTTTCCCTTTGTTCGCGTCAAAAACGAAAGAACTCACCTGAATTTTGATTTCCAGCGAGTCGGCGACGTTGCGTTGTTGTTGGTGTCGACGAAGGTAGGCGGCGCCGACGTCGGCTAGGGCGGAGGTGATCTGGGTAGACAGGTAAGTTTATCCGTTTCGTTCGTCGTCAAAATTGAGAGAACTAACTTACATTTTGATTTCCAGCCCGTTTCCGAGCGAGTCGTTGCGCGCAGCGCCGACATGACGATCTCAGCGTTGTAGGCCTTAAGGGTGTCGAGGAGGGCGTCGGCGGCGTGGCGCGGGCGGAGAGTGGAAGGGAGAGGGGTAGGTTTGGGCTTGAGGAAGTCGGGAGGGCGGGGAGACAGCGAAATGCGTCGGGACGACGATGTGGGCACGTTGGCGGCGGTCGGGCAGTCGGGAAGGAGCGGTGGTGGCAGGTAAGGGTCGAGGTGGGGAGGAGATGGGCTAGGGAGAAGGTAGATGTCGTTGATACGGCGCGGGAGAAAGGAGGAAGTGGTAGACGCACCTACATGTACCTGCTTTGTACAAGTAGAGTACTGCCGTTGTCGGCGTCGGCTTCGCAAACGGCCGCGGCGGGGCGGGGAGTCGGTGGTTGCGAGTCAAAGAGGGGGTGGAGGCTCGAGAGGTGGGTGTGAGGGGAGGGCGGGAATTCCGGGAATAAGGGTAAAAAAAAGTCGCTAACAAAGACGCCGTTAGCGTACTCAAAAGGACAGCGGTGACGCACATTTACAACGTTGACGTCGCCGCTGACGCGTCGGTGAACATGGGTGGTGGTAGAGAGAGGCGGGGAGAGCGCGCGGTTGGGGGTGTAAACGAAACGGCGGGTGCTGTGTTTGCAGATAGTGTGGTGAGGTGGCGGCATCAGCGAGTCGGCTTTGGTTGCTAAAGTGGATAGGGTGGAGGAGGTGGGTGAGGAAGAGAAGGGGCGGGCGAGGCGTCGGAACGCCGCTACGTTGGCGATGGATCGGGTGAGAGAAATCAAAAGGCGCTAAAAAACGCAGACACGGACCTTTAGCCCTTCATACGCGCTTCACGGCGGCTGCATCTCGTGTCGTTCGCGTCGTCGTTGCCGGGGGGAGCGAGAGTGCGGGTGTGGTGAAGAGACGACGCGTTCGACGCGTTTGGCGCGGGAAGGAGGAGCTAGAGAAGGGGTTGAGTGGAATAGGGAAACGGCGAGGCACGAGAACGTACCTAAACGAATCGCGGCGGAGCACTCGACGCGTTGGTTGAGGGAAGGGATAGACGCTGTTTGTGAGTGAGTGAGGTGGAGAGTGGATAGACGCGCGAGAAATATTCCCACAGTCACCCAAGCTTCCTCATTCCCACCGAAAGCGCTGACGATGTACAGTCGAAGGCTGCAGGAAGCGCCACCTGACGAACCGTGGGATCCACTACTCCAGAATTGACGACACTCGGAATGAATTAATATGCGAGTTTCTCAACTTCCTGGAGTGTCAAAGCACTTTAAGCACACGCCACGATCGGACCCAGGGCCACCTTCAAGTTTGGACCTTGGCATTGGCATCCGAGTCGAAATCGGTCAGCGAAAAGTGTAGGCATTCACTCGGGTCGTGGGTCGAGGCTGAGTCCGGAGAAGCGACCAGGGGACCCACCCACAAGCACCCATGGATGTGCACCTGAGGCTGATCTTCGTTTCATAGGTCAAAATTGAGAACAGTGCGGATGTTATCTACCTCGGGCGTGTCCGGAATTCATTATAGTTTCTCCGGGGGAACGGAGTTAAAATGGACCAGGCCAGGTTGCCGTCACTTGGCCTTCAAAATAAAAGGAAGGAAGCGCCGTCGACGGGGAAGCGTTCCTCTGCCCCCAAACTTCACCCTGGCATTCAAAAGATATGTCGGACAGCGCCTCTGTTGCTGAATTTCTTCATGTTGTGAGCGTGGCACAGGTCGGTCTCATTCCAGGCAACACGCTTTCAGCGCCGCTGACTGCGTTCAGACTTACATCGCCTGTGAGCGGTCCTGAACAATTGGCAGTGCTCAACCGCTCAGTGATTGTAGGCACGACTTCAATCCTGGTGTGGGACTGGCTCTCTTGTCTTCCTCAAGAGGTATTTTAGGTTGCCGGGCCGCTTCATTGGCGGAAATTGATTTTTTTTTCGCCGCTTTTCTTTTTAGTGGCGCTACATCTGGAAATCTGGGGAGGGTGGAGTCCGGTCAAGGTTCTGTACTGCTTGGTGCGATACTACACTCTGGTGGTTCTCGTAGGTGATTGCTTTTCTTCCGCGTATATTTCATCACTTTGCACTTTTCGCTTACTTTCATTCAGTAACGGATATATGTGCGTCTTGTTATGAGCTGTCGTTCTTGGGTTTCATTCAACATGTTCGCTCTCAAAGGGTTCTTCGCCAGCTGGAGTGAAAGGTGAGTGCTCGCACATACACATGTCATGCGTCGCTCAACATCAGACAAGCTCCTGCGCACAACATGTTCGCATTCTACCCGGCATAGCCGTCATAACGATCTGTCCGTCGAAATGGGTCAGCATTGAATCCATTCCTCTTCTTCACCGAGTTCTCACTCCACTGTAGTTCTTGCCATACGGTGAATCGCTTTTCTCCGATAAGCAAGGGAAATTGGACCCACTGACCTCCGTCGTTCAGGGTGTACGCGCTCTACCAAACTAGCCGGCGGATGGGAATATTCCTCGTGGGCCTTCTAGCCGCTTTCTCGGCGTCATGGTCGCAGTCCCAATCCTCGCGTTCGATTGTGAGTAGGGGGCCGCCCCGCCTTGCTTCATTCACCCCTGTCAAACCATGCATTTTTAGACACGAGACTTCCTTCGTGGCCCGGACCTTGTATTGGTGTGTGATTTACCGCTGTTAACGGCCGCCGTAGTATCTCTGTCTGACATGAACTCCGTTTCATTTCACAGTGACTGGCAAACCCTCCATCGCCGGACCGAAATTCATCATTGCGTTTTACGCCTCTCCGATGTGAGTTAAATCAGTACATAATTTATTTCTGGCGATAAACTGGCAACTCGCAGGGCGTTCGACATGGTGATGACCTTTCTCACAGTGTACAAAGTTATCGAACATAATCGCCGTGCGGGTTCGTCTTCGTTGATGAACCGAATTGTCCGTGATGGACTGTTGTATTTCTTTGCAATCACTTCGCTGAATCTGTGAGTGGATCTCTATCCTCCTGCTACTGTTAACCAACAAGGCTTTCAATAGATTGAATGTTGTATTTTTCATGTGAGATGCTCGATGCTCATCGATAACCTGATATTAAATCCCCGCAAGCCAACGCGACGAGCTTATCCCAAGCCATAAATGCTCCCCATGAGCATCCAACTCTCCAGTGTATTATGTTGCCGGCTGTACGTCTACAAACCCTATCTGATTCATCCGGCTAACTCTGAGAAAGGATCCTCAATCTACGAGCTTCGAGCGACGCAAGACCCCGTGCCAAGAAATTCAGCAACACCCGAGGCGGCTGGGTCACCGACATTGCGCAAGAAACCGAGGAAGTTGAAAGCATACATTTCACCTCACGATCGTGTATCAGCCCTCAGCCTCCTCCTCCCCGCAACTCGCAGCTTCCGCCGTCTAGCCAGGAAGGTGAATAATTTACATGTCTCTTAGAGCCATCGACTGATATACTAGGTATCTTTGTTCATTTTGAGCGCAATGTAGAGCGTGATGGCGATTCCTCTTCGAGTAAAACTCAGATTGAAAGTCCAACGCTGGACACGCTTCCCACCTGTATAATTTGTTGTAGTCGATGCAATGTCCCAAAAAGGAAATTCTCAGACGCCGCCAACCCCGCCTCGCAACTAAGCTCGCCGCGCGACCAAGGTCGCAAGCGACTCGCTAGCTTTGAACTTATAGGTTTCTGGTCGTGCACGGACCTCTCTTAGGTATGGACCTGTTTATTCTTTGATAGTCCCGGGGAGAAATTTTTGATTTTGGGGGCCTTCAGGATGCCGTTTTCCTGGCCCCTTTGGCTGGGTTATGGGAGTCTACTGTACAGTTTTGTTTTAGACAGTTGGAAGTGAATATATTCATTTTTTTCGAGCAAATACAGTACAAAGTAAGAACGTAAAAGTAGGGGAGTAGTGAAAATTGAACTTGAACTCAAACGACGCGCCGAGACGCGTTAATTAGCGCGTTTCGACGCGTCAAAGTCAAGATATTGCCTCGTAACTACTGCACAACTCGAATTTGAAGTAAAGTCGACGCGTCTTACCTGTTTGTGACGCGAATTTCCACCAAGTCGGCTGTTTCGAGTGAAAAGTTGATATTTTGACCTTGAGGTGGAGTTGCGCTGAGGCTGCAAATCAAGCAAGTCAATAAACAGCCATTGATCGAAAGGAACGAAGTCAAACCTTACTTGAAATAAGCTGTTGAGCTGGTTTGAAGTCTGGCGGGTCTACAAAGAAACAAGTCAGTAAATTCACATTGCGAGCATACCAAGATGACATTCATTCAATTTGCGCAAGTTCCACGCTCCCGTGAAGACTTAGGCCTAAGTTGCAAAGGGTTAGTCCGAAAGCCTAAGAGTTGAATGAGTTGAATGAAATACACACCTCAAACCGAACGATGTTGAAGTTCAAGTTCATGGGAACTCGAAAACTCGAATCTGAAAACTGCAGTTGAAGGTAAGTGAGTGGAAAGGCCGAATCAAACGACGTGGTTTGCTTACCTGAACAACTTCCCGTACGAAGTCGGCGGTCGGCGGACGCCGAAATCTCGAATTTCCAATTTTGATGTTGGCCTTGGAGAAACGGCGCAGGGCGGGGGCCGGGAGACTGAACTATGGAAGTCAGTAGTACTTCAAAAGGAATGAACACACCTTTGGTTCGTCCCCTTCGCCAACTTCACTCGCCGGACGGCGAAAACTCGAATTCCCGAGATGTCGGGAATTCGACTTGTGCGAATATTTGAAATGCGAAACCTGGAGGAAAGGAACCCATGTGAAAGAAAACATGAAAGGTTAAGCGAGGGACTCACCTGAGAGGCCGCTCGCCGGAAGAAATTCTGTATACTCAAGTATTAGCGCCGGCCTCAACGAGCAACGTAGCTCGTGATAATGCCGCTTTGAGTTTGGAGGAGCGGCTTTTGCCTGCCGGCGGCAAAGTCCTCGGCGCAAAAGCGCTGAAAATGGAGTCAGAATGAGCGTAAAAATCAGCAAGGAATACGCACCTGAGACCCCGCTCGCGGAACAAAATCTGTATACTCAAAGCTACACGCCGCTGCGCGGCGCGTCGTCATCGAGCTACATAGCTCAAGAGACTCGTGAGACAGGCGCTGTTTGAAGTCTGGAGGGTGGTTTTTGCCTGCCGGCGGCAAAATCCTGCGCGCAAAAGTCGTCAGAATAAGCATCAAAAGAAGGAATGAATACGTACCTGAGGGTACCGCTCGCGGGAAAGAATTCTATATACTCAAAGCTACGCGCCGCTGCGCGGCGCGTTGTCGACGAGCCAAAGAGCTCGCGAGGCACGTGGAAAGCCGCTACTTTAAGTCTGGACGGCGGCTTTTGCCTGCCGGCAGCAAAATCCCCGGCGCAAAGGTGGTCAAAAACACGTCAAGATGAACATAAAAGAAGAAAGGGAGACGCACCTGAGAACCCCGCCTCGCGGGAACAAGTTCTGTATACTCAAAGCAACGCGCGGCGCGTCCTCGACGAGCTGAATAGCTCATGAGGTAAGGGGGAACCTCGTTGGTTTGAGTAAGGAGGGCGGCTTTTGCCTGCCGGCAGCAAAATCCTTGGTGAAAAAGGGCTGAAAGTGATGTCAGAATGAGCATCAAAATATGAGCGGGAAACACACCTGAAGATGCCGCTCGCCGGAACTTCGGAAGCGATTCTAGATACTCAAAGCTATACGCGCCGCTGCGCGGCGCGTCGTCAACGAGCCGAAGAGCTCGTGAGGCTCGTGGGGAAGCCGCTGCTTGAAGTCTGGAGGATAGGGTTTGCCTGCTGGCAGCAAAATCCCCGGTGCAAAAGGGCTAAAAATGAAGTCAAAATGAGCATCAATGGAAGCAAGGGATACACACCTGAAGGTGCTGCTCGGCGAACGAAATTGTGTTCAGTCAAAGCGACGCGCCGCTTCGCGGCGCCCGCGCAGTGAACGCCTCGCACGGGATGTGATGTTGATGTTGCGATGTGAGTTGGAGGGCGGGGCTAGCCTGCCGGCGGCCAAATTCCCGGTGCAAAAAGCTGAAAAAGTGGTCAAATTTGGTCATTCAGGACACCAAACGAGTGCCTCACTGGGCATACAGGTCTGGGCTTGAAACGGCTGGTGGTGGGGTAAAGAGGAAGAGGGGAGAGCGGGAGAAGGGAGAGGAGGGGACGGGGAATGAAGTGGGGGAAGGAGAGAGAGAGGTGGTCGTAAGGGACAAGTCAACGGTGTACGTACACTTCAATCACAGACCGTCGTTTCCGTTGAATCAAAACCTCAACAAACGCGTCAGGTGCCCGCGTGTCGCGTTGCTCAGCGCGAATCCAACCAGCCATTCAGTTCCCATGCTGCGAAAGAGTCAGCATGCTTTGAAGTTGAAGTGTTGATTCATCGGGTCAAGTTTTCAGGCGGACTTTGAGCCGTGAGAAAAATTTACAAAGCTTGTTGAATGGAGAGCGCATTCTCGAGGGCTGACTGCATAGATTTCATTGTCCGGCACACGCCTAGAGCCAGCCAGAACAACATGAAGAGCTCAAAACCATGAAAAAGTGAGTGCTGCCAAGTCAACGTCGACTAGAGTTTTGCTGAGAAGCCGAGAGAAGCCCGCACTGCCTTCAAGGCAATCAATAGAATTCCCACAAGACGCCGAGCTTTGGTCGTATGGGCGCTGGAGTAAAAGTGAGATCTGCACATGCGAGCGCGCTGGTTTGTTTCGCTAACCGACGTCAAGCCATGAGAAACGGGTCCAAGAAGCGCCGGCGCCGCGCGTCGTCGGCACCGGTGACCTCAGCCCGCCTGCTGTCCGTCCCTTGCGTAAGGTCAATTGTGCTGGCAGATGATGAAAGTAAGAGGTGTTGATTTTCCATGACCGTGGGAACCAAAACCGCGGTTTGTGTTCGACTTTCGGCTTTGCGGAACAGAATTTCCTTCTAAGGCGAGTTTTTCAACTCCTACGAGTTCCCAAAGGAGAAAAATCACCTCTTGCTTCTGACACTCATGTTCGTTTTCCACTGCGCTGCAGTAGGGACCCTCGGCCCACTCCGGCAAGAAACCCAACATTCCTCGGAGTGTCATCTACGGCTTTGTGGCTCCATTCGGGCGCTGGGAACATGGAAACGGCAAATACGACACCTTCCGCGCATTTTCAAAATTCGAACTCATGTGGCCTCGGAGCTTCCGCCATTACGTCAATCATGATTGATATCTGTCTTGGGGATATTGCTCTGCGCTGGGGGGAAGTTTTGGGGTGATTGGAGCACAAATGAAGGTGATATGAATTTCGGTGTGTTTTCGTGCCTTGCGCTAGTTTACCGTCGACCCCACTGACACCTCCGAGCCAAGTTATTTTGCGTTCCTATTTGGCCTGTCTAAACCTGCTCTCGGTGAAGCTCCAGGACGCTGCGACTCAGCCAACCCTCCAAACCTCAATTCCTCACTTCCCACAACTTCCGCCATTTCAGGGTCCTCTCCCCCCGCCCTGTCGATCCATTACGTCAGGTATTGATGCATCAGTTATGCATGAAACCTCTGATGTGAGCTGACAGCTTCTATCCCGGTTTCCAGCTACGTACGAATATATTTAACTTCGCCGCTGACTTCTCACTGTCCGTTTCTCCAACTGAATAGCGGGCTGCGCGGGCTTTGTAAGACACACCACTGTCGATCCCGACGGTGTGCGGATAATTGGGTGAGAGGGATTGCGTTGCAGGCCCGGTGGACGGGGTATAAAGGTGAGCTCGCAACATTGATTTTGATTATGGGTTGACCACCCACTTTCTCCTCCCTCCCTTTACTCTCCCTCACTATTAAAAACTCATTTCTATTCAAATTCCTCTTCATCTTGGCTTCAAATCTTCTTACTTCCCTTTCAATCCCTTCAATTCGACGCTTTCGCCCTTCAACTCGGGCTTCGGCTTTATTCGGCCTTCGCCCTTGCTTGACTTTGTCGAGTCAATTACTTGTCGTTTGTGACTTCATCCTTACCTGTCTTCCTTTCAACAAGCTAACTAACATGTTCCTTGCTCTAGGCTCTGTATATCGCTCTATTACATCGCTTTCTATCCCAGTTCACTCCGCACTGAATTTTGGTATTACCACTACCTTCAATTTGTTCAATGAAGTGAGTTGTCGTCTTTCCTCGTTCAGACAATTACTAACCTTCTTATTAGGTTTGTTGCTCTTTATTCTATGCTATATGTACTTCAAACTGCGACCCCTTCAATACCGAACTGACCTTCAAGTTGCCTTCAATTGTTTCGATGAGTTTGTACAGGTAAGTGATTTCATCCCTTCATTTACTTCGAACCCTTACTTATTGATCCTTCATTTAGTTTGTAATCGTTCTATAAGTGCATGAGATGCACATTTCGACTGTGTGCGCAAGCTAAGTGAGTTCCTCATTGACTCTTTCAACTTTGAAGTACTGACCGTTTGTAGCTTGATTCGTGAGATGCACATTTCGGCTGTGTAGGTAAGCTCCGATACCGCTATTATCGACGAACACTGACCCTTCTAATAGTGTCGTTCGACGTATCCCTTCAATCGGATGTGTTCTGTTCAAGTCGCCCTTCAAAACCCTTACCTAGATTGACTTCACGTTGTCTCGGGGATCCCCGGTGAGCCGCTTTTCTGTTTTCTTTCGCATTTTTCTCTTCGTTTATTGACCGAATCACCCAGCGTTGACTTGTATATTGAACTTCGGTTCGAGTTTGTTGAGTTTGGTTAAATTGGCTTCGGTGAGTACGATATTTTGCTTGCTAGCTCTAATCTAACTCAGAAACTTTGAAGGCCGCCTTCGTTCGTTTGACATAGAGTTGCGGTGCTGAGTTTGAAGTTGAGGTTGTATGGATTTGGCTCAGGGTGCGCATTGCTAACCCGTTCAATACTTCACTCAATCTGACTTGATTTCACTTGCTAGTAGGGTTTCGTCGGATCCCTGAGTTTGGCCCGAAGCCGAAACTATCCCGGTATATTATCAGGTACGTCTCATTCTTCGCATTCTCATACTTGAATCGATACTGACTTGACTTCTGTATACCTCAGAGGGCCGAATCTATGCCTCTCCGCACCAAGGTTGCTGTGTATTTCAACTTCAACACCGAAAATATGCCGATTTGGCTTCAGGTACGTTTGATTTCAAGTTCTTACTCTGACTCTCTTACCTCGATTTTGAAGGTCAGACGCCGAAACCTTGCCTCTCCGCGACAAACTCTTCAAGTACTTCGCATTCAACGCCAAAAACTATGGCAGTTTCGTCCCAGGTACGTTCAACTTCGATTCCTTACCCTGATTACTACCGGTCTGACTTGTATCTGAAGGCCAAACCATGCCTGTTTGAACCCGAGCGCCACCTTACCTTTCCGATTGAGGGTATACCGAACCTATGCCGGTATGTATTCAACTTCTACTTCAACACGCCACTCTAAACGATACTGACTTCCCTTTTCTACACCCCAGAGACCGAAACCATGCGAGTGCGCACCAAACTCGCCGTATACTTCGACTTCAATACCGAAACTATGCAATTTTCGTCTCAGGTGAGTTTAAGTTCGCCTCCTTACCCTGATCTAACCCCTTGACTTGAATTTTGAAGGTCGTATCTACGTCGTTTTGGGTCGCGCGCGCGCGCGCCTATACGCTCGAAGTTATCCATACACATCTCTATCAAGTAAGTGAAGTTCAACTCAACGTGATCAACTCGAACTGACCTTAATCTTCCTTCTTTCCTTCGTTCTTGTACAGCTCGGTTCAAGCGTCAATGAGTCGCTTCCAAGTTGAAGTCAAAGTGTCATGATACTTGAGCAGTATCAACCCAAACTAAACTGCGGTGAGCTAGTTTCAATTCCGTTCATTTCCTTTCTTTCTTTCCTTCTTTCGTTCGTTCGGATGTTGTGAGTCACAGTCTGGTAAAGGAAGTCGAGGTTGAGTTCAACTTGAACTCACCTTCATCCTTATTCTTGATGCCCCGAGTCCGCGACGGGTACCGCCTTTCTTTCGTTTTTCATTTCTTTTCACTTCGTTCGTTCCTCTCGTTGATTTAATTCTCAATCATTCGTCGCTCCTTTGTTAGTAATCCTTCAACTCACATTCACTTTACTTGCCCAGATCTTCGCCTCAATTGTCAAGTTGCGGGTTTGTTCAACCCGAGCGAGTCGATTCGTTTCGACTCGCGTTGGTTTGAATTGACTTAGAGAAGTTGAAGACATAGAGGTAAGCTTTCCTTTGTTCTCTTCATTTCCTCGTGCGCTGACGACCAACTCAGCGCACGGTTCATAACTCATCTCTTCAAACACACAACTCAACTCAATTCGCCGCCTTCGGGGTTTTCGACTTCAATTCACCACAGGTGAGTGTTCTCTCCTCTTCTTTTCATTTCCATTTGAACTCAATTTAATCGACTCGTACGCCGCCCTTTATTATCTGTTCACTTACTGACGACGATTCACCCCGTAGACATCGAAACAAAGACTCAATTCATTCAAATCGACTACGTACGTGCATTCAATGAGTACGCTAACCGCGTTTGTTTCGACTTCGGCATCTTCCCCCCCGCCATCCCCGCCCCCTCCCGCCGCGAACGCGCAACCCGCGCGCAATCCACTCCTCCCCTCCCAACCTGCATTTCCCCCCTGTATTCCCGTTGTGGTCCTTCCCGAGCGCGAATCGCGCCGTTGATCTGGAGACAGGTGAGTGTTTTCTTTCGTTCGGCGTCAAAAACGAGAAAGAACTCGCTTTGATTTGCCTCCTAGCGCGTTTCGAGTCCTTGGCGCGCCGAAACGCCGTTGTCGGCGTTGTTGGCCTTGACGGGTGCCGAAGAAGGCGGCGACGGCGAAAGCGAGTCGCCGTATTCGCCGGACGTTCGACTGTTTAAGTAATTAGGTGAGTTGTTCCCTTCGTTTCCCGCCTGAAAAACAAAAGAACTTACTTAAATTCGAGTTTTAGCGCGTTTTCGAGCGAGTCGCGCGCGCGCAGCGCCGACAACGTCGTTGAGGGTGGTCGAGGGGACTACAGCGAGACGGTGGCGCGGGGGCGAGGCTGAAGGTGGAGTTGGGAGCGAAAATGACCGGGGTGAGAGGGCGGAATTGGCGGGGGAACGAGGATGCGGCGGGATGAGTGAGTTTGTCGGCGTCGGCGGGGTAGCGGAATTCGGGGCGGGTGGAGCGGCGGCGAGGGCGGCTAGAAGTCGAAGTGAGGAGGAGGCTGGAGGGGGCAGTAGTGTCATTAGCATGGTAAAGGAGGGAGAGGGGCGGGGACGCACCGCATTCCCGAGTACTTCTTTGCTGTATGTAGCTACCTACGCGTCGGCGTCGGCTTCGCAAACGGCGGCGGCGGGGCGGGGAGTCGGTGGGTGCGAGTCAAGGAGGGGGTGGAGGCTCGAGAGGTGGGTGTGAGGGGAGGGCGGGAATTCCGGAATAAGGGCAAAAAAAAGTCGCTAACAAAGACGCCGTTAGCGTACTCAAAAGGACAGCGGTGACGCACATTTACAACGTTGACGTCGCCGCTGACGTGTCGGTGAACATGGGTGTGGTAGAGAGAGGCGGGGAGAGCGCGCGGTTGGGGGTGTAAACGAAACGGCGGGTGCTGTGTTTGCAGATAGTGTGGTGAGGTGGCGGCATCAGCGAGTCGGCTTTGCTAAATGGATAGGGTGGAGGAGGTGGGTGAGGAAGAGAAGGGGCGGGCGAGGCGTCGGAACGGCGCTACGTTGGCGATTGGAAAGGCTGGGGGATGGATCGGGTGAGAGAAATCAAAAGGCGCTAAAAAACGCAGACACGCACCTTTAGCCCTTCATTACGGGCTTCACGGCGGCTGCATCTCCGTGTCGCTCGCGTCGTCGTTGCCGGGGGGAGCGAGAGTGCGGGTGTGGTGAAGAGACGACGCGTTCGACGCGTCCGGCGCGGGAAGAATGAGGGTAGAGAAGGGGATTAGTGGAATAGGGAAGCGACGAGGCACGAGAACGTACCTAAACGATCGCGGCGCGACATTCTACGTTGGTTGAGGGAAGGGATAGGCGCTGTTTGTTTGCGAGTGAGGTGGAGAGTGGATAGGCGCAATATTCCCACAGTCACCCAAGCTTCCTTATTCCCACTGAGAGCGCTGACGATGTACAGTCGAAGGCTGCAGGAAGCGCCACCTGAGGAACCATGGAATCCACTACCTCCAGAATCGACGACACTCAGAATGAATAATATGTGCTTGTCCCAACTTCCTGAACATGAGCGCTAACACACACGCCAAAATTGAGAACAGTGCGGATGTTATCTACCTCGGGCGTGTCCGAAATTCATTATAGTTTCTCCGGGCGAACGGAGTTAAAATGGACCAGGCCAGGTTGCCGTCACTTGGCCTTCAAAATAAAAGGAAGGAAGCGCCGTCGACGGGGAAGACGTTCCTCTGCCCCCACACACTTCACCCTGGAATCCAAAAGATATGTCGGACAGCGCCTCTGTTGCTGAATTTCTTCACGTTGTGAGCGTGGCGCAGGTCAGTCTCATTTCAGGCGACGTGCTTTCAAGAGCCGCTGACTGCGTTTCAGACTTACATCGCCTGTGAGCGGTCCTGAACAATTGGCAGTGCTCAACCGCTCAGTGATTGTAGGCACGACTTCAATCTTGGTGTGGGACTGGCTTTCTTGTCTTCCTCAAGAGGTATTTTGAGTTGCCGGGCCGCTTCATTGGCGGAAATTGATTTTTTTTTTCTCCGCTTTTCTTTTTCAGTGGCGCTACATCTGGAAATCGGGGGGCGGTTGGAGTCCGGTCAAAGTTCTGTACTGCTTGTGCGATACTACACTCTGGTGGTTCTCGTAGGTGATTGCTTTTCTTCCGCGTATATTCATTACTTTCGCTTTTTGCTTACCTTCACCTCAGTAACGGATATATGTGCGTCTTGTTATGAGCTCTCGTTTCTGGGTTTCATTCAACATGTTCGCTCTTACAGGGTTCTTCGCCAGCTGGAGTGAAAGGTGAGTGCTCGCACATACACATGTCATCCGTCGCTCAAACATCAGACAAGCTCCTGCGCGCAACATGTTCGCATTCTACCCGGCATAGCCGTTATAATCGATCTGTCCGTCGAAATGGGTCAGCATTGAATCCATTCCTCTTCTTCACCCAGTTCTCACTCCACTGTAGTTCTTGCCATACGGTGAATCGCTTTTCTCCGATAAACAAGGAAATTGGACCCACTGACCTCCGTCGTTCAGGGTGTACGCGCTCTACCAAACTAGCCGGCGGATGGGAATATTCCTCGTGGGCCTTCTAGCCGCTTTCCTCGGCGTCATGGTCGCAGTCCCGATCCTCGCGTTCGATTGTGAGTAGGGGGCCGCCCCGCCTTGCTTCATTCACCCTGTCAAACCATGCATTTTTAGACACGAGACTTCCTTCGTGGCCCGGACCTTGTATTGGTGTGTGATTTACCGCTGTTAACCGTCTTGTTATGAGCTCTCGTTCTTGGGTTTCATTCAACATGTTCGCTCTTACAGGGTTCTTCGCCAGCTGGAGTGAAAGGTGAGTGCTCGCACATACACATGTCATCCGTCGCTCAACATCAGACAAGCTCCTGCGCGCAACATGTTCGCATTCTACCCGGCATAGCCGTTATAATCGATCTGTCCGTCGAAATGGGTCAGCATTGAATCCATTCCTCTTCTCACCCAGTTCTCACTCCACTGTAGTTCTTGCCATACGGTGAATCGCTTTTCTCCGATAAACAAGGAAATTGGACCCACTGACCTCCGTCGTTCAGGGTGTACGCGCTCTACCAAACTAACAGGCGGATGGGAATATTCTCGTGGTCCTTCTAGCCGCTTTCCTCGGCGTCATGGTCGCAGTCCCAATCCTCGCGTTCGATTGTGAGTAGGGGGCCGCCCCGCCTTGCTTCATTCACCCTGTCAAACCATGCATTTTTAGACACGAGACTTCCTTCGTGGCCCGGACCTTGTATTGGTGTGTGATTTACCGCGTGTTAACGGCCGCCGTAGTATCTCTGTCTGACATGAACTCGTTTCATTTCACAGTGACTGGCAAACCCTCCATCGCCGGACCGAAATTCATCATTGCATTTTACGCCTCTCCGATGTGAGTTAAATCAGTACATATATTATTTCTGGCGATAAACTGGCAACTCGCAGGGCGTTCGACAATGGTGATGACCTTTCTCACAGTGTACAAAGTTATCGAACATAATCGCCGTGCGGGTTTCGTCTTCGTTGATGAACCGAATTGTCCGTGATGGACTGTTGTATTTCTTTGCAATCACTTCGCCTGAATCTGTGAGTGGACGTCTATCCTCCTGCTACTGTTAACCAATAAGGCTTCAATAGATTGAATGTTGTATTTTTCATGTGAGAAGCTCGATGCTCATCGATAACCTGATACTAAATCCCCGCAAGCCAACGCGACGAGCTTATCCAAGCCATAAACGCTCCATGAGCATCCAACTCTCTAGTGTAATTATGTTGCCAGACTGTACGTCTACGTCTACAAACCCTATCTGATTTATCCCGGCTAACTCTGCGAAAGAATCCTCAATCTACGAGCCTCGAGCGACGCAAGACCCGGGGCCAAGAAATTCAGCAACACCCCGAGGGGGCTGGGTCACCGACATTGCGCAAGAAAACCGAGGAAATCGAAACCATACACTTTACCTCGCGATCGTGTATCAGCCCTCAGCCTCTCCCCGCAACTCACAGCTTCCGCCGTCTAGCCAGGAAGGTGAATAATTTACACGTCTCTTAGAGCCATCGACTGATATGCTAGGTATCTTCGTACATTTTGAGGCGCAATGTAGAGCGTGATGGCGATTCCTCCTCGAGTAAAACTCAGATTGAAAGTCCAACGCTGGACACGCTTCCACCTGTATAAATATTGTTGTAGTCGATGCTTTGTCCCAAAAAGGAAATTCTCAGACGCCGCCAACCCCGCCTCGCAACTAAGCTCGCCGCGCGACCAAGGTCGCCAAGCGACTCGCATGCCCCCAACTTATAGGTTTCTGGTCGTGCACGGACCTCTCAACAGCTTGGTTTGTTTTGGTTCTGATAGTCCTGGGGAGAAAAAATTGGATTTCTGGGCCTTCAGGATGCCGTTTTTCCTGGCCCCTTTGGCTGGGCTATGGGAATGTACTGTACAGTTTTGTTTTAGACAGTTTTGAAGTGAATGTATTGATTTTTTTCAAACAAATACAGTACAAAGTAAGAACGTAAACTACTGGAGCGGTAGAAATTCAAGTTGGAGTCAAACGACGCGTCGAGACGCGTTAATTAACGCGTTTCGACGCGTCAATGTCTATATGTACGGTTCTAAATACTGTACAAGTCATATTCAGAGTCAAATGAACGCGTCTTACTCGTTCATAGCGCGAAAATTCACCAAGTCGGCTGTTCTGAGTGAAAAGCTCATGTTTTGAACTTGAAGTTGATTTGCGCTGAGACTGGCAATCAAACAAGTCAGTAGATATCCTTTGAACGAACTAAACTAAGTCAAACTTACTTGAAATAAGCTGTTTGATCTGATTTGACGTGTGGCTGCCTAAAGAAACAGACCAAGTCAGTAATTCAAACTGTGAACATACCGAAACTTTGAAATCCATCCAATTTGCGCAAGTTGAAGACTTGGGCCTCATTTGAATGCAAACGATGAGTTGGAAGTCGTAGGAATTGAATGGTAACGGTACCTGAAAACCCGTTGATGTTGGAGTTCAAGCTCACGGGAACTCGAAAATCGAATTTGAAAAGCGAACTTGCAGGTACGTGAGTGAAGAAATCAAGTTGTATGAACTAATTAGCTACCTGAACACGTCCCCGCATGAAATTGGCGTTCGGCGGACGCCGAAATCTCGAATTTCCAATTTTGATGTTGGCCTTGGAGAAACGGCGCAGGCGGGGACTGGGAGACTGAACTATGGAAGTCAGTAGTACTTCAAAAGGAATGAAACACACCTTTGGTTCGTCATTTCACCAACGTCGCTCGCCGGACGGCGAAAAATCGAATTCCCCGAAAACGCCGGGAATTCGACTTGGGTGAGATTTGAAGTGCGAGAGCTGTAAACTACAGTATGATAGGGACGTAGATAGAAGAAGACTCACCTGACACCTTGCTCGGCAGATGAAAATCTATATACTCAGCGCATTCGCGGCGCCTCGACGAGCAACGTAGCTCGTGATGACGTCGCTTTGAGTTTGGAGGGGCGGCTTTTGCCTGCCGGCGGCAAAATCCCCCGTGAATCACTGCTGAAAATAAGTCAAAAAGAGCATAAGAAGAGATGGAAGGAATACTCACCCGAGGTCTCGCTCGCGGGAACAATTTCTATATACTCGAAGCTATACGCGCCGCTGCGCGGCGCGCCATCGACGAGCTGAACAGCTGGTGAGGCTGGGGGAGGCGCTGCTTTGAGTATGGAGGGCAGTTTTTGCCTGGCGGCGGCAAAATCTCCGGTGAAAAAGCGCTACCAATGAAGTCAGAAAAGGCTAGAAAGTTATAGATATACTCACCTTAGTGTGCCGCTCCGCCGATGAATTTCTATATACTCCAACGCGTTACAGCGCCGCTGCGCGGCGCGTCCTCGACGAGCTCAAGAGCTCGTGAGGCTCGTAGGAACCTCGTTGGTTTGAGTTTGGCAGGCGGCTTTTGCCTGCCGGCGGCAAAATCCCCGGTGAAAAGGTGCTGAAAATAAAGTCAAAAAGAGCATCAAGAGATGAGATGAATACATACCTGAGGGTGCCGCTCGGCGGACGAAGTTCTATATAGTCAAAGCTACACGCGCCGCGCACGGCGCGCGCGCAGTGACAAGGCTCGCAGGGTGGTGATGTTGACGTGTCGATGAGTTGGAGGGGCGGGGTTAACCTGCCGGCGGCCAAATTCCCGATGCACAAAGCTGAAAAGAAGTCGTCAGATTGGGTGATTCAGGAACACCAAGGGAGCACCTCACTAGCATACAGCTCTGGGCTTAAGACGGCCGGTGGTGGGGTGGAGAGGGAGAAGGAGAAGGGGGAGCGGGGGGAAGGGAGGGGAAAGGAAGGAGAATGAGGTGGGGGGAAGGAGAGAGAGGGTGACGGTAACAAATCAAAAACATACGTACACCTCAAATCTCGGAGATTCGGTTGCACAAAATCAAAGCCTCAACAACGCGCGACACATGACCGCGTGTCGCGTTGCTCGGCGCGAATCTGACGAGCTATTCAGTTCCCATGCCGCGAAAGAGTCAGCATGCTTTGAAGTTGACGCGTTGATTTATTGGGTGGAATTTTCAAGCGAACTTTGAGCCGCTGAGAGAATTTTCACAAAGTTCAGATGGAAGGTGCGCTTCTTCAGGAGTGACTGCATAGAGTTTGCTGCCCAGTGCGCGCTCGAGCCAGCCAGAATAACACGAAGAGCTCAAAACCATGAAAATTTCGGGGCTGCCAAGTCAACCGTCGGCTAAAGTTTTGCCTGAGAAGCCCGCACTGCTTCCCGGTGCCTTCCACGCAATCAATGGAACCCACCAAGACACCGGGCTTTGGTCGTATGGGCGCTGGAGCAAAAGCGCGATCCGCACATGCAAGCGCGCTGGTTTGTTTCGCTAGCCGATGTCAACCCCATGAGAAACGGAACAAGGAAGCGCCGGCGACGCGCGTCGTTGGCGCGGTGATCTCAGCCCGCCAGCCGCCGCCCGAGTCCAGTGTGCTGGCAATTGGCAAATGGACGAAAGAAGAGGGCATGTTGATTTCTCGTGACCGTGGAAACCAAAACCGCGGTTTATGTTCGACTTTCGGCTTTGCGGAACAAAATTTCCTTCTAAGGCGAGTTTTCAACTCCTACGAGTTCCGAAAGGAGAAAAGTCACCTCTTGCTTCCAACACTCATGTTCGTTTTGCGCTGCCGCTGCACCAACGGTCTCGGCACACTCCGGCAAGAAACACCCAACATACCTCGGAGTGTAACCTACGGCTATATGGCCCCATTTGGGCGCTGGGAACATGGAACCGGCAAATACGACACTTCCGCGCATTTTCAAAAATCGGACTCATGTGGCCTCGGAGCTTCCGCAATCACGTTAGGTTTGATTGTTATTTGTTTTGGGGGTACTGCTCAGCGTCGGGGGAAGTTCTTGGGGTGATTGGAGCACAGATGAAGGTGATACGAATTTCGGTGTGTTTTCGTGCCTTGCGCTTCTTTCCCATCCACCACCGCTGACAATTCCGAACCAAATTATTTTGCGTTCCTATTTGGCTTGTCTAAACCTGCTCTCGGTGAAGTTCCAGGGACGCTACGACTCCGCCAACCCTCCAAACCTCGAAAGCTCACTTCCCCCAACTTCCGCCATTCCAGGGTCCTCTCCCCCGCCCTATCGATCCATTACGTCAGGTATTGATGCATCAGTTATGCATGAAACCTCTGATGTGAGTTGACAGCTTCTATCCCGGTTTCCAGCTACGTACGAATATATTCAACTTCGCCGCTGACTTCTCCCTGTCCGTTTCTCCAACTGAATAGCGGGCTGCGCGGGCTTTGTAAGACAACCCCACTGTCGATCCCGACGGATTTGCGGAAGATTTGGTGAGAAGAATCGCGTTGCAGGCCCGGTGGACGGGTATAAAGGTGAGCTCGCACCGTTGGTTTTGATTATGGGGTTTGCCGCCCACTTCCCACCTCCCTCCCTTTACCCTTCCTTATCATCAACAACTCACTCTTATTCAAACTTCTATTCAATTCGACTTCAAAACTCTTCACTTCCCTTCCCTTTCCTTCAATTCGACGTTTTCACCTTCAATTCGGCTTCGGCTTTATTCGGGCTTCGCCCGTCTTTCACTTTGTCGTTAACTTTCACTGTCGTTTGTGACTTCAACCCTACCACTCTTTCTTTCAGTCAACTGACCAACATTTTTTTCTAACTCTAGGCTCTATCATCTGCTCTAGTACTTCCCTTTCTATTCAAATCCACCGCCGCACTGAATTTTTTTGTATACCACTTCACCTTATTCAATCAAGTAAGTTTTCATCGCTTCTCGTTGAAACGATTACTGACACTCCGATTAGTTTCGTTTCTATTTGTTCTGTGCTCTATAAGCTGCAAGTTGTGACTGCTTCAACACCGAACTTACCTTCAAACCACATTCCGACGACTTTGTATCACAGGTGAGTGATTTAATCCTTGGTTTACTTCGAACTCTTACTTACTCGATCTTTCATTCAGTTTGTACTCGTTCTATTCGTGCATGAGATGCACTTTCTGACTGGTTGCACAAGGTAAGTAAGTCCATTATTGACTTCAACTTTGAGAGACTGACCGTTTGTAGCTTGATTCTTGAGATGCACATATCGGCTGTGTAGGTAAGCTCCGATACCGCTATTATCGACGAACACTGACCGTTCTAATAGTCCCATTCGACCTATGCCTTCAATGGGTTGCATTCAAGTCAAGTGAGACTTCAAAACTCTTACCTGCCATGAGTTCGGCGTTGTCTCGGGGATCCCGGTGCGCCGATTCTTTGTTTTCTTTCGGGTTTTTCTCTTCGTTTATTGACCGTGTCACTCAAGATTGACTTGTATAACGAATCTCAGGTTGAATTTGTTGAGATTGGGTCGATTTCGTTCAGGTGAGTACGATCTTTGACTTTGTGACTCTAATCTGACTAAAAGGTTTGAAGGCCGTCTTCGTTCATTAGACCTGGAGTTGTGTTGTTGGAGGTGACTTTGAATTGGAACTGGTACAAGGTGAGTGATGCTAATCCGTTTACTATTTGACTCAATCTGACCTTGACTTTGAAGCTTTCTCATCGTAAGCCTCGGTTTGGGCCGATACCGACACTATGCCGGTATGAGTCAAGGTACGTTTGATTCTTTCTACTTCTCTACACGAACCGATCCTGACTTGTCTTCTGTACACCCCAGAGGTCGAAACCATGCCTCTTGGCCTCCAGCCTTCAGTCTATTTCGACTTCAACGCCGAAACTCTGCCGGTTTTGCTTCAGGTACGTCTGACTTCACTTTCTTACTCAAATTATTGACAGTCCAACTTGAATTTTGAAGCTTAGACGCCGAAATCATGCCTCTCCGCTCCATACTCTTCAAGTTCTTCACGTCCAACGCCGAAACTATGCTAGTTTCAGTCCAGGTACGTCTGATTCAATTTCTTACCTTGAATATTGCCGGTCTGACTTGAACTTTGAAGGGCAAACCTATGCCGGTTTGAATCGCGCGCCAGCGCGCCTATTCATTTGAAGGTATATCGAAATTATGCCGGTATGTATTCACTCTCCACTTCAAAAACACGACTCGAATCGATACTGACTTCACTTTTCTACACTCCAGAGGCCGCAACCATGCCTCTCCACATCCAGCCTCCTTGTATCTCGACTCCAACGCCGAAACTATGCTAGTTTCGTCTCAGGTGAGTTTAAGTTCGCTTCCTTACCCTGATCTAATTCTTGACTTGAACTATGAAGGTCGAATCTACGTCGCTTTGGGGTCGCGCGCGCGCGCCTATACGCTCGAAGTTATCCATACACATCTCTATCAAGTAAGTGAAGTTCAACTCAACGTTGATCAACTCGAACTGACCTTAATCTTCCCTTCTTTCCTTCGTTCTTGTACAGTTCGGTTCAAGCGTCAACGAGTCGCTTTCAAGTTGAAGTCAAAGTGTCATGATACTTGAGCAGTATCAACCCAAACTAAACTGAGGTGAGCTAGTTTCGATTCCGTTCATTTCCTTTCTTCTTTCCGTCGTTCGTTCGTTCGGATGTTGTGAGTCACAGGTAGAGGGAAGTCGAGGTTTGAGTTGCACAAGGTAAGTAAGTCCATTATTGACTTCAACTTTGAGAGACTTACCGTTTGAATAGCTTGGTGAGATGGGGCACATCTCGGCCGTCTCGGTAAGTTCTCAACTTCAGATACCGCTATTATAATCGAAACACTGACCGTTCTATAGTCTCATTCGACCTGTGCCTTCAATGGGTTGCATTCAAGTCAAGTGAGACTTCAAAACTCTTACCTGCCTTGAGTTCGGCGTTGTCTCGGGGATGTCCCGGTGCGCCGATTCTTTGTTTCTTTCGCATTTTTCTCTTGCGTTTGTTGAACGAATCGCTCAGTATTGACTTGAATAACAACTGTCTGGTTAGTTCTGTTGAGATTGAGTTGATTCTGTTTGGTGAGTACGCTTTCTTTGCTTTGTGACTTAATCTAACTAAAGGTTTGAAGCCCGCCTTCGTTCGTTTGACATGGAGTTTGGGGTTGGATTTGTAGTTGAGGTTGGATTGGGTTTAATATAAGGTGCGCATTGCTAACCTGTCTGCCTATTTGACCCAATCTGACTTGATCTCACTTGCTAGGCTTTCGTCGGCTGCCTGAGTTTGGCCCGAAGCTGAAACTATCCCGGTATATTATCAGGTACGTCTCATTCTTCGCATTCTCTTACTTGAATCGATACTGACTTGACCCAGAGCCGAACCTATGCCTCTCGCACCAATGTTTCTGTGTATTTCAACTTCAACACCCGAAAATATGCCGATTTGGCTTCAGGTACGTTGATTTCAAGTTCTTACTCAAGTTATTGACTCTCTTACTTCGATTTTGAAGGTCAGACGCCGAAACCTTGCCTCCTTCCGCGACAAAATCTTCAAGTACTTCGCATTCAACGCCGAAACTATGGCAGTTTCGTCCCAGGTACGTTCAACTTCGATTCCTTACCCTGATTATTACCGGTCTGACTTGTATTTGAAGGCCAAACTATGCCTGGCACCGAGTCTATGCCCCCCTGTGCATCCAGCATCCCGTGTACTTGAATATCAACGCCCAAACTATGCCTGCTTCGGCCCAGGTACGTTTGAATTCAATTCCTTACTCTCATTATTGACTTGAAGTTTGAAGGCCGAATCTATGCCGCTTTGAATCGCGCGTGCGCGCGGTATACAATTGAAGGATCAATACAAGTACATAAGTATCTTTCAAGTAAGTGAAGTCCAACTCACTGCTAACTCGAACTGATCTTAACTTTCTTTCGTTCTACAGCTCGGTTCAAGTCTCGATGATTCTCGGGAGTCGACGAATCCATTCAAGGTTGAAGTTAAAGTCTGGTTAGAAGTAAATCAAACCTTGGATTGGACCGAGGTGAGCCTTGGTTTCGTTTATCTTCTCTTGTTTTCTCTCTCTTTCCTTCGTTCGGGGTCACAGGGAAAGGGAAGTCAAGGGTAGTACCTTGAACTCACCTTCATCTTATCTTGATACTCGGTCATTGACGGGTACGGCTTTTTTCTCTCTTCATTTCGTTTCGTTTCATTCACCGTTTCTATCTATGTTCAACTTCGACTGATCTACACCTTGCTTTTCAGATTTTCGACTCAATTCTCAAATTCCGGGTTTGTTTAACCCATGCGAGTCGATTCGTTTCGAATCGCGTTGAATTTGCTCCGAAGTGAAGAGTTTGAAGGGTTCTGAAGGTAAGCTCTTCATTCCCTTCGTTTCCCTCATGCGCTGACAACTCAACTCAGCGCACGGTTCATACTCATCTCATAACTCATCTCTTTCGAAAGCACAACTCACCTCAACCTCCGCCTTCGGAATTTCCGCCTTCAATTCAACACAGGCGAGCTTTTCTTTCTTTCCTTCTCCTTCATTTCAATCGACTCGTACGCGCTTTATTACTTGCTAACGATTCGCTCGCAGGTATCATTTCATTCAAAAACAAATTTCATTTCATTCAAATTGATTACCTGGTTACATTGTAGATACACTACAATATGCTACTGACTCGGCTGTCTCGACTTCCCACCTCCCGCCCATTCCCACCATCCCAACCTCTTCCGCTGCGAACGTGCACAGCGCGCATCAACCGCCCTCCCGCGCCGCTCTCCCACCGTTCTTCGGGTGCCGGAATCGACGCGACTCGCGCCGTCTTGATCTGGGTACGTCGATACGTCGGTAAGTCATCTTTTCCTTTGTTCGCGTCAAAAACGAAAGAACTCACCATGAATTTTGATTTCCAGCGAGTCGGCGACGTTGGCGTTGTTGTTGGTGTCGACGAAGGTAGGCGGCGCCGACGTCGGCTAGGGCGGAGGTGATCTGGGTAGACAGGTAAGTTTATCCGTTTCGTTCGTCGTCAAAATTGAGAGAACTAACTTACATTTTGATTTCCAGCCCGTTTCCGAGCGAGTCGTTGCGCGCAGCGCCGACATGACGATCTCAGCGTTGTAGGCCTTAAGGGTGTCGAGGAGGGCGGTCGGCGGCGTGGCGCGGGCGGAGAGTGGAAGGGAGAGGGGTAGGTTTGGGCTTGAGGAAGTCGGGAGGGCGGGGAGACAGCGAAATGCGTCGGGACGACGATGTGGGCACGTTGGCGGCGGTCGGGCAGTCGGGAAGAGCGGTGGTGGCAGGTAAGGGTCGAGGGTGGGGAGGAGATGGGCTAGGGAGAAGGTAGATGTCGTTGATACGGCGCGGGAGAAAGGAGGAAGTGGTAGACGCACCTACATGTACCTGCTTTGTACAAAGTAGAGTACTGCCGTTGTCCGGCGTCGGCTTCGCAAACGGCCGCGGCGGGGCGGGGAGTCGGTGGTTGCGAGTCAAAGAGGGGGGTGGAGGCTCGAGAGGTGGGGTGTGAGGGGAGGGCGGGAATTCCGGGAATAAGGGTAAAAAAAAGTCGCTAACAAAGACGCCGTTAGCGTACTCAAAAGGACAGCGGTGACGCACATTTACAACGTTGACGTCGCCGCTGACGCGTCGGTGAACATGGGTGGTGGTAGAGAGAGGCGGGTGAGAGCGCGCGGTTGGGGGTGTAAACGAAACGGCGGGTGCTGTGTTTGCAGATAGTGTGGTGAGGTGGCGGCATCAGCGAGTCGGCTTTGGTTGCTAAAGTGGATAGGGTGGAGGAGGTGGGTGAGGAAGAGAAGGGGCGGGCGAGGCGTCGGAGACGCCGCTACGTTGGGCGATGGATCGGGTGAGAGAAATCAAAAGGCGCTAAAAAACGCAGACACGGACCTTTAGCCCCTTCATACGCGCTTCACGGCGGCTGCATCTCGTGTCGTTCGCGTCGTCGGTTGCCGGGGGGAGCGAGAGTGCGGGTGTGGTGAAGAGACGACGCGTTCGACGCGTTTGGCGCGGGAAGGAGGAGCTAGAGAAGGGGTTGAGTGGAATAGGGAAACGGCGAGGCACGAGAACGTACCTAAACGAATCGCGGCGGAGCACTCGACGCGTTGGTTGAGGGAAGGGATAGACGCTGTTTGTGAGTGAGTGAGGTGGAGAGTGGATAGACGCGCGAGAAATATTCCCACAGTCACCCAAGCTTCCTCATTCCACCGAAAGCGCTGACGATGTACAGTCGAAGGCTGCAGGAAGCGCCACCTGACGAACCGTGGGATCCACTACTCCAGAATTGACGACACTCGGAATGAAATTAATATGCGAGTTTCTCAACTTCCTGGAGTGTCAAAGCACTTTAAGCACACGCCACGATCGGACCCAGGGCCACCTTCAAGTTTGGACCTTGGCATTGGCATCCGAGTCGAAATCGGTCAGCGAAAAGGTGTAGGCATTCACTCGGGTCGTGGGTCGAGGCTGAGTCCGGAGAAGCGACCAGGGGACCCACCCACAAGCACCCATGGATGTGCACCTGAGGCTGATCTTCGTTTTCATAGGTCAAAATTGAGAACAGTGCGGATGTTATCTACCTCGGGCGTGTCCGGAATTCATTATAGTTTCTCCGGGGGAACGGAGTTAAAATGGACCAGGCCAGGTTGCCGTCACTTGGCCTTCAAAATAAAAGGAAGGAAGCGCCGTCGACGGGGAAGCGTTCCTCTGCCCCCAAACTTCACCCTGGCAATCAAAAGATATGTCGGACAGCGCCTCTGTTGCTGAATTTCTTCATGTTGTGAGCGTGGCACAGGTCGGTCTCATTCCAGGCAACACGCTTTCAGCGCCGGCTGACTGCGTTCAGACTTACATCGCCTGTGAGCGGTCGCTGAACAATTGGCAGTGCTCAACCGCTCAGTGATTGTAGGCACGACTTCAATCCTGGTGTGGGACTGGCTCTCTTGTCTTCCTCAAGAGGTATTTTAGGTTGCCGGGCCGCTTCATTGGCGGAAATTGATTTTTTTTTCGCCGCTTTTCTTTTTAGTGGCGCTACATCTGGAAATCTGGGGGAGGGTGGAGTCCGGTCAAGGTTCTGTACTGCTTGGTGCGATACTACACTCTGGTGGTTCTCGTAGGTGATTGCTTTTCTTCCGCGTATATTCATCACTTTGCACTTTTCGCTTACTTTCATTCAGTAACGGATATATGTGCGTCTTGTTATGAGCTGTCGTTCTTGGGTTTCATTCAACATGTTCGCTCTCAAAGGGTTCTTCGCCAGCTGGAGTGAAAGGTGAGTGCTCGCACATACACATGTCATGCGTCGCTCAACATCAGACAAGCTCCTGCGCACAACATGTTCGCATTCTACCCGGCATAGCCGTCATAATCGATCTGTCCGTCGAAATGGGTCAGCATTGAATCCATTCCTCTTCTTCACCGAGTCTCACTCCACTGTAGTTCTTGCCATACGGTGAATCGCTTTTCTCCGATAAGCAAGGGAAATTGGACCCACTGACCTCCGTCGTTCAGGGTGTACGCGCTCTACCAAACTAGCCGGCGGATGGGAATATTCCTCGTGGGCCTTCTAGCCGCTTTCCTCGGCGTCATGGTCGCAGTCCCAATCCTCGCCGTTCGATGTGAGTAGGGGGGCCGCCCCGCCTTGCTTCATTCACCCTGTCAAACCATGCATTTTTAGACACGAGACTTACCTTCGTGGCCCGGACCTTGTATTGGTGTGTGATTTACCGCTGTTAACGGCCGCCGTAGTATCTCTGTCTGACATGACTCCGTTTCATTTCACAGTGACTGGCAAACCCTCCATCGCCGGACCGAAATTCATCATTGCGTTTTACGCCTCTCCGATGTGAGTTAAATCAGTACATAATTTATTTTCTGGCGATAAACTGGCAACTCGCAGGGCGTTCGACATGGTGATGACCTTTCTCACAGTGTACAAAGTTATCGAACATAATCGCCGTGCGGGTTCGTCTTCGTTGATGAACCGAATTGTCCGTGATGGACTGTTGTATTTCTTTGCAATCACTTCGCTGAATCTGTGAGTGGATCTCTATCCTCCTGCTACTGTTAACCAACAAGGCTTTCAATAGATTGAATGTTGTATTTTTCATGTGAGATGCTCGATGCTCATCGATACCTGATATTAAATCCCCGCAAGCCAACGCGACGAGCTTATCCAAGCCATAAATGCTCCCATGAGCATCCAACTCTCCAGTGTATTATGTTGCCGCTGTACGTCTACAAACCCTATCTGATTCATCCCGGCTAACTCTGAGAAAGGATCCTCAATCTACGAGCTTCGAGCGACGCAAGACCCCGTGCCAAGAAATTCAGCAACACCCGAGGCGGCTGGGTCACCGACATTGCGCAAGAAACCGAGGAAGTTGAAAGCATACATTTCACCTCACGATCGTGTATCAGCCCTCAGCCTCCTCCTCCCCCGCAACTCGCAGCTTCCGCCGTCTAGCCAGGAAGGTGAATAATTTACATGTCTCTTAGAGCCATCGACTGATATACTAGGTATCTTTGTTCATTTGAGCGCAATGTAGAGACGTGATGGCGATTCCTCTTCGAGTAAAACTCAGATTGAAAGTCCAACGCTGGACACGCTTCCACCTGTATAAATTTGTTGTAGTCGATGCAATGTCCCAAAAAGGAAATTCTCAGACGCCGCCAACCCCGCCTCGCAACTAAGCTCGCCGCGCGACCAAGGTCGCAAGCGACTCGCTAGCTTTGAACTTATAGGTTTCTGGTCGTGCACGGACCTCTCTTAGGTATGGACCTGTTTATTCTTTGATAGTCCCGGGGGAGAAATTTTTTGATTTTGGGGCCTTCAGGATGCCGTTTTTCCTGGCCCTTTGGCTGGGTTATGGGAGTCTACTGTACAGTTTTGTTTTAGACAGTTGGAAGTGAATATATTCATTTTTTTCGAGCAAATACAGTACAAAGTAAGAACGTAAAGTAGGGGAGTAGTGAAAATTGAACTTGAACTCAAACGACGCGCCGAGACGCGTTAATTAGCGCGTTTCGACGCGTCAAAGTCAAGATATTGGCCTCGTAACTACTGCACAACTCGAATTTGAAGTAAAGTCGACGCGGTCTTACCTGTTTGTGACGCGAATTTCCACCAAGTCGGCTGTTTCGAGTGAAAAGTTGATATTTTGACCTTGAGGTGGAGTTGCGCTGAGGCTGCAAATCAAGCAAGTCAATAAACAGCCATTGATCGAAAGGAACGAAGTCAAACCTTACTTGAAATAAGCTGTTTGAGCTGGTTTGAAGTCTGGCGGGTCTACAAAGAAACAAGTCAGTAAATTCACATTGCGAGCATACCAAGATGACATTCATTCAATTTGCGCAAGTTCCACGCTCCCGTGAAGACTTAGGCCTAAGTTGCAAAGGGTTAGTCCCGAAAGCCTAAGAGTTGAATGAGTTGAATGAAATACACACCTCAAACCGAACGATGTTGAAGTTCAAGTTCATGGGAACTCGAAAACTCGAATCTGAAAACTGCAGTTGAAGGTAAGTGAGTGGAAAGGCCGAATCAAACGACGTGGTTTGCTTACCTGAACAACTTCCCGTACGAAGTCGGCGGTCGGCGGACGCCGAAATCTCGAATTTCCAATTTTGATGTTGGCCTTGGAGAAACGGCGCAGGCGGGGGGCCGGGGAGACTGAACTATGGAAGTCAGTAGTACTTCAAAAGGAATGAAACACACCTTTGGTTCGTCCCCTTCGCCAACTTCACTCGCCGGACGGCGAAAACTCGAATTCCCGAAGATGTCGGGAATTCGACTTGTGCGAATATTTGAAATGCGAAACCTGGAGGAAAGGAACCCATGTGAAAGAAAACATGAAAGGTTAAGCGAGGGACTCACCTGAGAGGCCGCTCGCCGGAAGAAATTCTGTATACTCAAGTATTAGCGCCGGCCTCAACGAAGCAACGTAGCTCGTGATAATGCCGCTTTGAGTTTGGAGGAGCGGCTTTTGCCTGCCGGCGGCAAAGTCCTCGGCGCAAAAGCGCTGAAAATGGAGTCAGAATGAGCGTAAAAATCAGCAAGGAATACGCACCTGAGACCCCGCTCGCGGGGAACAAAATCTGTATACTCAAAGCTACACGCCGCTGCGCGGCGCGTCGTCATCGAGCTACATAGCTCAAGAGACTCGTGAGACAGGCGCTGTTTGAAGTCTGGAGGGTGGTTTTTGCCTGCCGGCGGCAAATCCTGCGCGCAAAAGTCGTCAGAATAAGCATCAAAAGAAGGAATGAATACGTACCTGAGGGTACCGCTCGCGGGAAAGAATTCTATATACTCAAAGCTACGCGCCGCTGCGCGGCGCGTTGTCGACGAGCCAAAGAGCTCGCGAGGCACGTGGAAAGCCGCTACTTTAAGTCTGGACGGCGGCTTTTGCCTGCCGGCAGCAAAATCCCCGGCGCAAAGGTGGTCAAAAACACGTCAAGATGAACATAAAAGAAGAAAGGGAGACGCACCTGAGAACCCGCTCGCTGGGGAACAAGTTCTGTATACTCAAAGCAACGCGCGGGCGCGTCCTCGACGAGCTGAATAGCTCATGAGGTAAGGGGGGAACCTCGTTGGTTTGAGTATGGAGGGCGGCTTTTGCCTGCCGGCAGCAAAATCCTTGGTGAAAAAGGGCTGAAAGTGATGTCAGAATGAGCATCAAAATATGAGCGGGAAACACACCTGAAGATGCCGCTCGCCGGAACTTCGGAAGCGATTCTAGATACTCAAAGCTATACGCGCCGCTGCGCGGCGCGTCGTCAACGAGCCGAAGAGCTCGTGAGGCTCGTGGGGAAGCCGCCTGCTTGAAGTCTGGAGGATAGGGTTTGCCTGCTGGCAGCAAAATCCCCGGTGCAAAAGGGCTAAAAATGAAGTCAAAATGAGCATCAATGGAAGCAAGGGATACACACCTGAAGGTGCTGCTCGGCGAACGAAATTGTGTTCAGTCAAAGCGACGCGCCGCTTCGCGGCGCCCGCGCAGTGAACGCCTCGCACGGGATCGTGATGTTGATGTTGCGATGTGAGTTGGAGGGCGGGGCTAGCCTGCCGGCGGCCAATTCCCGGTGCAAAAAGCTGAAAAAGTGGTCAAATTTGGTCATTCAGGACACCAAACGAGTGCCTCACTGGGCATACAGGTCTGGGCTTGAAACGGCTGGTGGTGGGGGTAAAGAGGAAGAGGGGAGAGCGGGAGAAGGGAGAGGAGGGGACGGGGAATGAAGTGGGGGAAGGAGAGAGAGAGGTGGTCGTAAGGGACAAGTCAACGGTGTACGTACACTTCAATCACAGACCGTCGTTTCCGTTGAATCAAAACCTCAACAACGCGGTCAGGTGCCCGCGTGTCGCGTTGCTCAGCGCGAATCCAACCAGCCATTCAGTTCCCATGCTGCGAAAGAGTCAGCATGCTTTGAAGTTGAAGTGTTGATTCATCGGGTCAAGTTTTCAGGCGGACTTTGAGCCGTTGAGAAAAATTACAAAGCTTGTTGAATGGAGAGCGCATTCTCGAGGGCTGACTGCATAGATTTCATTGTCCGGCACACGCTAGAGCCAGCCAGAACAACATGAAGAGCTCAAAACCATGAAAAAGTGAGTGCTGCCAAGTCAACGTCGACTAGAGTTTTGCTGAGAAGCCGAGAGAAGCCCGCACTGCCTTCAAGGCAATCAATAGAATTCCACAAGACGCCGAGCTTTGGTCGTATGGGCGCTGGAGTAAAAGTGAGATCTGCACATGCGAGCGCGCTGGTTTGTTTCGCTAACCGACGTCAAGCCATGAGAAACGGGTCCAAGAAGCGCCGGCGCCGCGCGTCGTCGGCACCGGTGACCTCAGCCCGCCTGCTGTCCGTCCTTGCGTAAGGTCAATTGTGCTGGCAGATGATGAAAGTAGAGAGGTGTTGATTTTCCATGACCGTGGGAACCAAAACCGCGGTTTGTGTTCGACTTTCGGCTTTGCGGAACAGAATTTCCTTCTAAGGCGAGTTTTCAACTCCTACGAGTTCCCAAAGGAGAAAAATCACCTCTTGCTTCTGACACTCATGTTCGTTTTCCACTGCGCTGCAGTAGGGACCTCGGGCCCACTCCGGCAAGAAACCCACATTCCTCGGAGTGTCATCTACGGCTTTGTGGCTCCATTCGGGCGCTGGGGAACATGGAAACGGCAAATACGACACTTCCGCGCATTTTCAAAATTCGAACTCATGTGGCCTCGGAGCTTCCGCCATTACGTCAATCATGATTGATATCTGTCTTGGGGATATTGCTCTGCGCTGGGGGGAAGTTTTGGGGTGATTGGAGCACAAATGAAGGTGATATGAATTTCGGTGTGTTTTCGTGCCTTGCGCTAGTTTACCGTCGACCCACTGACACCTCCGAGCCAAGTTATTTTGCGTTCCTATTTGCCTGTCTAAACCTGCTCTCGGTGAAGCTCCAGGGACGCTGCGACTCAGCCAACCCTCCAAACCTCAATTCCTCACTTCCCACAACTTCCGCCATTTCAGGGTCCTCTCCCCCGCCCTGTCGATCCATTACGTCAGGTATTGATGCATCAGTTATGCATGAAACCTCTGATGTGAGCTGACAGCTTCTATCCCGGTTTCCAGCTACGTACGAATATATTTAACTTCGCCGCTGACTTCTCACTGTCCGTTTCTCCAACTGAATAGCGGGCTTGCGCGGGCTTTGTAAGACACCCACTGTCGATCCCGACGGTGTGCGGATAATTGGGTGAGAGGGGATTGCGTTGCAGGCCCGGTGGACGGGGTATAAAGGTGAGCTCGCAACATTGATTTTGATTATGGGTTGACCACCCACTTTCTCCTCCCTCCCTTTACTCTCCCTCACTATTAAAAACTCATTTCTATTCAAATTCCTCTTCATCTTGGCTTCAAATCTTCTTACTTCCCTTTCAATCCCTTCAATTCGACGCTTTCGCCCTTCAACTCGGGCTTCGGCTTTATTCGGCCTTCGCCCTTGCTTGACTTTGTCGAGTCAATTACTTGTCGTTTGTGACTTCATCCTTACCTGTCTTCCTTTCAACAAGCTAACTAACATGTTTCCTTGCCTCTAGGCTCTGTATATCGCTCTATTACATCGCTTTCTATCCCAGTTCACTCCGCACTGAATTTTGGTATTACCACTACTTCAATTTGTTCAATGAAGTGAGTTGTCGTCTTTCCTCGTTCAGACAATTACTAACCTTCTTATTAGGTTTGTTGCTCTTTATTCTATGCTATATGTACTTCAAACTGCGACCCCTTCAATACCGAACTGACCTTCAAGTTGCCTTCAAGTGTTTCGATGAGTTTGTACAGGTAAGTGATTTCATCCCTTCATTTACTTCGAACCCTTACTTATTGATCCTTCATTTAGTTTGTAATCGTTCTATAAGTGCATGAGATGCACATTTCGACTGTGTGCGCAAGCTAAGTGAGTTCCTCATTGACTCTTTCAACTTTGAAGTACTGACCGTTTGTAGCTTGATTCGTGAGATGCACATTTCGGCTGTGTAGGTAAGCTCCGATACCGCTATTATCGACGAACACTGACCCTTCTAATAGTGTCGTTCGACGTATCCCTTCAATCGGATGTGTTCTGTTCAAGTCGCCCTTCAAAACCCTTACCTAGATTGACTTCACGTTGTCTCGGGGATCCCCGGTGAGCCGCTTTTCTGTTTTCTTTCGCATTTTTCTCTTCGTTTATTGACCGAATCACCCAGCGTTGACTTGTATATTGAACTTCGGTTCGAGTTTGTTGAGTTTGGGTTAAATTGGCTTCGGTGAGTACGATATTTTGCTTGCTAGCTCTAATCTAACTCAGAAACTTTGAAGGCCGCCTTCGTTCGTTTGACATAGAGTTGCGGTGCTGAGTTTGAAGTTGAGGTTGTATGGATTTGGCTCAGGGTGCGCATTGCTAACCCGTTCAATACTTCACTCAATCTGACTTGATTTCACTTGCTAGTAGGGTTTCGTCGGATCCCTGAGTTTGGCCCGAAGCCGAAACTATCCCGGTATATTATCAGGTACGTCTCATTCTTCGCATTCTCATACTTGAATCGATACTGACTTGACTTCTGTATACCTCAGAGGCCGAATCTATGCCTCTCCGCACCAAGGTTGCTGTGTATTTCAACTTCAACACCGAAAATATGCCGATTTGGCTTCAGGTACGTTTGATTTCAAGTTCTTACTCTGACTCTCTTACCTCGATTTTGAAGGTCAGACGCCGAAACCTTGCCTCTCCGCGACAAACTCTTCAAGTACTTCGCATTCAACGCCAAAACTATGGCAGTTTCGTCCCAGGTACGTTCAACTTCGATTCCTTACCCTGATTACTACCGGTCTGACTTGTATCTGAAGGCCAAACCATGCCTGTTTGAACCGAGCGCCACCTTACCTTTCCGATTGAGGGTATACCGAACCTATGCCGGTATGTATTCAACTTCTACTTCAACACGCCACTCTAAACGATACTGACTTCCCTTTTCTACACCCCAGAGACCGAAACCATGCGAGTGCGCACCAAACTCGCCGTATACTTCGACTTCAATACCGAAACTATGCAATTTTCGTCTCAGGTGAGTTTAAGTTCGCCTCCTTACCCTGATCTAACCCTTGACTTGAATTTTGAAGGTCGTATCTACGTCGTTTTGGGTCGCGCGCGCGCGCGCCTATACGCTCGAAGTTATCCATACACATCTCTATCAAGTAAGTGAAGTTCAACTCAACGTGATCAACTCGAACTGACCTTAATCTTCCTTCTTTCCTTCGTTCTTGTACAGCTCGGTTCAAGCGTCAATGAGTCGCTTCCAAGTTGAAGTCAAAGTGTCATGATACTTGAGCAGTATCAACCCAAACTAAACTGCGGTGAGCTAGTTTCAATTCCGTTCATTTCCTTTCTTTCTTTCCTTCTTTCGTTCGTTCGGATGTTGTGAGTCACAGTCTGGTAAAGGGAAGTCGAGGTTGAGTTCAACTTGAACTCACCTTCATCCTTATCTTGATGCCCGAGTCCGCGACGGGTACGCCTTTCTTTCGTTTTCATTTCTTTTCACTTCGTTTCGTTCCTCTCGTTGATTTAATTCTCAATCATTCGTCGCTCCTTTGTTAGTAATCCTTCAACTCACATTCACTTTACTTGCCAGATCTTCGCCTCAATTGTCAAGTTGCGGGTTTGTTCAACCCGAGCGAGTCGATTCGTTTCGACTCGCGTTGGTTTGAATTGACTTAGAGAAGTTGAAGACATAGAGGTAAGCTTTCCTTTGTTCTCTTCATTTCCTCGTGCGCTGACGACCAACTCAGCGCACGGTTCATAACTCATCTCTTCAAACACACAACTCAACTCAATTCGCGCCTTCGGGTTTTCGACTTCAATTCACCACAGGTGAGTGTTCTCTCCTCTTCTTTTCATTTCCATTTGAACTCAATTTAATCGACTCGTACGCCGCCCTTTATTATCTGTTCACTTACTGACGACGATTCACCCCGTAGACATCGAAACAAAGACTCAATTCATTCAAATCGACTACGTACGTGCATTCAATGAGTACGCTACCGCGTTTGTTTCGACTTCGGCATCTTCCCCCCGCCATCCCGCCCCCTCCCGCCGCGAACGCGCAACCGCGCGCATCCACTCCTCCCTCCCAACCGGCATTTCCCCCTGTATTCCCGTTGTGGTCCTTCCCGAGCGCGAATCGCGCCGTTGATCTGGAGACAGGTGAGTGTTTTCTTTCAGTTCGGCGTCAAAAACGAGAAAGAACTCGCTTTGATTTGCCTCCTAGCGCGTTTCGAGTCTTGGCGCGCCGAAACGCCGTTGTCGGCGTTGTTGGCCTTGACGGTGCCGAAGAAGGCGGCGACGGCGAAAGCGAGTCGCCGTATTCGCCGACGTTCGACTGTTTAAGTAATTAGGTGAGTTGTTCCCTTCGTTTCCGCCTGAAAAACAAAAGAACTTACTTAAATTCGAGTTTTAGCGCGTTTTCGAGCGAGTCGGCGCGCGCAGCGCCGACAACGTCGTTGAGGGTGGTCGAGGGGACGACAGCGGAGACGGTGGCGCGGGGGCGAGGCTGAAGGTGGAGTTGGGAGCGAAAATGACCGGGGTGAGAGGGCGGAATTGGCGGGGGAACGAGGATGCGGCGGGATGAGTGAGTTTGTCGGCGTCGGCGGGGTAGCGGAATTCGGGGCGGGTGGAGCGGCGGCGAGGGCGGCTAGAAGTCGAAGTGAGGAGGAGGCTGGAGGGGGCAGTAGTGTCATTAGCATGGTAAAGGAGGGAGAGGGGCGGGGACGCACCGCATTCCCGAGTACTTCTTTGCTGTATGTAGCTACCTACGCGTCGGCGTCGGCTTCGCAAACGGCGGCGGCGGGGCGGGGAGTCGGTGGGTGCGAGTCAAGGAGGGGGTGGAGGCTCGAGAGGTGGGTGTGAGGGGAGGGCGGGAATTCCGGGAATAAGGGCAAAAAAAAGTCGCTAACAAAGACGCCGTTAGCGTACTCAAAAGGACAGCGGTGACGCACATTTACAACGTTGACGTCGCCGCTGACGTGTCGGTGAACATGGGTGTGGTAGAGAGAGGCGGGGAGAGCGCGCGGTTGGGGGTGTAAACGAAACGGCGGGTGCTGTGTTTGCAGATAGTGTGGTGAGGTGGCGGCATCAGCGAGTCGGCTTTGCTAAATGGATAGGGTGGAGGAGGTGGGTGAGGAAGAGAAGGGGCGGGCGAGGCGTCGGAACGGCGCTACGTTGGCGATTGGAAAGGCTGGGGGATGGATCGGGTGAGAGAAATCAAAAGGCGCTAAAAAACGCAGACACGCACCTTTAGCCCTTCATACGGGCTTCACGGCGGCTGCATCTCGTGTCGCTCGCGTCGTCGTTGCCGGGGGGAGCGAGAGTGCGGGTGTGGTGAAGAGACGACGCGTTCGACGCGTCCGGCGCGGGAAGAATGAGGTAGAGAAGGGGATTAGTGGAATAGGGAAGCGACGAGGCACGAGAACGTACCTAAACGAATCGCGGCGCGACATTCTACGTTGGTTGAGGGAAGGGATAGGCGCTGTTTGTTTGCGAGTGAGGTGGAGAGTGGATAGGCGCAATATTCCCACAGTCACCCAAGCTTCCTTATTCCCACTGAGAGCGCTGACGATGTACAGTCGAAGGCTGCAGGAAGCGCCACCTGAGGAACCATGGAATCCACTACTCCAGAATCGACGACACTCAGAATGAATTAATATGTGCTTGTCCCAACTTCCTGAACATTGAGCGCTAACACACACGCCAAAATTGAGAACAGTGCGGATGTTATCTACCTCGGGCGTGTCCGAAATTCATTATAGTTTCTCCGGGCGAACGGAGTTAAAATGGACCAGGCCAGGTTGCCGTCACTTGGCCTTCAAAATAAAAGGAAGGAAGCGCCGTCGACGGGGAAGACGTTCCTCTGCCCCCACACTTCACCCTGGAATCCAAAAGATATGTCGGACAGCGCCTCTGTTGCTGAATTTCTTCACGTTGTGAGCGTGGCGCAGGTCAGTCTCATTTCAGGCGACGTGCTTTCAGAGCCGCTGACTGCGTTCAGACTTACATCGCCTGTGAGCGGTCCTGAACAATTGGCAGTGCTCAACCGCTCAGTGATTGTAGGCACGACTTCAATCTTGGTGTGGGACTGGCTTTCTTGTCTTCCTCAAGAGGTATTTTGAGTTGCCGGGCCGCTTCATTGGCGGAAATTGATTTTTTTTTTCTCCGCTTTTCTTTTTCAGTGGCGCTACATCTGGAAATCGGGGGGCGGTTGGAGTCCGGTCAAAGTTCTGTACTGCTTGGTGCGATACTACACTCTGGTGGTTCTCGTAGGTGATTGCTTTTCTTCCGCGTATATTCATTACTTTTCGCTTTTTGCTTACCTTCACTCAGTAACGGATATATGTGCGTCTTGTTATGAGCTCTCGTTCTTGGGTTTCATTCAACATGTTCGCTCTTACAGGGTTCTTCGCCAGCTGGAGTGAAAGGTGAGTGCTCGCACATACACATGTCATCCGTCGCTCAACATCAGACAAGCTCCTGCGCGCAACATGTTCGCATTCTACCCGGCATAGCCGTTATAATCGATCTGTCCGTCGAAATGGGTCAGCATTGAATCCATTCCTCTTCTTCACCCAGTTCTCACTCCACTGTAGTTCTTGCCATACGGTGAATCGCTTTTCTCCGATAAACAAGGAAATTGGACCCACTGACCTCCGTCGTTCAGGGTGTACGCGCTCTACCAAACTAGCCGGCGGATGGGAATATTCCTCGTGGGCCTTCTAGCCGCTTTCCTCGGCGTCATGGTCGCAGTCCCGATCCTCGCCTTCGATTGTGAGTAGGGGCGCCCCGGCTTGCTTCATTCACCCTGTCAAACCATGCATTTTTAGACACGAGACTTCCTTCGTGGCCCGGACCTTGTATTGGTGTGTGATTTACTGCTGTTAACGGCCGCCGTAGTATCTCTGTCTGACATGAACTCCGTTTCATTTTACAGTGACTGGCAAACCCTCCATCGCCGGACCGAAATTCATCATTGCGTTTTACGCCTCTCCGATGTGAGTTAAATCAGTACATAATTTATTTTATTTCTGGCGATAAACTGGCAAATCACAGGGCCTTCGACATGGTTATGACCTTTCTCACAGTGTACAAAGTTATCGAACATAATCGCCGTGCGGGTTCGTCTTCGTTGATGAACCGAATTGTCCGTGATGGACTGTTGTATTTCTTTGCAATCACTTCGCTGAATCTGTGAGTGGACGTCTATCCTCCTGCTACTGTTGACCAATAAGGCTTTCAATAGATTGAATGTTGTATTTTTCATGTGAGATGCTCGATGCTCATCGATAACCCGATATTAAATCCCCGCAAGCCAACGCGACGAGCTGATCCAAGCCATAAACGCTCCCATGAGCATCCAACTCTCTAGTGTATTATGTTGCCGGCTGTACGTCTACAACCCTCATCTGATTTATCCCGGCTAACTCTGCGAAAGGATCCTCAATCTACGAGCTTCGAGCGACGCAAGACCCGGTGCCAAGAAATTCAGCAACACCCGAGGGGGCTGGGTCACCGACATTGCGCAAGAAACCGAGGAAATCGAAACCATACACTTTACCTCGCGATCGTGTATCAGCCCTCAGCCTCCTCCCCGCAACTCGCAGCTTCCGCCATCTAGCCAGGAAGGTGAATAATTTACGCGTCTCTTAGAGCCATCGACTGATATGCTAGGTATCTTCGTTCATTTTGAGCGCAACGTCGAGCGTGATGGCGATTCGTCCTCGAGTAAAACTCAGATTGAAAGTCCAACGCTGGACACACTTCCACCTGTATAAATTCGATGCAATAAAATCGCTTTGTCCCAAAAAGGAAATTCTCAGACGCCGCCAACCCCGCCTCGCAACCAAGCTCGCCGCGCGACCAAGGTCGCAAGCGACTCGCCAGCCCCCAACTTATAGCTTTCTGCTCGTGCACGGACCTCTCAACAGCTTGGTTTGTTTTGTTTCTGATAGTCCCGGGGAGAAAAATTGGATTTTTGGACTTGCAGGATGCGGTTTTGCTGCGACTTTGGGTGGGGGTGTAGGTGGAATGATGTACTAGACAGTTTCAACTCAATATATTCATTTTTCCGAGCAAATACGGTACAAAGTAAGAACGTAAACTACTAGAGTGGTAAAATTGAACTACAAGGTGAAAGACGCGTCGAGACACGCTAATTAACGCGTTTCGACGCGTCAAAGTCCGTATATTCACTCGTAACTACTGCACAACTGGAATTTGAAGTAAAGTCGACGCGTCTTACCTGTTTGTGACGCGAATTTCCACCAAGTCGGCTGTTTCGAGTGAAAAGTTGATATTTTGACCTTGAGGTGGAGTTGCGCTGAGGCTGCAAATCAAGCAAGTCAATAAACAGCCATTGATCGAAAGGAACGAAGTCAAACCTTAATTGAAATAAGCTGTTTGAGCTGGTTTGAAGTCTGGCGGGTCTACAAAGAAACAAGTCAGTAAATTCACATTGCGAGCATACCAAGATGAAATTCATTCAATTTGCGCAAGTTCCACGCTCCCGTGAAGACTTAGGCCTAAGTTTAATGCAAAGGGTTAGTCCGAAAGCCTAAGAGTTGAATGAAATACATACCTCAAACCGAACGATGTTGAAGTTCAAGTTCATGGGAACTCGAAAACTCGAATCTGAAAACTGCAGTTGAAGGTAAGTGAGTGGAAAGGCCGAATCAAACGACGTGGTTTGCTTACCTGAACAACTTCCCGTACGAAGTCGGCGGTCGGCGGACGCCGAAATCTCGAATTTCCAATTTTGATGTTGGCCTTGGAGAAACGGGGCAGGCGGGGGGCTGGGAGACTGAACTATGGAAGTCAGTAGTACTTCAAAAGGAATGAAACACACCTTTGGTTCGTCCATTTCACCAACGTCGCTCGCCGGACGGCGAAAAATCGAATTCCCGAAAACGCCGGGAATTCGACTTGGGTGAGATTTGAAGCGCGAGATCTGTAAACTACAGTATGATAGGGACGTAGATAGAAGAAGACTCACCTGAGACCTTGCTCGGCGGATGAAAATCTATATACTCAGCGCATTCGCGCCGCTTCGACGAGCCACGTAGCTCGTGATGACGTCGCTTTGAGTTTGGAGGGGCGGCTTTTGCTTGCTGGTGGCAAAATCCCCGTGAATCACTGCTGAAACTAAGTCAGAAAGAGCATAAAAAGAGATGGAAGGGATACACACCCGAGGTCTCGCTCGCGGGAACAATTTCTATATACTCGAAGCTATACGCGCCGCTGCGCGGCGCGCCATCGACGAGCTGAACAGCTGGTGAGGCTGGGGGAGGCGCTGCTTTGAGTATGGAGGGCAGTTTTTGCCTGCCGGCGGCAAAATCCCCGGCGAAAATGCGCTACAATGAAGTCAGAAAAGGCGTAGAAAGTTATAGTTATAGATATACTCACCTTAGTGTGCCGCTCCGCGGACAAGTTTCTATATACTCAACGCGTTACAGCGCCGCTGCGCGGCGCGTCCTTGACGAGCTCAAGAGCTCGTGAGGCTCGTAGGAACCTCGTTGGTTTGAGTTTGGCAGGCGACTTTTGCCTGCCGGCGGCAAAATCCCCGGTGAAAATGTGCTGAAAATAAAGTCAAAATGAGTATAAGAAGAAGAACGGATACGCACCTGGCTGCTCGCGGGAACAAAATCTATATAGTCAACGCTATGCGCGCCGCTTCGCGGCGCGCGCGCAGTGACAAGGCTCGCGGGGTGGAGATGTTGATGTGTCGATGTAAGTCGGAGGGCGGGATTAGCCTGCCGGCGGCCAAATCCCCGCTGCAAAAAGCTGAAAAGAAGTCGTCAGATTTGGTGATTCAGGAACACCAAGGGAGCACCTCACTAGCATACAGCTCTGGGCTTAAGACGGCCGGTGGTGGGGTGGAGAGGGAGAAGGGAGAGCGGGGGAAGGGAGGGGAAAGGAAGGAGAATGAGGTGGGGGAAGGAGAGAGAGGGTGACGGTAACAAATCAAAAACATACGTACACCTCAAATCTCGGAGATTCGGTTGCACAAAATCAAAGCCTCAACAACGCGGACACATGACCGCGTGTCGCGTTGCTCGGCGCGAATCTAACGAGCTATTCAGTTCCGATGTCGCGAAAGAGTCAGCATGCTTTGAAGTTGACGCGTTGATTTATTGGGTGGAATTTTCATGTGAACTTTGAGCCGCTGAGAGAATTTTAACAAAATTCAGATGGAAGGTGCGCTTCTTCAGGAGTGACTGCATAGAGTTTGCTGCCCAGTGCACGCTTGAGCCAGCCAGAATAACACGAAGAGCTCAAAACCATGAAAAAGTGAGTGCTGCCAAGTCAACATCGACTAGAGTTTTGCTGAGAAGCCGAGAGAAGCCCGCACTGCCTTCAAGGCAATCAATAGAATTCCACAAGACGCCGAGCTTTGGTCGTATGGGCGCTGGAGTAAAAGTGAGATCTGCACATGCGAGCGCGCTGGTTAGTGCCGGGTATGGAATGCCGGTGTATTATACAACCAGTATTATACGCCGTATAATACTGTATGATACCTTCAATACGAGAGGGCCCTCGGAGGCAATGTATTAAATGTATGATTCCCAGGTGCAATTTGGTGCGTTTTGACCCTTGAGGCTGAGAAATTTCAGCGGTAAACTGCAACTCTGATGTGGATGTGCAACTGATTGGCTCGGCAGCCGTTTTATGCAGCTGTATCGGGACAGATGGCGGGTCGGGATTGAGGGGGAGACTTTCGATACTCAAAATACATTAAATACAGAGAAAAATACATGTATAATACGTATTATACTCAAAAAATTTTCGCCTGCGGCGCCGGTATTATACGTAAAATACAGGCCTGTATTTCAATACCTGAAGGCCGCTGCGCGGCCCTGTATCATACCAGCCCAAAATCTTATCATACCCAGCCCTAGCGCTGGTTTGTTTCGCTAACCGACGTCAAGCCATGAGAAACGGGTCCAAGAAGCGCCGGCGCCGCGCGTCGTCGGCACCGGTGACCTCAGCCCGCCTGCCGTCCGTCCTTGCGTAAGGTCAATTGTGCTGGCAGATGATGAAAGTAGAGAGGTGTTGATTTTCCGTGACCGTGGGAACCAAAACCGTGGTTTGTGTTCGACTTTCGGCTTTGCGGAACAGAATTTCCTTCTAAGGCGAGTTTTCAACTCCTACGAGTTCCCAAAGGAGAAAGATCACCTCTTGCTTCTGACACTCATGTTCGTTTTCCACTGCGCTGCAGTAGGGACTTCGGCCCACTCCGGCAAGAAACACAACATTCCTCGGAGTGTCATTTACGGCTTTGTGGCTCCATTTGGGCGCTGGGAACATGGAAACGGCAAATACGACACTTCCGCGCATTTTCAAAATTCGAACTCATGTGGCCTCGGAGCTTCCGTCATTACGTCAATCATGATTGATATTTGTTTTGCGGGATACTTCTCTGCGCTGGGGGGAAGTTTTGGGGTGATTGGAGCACAAATGAAGGTGATATGAATTTCGGTGTGTTTTCGTGCCTTGCGCTCGTTTCCCGTCGACCCACTGACACCTCCGAACCAAGTTATTTTGCGTTCTCATTTGGTCTGTTCAAACCTGCTCTCGGTGAAGTTCCAGGACGCTACGACTCCTCCAACTCTCCAAACCTCAATTCCTCACTTCCCACAACTTCCGTCATTTCAGGGTCCTCTCCCCCGCCCTGTCGATCCATTACGTCAGGTATTGATGCATCTGTTATGCATGAAACTTCTGATGTGAGCTGACAGCTTCTATCCCGGTTTTCAGCTTCGTACGAATATATTTAACTTCGCCGCTGACTTCTCACTGTCCGTTTCTCCGACTGAATAGCGGGCTGCGCGGGCTTTGTAAGATACCCACTGTCGATCCCGACAGATGTGCGGATAATTGGGTGAAAGGGATCGCGTTGCAGGCCCGGTGGACGGGGTATAAAGGTGAGCTCGCAACGTTGATTTTGATTATGGGTTTGCCGCCCACTTCCCACCTTCCTGCCTTTACCCTCCCTCATTATCAACAACTCATCTTTATTCAACTCTCTATTCAACTTGACTTCAAATCCCTTCACTTCCCTTTCCCTCCCTTCAATTCGACGCTTTCGCCCTTCAACTTGGCCTTCGGGTTTATTCGGCCTTCGCCTGTCCTTCACTTTCTCGTTAACTCTCATGTCGTTTGTGACTTCAACCTTATATCTCTTCCTTTCAGTTAACTAACAAACACTTTCCCTCAATTCTAGGCTCTATACTTCCTACTAGTTCATTCCTTTCTCTTCCGGTTCACCGCCGCACTGAATTCTTTGACTACCACTACTTCAATTTGTTCAATGAAGTGAGTTGTCGTCTTTCCTCGTTCAGACGATTACTAACCTTCTTATTAGTTTTGTTCTCTCCTCATTCTATGCCATATGTGCTTCAAATTGCGCCCCATTCAATACCAAACCGACCTTCAAGTTGCCTTCAAGTGTTTCGACGAGTCAGTGATTCAATTCCATTATTTACTTCGAACCCTTGCTTTTCGATCCTTCATTCGGTTTTTATTCAACTTTCATCTGCATGGGATGTACATTTTGACTGTCTACTAAGGTGAGTGAGTTCCTGATTGACTACTTCAACCTTGAATGACTGACCGTTTGAATAAGTTCGTGAGATGCACATTTCGGCTATCCAAGTCAGCTCTGTTACCGCTATTATCAACGAATACTGACCGTTTCTATAGTCTTATCCAATCTATCCCTTCGATGGGACACGTTCAATTCAAGTAGGACTTCAGAACTCCAACCTGAATTGACTTCGGCGTTGACTCGGGGATCCCCGGTGCGCCGATTCTTTGTTTCTTTCGCATTTTTCTCTTTGTTTATTGACGGAATCACTCAGGATTGACTTGGATAGCGAGTGTCGGGTTGGGTCTGTCCAGTTTGGGTTGATATTTGATCGGGTGAGTACGATCTGTTGCTTTCTGACTCTAATCTGACTAGAAGGTTTGAAGGCCGTCTTCGTTCATTAGACCTGGAGTTTTGTTGTTGGATGAATTGGAACTGGTACAAGGTGAGTAACGCTAATTCGTTTGCTATTTAACTCAATCTGACCTTGACTTGGAAGCTTTTCATCGTAAGCCTCGGTTTGGGCCGATACCGACACTATGCCGGTATGAGTCAAGGTACGTTTGATTATTTCTACTTCTCTACACGAAACGATCCTGACTTGTCTTCTGTACACCCCAGAGGTCGAAACCATGCCTCTTAGACTCTAGCCTTCAGTCTATCTCGACCTCAACGCCGAAACTCTGCCGGTTTTGCTTCCGGTACGTCTGACTTCACTTTCTTACTCAAATCATTGACAGTCTAACTTGAATTTCGAAGCTCAGACGCCGAAATCATGCTTCTCAGCACCATACTCTTCAAGTTCTTCACGTCCAACGCCGAAACTATGCTAGTTTCAGTCCAGGTACGTCTGATTTCAATTCCTTGCCACTCTAATTATTGACTATCTTACTTGAACTTTGAAGGGCAAACCTATGCCGGTTTGCAACGCGCGCCAGCGTACCGTACCAATTGAAGGTATACCGAAACGATGCCGGTAAGCATTCATGTTCTACTTCAACACACGACTTGAAACGATGCTGAGTCCGTTTTTGTACACCCTAGACGCCGAAACTATGCAAGTGCGCGTCAAACTCGCTATATACTTCGACTCCAACGCCGAAACTATGCCTGTTTCGGCCCAGGTACGTTCCATTTCAATTCGTTACTCTGATTATTGGCTTCAAGTCGTTTGAAGGCCAGACCTATGCCGCTTTGAATCGCGCGCGCGCGCGCTATACAATTGAAGGCATACATAGACATGTCTTTGAGGTATGTGATGTTCAACTCAATGTAAACTCGAACTGACCTTAACCTTCGTTCCCTTTCTTTTCTTTCCTTCCACAGCTCGGTTCAACACCAAACTCTCGAGAGTCGGCGAATCCATTCAAAGTTGAAGTCGAATTTGAGCCGGAATGAAAAGTATTGTGAACTCGGACTGGACCGAGGTGAGTTTGCTTTCTGTTTATTTTCTTCGTTTCTTCTCTTTTGTTTCGTACGTTCGTTGGTTGCGAATCACAGGTAAGTTGAAGTCAAGGTTAAGTTGAACTCAATAGTTCAACTTTATCTTGAGATCGACGGGTACGCCGTTTCTTTCATTTGGTTCGTTCTCTTCATCTAGTTTGATTTGATTTCATCTCGTTTCCTTCACTCGTCGTCCCTCTGTTGATACTTCAACTCACTTACCCTTTGCTTCCCAGGTTTCCGAATCAATTCTCAAATTGCGGGTTTGTTCTATGCGAGCGAGTCGATTCGACTCGCGTTGGATTGAGTTGAAATGAAGAGAGGCTTGAAGCGTTCGAGAGGTAACGTCTTCATTTACTTCATGTTCCTCGTGCGCTGACGACCCAACTCAGCGCACGGTTCATAACCCATCTCTTCAAAATCCATCTCTTCAAAATCTCAACACAAATTCAGTTCAACTCGCGGCCTCGCGATTTCCGACTTCAATCTGATACAGGCGAGTTTTCTTTCCTTTGATCGTTTCATTTGATTCCCTTCAACTCAATACGACTTGTACGCCGTTGGTCAGTACTCACTTACTGACGATTCACCGCGCAGATTGAAAACAAGAATTTCATTCAAAATGACTACCTACGTACAAATTAGCTACGTTTTCAGCTGTATCGACTTGGTGTTGTCTCGTTTCGCTAGCCCCACCGCCAACCCCCACCGTTCCATTCGCCTTCCGTCGCAACGCGCAACCGCGCGCATCAATCACCCTCCCGTGGCGCTCTCCCGCCACTTTCTTCTCGACGCGACTCGCGCGAAGTCAAGTCAATCTGTGTACATCGGTGACTCATCTCTTTCCTTCGTTCGCGTCAAGAACAAAACAACTCACCTTGATTTCAATTTCTAGCGCAATTTCCGAGCAAATCGGCGCCCGCGGCGAAACGACGCTGTCGGCGTCGTCGAGGTCGAGGGTATCGGGGAGGGCGGCGCCCGCGGCGTGGCGCGAATCGATAGGAGTCGATTACGCGTTGATCTGTTAAGATAGGTGAATTATTCCGTTCTTTCCTCGTGGAAATTGAAAGAACTCACCTTATTTTGACTCCAGCGCGGTATTCCGAGCGAGTCGGCGCGCGTAGCGCCTAGACGACGACGTCGGCGTCGTAGGTCTTGAAGGTGACGAGGAGGGCCGCGGCGCAACGCGTTGATCTGCGTATTTAGGTGAGTCAATTCGCTCAATTCGTCGTCAAAAACAGCAGAACTTACTTTGATTCTGACTTCTAGCGCAATTTTGAGTGAGTCGGCGTGCCCAGCGCCGACAACGTCGTTGAGGGTGTCGAGGGAGACGGCGGCGGAGACTGGAGCGCGGGGGCGAGGTTGAGGATGGAATTCGGAGCGAAAAGAGGGCGGTGAAAGGGCGCGGAATGGCGGGGAAACGAGGATGCGGCGGGATGAGTGAGTTTGTCGGCGTCGGCGGGGTAGCGGGATTCGGGGCGGGTGGAGCAGCGGCGAGGGCAGCTAGAGGTTGAAGTGAGGAGGAGGCTGGAGGGGGTAGTGGTGTCATTAGCATGGTAAAGGAGGGAGAGGGACCGGGACGCACCGCATTCCCGAGTACTTCTTTTCTGTATGTAGCTACCTACGCGTCGGCGCCGGCATCGCAAACGGCCGCGGCGGGGCGGGCAGTCGGTGGTTGCGAGTCAAAGAGGAGGCTCGAGCGGTGGGTGTGAGGGCGGGAATTCCGGGGAAAAGGGTAAGAAAAACGGGCTAAAAAGTTCTCGTTAGCGAGGAGACCAAGTAAATAAGCGACGACGCACGTATGTCGGCCGTCAACCCGACGCCAAGGCGTCAGTGAATGAGGGTGAAGGTGGGGTGGTGAAGAGGGCGAGAGGTGGCGGGGGTTTCAAGCGTAAGCGGCGCGTTTGATGCGATTGACAGTCGGGCGAGTTGTTGGCATCGGCGAGTGGGCGCGGTGAAGGTGGAGTTGGGCGAAGTGGTCGAGGGAGAGGGGCGGAAGGCGCGGCGCAACGGCGCTACGTTGTGCGCTGGGAAGAATGAGGTAAAAGGGAGAGGGATGAGAACAAAGAAAGAACTCGAGAAACATCAGCACGCACCTTAACCCATTATGCCCGCTACGCGGCCGCGTCTCGGCGCGTATCGTGTCGTTGTTGTCGGGGAGAGTGAGGGTGGGTGTGAAGGTGGGACGACGCGTTCGGCGCGGGAAGAAGGAGCTAGAAATGTGGGTTAGTGGGATAGGGAAGGGACGAGGGACGGGCACGTACCTGAACGAATCGGCCGAGCACTCGACGCGTTTGTTGAGGGACGGGATAGGCGCTAGTGAGGGGAATTGTTGAGTGGTGAGTGAGGTGGAGAGTGGATAGACGCGCGAGAAATATTCCCACAGTCACCCAAGCTTCCTCATTCCCACCGAAAGCGCTGGCGATGCACAGTCGAAGGCTGCAGGAAGCACCACCTGAAAAAACGGAGCACCCGATCCTTATGCGGACGAATCAGACTTGAAGACACTCAGAATGAATTAATCTGCGAGTTTCCCAACTTCCTGGAGTGTCAAAGCACACGCCACGATCGGACCCAGGGCCACCTTCAAGTTTGGACCTTGGCATTGTCATCCGAGTCGAAATCGGCAAGCAAAAAAAGTGTAATTCACTCGGATCGTGGGTCGAGGCTGAGTCCGGAGAAGCCACCAGGGGACTCACCCACAAGCACCCATGGATGTGTGCACTTCGTTTCATAGGTCAAAGTTGAGAACAGTGCAGATGTTATCTACCTCGGGCGTATCCGAAATTCATTATAGTTTCTCCGGGCGAACGGAGTTAAAATGGACCAGGCCAGGTTGCCGTCACTTGGCCTTCAAAATAAAAGCAAGGAAGCGCCGTCGACGGGGAAGCGTTCCTCTGCCCCCAAACTTCACCCTGGAATCCAAAAGATATGTCGGACAGCGCCTCTATTGCTGAATTTCTTCACGTTGTGAGCGTGGCGCAGGTCAGTCTCATTTCAGGCGACGTGCTTTCCAAGCCGCTGACTGCATTCAGACTTACATCGCCTGTGAGCGGTCCTGAACAATTGGCAGTGCTCAAGCGCTCAGTGATTGTAGGCACGACTTCAATCCTGGTGTGGGACTGGCTCTCTTGTCTTCCTCAAGAGGTATTTTGAGTTGCCGGGCCGCTTCATTGGCGGAAATTGATTTTTTCTTCTTTTTAGTGGCGGTACATCTGGAAATCTGGGGGCGGTTGGAGCCCTGTCAAGGTTCTATACTGCTTGGTGCGATACTACACTTTGGTGGTTCTCGTAGGTGATTGCTTTTCTTCCGCGTATATTCATTACTTTGCACTTTTCGCTTACCTTCACTCAGTAACGGATATATGTGCGTCTTGTTATGAGCTGTCGTTCTTGGATTTCATTCAACATGTTCGCTCTTACAGGGTTCTTCGCCAGCTGGAGTGAAAGGTGAGTGCTCGCACACAGCCATGTCATGCGTCGCTCAACATCAGACAAGCTCCTGCGCGCAACACGTTCGCATTCTACCCGGCATAGCCGTTATAATCGACCTGTCCGTCGAAATGGGTCAGCATTGAATCCATTCCTCTTCTTCACCCAGTTCTCACTCCACTGTAGTTCTTGCCATACGGTGAATCGCTTTTCTCCGATAAACAAGGAAATTGGACCCACTGACCTCCGTCGTTCAGGGTGTACGCGCTCTACCAAACTAGCCGGCGGATGGGAATATTCCTCGTGGGCCTTCTAGCCGCTTTCCTCGGCGTCATGGTCGCAGTCCCGATCCTCGCCTTCGATTGTGAGTAGGGGCGCCCCGGCTTGCTTCATTCACCCTGTCAAACCATGCATTTTTAGACACGAGACTTCCTTCGTGGCCCGGACCTTGTATTGGTGTGTGATTTACTGCTGTTAACGGCCGCCGTAGTATCTCTGTCTGACATGAACTCCGTTTCATTTTACAGTGACTGGCAAACCCTCCATCGCCGGACCGAAATTCATCATTGCATTTTACGCCTCTCCGATGTGAGTTAAATTAGTACATAATTTATTTCTGGCGATAAACTGGCAACTCGCAGGGCGTTCGACATGGTGATGACCTTTCTCACAGTGTACAAAGTTATCGAACATAATCGCCGTGCGGGTTCGTCTTCGTTGATGAACCGAATTGTCCGTGATGGACTGTTGTATTTCTTTGCAATTACTTCCCTGAATCTGTGAGTGAATCTCTATTCTCCTGCTACTCTTGACCAATAAGGCTTTCAACAGATTGAATGTTGTATTTTTCATGTGAGATGCTCGACGCTCATCGATAACCTGATATTAAATCCCCGCAAGCCAACGCGACGAGCTTATCCAAGCCATAAATGCTCCCATGAGCATCCAACTCTCTAGCGTATTATGTTGCCGACTGTACGTCTACAACCCCTTATCTGAGTTATTCCGGCCAACTTTGCGAAAAGGATTCTCAATCTACGAGCTTCAAGCGACGCCAGACCCGGTGCCAAGAAATTCAGCAACACCCGAGGGGGCTGGGTCACCGACATTGCGCAAGAAACCGAGGAAATCGAAACCATACACTTTACCTCGCGATCCTGTATCAGCCCTCAGCCTCCTCCCCGCAACTCACAGCTTCCGCCGTCTAGCCAGGAAGGTGAATAATTTACACGTCTCTGAGAGCCATCGACTGATATGCTAGGTATCTTCGTTCATTTTGAGCGCAATGTCGAGCGTGATGGCGACTCCTCTTCGAGTAAAACTCAGATTGAAAGTCCAACGCTGGACACGCTTCCACCTGTATAAATTTAGTTCCGGTTGTATTTTTTTTGTTCCTTGTTCTCTCAAAATTGCGTAGTTGAACCCCCTTGTAATATACACAGTACAATCATACCACAATGCACAAGGGTAATCGGAGTGTGGATCGCGTTATCTATGTAGTATGTGGTCGCGTTTGCCTGCTCCCGTGACCGTGAATATCGACGGTCCGGCGGTCCGCGTTTGATAGGTTGCTTAACTGTGAGACCGTCTTTCTTTACAACCACCATGCCCCGAAACTCTTTGGGGAGCGTTTTCATGATGGTTTTGCTCGGTAACTCTTCCGTTTGTCTTGTTTTATGCACAATCAAACTCAGAACATTTCCCCCAGGCACTTGTCTATCTTTGCAAGTACCCTTGATCACCGCCGGAACAGTGGGTTTGGCAACGCGTCTTTGCCCGGCCACGGTCGACATCGCATTCGTACAAGTTTCTCTCAGTATTATTCTCTAGAGAATGCCGATCTCGATTTAGAAAGAGGCGCATCACCTGCATACGAAGTATTACAACTACACTAATGGAAGGCTCAACGGAGGATCTGTTTGGACGGATGCGGTGAGCCCTTGCTAATTCATGCCGGCTTACCGCCTTCTGAGAGCGGGAATTAGAATGCTCTCGAAACTATGCATGAGTTAATGCTACTGACCGGACGCACTGACTTCGATGGTGTCGCGGATAATTCCTACATCGGCCGTCATGCGCTCAACACATCCAGCGATTGGCAAGCGTTCACGGGAGGATACATCGACGATGCTGGAGTATGCAGAAGGAATGACAGCTTTATTCTTTGGTTACTCATTTGCCTCACAGTGGGTTGTTCTCGCAATTTGGACCATGGCCGACTACAAAAAGGTTCGGGGAGAAGATAATGTGGATACGTTTTTGGTATGAAACCTGCCGACTAAAATAATGTGGTTGGTCATGAAGGGCTTGATTCCTCTAGATCAGTGCGGGCCAACTGTATGACAAAATTGCTGCCAATTGGGACGACACTTGCGGAGGCGGCGGTACGGATCTCGAAATTCCACTCTACAAAGTACCGATTTGCATTCCAAAGTCTGGTGGACAACGGACCATGGCTACAAGAATGCCATTACCAACGAGCTGTTTTTGACTCTCTCCGCAAGAGGTTCGCTTCTTGGCAATTCGGACTTGCTATGAATGCCTGGAATTTTTGACACAGGCTACTTGAGGACCGGAAATCAAACTTACTTGGATAATGCGAAGAAGGTAAGTACGGGGAAAAAAAACTTGACCCTTCAGCTGATTCACCAACCACTCACACAGACTTGGGCATGGTGTGAGCATGATGTTCGTGAATTCTGCGCAGAATAATGGAGTCCTGTACAGTGGAATCCTCCGGCATGCGCACATCGACAGGACTGTTCAATGATGGGCTAGATTTTGCGACTTGCCGCAATAACAATGGGGTCAGTTCTTTTTAAATAAATTCTGGCAAAAACTGTTGAACCTTTTCAGACGACCTGGACATATAACCAGGTATCTCCTAAACCCGCATAAATTCCTATGTTTGCTCAGATTGCCCAGGGAGTCATCGCATCCGGTCTCGCAGCTCTCGCGGTCGCAACTGGGAATCACACTCTGTTCCACCAGGCCGAGATCACTCTCGACGCGACTATCAAGCGCCTTACAGCGCCGAATCGCGTGCTAAAGGAGTCGTGCGACGATCCTCACGCAAACGGCACCGTCTGCGACATTGACCAACAAACATTCAAGGTGCCTTTCAGATACTGCCCCTCATCAACGCTAATTTCATCCGACTATTTCAGGGCATTTGGACGAAACATCTACAATACTACCTGACTTCTGCTGCAAATGTAGTGAGTGCAGCCAAATACGGTCCATTCCTGGGTCTGCAGAGCGAGGCGGTCGTGCGCTACGCCACGAATGCATCGTTGGATATAGGTTCCGTGTGGTATGCCAGAGACCAGGTACGGCCTAGGAGGTACAGAACTATGATACGCCATTTATATGTCTGATCGACAGGGAGGCTCCGTGTATAATGTCAAGAGTCTGCCTAGCGGAATTGCTGCGCATGTAGCTGCTGCACAGTATGGCCCGTGTCTCTGAATCACTGATTCCTCTTTGTTGATTGGTATACGTGTACTTCCAACCGGGTTTGAGCGCTAAATACTATCATTTCGACTACCGCAACTACAGACGTGTATATACAAGTCACGGAAAGTCCAACCTAACAGTAAACTACTTCATGCAATTCAAGTCCAGAGTTCGTGTGTATCGTGATGCTCATTAAACAATGTTCGTTCGAAATCATTCAATCGTCTCTCTGCGCGAGACCCACGGTTGCTTTTCCTTGGTTGAAAACGACACTAAAGTTGGAAATCAGCGACGCCGAAAGATAGCAAAGTGAAAGAACGAACTATACACTCTTGAGGAATATGTCACCCAGGATCTGGATGCATGTGTCAGCTCGGGTTTTTTCAACTCGGATAATACATACATCAAAGGGATTGCTTCCCCGAGACTGTACACCACCGAAAAGGTATCCATCCTCGGCTTCGCCGAATGGGAAGTCCGCCGCATTCAACTGCAACAACAAATCAATGAATACTTCTAGTATCTCCGCGAAATTTGGAGAAAACCGACCGTATACATATTATCGCCAATAGCAAACGCCAGACTAGGAACTTTCGATGTTGCAGGATACATCCACCCACCCTGATTACTCTCGAACTTGGCTCCTTTGATCGAGCCGTAGATCTGCGCCACCGCATCGTCGTCGATGAGCGCGAGGGTTGCTTGTAAAGTGTAAGGATTAAGAGGTGAAAGGGCTTTCATAGAAAGATAACGCACTTCCGGTATCGAGAATTGCAGTGTTGTCGGAGCGTTCGAAGGTCTTGCCGTTGAGGGTATAAGATGTGGAAGGGACCATCCAGAAGCCCTGCGAGCTGCAAGAGGCAGTCAAAATTCCAGGGCAGATTAATCAAAGCGAGTTGATATACTTGTCGACGGGTGTGTATGCCATAGGATGTGAGGTAACCGTTTCGTCGATCTGCGGTTCAGACTCGAGAATCAACATTGTTTTCAAATGAATTTGGAGAAACCTTGGAACAGACCTCGCCAAAGCTGTAGAATCCGGCATTGTCTCCGCGATCAAGTTTGACCGTGAACAAAGGTTGAGCGATGAGCCCTTGGTCGATCATGTTCTCTACGGGCGTCTTGACGGGTTTCGGGGACACCGTATTTATCGCCGGCCATGCGAGGCCTAGGAGCCCGTCGCTTGACTCGCCTGAAGAGAATTGCCTGCTCATCTTCTCCGCGAGCTCGACAGCTTGCTTGGGGACAGATACACCGCCAATGGCGACCGCTGAACATGGAGTGAGGAGTGTTTAACGCAAAATCGAAGGTGTGAGCTCACTGTCGAGATAAACATTCCCAGAAGCTGAGCTACCATCTCCGTAAGAAATGCTCCTGCAATAGAACTATTTGTAGGACCCCAAATCACAAGAAGTGATACTCACCACGTCGACCCGGATTGCTTGCTCGCAGTCTTGGACTTTGAAGGATCGTATATGTTGTGCCCAGTCTTGGAGACACCGGTGAGTTCAGAGCTCCAAACCCACAGGTCAGAGGATCCGGTATCGAAGTCAAGATTCAGAGTGACTCCGGGGGTGCCAATCTGGCGTAGAAACGGTCAGAAAAACTTTGGCGCGCATATAGCGTATCTCGCCTTCACTGGGACGACATATTCCGCGCTGGAGATATCAGTAAAGGCTTCCTATGAATTGAAATACCCTTACTCTGACAAACAGTCATTAAATGCGACGTTAATGGTGAAGGTCAAACATACCGTTTTGTACTGACTCCGCTGGAACATTACCCGACTCCCCCTCCGCGTTAATATGAACCACCATATCGTCTTTCTTGAGGAACGGAGCGAATTTGGTGTTTTGAAAGCCGTAACGATTGGCGGCACGGGCGTAGGCGGAGAAAAGTGAGGGGCGTTTGCCGACATATTGAGCTGACCGAACAAGAGGGCGCATAACAGACATGGTCTTGTCGTCCTTCGCGGGTTCTGCTGCTTTCTTCGGCGCTGAGGAGGACTTCAAGAATGAGAAACAAGAACCCATGAAGAGGTGGGAGGGAAGTAGTAGTGCTAGGAGCAGCGTGAACGCAATCGGTGCCTTTTATATCATGCCCTTGAAGATAGAAGGGACATAAATAGATTGATGTAGGATTGTGCACAAGACTGCCTTCGAGATATGAGGCATCATGACTGCTTGATGCCCAACATGGCTTCCTCCGCTGCTAGCCACCAGCTGCCAACTTCCCCGAGAGATAAGTGAAGAGTCAGTTCTATTCCGCTCAAGGCTACCACTCTTCCATTGTTGTTTACAAGCTTCGTTGCTGGGACGCCTCCCGAACACAAAGAACCCAAAAATGGACATACCGCCGCAACGGACGACTCTGTCATCCGGACTAGAGCACTACTGATTGAACTCTCCCGGGAAACTTCTTCCCGGCATGGGTAACTGGCATTATTGGTGCGGTCGGAATTATTCCATATGCTAATGGAAGCAGATACTTAGAAGCTCTCACGTTTGCAGTTGGCATTTTGCGAAAGCTGCCAAAGGCTGTAACCTTGCTAGGAAGGGACTTGACAGGGAAGCTTTGTACGAGGTTGCATAGCGAACATGGGCCGCGACAAGTTGGGGTAGGTCGGAGTTGGTTGGGGAGAGCAAGGGATGCTGGTCAGGTGACTGTGATGCGAACACTCGGCCTTTGCCGCTGTGCCGTAAATTCTGATGCTTTCTTTGCCAAAAATACTTACTCGAAAAGTTCAAGTCCATTACGATCAGAGGCCTCGACACAGGCCGTCATACAAGGTCTTGAAATGTGGTTCTGTAGCTCAAGGCATTTACACAGTCTCCGCTTCGGTCCAGGACAAACGGGATCAAAACGGGATGCCAGACAACAGCAGACAACTTGGAGAAAATACGAAAAATTGGTGGCGAATGTCACGGTTACCTACAACACCTGATACAATATGGATATACATTGGGTTTAGCAGAGCGGCGAATGGACGCGCTCGAACTGGTCTGACGGCGAAGTGTAGCTCTTGCGACGGAAAGCAAAAGGAATACGCTTTTCCACAGTCGGAGACGCTGGAGTCGAGCGAGTGGGAAGTGGGTGAAGGATCGCTGAAGCCCGTTCTGCAGCAATATCTTGCGTGAGAGACGGTCGATTGGAATACGGGAAGCGGTGTAGTACGCCCCCAACAAGGGCGCGCCGCGCGGGCTTCTTGTGCGAAAGCGGAGACCATTTGGGTGCGGCTTGCAAAGCAAGCTGGACTGGAGCCCGAGGGGCTTCGAGGCTGGAGACGCTGGAGTCGCTGGAATCGTCCAGCATCTACACTCAAGGTGAGCAAAAGAATTGTTGGCAAGAAACGAAAGCTCACCTCTATGAATTTGGATCCAGAAGCAGTAAAAGGCACGCGGGCAGAGGCGGCAGGGAGGGACATCTGCGTTCAGAGGGTCAGCACTGGGTAAGCTGGTTCCTCCTTGGACACACCTCTGGTGTTTTGATCGTGGTAAGCGATAGACAGACGTCGAGGAGCTTAATTGGGCTGCTCAGTTCGACAAAGCCCCACAAAAATCGTAGCCTTTATATAGCAGATAAATGTGGTCTCAGACCCCTGAGGTGGTGGTGAATTGCGATCAGGTAGTCCCATGAGTGTCCCATGGCCAGATTGCCTGGGTGGCCAGTGTCCTTGTTCGGAACTTCCGCACCCGGTCGTCGGGAGCAGGACTATAGATTAAAGATGACAGTGTCGTGTAGTATGAGGCATTTGAGTGCCAGAGCTTTCGAAAATTTCCTTTGAAGAGGAGGTTGAGAGGAGGTGAGATCAAGGTGAGATTCATCAATATTAACATCATGATTACAGAATGTGGCGCTGATGCGCTGCGAGTCACGTCTCCGACCTTTCTTCCTTCCATCGCTTCAGTTGCGACTGAGGAGGTGCGGGATGAGAGGACCCTAGTTTTTGTTCGTTCTCGGATTCATGGCGCTGACGGTTGTGGACAAGCTAGTAGCTACGGTAGTACTTACGGCGGATGCGCACAGCCGAGTTGCAGCCGAACTTAGCCGCGGTACCAGTACACGGTCACAATCATCGAGTCACGCTACTCATCTCGCCTCTCACCTTCACCTCCACCGCGCTCGCTCTGAACCTCGAGCCCTGAAGCCTTCAAAAAGATGAATATCTTTCGGCTTCTGGGCGACTTGGCCCATCTAATCTCCAAAGGCATTCTCATCTTCTCTATACACCGGAATAAAAGTGCCGAAGGCGCGTAGCACAACTCCGAGCCTTGAATACCCGTCTCGTTGCTGACCGAGTCTTTCTGGTCATCCAGGAGTTTCCTTCCTCACGCAGGCCATGTATGCACTTGTATTCTTGGCGCGATATCCGGACCTGTTCTATCGCTTCGTCTCCCTCTACAACACCACCATGAAAATCGTCTACGTCGTGACGGCGTTCTACGTCCTCATTCTCATGCATTCGATCTATCCTCGTTCTACTGAGGGGAGATTGGCCTGGCAGATTACAGCCATCACTCTAGCTTTAGCTGCCCTCGTCGGGCTCATATTCAATTACGTCTTTACTTTCACAGAGGTATGAAGTCAATTTTAGACTGCCACGACTGACTCTACGTGGCAGATTGCGTGGTCCTTCTCCATTGCTCTGGAGGCTTTCTGCGTCATTCCTCAACTCATTCTGCTGCGAGAAACCTCAGTCCCAACGGTCATCACCTCTTTCTATCTGCTTGCTCTGGGCTCGTACCGCGCGTTATATATCCCAAACTGGATATACCGCTACTTCACCGAAGGCATCGTCGACCCAATTGCGGTAACGTTCGGAATTATTCAAACAGCTCTCTACCTCGACTTTGCCTACGTGTATTACAGCCGCCAGCGCATAAAGCTGCGCGACGGCGTGCTCGTCGACTCGGAGGACTATGAGCGGGGGTGGATCATCAGATGGTTCCGCCGCAGAGAAGGCGCTTCGCTTCAAAGCGAAGAAGGTGCAGCCGAGGAAGGACGGATTGCACTACCTGTTGATGACGCAGAACCGCGTCCGGCTCCCCCTAAGGCTACCGCTCGCGCCGAACCTCCTACGGCAACTTGAATTCTGTGTGCGACAAAAACGGCGGTAAGTCATCCCACGAAACTTGTAGCCATTGCGCTCATCCAAGGGCTAGATGACAAACCCTCCTTGTATATTTATACACAAACATCTAATGTACAGTGCCTAGAATTGGAATATCCGGATATCTTCCTATCTTTGAGATTTATTTCTTCTGCGTCGTTGGGTACGGGCCTTGGCCTGTATTTTTGGATGACTGAAATGCGCTCAAAGGCGAAGCTCCCGAGTTGCACATTGTGAATCCGAGACAGGCCTGGTTTGCGGGCACTCGCGGCTTCTCAGCGCGGACGGCGTAAACGACATGTTCCATATATATAATCAAATTGAGGTTTGCTGACTGTGGATGCACGTATTGCCGGACATGCACGCAGTATAAAAGGTGCGATTTTACTGTATTTTTTCTGTGTCTTCCTACAGTTCATCTGGGAAGATGCCGCCGAACTCGTTTTTACTTCCAGACACGCTGCGAAATTGGCCATGGAAGGAACCCATAGTCAATCCAAATTACTGTGACGTCCATGCAGAATCCGTGCAGTGGCTGGAAAGTTTTGACAAACTTACGCCTGGCGCTCGAAAAGCTTTGTTTAAAGGCGGATTCGGTGAGAACTTCAATTTTCATTTGGCTGATTGTTCTCTCAGTCAATAAATTGAATAATGGTGTAGATATCTTCTGCGCCTTGGTCTATCCAGAGGCATCACTATGTAAGTTATGCCCTCAATGATTCTTTTCTTCCCTGCCAAATGCTTTTCCGTAGATAATTTAAGGAGCGGCTGCGACCTTATGCATACGTTTTTCGCACTGGACGACGAAACTGATGACCTCGACGGGCCGCGGGCCAAGGAGTTGTGCGATATAGCTCTCCATGCTGTTCAGAACCCGGACATGTCACGACCGGAGGGAGAGAGTGTTATCGGTGAAATTACTCGCCAGTGAGAGAAATCACAATTTGCGAGACTTAACTCACTGAATAGCTTGTGCAGATTTTGGCAACGGGCCTCGGCGAATGCTCCACAAGCCGCCCAAGAACGTTTCGTGAAGTCTTGGAAATTATATTTGGACTCAGTTGTCCAGCAAGCCCAACGGCGCTCGGCGTCGTACCTCTGTACTTTGGACGAGTATATGACTGCACGCCGCCTAAATATCGGCTGCGATCCGTCTTTCGTTCTCCTGGAACTCTCGCTTGATCTGGATCTCCCTCACGAAGTCATGGAACACCCGGCTATGGTCTCTGTTAACAGCGATATCAGGGACATGACTATTCTTTGGAATGTCAGTGGATTTGAATCACGAAGCCTGAGCTGAAAGCGACACAGGATCTGATCTCGTACAAGAAGGAGGTGCTCACCGACAGTGCAGACTATAACATTATAACGGTTGTTATGATTGAATGCAAGACCGATCTCACAGGCGCAGTCGAATGGATCTCGAACCGATTCGAGGAACTCGCAACGCATTTTCTGGTCACAAGGAAAGACATTCTGAATCATCTTGATAGCTGTAACTCCTGGGGCGATGCGATGGATGACCAAGTGAAACGGTATATAGATGGGCTGGGTAATTATCAGCCAATACTTATGAGTCGCAAGTTCGCTCACGTCTGACTGATTGTTGCTTGCAGGCCAATGGATTCGCGGCCACGATGAGTGGACTTTCAGATCGGAGAGATACTTCGGTGATCATGGTATCGAGGTTCAAGAAATCCGTCGGATAGATATCGCATGCCCATAATGTCGCGCCTTTCAGTAAAATGGTGCATATCCGGCCATCTCGGACATGTTGAATTCACGGAGCAAATTGTTTTATATTCATGACCCGCATGCTTCATGGATCCCCAGTCCGTCGGATACCATCTCGCATTTCATTCCTTTCACGCATATTGGCACATCCGCTAATGCCTCTTGTCGATGCTTGATGTCCTCAGATCTTGGTTGGTTCTCTGTTTTCCGTTGGTTGGGTGAAGTAGTGTCTCGCGTTCGATTCGAATGAATAAAAGGGAAACATTATAGACTATGTACCGTCGAATATCACATTGTTTACCATATACCCGATATCCGGGACCGATTTTGTATCTGAGGTTCTATGCCCTTCATGAATGAGAGTCGGTTCGTATTCAAAAGCAAAATTGAGAGAGAACATACCGATGCACTCATCCATGAGACATGCCGTCGTCCGTTTCCGCGTCACTCTCGGACCGTGCAGATATGTTTGAAATGGTTGGGAGCGCAAACTGATACTGTTCCAACGAGCGCAATGGCCCGTCTTCGTGGTGGATGATGCATAATTTGTTCAGCCGACAAGCGGATCTGGAAATGAACGATGAAAGCGATTCAACAGGGTCTTCGCCCAGGCATTGCTCGGAAACCCTGAGGGTATGCAGCGCAGGTGTGATGAGGGAAAAGAACATCCGCTCTTCTGTCATTTCGAGCTCGGTGCCAAGGGTGAGTGAACCCAGCAGCGGCAAGCGGACTTCGGGAAGTGGAGGGCCACCGGCGCTGGTCACGAGTAGTACGCAGCGGAGGAGATTGGGAGTTTGCTGCAGAATTGTGACAAATTCCATTCCTAGTCCCCATTGAAGCGTCAACGACGTCAGTTGCTTCCAAGGCAATTGCGCAAGTACACAGGCCGTGTCTGACAGAACGGCCGAACGTAGAAGAGGAGCTATTTCCTGCGTTACTGAAACCCCACGGCTCCACATATCTAGCTCTAGGTGGTGTAGCAAAGGCATTGGACCGTCCAATATCGAGAGATCGGCCTGCGATTCCGAGCATATGCTTATGAGGTTCTCGAAGCGTGCGCGCTGCGAAATCAGTGCCGCCCTTAGTATCTGCCTCTCGACGTCGTCGCCTATCCGGTCGTGCACAAGGAGCGAAAGAGGATGACAGCCAGACTGGCTCAGCCAGGCTTCGGCGATGTGAAGTCTTCCAGAATCGATATCCGCTACGGTGATTGCCCGCCATAGCTGTGGAGTAGAGAGTGCTATTTCGCGCCACACGGAGCAGATGTGCGTGAGGGTCGTTGGCGAGTCCACTCCGGTGAGCGGAGGACATTGCGGATAGGGAGGGAGAAAGTGGAGGAAGATTTCGGAGATGATTTCGCTGGGGATGGTCAAGACGGGATACTTGGAAGCATCTAGCCTTGCTTTCACGACGGCTCGTTTGGATTGTAATTCCGCCAGCTGATGTTCAAGATGCAAGATTTGTGCATCGAGCTCTGCAAATTGTATCCGGTCGACTTCAAGGGTATTCAGCATCCTATCGTTGGATGGACTATAAGTTTCTGAGCTTGACATATGCCCAACATATGCCTCCCAATTTTTGGCTCCGCACCTCGATAACTTGAATTTATTAACTTCAGGCTGATTGAGCACAAAGTCACTTCACTGAGCAGGAGATAAACCTTGGTTGTTATGGTGATGGCTTGAGTCAAGATTCGGCTACCTCGGACCGGAGAAAAGTCCTCTTCTCCTGGAACAGTTTACCTTGACCCAGTTTACCTTGACCTACCTTCAAGGCCTCTTACTTGTCATCGATGTCATCGAAACCTCAAAGAGCCGTATCAAATCGAGCACTGCAGGCGGATGAAGGCTAACAATCAGTATTAGATTTTCCTTCCGACTCCACGAATAGATTGCAGTTTCTCACCACACACCTTTGTTGTCGTCTTCCTCCATTCCCCTTCCTCTCGTTTCTCGATTGTCAATGACCATGCTGCCTCGGGATTCCACTCTCTTTTTACTCTATCTCAGCTTGGTCGCCCTCGTTTGTGCTCGAGACATCCACGGCCGCTACCCCGGTAGTCCTCATCATGAGCTGGCGGGGCGTATCGGCAGTCGCATTGCTCCCTCCCTCGAGAAACACAATCCGAGAAGACTCAACCGACGTCGGAGCTGTACGGCGCCCAACAATTCATTTACAAGCAGTACCTTGGCCAGAACGACCGAGGGACCGACAAATACCGACACACCGATTGCAAAAACCACTAAAACTGGGGCGAAGACGGCCACGAAGGCAACACCCACATCGGATGGAGCTCAACCTACAGGCACTGTTGCTTCGTCTACAGGCAGCCACGGCGGGCATTCATTCACTCTGATTAACAAGTGCTCGAGCGCCGTTAAACCAGTGGTAGCCAGTACTGCATGCGGCTACAGCCCACGCTGTGCGGACGCCTCGACGGCAGCCCTTCCCTCCCTTGGCTCTCTAGGTGCTGGGAAGACGACCTCAATGATAATTCCTAACAACGTATGTCTTCTGTCTCTATCTTTTCAAGTCGACTCTGAGGAATTCCAGTTTGTGGGTAGGATATTTGCGCAGGACGGATCGTGCGGCACAAAGGGCGAGTCCTGTACCATGCTTGAATTGAATCTCGGTGAGCCTTCATTCTTTCTTTCTGATCAAAAACATTATCGATGGGCGTCGTCCTGTGCAGATGCGGACAGCTTCTACACTCCCAACTCCTACGATATCAGCAACATTCAAGGCTTTACACAAAGCATCTCTCTCGGAGCAGATGGTTGTTCTACCGTGACGTGTACAAGTCCAAGCTGCAGCGTGCGTCTTTCTTCTGGCCTTCAAACGACCGATCGCTAATCTTTCATCCCATTTTCCTCGCTTTCAGTGTAACGATGCCTATCCCATCGGAGTGAGTTACCTTCTCATATACCTTCTTTCAGAGCTGAGACGGCCTCAGGACATGACCGGTTGCGGAAACGACCTCCCAGTCAAAGCGTGCGGCAAGGGCAATAAATCGTTCACAGTCGTTTTTTGCCCTTGATCGCATTGTCACAACATACACGCCTTAGTTATGACTCAAATATGTGGTGCAAGTCACTGCTTTCGCGGTGGTGCAAGCCGCCTGGCCGCTTTACTGTGTTCCATGGTGTATTCTGTCTCGATGACTACCTTTTATCAAATAAATTGTACTGAAAGCCTGTATACGCGGGTGTATCTATCCCAGATACCTCAGGACCACCTAATGCCCGCCTCGCGCAAGACGACCCGTCTGCACAGTCAAAGCAAATTCGCCCGCGATAGACGGTGAGATGCTTCGGGACTACTGTAGGAGGTCTGTACAAGCACCTCGCCTGCGCGAGAAGATGTCATATTGCACAAACTGTGAGCTCATTTCGTTTTTCTTGGCGTTTCTTTTCTGCAGACCGGAAGGTTTTCCTAGGCGTCTCTTTAACCTTGACTCCCCACCCGCCGTCGAGCCTACGACTCCGCACCATGCCTTCCATTCAGTCAACAACTTTGTGACCCCATCCATGCTTCTTCCTTTGCGAACGATCCGAAAGCGTCAGCGGAAGGAAAGCGAGTAATACTAATAGCCCTGAACATCCACATGTACTCCCCGATCACCTCATAAGGCTGGCGAGTTCCCCGGTTGGTCGATATTTGGGACCCACCTCGCCCTATCCTGATCAAGCCCGTCCACTACACGCACTTCTCTCGGAACTTGGGTGGGGTACCAGCCTGCTATAAAAGCATCATCCTGCTGAATCGCACCCAGACACATCAGGTATCCCTCTACTATGTCTGGGTCGACAAATACGGTGGCCTTAGCAGGAAACGCCTTCCTTACCACGATACCAGCGGGTGCTGTGGAAGTCATCAACAACAATGGCCTAGCCAATTGGAACAACCCGAACACGATCTGCAGCGCTTATTTTCGCATGGCCTCTGCCGGCTCAGTGACTGTCGGGCTCAACGCACGATTAGCGGGCAGTAACAACAGTACTGTCCGTGTCACCATCAACGGAATCGCGTTCACGGTCCGGCTCGCTGGCACGACTACCCAAACCTATCCCGTTGGCACCATCAGTGTAACTGCCCCCGGATACGTGAAGGTGGACATGCAGGGCGTGACCAAGGACGGTGGCTATTTTGGCGACGTGTCGAGCTTGACCGTGACCTCGACCTCCGCGCTCGCTTACGCCAATGACCCCAGCAACTACTACTGGTCGCGGCGCGGCCCGTCAGTCCACATGCATTACACCGTCCCGACCAATAGCGAGTACTTCTACAACGAGGTAACCGTTCCCGCAGCCCAAGATGCCATCGGCTCCTACTTCATGGTCGCGGGATTTTCCGGTGGCTACTCCGGCATTCAGGTCAACCAAAACGAACGCCGGGTCCTCTTCTCCGTTTGGGACGCAGATAGCGGCGGGCAGACCACGCTCGTGAGCAAGGGCCAGGGAGTTCTTGACGGGCGCTTTGGCGGTGAGGGTAACGGACACCAGGCATACCTCGTATTCAACTGGGTGGCCGGCAACACCTACAAATTCATCACGCGCATTCGCCCTGATGCCGGCTCCGGTGCCACTCTCTACTCGGCATGGATCTTCACGCCAGAGTCGAATTCTTGGCGCTACCTCGCCACCTACAAGCGCCCCTCCACCAACACATACCAGTCCGGTGTCCACTCCTTCCTGGAAAACTTCATCGATACGAGAGGCTATACTGGTCGCCGTGTGCAATACGGTAACCAATGGGCACTCAACGTGGACGGCACTACTTGGTCTGAAATCACCGCTGGTCGCTTCACAGGCGATGCCACTGCAAGTAATGGGCAGCGCATGGATTATGCGGGCGGCCTGGAGAACGGGCACTTCTACCTCCGCAACGGCGGCTTCTTCTCCGACTACGTGCCGCTCAACCAGAAGTTCCATCGTCCAGCCACTGGCACGCCGCCAGCAGTAGATGTGAGCGCCCTGCCGACCCAGTGATGCGAGAACCAGGAATTTTGTGTCTTCTGCAGTTTTGCCACACTTCTTTCAAATCAAAGGTGTTTCTCGTGAGCTTGACGGTCGACAGAGCTAACCAACCTCTTGTGCGCGAGTAGTAGCCCTTGCACCGGTCATGGACGAGCAGAAAAGCCTGTACCGGACTCCGCTAATTATACGTATAATTTATGCGACTTGTAGGGTACTCCTCGACGCTGCATCTCGAAGCACAGAACATACATACCGTTTATGCATCGTGATTCGTCAAACAGCTCTGGTACGCGGTTGAGGTCCCTATATGTATTCATCTTTGCTCGAACGAATTTCATCGTCGACCGTGCTCAGCCGCGCGGCCGCCGTGGCGCGGTGACCCTGCTGGCTCACAATATGGTCCGTGAATACAAAGTCCCCTTGGCCTCCCCCATATTAAGACCTCAAGAACACAAAGTTATCTGAGGAGGAATATCCTGGAATCCTGGATGCGCAGTTCGTCTTATATCGTAGATTCCTATGTTTTCCCGAAGCCAGATGACATGGCTGCCCGCCCGACAATACTACTTAGGCTTGGCCCCGAACGTAGTACAGATACGAGGGCTGCATGACATGTTCGCGCAACCCCACTCCTCAACTCGTCCCAAACACCAACACCGCCAGCCCCACAAACGCCGCATCCGTCGTGAACGCCTTCCCCGCCGCAACCCGTATCCCCAGCCCCACCAACGCCATAACAGTCACACCCGCCGCAGCCACCCTGCGCGTCGTCCGATTCAACAGCATCGCGCCCAACGCCACGTCGAAAGTGGGGATGAGCCATTGTTGGGGGGTGCCCGCGGTGTTGCCGGCGCGCTCGAGCTGGTAGGCGTACCACTGGGGGGTGTATTCGCCCGAGGTGAGGCGGGAGAAGGCGCCGGCGAAGGTGACGCCGGCGAGGATGAGGGTGGTGGGGATGTTGATTGCGCGGAGGGTTGGGTTGGTGCGGTGTGGTGGGCGCGAAGACATGGTGGTGATAGTGGTGGTTGGTGGAGAAGGAGCGATGTTGGGGAGTTGGAGAATTGATGGTGGGGCGGGCTTAGCCGCGCCCGCCGAGATGTTGATCGGACTCCTCGCTGGATTTGTCTGTGATTGCGGATGCGGCAGAGCGGATGCTGGGTGGATACATAAAAGCGGATGACATGTTGCGGGACCAGTTCCGCAAAGCGTACTGCTGGGACCGATGAGATCGTAGTTGCGGTAGGAAGGATGGAACCGGTTTCGAGAAACTGGGACGATTGGAGTCCACGCTGATTGAGGAGAGGAATCGTGCGGAGTCAGAGCGGCGCCCATTCCCCGACAGTATCATTGTAGAGCGTCACTTGTGTCGGCGATTTCCCTTTGAGAGAGGGTTACGGGGCAGGCGCTAGTTGACAGCGGGGAATGTAAGCATGATGCTCTATTGAGGACCCCGCTGCAAGAAACAGGGACGTTAGTATCACGACAGGGCTCCCAAATTGGGATGTCGTGGCGGTCTGGCGCTGAGACTACAGGGACGTGGATCGTGCATCCTGCATCCGAATGCCTGCACCGATATGCAAACGCTTCCATCCCGAGGTCGAAGGGGGCACCAGCAGCAGCGAGGCTGTTCGCCACAAGGCGTGGCGGTAGGGTATTTTGCACGCACAGGTAGCTGAGGGGTGAGGGTAGGGCAAGCGTATTCGGAATCGAGGCAGTAGAAACATATGCCAAAGTGAGGAAACCTCGGAAACTGCAGTCACTCGAAGGCCGCGATGGTGTCGATGGGTCGCTATTGGAAAGCATGGCCGCGACCCTGACGAAGGTCACCATAGATGCAGAAACCGGCGGGCACAGGAGCTCTTCCGGGGGAGGTAAGCACCAAACTGCTCGAACGACGCCGATGAACGAGTAGAGGTCAGATAGTCTGAAAAGATGCGGCATATGTAAAGCGAGGGCGTGGCAAGCATGTTCGAGAGCAGACCGTCGAAAAGCAGTGAGGCGTGTACCTGGTTTTGCTGCGCTCCGTTACCTTTCGACGGTGGGCATGGCGGAAGACATCGAGAAGCTAGGATGATTTGACCAGCTCTTCCCAAGGCGGCATCCCGAAATAGCTGGGCAGCTTATCCCATATAAGCTGTCGCTGTGTATTCGAATGCGTATGAGACGCGGTATAACAATTCTCGCACACGGCCTTTCGAAAGGCGTTCCAAGGGAACTTGATAGAAAAGATGCCCGGGCAGCCATTGCCCAAGGACGCTTCGAGACTCTGGAGCCATCGAAGCTTGGAGCTGTCGCAGCGCTGGGGGGAGGCACAGTTCTGAATGGTAAGGTTTCCTGTGAGAAAGGCGAACACCTCAGCGCGTAGGGCGAGCAGGAGATTCTGCCGTCCGCGAATGCACGCTCGTTTGTCCGGCCAATCGAGCTCTAGGTGCTTCCCGTCGATAGAAGTGAGCCCGTCGAGAATATCGTTGATGTCGACGCTGTCCGCACAGAGGTACATGCAGGCAGGAAGAAGCGCTTGATGACCCGTTTCCTTCGCAAGAAGCAGGACCGCAAAAGGACGGGCGTTAAATACTTCCATGGCTGTGTCCTTTCGAAGATCCCATTCCTGCAAAGTTGTCGGGTATAGGGACGAGATATGGGCCAAAGCGCGCCGTCGCAAAAAGTCGACATTGTATTTGGTGCTGAGCCGCAAAATCGCGGCGATGAGGAGGAAATCGGTGGTTTCTGCGGGGTCGTAGTATCTTCATTCCTTCGATGAGTCGTACGTGCCTTACTTTGATTGGGGTAAATCTCACCCGACGTGATGCAAGGCCTTCAGAAAATGCTTCATATCTAGTGCCGAGTCGAATACGCGCACAACGGGACAACCGTCGACCATCTCATTGGTTTCCGGGATACTGGAGCCTACCACCAGCATATCGTTGAAGACCGTAGAATTGGCGGCTAGTATTCCTTTGAAGACTTTAAATTGGATGGATTCTGCCTCGAGAATAATCGTCCCGTCGTCGAACCACACCTCGGGGGAACGAAGCAAGGGACTAAAAGGATATGGGAGAACATCCTGGGGCATCGGGATCTGCACTTCTGCGCGGTCGAACTCCATGTTCTGGAGGGGCACTTCGCCGTTGTTGATGGCAGCGGAGAGAGTTGCTTGAATGCTTCAATTTTCCACCGAGAACCCAATCGGGAAATTCTTTGGCACAGTGAGTCAGTGACCAATTGGAATGTCACGTGAAAACGGAATTGCTAAAAGCGGCGAGAGCTGTCACAGACCGTGACGTCACGGTTCAAGCTTCACCAGGCTTCACCTTCTACCATCACCAGATTCACCACGGAATAATCGATTAATTTATCCCTGGCATCGAGCTCTATACGGTTTGTGGTCCAACGATTGTGTCAAGAAACTCACTTATCAATATGCAAAGCTCTCAAAGCTTTATTTTCTCTCCTTGCATCCACTGGGCTGCGTTTCTGCGTTTCCGAGATAAGTTTGCTCGCGCATGCCAATGGTCTCGCCGTCATCGAATACGCTGCTCCTTCGACCAACAATACCTCCTGAAATCACAGACACCATTATCCGGCTTCTTTGTCGAGATCGTCAAGTACTTCGCCTCTGTAGCTTAGTCTCTCGCGCCTGGTTACCTGCAAGTCGAAATATACTCTACGAAACGCTGGCTATTCGCGGAGAGGACGTACCCAGCTTCATCTCCATCGCCGCGCCGTCCGAAAACACATATCTTGGATTCGTTCGAGCAATTGATATCAGCATGGCAGAAAATGGTCCGACAGAGAGTTTATTGGAGCTGTTACCCCAATTCACCCGTTTGAAAACGCTTCGGGTGGTGTCCAGCATCTTCCACTTCGAATTGCCTCCTCTTCCGGCGATGACTACGCTCGAGCTCTCTGGATCGCACTTTCAATCCTTCGCAGCGTTTACCGCTCTTTTGTCCCGAGTTCCGAATCTGCACGATCTGAAGATGCAAAATCTCCATTGGGGCTCTCCAAGTGGATGGGCACCCCCCAAACTACAACTCGCCTCGTCTCCGCAGCTCAAGTTCAAGCTTAGTGGCTTCTTTGTCGAGATGACAGAGTCGGTCCTCCTGGATTGGCTTTGCGATACTTCGACGGCGCCTTCAGCAACAAGTCTCACGCTCTCTCTTCCTCGATGGCCTCCCGGAGTGCATCGGACCTCCGAATACCTAAAGCTCCTGAACGTCGATCTTCAAACTCTTTACTTACGATTCAATGAACTTGGCAAGCTCTTCCCCTCAATATTTCTTAGATCCCGAAATGACTTTGAACTTTCCGCAGATGATATTGCTAAAGTAGCTTTCAGCTCCAACACATCCATCCGATCCCTCCGCGTCGATTTTTACGAAATGAACCAACCACTGTGGCGAAGAGATGTGATGCCCGCATCCGAATTGTTTCTTTGCATCAGGCTGCCTACGCTCTTGGAGAGCTTTCGCTCCGTGCTTGATGAGCTCATCATCGATATCTACACCGTTCCCAAGCTCACCAAGCCAGGGGCTCTGGATCGTCTCGCTGTAGCACTTTCCTCCGCCCCGCTTTCTCGTCTCCGGAAATTACAGTTCAACGGTCGCTGGGATTCGGGGAGGGATGCGATCTCGGCGAAACTTTTCACCTCTTCGATAATCGACAAACTTCCAATCCTCCCTTCGTACTCTGTCATTCTGTTCAACACAAAGACACAGACCGTGCAATCAATTTAAACTTGGACCGGTACGTACATATTCTCTGCCAGTGAAGCTTCCATTCTAACTTGATGTATGTATGTATAGGCGAGTATGCGAGACACTTATCATTGTTTCACAGCGTATGGAGTGAAGTTGAACCTCGGGCTTGACCTCGGGAATGTTTTTTTTTTGTTAACGTACGATTTTTTATTTCTCTTCTTCTGGACTGCTCTCTCCGATTTCAACGGTCAGAGTCCAGACCACGCGCACTGTATTCCGTCAAGGTATGTCTCTCTATTAATAAAAATGGCTTACAGATCTGAACAATTTGCGTTCTATAGTATAGGCTCGGATTGTTAGATTCCTATACGCTGGGGTTGTATTCAGTTTTTTTACATGCAATCTTTGACGATGAGAATTTTCGAGAGATTCAGATTGCAACATCCGTGCTCTCCGGTTCATTTCCGAACGGCCTTCTCCGTCAACCTTTCTTCGTCGTGACATAATTCAGAGAAGCAGGAAGAAAATAGACGGCTTCTTGAAGCCTCAGCCTTCTTCACTTTCGCATAGTTTGAAACTTCGCATCCAGGCTCGAGGTGCGCTTGTTTCTTCTTTTGAAGTTGAGAATTTCGTACGTATAACGTATTTAATTATTGGCCGATTATGCGATGACGCACAGAAAATTGGTTGCCGCCGCGTCCGCATCTGGTCTGCATCAAACAATATCTGTGAGAGACCAACTCCCGGTCCTTCATAGCCATTTGAAGCTATCGATTACTCCGGTGTTCACACTCGCTTGGCGACCTCCTTGCTCCACTGGCAAGAGCACGGCTGCTGTAATTTTCATGGACAGCAAGCATGCACGATATACCGACAAGAAAAGTTACAAGACATGGGCGCGATTCTGGAATACCCTAGGCCGTGACCGAACCCACAATGAAAAGCGAATCCGGCGGCTCGGAGTCAATTAACTGACAGCGGAGAAGAGCGCTTGGCGACTCGTCGGAGACCTCCCCCGCGGAACTGTCACACGCTTTCGTATGTTTTTCACAGGCCTGCTCTCCTCCAGCCCGCGAGAAGAACGCAAGACTGATGGCTTTTATATCGTCTCTTTATATCCCCACCATCCTTGTCTTTGGAGCTCTAACATACCCCGATGCCTCACAATACCCCCCTTAAATTTGTGCGTCGCTGTAAACCGGCATTGGTGATGCAAAAACTCATCGATTTCGCAGATAATTATCGGCGCATCGACTGCGGGTTCGTGAAACGTTTTGCTATGGAGCCAGCTTGTTACTAACAGCGGTGTAGGTCTTGTTTCAGCGATCGCATTAAGAGCATCAGGACATGAAGTGTTGGTGATAGAGAAAGACGAAGAGCTTGGGGGTTCGCCTTCAGTAGGTCCGGACGATTCCCCGCGTGGCCGGTTTGTGAATGAATTTGCCAGATACCGACAGGAGGCGTCAGGCACGTGTCATGATACCACTCTGTGTCCCCACTAGACCTTGAGCAGGTTACCTCCCAATGGATGCAAGATCCTGTTTGACTGGGGGCTAGAAGCCCAAATCCGAGCGCACGCGATCGTCGGCGAGGGATTTACGGTGTACAAGTGTGCTGCCATTCTCTTTTCATCGCGCGCAGCCTGCCAATACGCTTCTAGACGAAGGAACCGATTCCGGGCGCGATTACCTTGGCACGAATCGATGGGACCCGGAACTGCTTAGGGAATCTCGTGGCGATTTTTTGCAGATACGGGTGCGTCCTCCGCTCATTGCCACCTGCAGAGACCCAAATCCGATGCTTGGTTTAGCATAGGGATCTCATTCGTATATTGTATGACACGGCATTGGGGAAACCTTTGAAGAATGACTCGGAGCCACAACTCAACGGCCACACTCCAAGCCAGCCAATAACCTTCGAATTAGGTGCAGAAGTTGTCGACGCCGATTTCGATACCTGCTCCGTTACTCTGAAATCTGGGGTGGTACATCATGGCGACGCAATCATAGGTGCTGATGGCGCGTCTGGCTTTGTCCGTCGACGACTATTGGCCGAAGACGTGGCACCGCTCCTCGTAAGCGGGACCGACGATGAGCGGAGGGGGCTTGCCTTATACGCGTGAGTGATATCTTAATATCCTTTATATATCTTTTTGTTAATGGGCCTGTAGTGCTATCATCCCAAAAAGCGCCGCAGTCGTAGATGAGGAGCTTAGCAAGCTGTATGAGTATCCTCAGGTGAGCTGGATTATGTCCTTGGTGAAGGGAGCCTCATCATTGGCCTTGCACCAGAGAAACATGGTTACCTTTTCCATGGGGTCAAACCGCGGTGCGTCGTAGTGGCCTTCAGCATTCGATAAACATCTTGACTCTTCGCTTTTGTAGGGGCTCAGGCGTTTCTCGCGGTGCGTATACATATGTAACGCCCTCTCTCAAACTCGTACTCATTCGATCCAGGGGGAGGACGAAGATATAGTGTTCTGGGTATATACACCAGACGCGGACGAAGATGGGTCATGGACACAAGTTGCCGAGAAGAATATTACCGATGTAGTCGGTCCTTGTGATCCCTTGTCAGTCATTCACTTTTTTCAACGGCATGCATTCATGATTTATTGGTCCACAGAATACGACGCCTGGCAGCGCTTGCTGGGCCCGCTACTTGTGTCCAAATTAAGAATTATTATGAATTGAAATCATGGGTATCCAAAAGTGGGAATGCTGTTGTCCTGGGCGAAGCGGCGCATCCATTTCCTGTACGTGTTCCTGCGTACCTTTTCTTCTAGCATACCAAGACCATTTTCAAAGGTCGTCTCCCTACACACCTACTCTGTCGCCATCGAAGATGGGGCTTTCATAGGAAAACTATTTTCTCATTCACGAAAGCCCGCTCGTGTCAGAGAATTCATGAGCGCTTTCGAGGAAACCAGGTACGCCACACCGATCCTGTCCTCGGACTATTGGTACTCAAGCGATAATATTTCCAGAAAGGCTCGCTGCCTGCATATAGACCACTCGGAGAAACAGTACATAGACGTAATGGCGCTTCCAGACGGGCCTATGCAAGCTACTCGTGATGCGGCCATGCGGGCGAACGAGGCCGCCGGTCGCAATGTCATGGACGCGGCCGACGTGGACTTACAACAGATGTGGGATGATATGAGGATGATGTGCGTCCTCACTATAACCACTTCCGTGACGACGATATTCACCAGGACTTTGTTCCAGCTTTGGATATGATCCCGCTGACGACGCGGACGACTGGTGGATGTCGTGGGGTCGCCTTCGAGATGCTCCGAGTGCCTCAAAAGAGGGAAAGCTCACAGAAGACATACCAAATGAGAGTCTTTGAATTGCTTTTATTTTACTTCCGAACGGCCGCAGTGATTGTATGTACACCGCTTATACTACTAGATGAATGTTTCTCGGATTTTCGGTACGTCTTACGGACTCCTACCAAGTTCTATCCTGAGACAAATTGTCCATGTAGAGTCTTCACAGACTACGCCCAGATCATCAGCTCCACCTTTCATTTAATCGATGAGCATACCCATGCCGACCTCTGTCTAAGCGGTTCCCCAAGTAGTATATCATACCCAGATTTTTTCCGCCTAGCCGGTCCTCCCGAACGGCGCGGTTTTTCGGCTGGGAAGAAGTGCTTCAGTTCACTCTATCAAAAAACTTAGATCAGTCCCGGGCCCCGAATCCAAGGCACTTACGCTAGGCGCGAATCGCGACAACGCTAGGTCATTTGCGACTATCCCTCCACCTTCATGTTCTTAAGCACGAATAATCTTTCTTTCCTCGTATCTCTCCCAAGATGAAGCTGCACCCCACTCTCTATCATGCGAACACCTCCTGGCAGGCTTCGGAGTTCACTGCAAGCGTCCCTCTCACATTTTCCGGCGTGAGTTCCTCTTCGTCTACGCATATTATAATCTAACCTTGCTCTGCCCACCTAGGTCGTCGACGCTGCACTGTATCATCTCACTACACTATGGCTTTTTACTAAATCGGACTTCATGACCACCATGATCCCCATCGTGAGTGTTGAATACGGTCGTTATTAGTTTCGTGTTCAAGTGTTGTGTGTGAATTTACAGTCGATTTTCGCCATTGTCGCAGCACCTCTCACATCCATCCACAACCTTCCTCATCTCGTCTTTTGGCTCTGGGTGCATCTCCTAGGATTCAACACCTCCAATCAAACTGCTTCATTGGAGGACGAAACGAACAAACCCGATCGACCTCTTCCTTCGGGCAGGATCACCCTTAGCTCCGCAATCATCCTTCGCTGGACACTTATGCCAATATGTTGGGCCTTGTCTTTAGCTTATAGCAAAGAAGCGATGTTCTCCAGCATGGCGCTATCATTGTTCACGACGTTGTACAATGAATGTCGAGGATCTGGTGCACATTTCGTCACCAGGTACGCCCTGAATGGACTTGGATTCGCGGCGTTCGAAGCCGGGACAACTTTCGTCGCAAGTTCGTGTACTTGATGATCATTCAACATCTCTGGCTAACGATCCGATTCGACTTAGAGGACGACAAGAGTTGCCTCGACAACGCGGGATGGCTTGCTATCTTCCTCAGTGCAAGCATTTTTGCGACAAGCATTTTTGCGCAAGGTGAGTGTTCGGGCAGTCTTCCAACGATAAACATATTTACCCCCCACCAGATTTTCGGGATGGTGCGCCATGATCCATACATTATTCTCATTATGTTCCTCATCCAATTTCCCTTTCAGTCGTCGGAGACAAACTAATCAATCGCGACACCATCCCTCTCCGGTTCGGGAATCCCAGCCGAACATTCCTCCTTGCCGGCGTCGTTGCATGGTCCATCGGACTGTCCTGTATCTGGGAGATCGACCGCTACAGCGCTGTCGCGTTCACCATGCTGGGCTCCTATGCTGGCGCACGGTTCGTGAGATATACCACTATTGAAGAAGACCGAAAGTCCTATTTCTATTATAACGTATGGTGATCGAGCCTGGCTTTTTCAAACCTGTTTTGACGTTGTATTTTTTAGATCTGGGTTTCTGTGGCTCATATTCTTCCTGGCTATTGGCGCCTCTTTTGCGCAACCTGACCTTCAGTCCTTCCTTTTCGATTTCGATTTCATTCGACATTCGTTCCTTTCAACTCATACATATTCTACGCAACCTCAACTTCAAATCTGTTGTACAACAATGTATATTCGTGTAACACTAGTCGATACTTGACTGACTGATACTGTACCTCTTAATTCAAGGACCATGTGCGTTGACTTTCTTTTGAAAAGAGTCGGAAGACGTATCCGACCACAGACTCCGAGTCTCCGTGGATCTACAGAATCTCCATTTACTCGCTAAAACATGATCGCGACCTATCGCGACACATGGTATTTTGCTTCCGTTAGATTCCGTTCCGTTGAAGTCCGTTGACCTTACCAGTTTAGGTTATATTGCAGTATATTGCCTACGCCGAAACGCGTACACAAAGATTCATCCCTTCGACACCGTGCTAACTTGGTGCTAACCAATTCAAGGCCAAGTTTCCATTTATGAAACTTGAACTTGAAGTGATGTCTTGTGATGCCTTTTTGAACGCAAGCTAGACCGCAAGTAGAATTATCCCGAAAGTAGGTCGCTGGCGGGAACATTTATTCAGATGACCTGTCTGCGGAGACGCCAGAGACCTAGATACCGGGCGTATGCATAATTCTCTCCGTTATTCCCAAATATGCCAGAATACGCCCCGGCAGAGGGTTACCGCCGAATCCTTAGCATCTTCCGCGGCCTGAAACAGGCTGAAACCGACTCGGGAGCGGATGTCCCCAGCGTCTCGATCTGGTCCAGGCATACATAGGTGCGTATCGCGTGTCTCTGAATATGAGCTACAGTAATTAAGTTAGTGGTCTCGATGTGATTCATTCTTTTGTGGGTCCACTGTGGGTCCCAGTGACCAAGAAGGACAAGCACGTTGCCAGTCGTAAATCACGGAGGATAGATCAAGTCAAATCAATCAAAGTTGATCAACTCAAGTAACTTCAAAGTAACTTAGTCAAAATTCATTCGAACACTTTATCAAAAAGTTTGTTCTCATCGAGAGCGGCGTGGAGCGGCTCCAGCATGCCGCGAACCTGAAGGAGAGACAGGATACCCAAGTTGCGTACTAAGCTTGAGGCGTAATCAGGACAGAACAGGACTCACGGGCGACGCAACGGATCCCTGTCCTATGAGTCTTGAATTACGCCGTCACAAACTTGAAATTTCCCGACATGGATCTCAAACTCGCGAACGAGAACGAGAGTTTTCTGCTTTACCCGAATCTGGTATTCCTCTGAAAGTTTGGTCGTTGGAGTCTTCGTCGACGTTCACGGTCGTACCTGGATTTAGATGGCGAGGGAACGGGCGGCGTTGGCTAAGAAACAGCTTGAGGCTCCTTTCCACAAAGAGACTTGCTGTGGCGAGAGGTCCTGCCTTCTGGCATTACCAGGCTGAAAAGGCGTGAAACGAAAGATTGGGCCCGGGCCGTGGCCCGCCAATTACTTATGTAATGAACTTCAGAATATAATCCGATGTCTAGTTGTAAGCTAAACCCACGCGAGCTTGCGAGCGGCTGGGTTTAGTGAGAGATAAGGGAGAGTAGTTAGTAGGACGCGTGACATGTGACCGTTACATACCTTTTGCTTCAGACGCGCTCGACGCGTCTCTCCGCCATTCCTCCTCAGCTTCCCTAAAGCACATTTCGCTCGCCCGCCCACCCACTCCTCTTCCTTTTCTTTCTCTCACGCTTGGTTGCTTCGGGTCGTATTCTTTGCCTAGACCCAAGAACCGTGCGTACTGGACTTGGGCCGTGTGCCTTTCAGATTTCTTTCGCCCGATTCCGAGTCGCTTCCCGCCTTTCTTAGCTTCAGCGCTTCCCCTCCAGCGAATCGAGCCGCCAGCCCAACTCCACCTGCACACCCACCGAACCTCATCTCACAAGGATTATTCTCTACGATTTATTATCGTTAGCGAAGTATTTACTACAGCGGTCGCAGACCGCATCTCCTACCCTCTACACTCTCCCTCTCCGCCTCACAAGGCAGTTTCCTACGCTCTCTCCCTTATTGTTCTAAAGTGATATTTGAAGACTGATCTAGGTACCGCCAACACCCTCACTCTATGGCAAAACCAGTTGGGAAAACATCATCTCAGTCGCAGTACAGTATGTACTCGGCGATCTCGGAGATGTTGAAGTTCAAAATCGAACTCCCGGATCAGGCGGCCGAAAGTGATCAGTGATCATCTATAGACAGCCATAAACACACCCCTAGCCTCCTTCTTTGAATCTTTCAACGACATACTTAGAGGCTCAGATGGTCATAGATTCGAGCAACTTCGAGAGCGATCCCCTCGTCTCTTCGTTTCTACCCTATCGAGGAACCAATTACTTACATCCTCACCGGCATCGAAATACTTAGACTCGATTCGTGCTCATCTAGATCCGCCGCTTGAGACAGAGCTCGTGAATCTCGAAGTGCTCATCCACGACATTTCTGCCAGACGAGACCGCCTCAAGGACTACTTTTCTTCTCATACGGCGCTGATATCTAGGCCTCGCCGCACTCCCCGAGAATTGCTGGAACATATCTTTATCTCTTGTCTTCGAGCCCTAGTACTAATATATAAACTAAAAAACACGGACGTAGACATTGGTTGCAGTTTCAAAAGCCACGTACCTGGCCAATAGACTGGCTATGGGCAACACTGTGCATATATGCTCTGTTACAGCTTTGATCTGGCTTGCCATCTGATTCAAGGGCCCAAAACACTGGTAATTGTTCGCCCAGAAAAATTGCGCGGGCATTTTTTTCGCACTTGTTGATGGGATACTTTTTCGCACTTACTGATGGCTTACTTTTTTCGCTTTTCGCTCGTCTCTGATGGTGCCTCAGATCTCTTCGGCGCTTCCCGCCCTCTTCCCACCCATTAATACCCGACGATGAATCCTCATCATTCGGTTATCCGGCGCTTCCCGCCCTCTTCCCGCCCGCACCTTCTTCCCGCGAATCAGCGACCGCCGCTTGTTTGGGGCTTTCCAGCCTTTTCCCACCCTTCACCACCCGACAAATGTTCCTCGTCATTCCGCTTGTTCGGCCCTTTCCACATTATCAGCACCCGACCACCCTCGTGATTCCGCTTCCCGCCTTCTTCCCGCGAATCAGCGACCACCGCTT